>CM059586.1:8750000-10000000 GCA_030407085.1 Trichopria drosophilae | reverse complement strand
TTTTAATCCGCCATCTTGCAAATGACAATGTTTATTTGTGACTTCATGTACTCAACGAACTATGAAATGGCGAAGAATAAATTTTCAAGAGAAATTATTAAGTAAAAACATGTAGACTTTAAAGGGGTAATGCGATTACTTATGACATTTTTGAGACCAATGACACACTTAAAAATGGCCGTAACTTTATAATAAAAATAGTTAGGTGATCGAATAAAAGCTCATATTGAAGGGTTAGGGGTAGTACTAACAGATTTAAATAGTGCGAAAGGCCGACCAAAATGTTTTCATCTTGTACATAACCTCAAACGTAGCAAAAACCGCATTTTTCCATTACATAACCTCAAATATCTCAAAATCCTGAAGTGATGGACCCATTCGGACTTCGGATGCGGATTCTGCTCACAAAATTACGTTGGAAATGACCCACAGCTTCCCAAGAACATCCAAGCCCCCTTTTTTTGTAGACCTGTGTAATCTGTGATTGTTTCTCTTTTACAAAAATAGGAAGCGAAACCTTCAGACCTGAAAAATGATCAGCACAATTAATACTTTCTATTTCAAAATGAGATTTCTGATTTCTATAAATTCACTATAACTTTTAGTTGATACGCTTCTGCTGAAGGTAGTACTTTTGCAATTGTGAAAATTTTGAAATAGTGACGAATCATTAATCATTCCTAAACTATAATGAAAATCAAAATAGACTTGATTAAATGTCGTAACGAGATATAGGGCGATAAGATTGACAGAATTGTCATCAATTGTGAAAAAAACTGACATAACAAGACATCGATTTATAAATAGTGACCAAAACGACGACGTCCTAATTATGAAAACCGATACGTCGAGTAAAGATCGAAAGTGTTCGATAATCAATTGTGAAAAAAGAACTATCACACATTTACACGGATATATCTTTTGTATGAAAAGTGTAAGAAGACATAAGACTGTAGGTTATTAGCTGTATTATTCTGTAACATTTTATAACAATAATTTTGTCCTTTCTATCAATAAAAATAGGACAATTTCCTGCTCTTATAACATTCATATACAATATATATAAAATATTTTATAGTACAAGAAATATAATGAAAGAATCAATTGAGAACAAAATTTACTAATACTGACTAAATATGCGATGATTAGCAGCAAAATATTGAGTCATTTCAACTACATTTTAGTTGCATTGACTAAATGTTGCTCAGTCAGTATCACAATTTAGTTGGACGAATTGATTAAATAATTAGGGGCTAAACAGGAACCACATATTTACTTAATATTACTAAATTTTTCTTCCTTGTTAAATTTCCAAAAATCACAAATGTTGACATTTATTATTATTTAGAGACAGTGGTCGACCTTCGGCACCGTTTTATGATTTTGTACACAATAAGTTTTTTTATTTTGGTCCTGTCCATGTCCCACAAACTAATACATAAAATCTACAACACAAAACTACACCAATACTGTTTAAATTTCTTCGAATGACGCAGTCTCACGAAAAGTGAAATTTTCACTCTATGGAGAGTGATATTTCCCTCTTCTAGGAGTAGGTTTTTTTCTTTCGCTCTTTATGGAGTGAAATATCACTCATAAAGTAAAGTTTTCACTCTTACTAAAAGAGTGGCTCAATTTTCACTCCAAGGAATGTAGAGAGTATAATTATTATAATAAAAATCCATAATTTACAAAAAATTTTCGTAACGGTTAACTTCAAGATTCTTACATTAATTGTAAAGTTACAACAGTAACTGTAAAGTAAAAAACGACAGGTAATTTTGAGATGAAAATACCAGCAATTTCCTGCTTTCGTTATTGTATATTGACTCGTATATTTTAACATTCAATGAGCGTTCGTTAACTGTTAATATAGATCTGAAATTAAATTCTGTCGTTTGAATTGAGCACGTCAACAATGCGTCGAAAAATTCCCAGAAAAAATGACTAGGCGTGCGTTTTTGTTTATGTCTGTTTCAGCGAAACTGTATGCGCATAAATATACTACAAGTCACGTAATGATCCCAAAATTAATATTAAAAATTCTTATATTAACTATTAATATTAACATAACAAATTTAACCGAATATCAGACTTTGGTAACTTCAGGCCTTAACTTAAGATAGACATCTAAATTCTGTCTTTTAGGTTAGTATACATATAACCAACGAGACATGTCTATCGTCTCAAAGTCATTCGTATTTCGTCCCTTATAACATATTTCAAAATGTCTGAAAAGGCGGGCTAAAAGTGTTGGAAATTGCAACCCATTTTTTTAATGTACAATTGAATTTTGGTCTGCAAATGAATAATAAATGTAAGATGAATAACATCATATTGTCTTACAATTTAAGTGGGATAGGACCGCTGTCTCATGTCTTGATTATGTTAATTAATCATTAATCTTTGACTGAAGTCTGTTAGACACGGTGAGCAAATTTTTCGAAGTTTTATTTTCGAGTTTGATTCGTGTCTGACGAATATATCGCGACATATTACAGCTATGACAAAAATAATACAAAAATTTTATTCTTGGAGATTGATAAGTTTGTCATTAAAACTTTACCATATTTTGAATTACAATTCAATTGTTGCTTGCAAATATACATGTTTATGCATACACAAAACATTGAAAATTCGTTTCCACTAAAATATAAATGGGTGATACTAAGATTTATTGTAGAAGACGACGATGATGGATTTTCGATTGTCGAAAAAATATTCCTATATTGTGTAACAAAGATGCAACAAAGATGTAACAAAAATGTGCAACAATGATACTGTATGGGATTGCTATAAATAATAGAAACTATAGAAATAGTTTGAATATGCCAAAATCGCCAAATTTTGCATCCATGAGTGGAGAGCGAATATGATAAAAAAAATTCTTCATGATTATTGCATATACCAGTTCTGAAATACCTATATGAGACCCTGAGTAGATTCTGCCTTAATGACTTCGAACAATCTCAATATTTGTTGCCCTTCAATTTTTTGTTGCCAATCAAATTTCTGAGCTAGAATTTAATAAAAAAGGATAAAATTAGGCCAAGTCTTGCATATTATTTGAGATCTACTTGCGGGAAACCATCATAACCTCTCTAATATCCCCACTATTAGAAATCCATATACAGTGCGTCTATGATTTGTGGGCAACAAAGAAGCTAAATCTATTTTTTCATCGAACTTTCGTCTAGGCGAATGAAACGTCAGTAACCTTCACCCGTAACAGTACTACAACAATGGTTCATATATGCAGTAATACGTTACGTCATCGCTTTCTTCATACTATTTAGTCATGTAGTAATAAAATCTTCATTATTTTACTGAGAGTGGGCGAAAACTAGAATTCGTGAATCTATACGGATGTCAAAGTAAGAATTTCTATTCGTTACGAATTACAATCACTTTCGAAAAATACTGACGCATTCAATCTAAACTTTACCCCAAATATACATTGGACTTCTTTGAAAGTAATTAATTGTGTAAGACATTATGATGGCTTTAATTAATTGAGAATCGTTGAGTTCTAAGAGTTAAAACAAACATTTACGTAATATTTCCAAATCAACGAAATTTTCGATATATTGTGTAAGTATTGGTCAGTTTGTAATTCAGCTTTAGCTGTGGCTCGCCCTTTGGTTCAAAGAGGTCATTAAGTAACCCTTTATGCCAATAAAGACGAATTATTATTGTTATTACTATTACTGTAATGTCTGTTTACTAAATACTTTTAATTTGGACTAAATATTACTTCGACCCAGACTACAATTCTGGACGAAGTATTGAATTTGGTCAGTTCGAACAAAAAAATTATCTTATAGTTTTTCATCAAATGTTGATGTGTCAGACCCTACACAACTAAAAAATGCAATAAAAAATGTTTATCCGTGATTTTGTAAACCCAACGGTAAAATTAATTTTAATGTTCAACCTCTTATATAGCTTAGACATGACCTAATTTAGAACTGATTAATTTTTGGAGTCGATCCATACTAGAGAATTGCGAGACACTACGCCAACACTATAGTTTCTCTTTTAATTTAGCGCTGCACATATTATTACTTCGGTGCGTTTGTGTACTACTCAAATGTGTACTTAAAGTTAAAAGACTAACATAATTAAGTAATTAAATTTAACTTAAATGATCGTACATTCAAAATTCACCTGCATATCTCGTTCCCTGGAGCAAATGAATAAAATCAATATAGGTACAGTTTTTATGTCAGTATTACAATTTAATTTCGCTCATAATCTCCTGTTTTTATCATTGCTGAAAATGGCTAAAAATAGTAAAGCTGAAAACATTCCATTTTTTAAACAGTTTTTTAAAACGGTTTTTTAAAACAATTCTTAAACAAGTTTTAAATAATTTTCAATGGTGACCGACCTCTTTGTTTATATCCGTACTTGCTTTTCGAATTCTACAATATATATCCGTCAAGTAAAAATCAGGCCGAGTACAAATGAAAAAAAAATAAAATAAAAGCTATAAAAATAAAGAAAAAACTATATGCCTTTGACCCGGGGGCCAACAATCGCATTGCACTTCCTTGAAGAAAAAGTGACGCTGCTAAGAACATTCCCATTTTAACACTGGCGAGGAAAAAGGGGACGGATGGTAGTTCCAGCATAGTTAGGTCCAAGTAGTTTTGATACATATATTATAACAATAGACCTTAAATATCTAAAAAGTGAAAATGAGCATTTGCAAAACGTCGACCCTGAAATGTTTGTCCTATCCATGTGTTTGCGACTCGATTAATGCATACATGTAAGCAGATTTTGAAATTTTTAAAATATTGAGAATTCAAATTTCCCAAAAATTCTTAAATATCTCGGAAACTGTAATAGATATGCAAAATCTGAGAAAATGTTGGAGTGTATTTAGAGGGGGTACGATCGGATTTTTAAATTTTTAAATATGGAAAATTCACAAAAAATTCTTAAATATCTCAGAAACTGTAAGACATAATCTTACTTAATACTTAAATCATAATAAAAGAAATAAGTTAGGCCATGCCAAATCCAAAAAGGTTACACGCCTAATTCCGTTCTCGAGATATCGCGTAGACAAGAATGTTTCCACTCGGATGGACGGACGATTGGGAAGACAATGTATTGCGGACTCTATCGGACGCGGTAGACGGATGATGTCATAATAGTATATTATGTAACATGAAACTAAGGTTAAAAACTGTAAGGTTATGTGTGTGTAACGTGTTTTGAGTGCTTTATGGTATACGACCGATAAATAAAGGTTATATGCCTATGCGCATGCGCATAGATACATAATGTGTACATTATCGTCCTCGGACTATAAAGTAGCCGCCCCTCCATCATAACTAATTTCAGGTCCTTAAAACATGCAAAAATGCTGAGAAAACTGTACTTCTGTTACATAAAATAACTTACATTACATTGAAGCTGAGGAGTTAACGAACAAAATGAGTCTTTGAACTTTTAAATTGGTTATGATTTTTGTATCAAAAATAATACCCGAAGTGTGAAAATTAAAAAATCGGAGTTAACGAAATTCAATATTTCGCCGACCTACGGTCTGGGTCGAAGTAACATACCAGATCTATCATGTCGAACCAAACATTTTAAATTGTCGCAAAAAGCAGAAAAATTATTAATCGGGGTCACTGAAATCGAATCTGATGTTAGTTTTTAAAAATTGTAGAGGTCAAAAATAAAAAAGTTGTCGCCAGAATGACGACATTCTCTACTTTTTTTGGTCGCTCAATTTTTATTTCCAAATTCAATTAAAGTAACCAAATCCAAATGTCTCAATTATAACTTTTTTCTTTCTGTACTTGTCTAAGACATCAGAAATATTTATTTATCACAGTTCAGCATTTTTAAAAAGGGAGTGCCCAGGAGACGAGCTGCCATTTGAAAATTTCAACATCCTGAGCTGAATCCAAATAGGATTTAGATGGTACTCGGAGAAAGACATTAGTGCGTTATATTCCGCTCGACTGCTCGAGTCGCGACCTTTCCTGCGGCTGATTCCGTGATTCGTGTTCTCGATCCGCGGTCACCGCGTGAGAATTTCAACCGAACGCTCACGCGATCCAGTTGCAAATGCGTAGGTGTGAACCGAAACTCTGCCTTACATAATGCATAAGACTGAGTACAATTGAACCGGCGCAATCCACTCGAACGGCGAAGCTTTGAAAGTTAGATTTCAAAATATTTCTGACATATGTCATTATAAGACTGATTTGTGTAATTTTTGAAATTTTTTGAAATTTTTTCAATTTTTTGAAATTTGTTAGACCTACCGTACTTCTTGCAGTTCTTTTGGGAGCGAGGACAGGAAGAGGGCAACGTCCTCTGCACAGACTAAAAGCTTCAGTAGGTGATCACCCCCCTATAAGGGATAACAGTCCCATAACAATCTCATAAATGCTAAAAATCAATGTTTTTTACTGAGTTAAAAATGTTGCACTATATAGCAGTCCCTCCCAATATTAGCATTCCCAATATTTGACTAAGGACTTTCTCAACATTAGCCTTTCCCCTTGGCGGATGTTCCCCGCACCATCGTCAACATCCTGTTTCACTTGAACATCAGCTGGCAGCAATAAGTTGTGCATATGATGGACTACAAGTACACTGATCAAAAGGACTTTTTAGTATTAAAAATGCTTCGTGTATACTAAGAGAAATTAATTACTAATAGTTAATGTAAGCTAATTTCAAGGCTGTTACATTAAGTGTAAAGTTATAACAGTAACTGTAAAGTACAAACGACAGGTAACTTTGAGACGAAAATACCAGCACTTTCCTGCAATTTTATTTCAGGAAATAACTGTATACTCTTGTATTTCATCATTCACTGAACGTTCGTTAACCGTTAATAAATATTTTATTAAATTCTGTCGTTTGAAATGCGCACATCAACAATGTCTCGAAAAATTCGCAGAAAATCGAATGACTACGCGTTATGTTTGTTTATATCTGTTTCGCAGAAACTGTAACCGCGTAAATATACTACATATCGCGCAATCATTCCAACTTTAATATTTAAAATTCTTATATTATCTATTAACATAACAAATGTAACCGAATTTGAGATCACGATAACTTCGAGATCGAGGAAGTATCTTACCTTGAATTCAAAATCTAAATTCTTTTACCTTTACTATGAAGCGGTTACATTAACTGTAAACAAACATTTCTCATAGATGTATATGGGCATATCTCTAGAACTTTTAAACTTTGGGGTAAAAGAATTTTGAATTTTATTTTTAAAGGCACATGCTTTAAATTAATTGTATTGTTTTCAGTGTCTATCAAATAACATAAAACACCCGTCGTTACTCATTTTTAAGCTTCGTCATATGCTACTTTGATTAAAATGACAATAAAATTATATTTCAGTTTTTATTTTTAATGCCTTATACAAAAACGACTTAACAAAGGTACTCATATAAAAACTGACTAATTTCTGCGTAATCTTGAATTTTTTTGGTGTATTCTACAGTGCCGTTTATACGTGAAACAGGGCCTAGCGTTCGCGTAAAACGTTTAAATTATCAAACAAATAAAAAGTTTATATATAAATCATAATAAGGATTACAGGCAATACTTTGACACACTAGTTTTGACACGTATTCACATAACAAATTTCTTGCCTGTTTACATAGTAGGATACTTACTTCATATTAATTCGCTTAATAAATATATTGGAGACATTTGAGTAATATAAATTGAAATTGATCTGCATTGAAATTCATGACATTCACAAATCATATTATCAGTTCACTGAGAGAAGACCGGTTGTACACATGTACGGTCTATCGCGCAACAGCAGTCCTATAGTTTACGACATATGCTGCGCCAAATTTAGGGCAACTGCTACCCTAAGAGATTTGACATCTGCTGCCCTATAAATGCCGCATCGAGAACTCGTTGTTTATTTACATTATTTGTTTATAATTACATTTCCTGTACAGGGTATGTAAATAAAGAACGCAGAGTAGACAAGAATGTAAATACATGTTGTTTTTATATTATTTTTATGTATCAAAACCGGTAATGAAATTAAGGGATTCTCGCGCACCTTGCCGTTCGGACACGGGTTACACTAAGCTTAGGGCAACTGTTGCACTAAATTCGGAAAGCGTCTGCCCGAAGGCTACGGGCGACACGTTTCCCTTGGTTAGTGCAGCTGATGTTCCCGATAGTGTAGCTGCTACACCAAAGTTCTCTCAGTGTTGTGTTTTATGGCTTCTAGAGCAGGAATGCAGTTAACAAATTTCCCGTATATTCTTCTATTATAAAAGAAGAGTTCACAATAACTTTTAAGTCTTCAAAAGGTACATTGAGCATGTGTCAATAAATTATGTACATTTTTCTGACGAATCACGTTTCAATTTTCCATATTTGAGGGCTCTAAACTTATGAACTACATGCAGCATACGTTTCTACCTGTGCTTAAACCACTCCTTATTATTCGCGGAATAACAAAATATTAATGTAGTCGCATTTAATGTGTCGTTACAACAGTTACAGCAGTCGAATTACGAAAAAGTTCAATTTTAAAAAAAGTTATCTCGCAACTTTGAGTGTTCCTCCTTTCATTTTGACGAAAGGTACATCCGTTTTGTCATGATTCTTCACTTCCATATAATCTGAACTACTTATACTGTGAGCACGAAAGCACTCAAAGCTTCGTTAAAAAAGGATTATTGTGAATATTGAAAAAAAACATAATTGTCGCGCACAAGAAACTGTAAAATTCGACACTTGCGAATACGGTGTTTAATTCGTTCGTGATTCTAATGTCGAAGACTCGCTAGGGACACATAAGAGGCACTATAATCTGCCAAAATATGATGTTACATATTTATTTCTATGATTTTTAAGGTATCAAAATGGATGTCATGTTAAAGTTTAAAAGTTCTGGAGATATGCCCATATAGTTAAGACATCGTATATTTGAATGTTGCGAAATGAATAATTTCATTATGGGGGTCTGTATATTTGTCGACATATTCAATAATTAGTACCTGTAAACAATAACATATGGGAAAATCCACACAACTTTACATTTTGCTAAAAAAGAGACAGTTTTTCACTTTACAGCACATTTTTTCCTATGGTGCTTATGTTTACTTTATCAAATTTGGAATAATAAACTATCCTTGTATATTATTTTTAACGCTACACAGAGTGCTAAGAAATAAAAATTGTATTTCTTTAATAAATTGCACTATTTAATTATAACCCCTGTTGTAAACGAACACTGGCAGAATGCTCCAAACGTTGCAACCAATGTATTATTTTACAAATATTACAGAAGTTTGTTTCATCACAAATCGGAAAGTAATTGTACAATTTCGCATAGATAAACAAAGGTCGCCTTATTCATGTCCGTGCACATGCAGGCAAACATATTTTGATTCATTACATTCAAAAAATAGTTCTTGAAATATAGTTCGCTTTATTTTATTTCAAAAATACCAGCGGTTCATGATATGAGTGTCTTTTTACCAATAACATTATTCAGGATAATAGTGTAAAACTTTGAAATGTTACAGAATTGGGGAACTTCTGGTGGAAACAATAATATACAGCAGATTATTAATCGTACGTATTTTAGGAACTCTTTACGGGCTCTTCGTATGCCTCCTCTGCACTTTTTCAAAATTTGAATATCAATTAATTATTGAATAATGATTTTCCCATTTCGATGGTTATAGGTAAATTAATTAATTAAATACCACATATTATCGCATGCAAGATATGAAGCAATCTAGACCATGACGAATTACAATCTCCGGATGGATTTACTAATAAGCACAACGTTGAGTACAGATTTTGACTGAATTTAAGCAATATTTAATTCGTTTTATACATTGTAATGAGATGAGCTAATCCTTGATAAAAAAGTAAAAAATCCAAACTTTTAAACGCCGAGCGAAGTAACAATAGTAATGAATAATAAACTATGCATATACTATTATTGGAAATAAATCATAAGTTATTAGTTCTTAATGGTGTACTAAACTAAGATTTCGTAAGCATAACCAAAAAATTATTTAAACATTATCAATAAACAAAAATTCAAAGAAAATAGTAATAAAAAAATTCAATTCAATTTCCTATAATAAATTCAACAAACAATATATAAATTTAGAATTAAAAAAACTAAAACTACCATAAAAATATAGAAATAAAACTTTATATAATAATGTATACAAATAATAAAATTGTGCATTACATATTCAGTGAACTTAGAATTGTAATACCTTTATATAATTCATTAACGTGCAATTAACACTCGTTACATAATCACATACCTAATATTTAGATTCGAGCGACGATTTAAAATTACATGTTCATCATAATGTCAGGAAACATTTATTGTACCGTACGAAAAGTTCCTATGGCCTCCATTAACATAAGTTGAAGTTTGAATGCCTTAGAAATGTTTACGATAGGAGTTTTAACGATTCGAAGCATTGCACATAACTCTAATATGAAGTAAAAGTCGACGCGTGTCATAAATCAAACAAAGGGACCACAGACACAAAATTTAGGACCAGAATCGCAAAAATGAAAGCTTAGTTACGCAATCCTTCGTAAGATTTCTTAATTAGAAAGGAAGATTTAATAAAGAAGACGATGTGATAAGTGAATGTATTTGAATATATTTCACTTTTTCCTACCACTTAGATCGTTTATATTGAGTGATATTTATTAAAACAGCATCTAATTTACTATCCTGTTGTTTTTTATAAATCAATTCAATTACAGGCTTCTAAAAAATGAACATGAGTTTATTGTGATGATTATGACTGGCATGTAGAGTATTCTTCATTTTTCAAATGTACTGTTATAATTGGGACCTTGGCGAAGTAACATTAATAATTTCACATAGTAAATTCACACATTTCGAATATACAGAATTTCTTTAGTACTCGACATTCGTTTAAAAATAGTGTTGACTGATTCTCATTAACTCTTTATCACTGAGACACGCGGCACCAATTTACTATTACTTCATTCAAGTAAATAATTTCTTTGAATAGTCGGAACAAAATATTTCTTTAAAAGAATATACCGTTTACTTTAAAAAAAATTCATTGACTAAAATTAGTATTCCCATAATTCCACAAAATATTTCATTTTTTTTTCAAAAAATCACTTCTTTGTTTCAGCAATTGTTTCTTTTTATAGCTTCAGTCAATATTTACTTGAAAGAAATGTACATTTACTTCACCGTATTAAATAATTTCTTCCTTCGACTTGACATTAACTAAATATTTATTTAACTCTAGAAAATATTTCATTCGTTCAAGTAAATAATTACTTGAAAAAGGTAAATATTTATTTGGAAAAATTGAGAACAGCAACCTTGAAAATAGTAGGACATCTTTCTTTCAATTTGTTTTAACTTTGGTTTTATTACGAAATTCTCCATTAAAATTCTGTCCAGAAAAGTGTCCTTTTTGACGTTAATGGATAAATAAAAACCACAAAACCAGTTACCCGGTTTCATCGTCAACATTCAAATGTAAAAATATTGATGGTTATGATGATCATATCAGATGATGGTGATAATGGTGTTTAAGTTTGGCGATCAAATTTATTCACATTTTCTCCTATTTCTCTCTAAATTTCTTAAAGTGAAAATTCATTCTTTGGGGAGTGAGCATTGAGCGATTCCTGTGAATGAGGAAATTCACACTCTTAACAAGTGAAAACTCTGACTTTATAAAGCGAAAACTTTGCTAAGAGCGAACATTTAGAGATCTTTTTAGATTTGACGTGATTTATTTAAAAAGTGAGTGCTATTAGTGAATCATATGTTACCGATTTTGGAGTATTATCATCATTTCACGAAATGATTTAATAAAAATTAACTAATTGTTAGTGCAATTCTCCTGTTTGAATTAATCAAAAGTCGGTTACTAACAATTTGTAGAAAACTACTAATTGAAATTGTAGTTTTCAATAATTAATTAAATTATTAGAATAAAACTATTGTCTTCCACAAGTAGTAATTTAATGTTGGACAAATAACTAAATAAGTAAGACAAAATTATGAAAGAAAACTTGGGCAATTAGTGCAACTATTAAACTTTTCTATATTTATCGTAAATGTGTTTAACAGTAATAAAATATTAATATTTTTACGAGAAACCTTGTAATTTTGATTAATTTTCTATGAATTGACACTTTCTGAGTCCGGAAATAAAATGAAATTAACATTTTGACACAAATCTGAATGAATGAGACCGATTTATTAAACTTATATTAAGATATCGTTTTAATTTAAAAAAAAAATTTACAAAATTCTAAACATAATTTACAGATTCTGTGAATTTAACTGCAAATACCTACTTAGTGTCTTTTAAAAAGGATATTAGATGCCTACAAAGAATTAGCGTTTTAGAAAGACAATAAAATTTCATCGTTTTCAACAAAATAAGTCGGTATTTTATATAAACAATAAACATAAAAAGTACACTATTATTTAGTTGATTAAATACGTCATGTAGGGTTTCATCACTCAACGAGGATATTTAAGTAGATTATTAGGTTAGGGAAAATGACTTGTACAGGTTATATAGTTTTGCGGATAGTTTAAACTTTTTATTGTTAAACATTGAGGTTAAGATTATTATGTTATGAATATCATTAAGACATACGTAAATAAAATTGAAATTTAATTATATCGATTGCAATATTCAATACCGTAAATCACCGGACTAATAATAAAGCAATGAATTAAGAAGACAATTTTACTTTTTGATATGAGAATCGATTAAATGTTTGCTTCAAGATATTTAGAGGGATTGCTGAGCACACTAAATGCAGGCTGTCGTACGTAATTGCCTACAAAATTTGTTAAATCTGCCTGATATTATGACAAATAAAATGTCGAATAAAAATGTAACGGAACCTTTACCTTCAGAATGAAACCTACATGTATCCCTAATAAAGTCAATTACTGCATTTGAGATTCTTCACTTTCTTAAATAAATATCGGTTTTGGAATTCGGCACCATCGCTTTCTTCTATTTATGGCATTTCACATAAAAGTTAGTCATCCTGTTTAAGGACCGTTGATCAGTTTATGCAACAAGACTCGTTAAAACCTTTGGATGTGTACCTCCCTTCTGTTTCGATTTCTTATTATTCTGGCTATTCTGACAATTTTTAGAACCTGCATCGATTGACTTGAAATTTTAAAAAACAAAAGGATCGAAATCTACATGGTGCCAAAGGGCGCTTTTATCCTGAGGTGGATGCTACCTCTTGTAGGGGATTCAAATTTTGTTATTGATAAAAAAAACAATAATCGATAGCGGAACTAATTCTAAGCAAAAGTGTTCTACAACATTTTCTTGTACTATCAATACGAGTAATTTGCGCTATAAAATGATCGTTTTTACCCTAAAAAGTTAATGTTTTTGAACAATTTTTCATGAATATCTCAAAAGTTTTTGTGAAAAAAACGATATAACACAAAAATGACTGCCAGGAACCTACCATTATTTCTTTCAGTGTGATGCTATAGATGGCATCTTTGAATTATGGCATCTTGAAGTTGAAGTCGAGTTGGATGGTAGCTGAAATCGTTTTCAGTTTGAAATAAGCATCGACAGTTTAATGTAAGCATCGATTAAAGTCGTTATCTTCAAAACTGACAGAGTTATGATCAATACAAAATTGTTGCCTTGATTTTTTGGCAAAAAACGGTGATAAAATTGATTCCCTGACAGTCAAAATTGACATTAAAACGTAATCCGTTTACAATTTTTGTTGGTACTTATAATCGATTTTATAAGTCTTACCGGTTTTGGAAGCCCCATTTCCGACAATCAATATCTGCCCCAATATCTGCAAAACTAAGAAAATAACGAAAAATACGCGATAATACAAAAATGTAGGTCTTTTCATGCCGAACAATTTGCTTTTTTTTAATTCATTTTCATTTTAACCCTTTAACGCCCAAATATCCCGAATTATACACGAATTTCAGCATCATTTTTTGAATGCAATAAACATTTTTAAAAAATGGAGATCTCCGTATCCTACTAGTTTTGATGTCCCTCTGTCCAATGGCGTTGAGCAAATGTTCAACAAAATTATGCTCAACACATTTTTTGAGCTACGATTTTTACCTGTGATCTCGTCTTTGATCACTTTTAGACTATCAGAAATTTGAAAAATACATTTTTCAATGTTTTAAAAATGTTCCATAATATAACCAAGCACACTAATAACTATCTCTTTAAATCAACTTCGATCGTTAAAAAGTTGGATATTGATGGAGAGAAAATACAGTGTTGGTTTAAGTAATTTTATTTTTTATGAGACAGTGAAAATACAAATTTACAATTAGACTTGTGCAGGAAAAATGCTACAACATAACTTTATGATAAACTTTGAAATCATTGCACACTTACATAAATAAATTCATAAATAATACTACTCCTTTGAAGTAATAAGACTATTTATATGTTGTCTTCCAGTTAAGTACTTACTTAATTTAGAACTGTTCCGTTTATCATTTTATTTGATCTCCTACAAAAGAAACTTTGCATTAGAAAAATTAATTTTACATCAAAATTTAAATTAACGATACATTAAATTCGTAACGTAACATGCATCTTCCCATTTCAAAATATGAGATGGTTTCAAAAATTAACGGTAATTTCTTTGTTTTCCTATATCATTGTTGTCTTCATCGGTACACTGAAAAAATGTGTATTTCGTTCAATTGTCTACGACTGTATGTTACGAAAAAGTGTAAAAATAAAAGTACTTTCTTCCCAGGAGTATGACTTCTACTAAAATGTGGTAAACTTTAAAATACTCCAGAAGTATTTAAATTAAACAATTCGGCTTATGCCCACCAATGAAAAATCGACAGTTTTCCGCTCTAGGCCGACTCACTTGAATCTCGCCTTCGCGGCTTCTTTATCCTTTAAAAGCATGCTTAGAATATGTGGGCATGTGTCTAATTCAATATGCGAAAATATAAAATGGCTGTTATTTTTTGACAACACCTCGTCGACGCTATAATAAATACTCCAGTTATAAAAAAATGATCTAATTATCATGACGGCCGATATATTCAATCAAACCTAGTGAACACTCATAAGTAATTATAGAAATTATGTGTAATTATTTGTGTACATACCACAACACGTTGACGTGTGTATTTGTTCAGTATGCAAGCAAAGGTGATGATGAGTAGGAAAATGTCGAAACATAGCGAGGGCCAATTTTTTTAAAATGTGAAAAACCGAATGTCCTGTTATAATTTTAATTGATGGTCCTTCTAAGAGCTTATAAGAATGGTAGAACTTGGGTGGTTGTTGTTTCTGCTGTTGCTGAATTTCTTCAATACATCCCATGACGATATTGTCCATTCTTTTTATATACATAAATAGAAATCAATTCAGCTGATCACAATGCTACAAGAATATAGAGAAAATAATAATCAATATTTATGTGAAACTGTATATTCTTAAATTATTGTATATTGCCATATATAGGTATTATTTTAAAAAGTGAATAATGTGTTCAGTGTCACTCAGTATATATCAATCATAGAAATATTAAAATTTAATTCGATGATAATAGGTATTTTTCCTTTAAAAATTTATAAAAGGTGATGATTCACTACTAGCTCTTGTCCAGTGCTAGTGGCTGACTTCGATTTTCTATTTCTACTAGGAAAGTCAACGTTGAAAGTCTGTTCACTAGAGTCGATTAGGGAAAAAATTACTAGAATTAATTGAAGATAACATGAAGACAAAAATGAAACATTTTACCGGTACTAATATCAAATAATCAATGAAAATAGAGACAAACTACATGATCCCAATCGAACGCGTCCACAGATCATGCGCAGTTGGGAATGGTGGGGATGAAGTATACGCATGCGCAGCCCTACGTTAAGTAAATACTACACTAGTATACACAAATTATAAAACTTTTACTGGCAAACATTCACATTCAAACGTTTACAATAAAATAATAATACATTAAGCAACAAATGTACAACTTCACGCACTGTATGAGTTGCGTCACGATATTTTATGCACGAATTTTTAATGTATGAAGTAGATAAAGTGGGTGGATGTTACTTCCCCCACGATATTTATTTCACACACGTGTAAAAAGAAAATTATTTAAATGTTAAACAAAACGCAAAACTTAAACGATAAAACTTCATTTAAATTAATCTGTTCATACCTTGAACAAACTTGCAGATGATGCAAGTTGTTAATACGACAATAAAACTGGTTGGAAAATCATTAAACAACAAACTTGCATTTGAGTTCACGTAAGCTAACCTATATATTTACAGTTAAAACTACTGTATAAAATGTAAGGAAACGATCGTCAGTGGAAATTTGTAATCATTTAAGGTCAGCGCTATCGCATAATTTGAAAATAGATAACTAGCAAAATTATCCATAATTAACACTTTTAAAAAAACTTATACTGCAACAAGAAATTTCAATTTTACGAATACCTCGAAATGAAACAAACCATCATTTTGTCCTATTTTCAACGTCATCCAAGCATTATTTCGCTCACTATTTTATATACATTTTTAGGTAATCATCTGATTTTCAATCATTTTTTTAACATTAATATCATTTAGCGAACTTTTCTGTAACGTTTAGGTTTTTAAGTTTAATCCAAAAAGTCCTTCTAATGCATAGTTTTTTGCAGATATCTGTTTTTTCATGAAATTTGAAAAATTTAAGGATGTAACGAATAAAAAAACTCGGTTTTCTTGAGTTTTTGAATAAGATGGCACCTATTCGTTCCAATTAGATTTTTCGTGATGAAAACGAATCTGCAGTAAAAAAACCCTAGCACGACATATTTTCGAGAGAATAGAGATTGACCCCCCCCCCCCAAAATAGCGTTTTGGACATTTTTTTAAAATTGCAGAGCTGAAATCTGACAAAATTGGTTAATATTAGAAATTAAAGGATGAATCAACCCCTTTCAAACAAGTCCGCTTGTATATGTATCCATTTTTTTACATGTCGGCTTTTCAATGGTCGGTTTTTTGAACTGTCAGCTGTTTTTGACTTGGGCGAAAATTGGTAATATTTAGATCATTTTTACCTCTTTTCGACTTAACGCTGACCGAATCCATATTTCTTTTGTTTCTAACTTTTCTGTTTTGTACGTGGCAAGCTTGACTATGTACTTTTATCCGTAAATACTCATGTCATGGTATACTACTGCAATACTTTACAGCTTTCGTCAGAATACAAAGGAAAGGAAATAAATATATAGATTATGTCAGTTTTCAGATAATGAAATTAAGCATGATATAAAGTTAAATTTACGTGCGAAGAAAAATTTCCTGTTCAGAATTTTATGCTACCCCGTTAAGAATGAACTCGCCGTGAAAATAAGCAATTTAAAAAAATAATTAATTAATTATAGTGGAAAAATCGATAATTTTATTTTACGCTTAAATCACCTCGAAATATTTTTTATTTAATTCGTAGAGCAAAAGTGATATAAAATATGTCTTATTTACATTCACAGCGTAACCAGAACAGCGGAATTAGATTAATTAGTTACTAGGGAATTCTAGAGGTTGTGCTACATGCTAATGGTGGATATCAAATTATGGGTAATTCTGACTTTCGACCTAAGAATAAAATATTCGACTTATAAATCAAATTTCCCTCACATTACCTGCCTTTACAGTAAAATTTCCTTATTTAGGGAATTTTGACTTCAAAGTTTACTACAGGAGCGACAGTGGCTCCATTTATATCAAAAATGCAAAGTTTGGGACTTTGCATCGGAATAGGAACAAAAATGAACAGGGTGATTTTTTGAAAAGTTAGTTAGATAGTTAGATATTTTATTTATTTATTCAATTTTAATCCCTGATGGAATTTTATTTATTTTGTAATGGATTGTTGACCCTTGTGACAGTAGTAAAATACAAGGAAGGGCAATTTACAATTTTACTATGGTAGATTATTTCCTAAAAAAAATCTCAAAAAAAAAAACATTTTTATATTCTTTAAGATAGAATTGCAAAAAATCCTACAATTTTAAAGGGTGAATTCGTTTTCAGACCAAAAAACTGTAAGAAACACCCTCACGAATTTTTCAATCTGTACCTCGCCAAACGACGTAACTAATAGCAGCTTATACTATCGTAGGAGATCGTATATATCTGTATTTTAATCAAGTGCTTACAATCGGTTTACTATTATTTATTCACTATTAACGTCGTATAAATTGATGTACTAATAATCTCTAGCACGCATATTAATCGATCGAACGACGATAATTGACGTAGTTCCGTAAGGTAATGTTTATCGATTAATGAAAGGTATACTTTATTGTCGATATTATAGAAATTCCTTCTTATGTATGTACGTCATTATTAGCGCCAAGCTTATTATGTAAAATTATGATCAAAAATCTGTTCGTGTAATGAAATAGTTTAGTAATATGTTGCAGCGAATAATAATTTACGACATGAAACGAATGAATCATTCCCAATCACGAAGATTTTATTAAAACGGCTTCAACACAGATCAGTCGTAAATAGTATTGAAGTATTTTCATGATTTTTATAATAAATTTTAATTGGGTAATCTGCAAAATTTTTATTGAACATTTGAATACTTTCTTGACTTTTTATTTTTTGTATTTTTATATATCTAGAATTAGCATAGACTTGACTCGTACACTTTCGAAGCATTTGCTAGAATTGAAAAAGACAATTTAGCCATCTATCGGAATTCATGAGAACATAAACCCCTGAAAATTAAATTTCTGTAATTCTAAATTTAATCTCGGTACTTTGATTCTTTAGGCAGAGCTGATATAATCTAATTTTTTATATGAATATAACTCTCTTGATTAACTTAACTAACTTTCGGAAACTAAAATAATAAATGTTTGTGTTGATTTCGTATCTTTAAGGTAGTTAGACCCCGGAATGTTTAATAACGTTTCCAGGCATTTAATGTTCACTAATAATAAATTGTTAAAGTGAGAAAGTATTATTGTTCTCAAAAATACTTTGTTAAACAACCATGACTCAAATTAATGGTTTTTAATTAATGCATTTTTTTTATTAATTTTTTGCCAAAATATTACTTGTAAGAATACTTTGAAACAAGATAAATAGTATAAATCGGTTCAAAATGTTGCTCAGGAAACTTTGCCTCGATATAACTTTCATAATATTCATACCAGAAAAAAAGTTTCAATAAAAGTTGTATATAATTTAATTATAAATAAGTTTGCGAATAAATATTTTGTTTCTACTGTGCAGTAGAAGCGAGATATTTAGAAAATACGCTTTAGTAACGTTTTTTCAAGATGGTGGCGCAAAGAATGCTTACCAACCCCTAAAACCGAAATTTACACTCAATAGCCCATAGAATTATTAAAAAAAATATACCAAGACATTTTTACGACGAATCATCTGAACTAAATATAGCCTCGAATTTCGACATCCTCAGCGCAATGAACACCTAACACTTCTTACATTCCTATCTGTAGAATAACATCATACAAGAACGCTTTCAGGAACACCGACTCCTACTTCCAGAATTAATTAGCATCAGGCGTTTTATTAAATCCATCAATTTCAACATTTAAGTCCGATCACTTCGTCCACAAGAGCCCCGAGCGTATGGAACGGAAAACTGCTAGTGTCGATACCGGGCCTAGCGGCGCGTTTGTGAACTTCGCTATATGATGGCAAAGAGGAAAATGTTCGCATACCGCGCATGCGTACAGACGCTTTGGTTATTTTAATCAAGTTGTCTCGTTAGTATAACCAGATTATGTATTACCAGAAAAAAATAACTCATCATTATGGGCAATATTTTCTGGCCATATATACTCTACACAAACAAAAATATTCATTTATAAAACAATGTACAAGATATTTTTCAATCTTCATATTTAATATTAAAATAATAAAGACTTCAATTTACTATTAGAAGTCACAAGAAATGAAGCATGTATTCGGTTGTTAAATAAGTTGCATGTAATACAAACTACAAAATAAATTACTCCGGAAAATCGATGATAAAAACAATTAATTAACAAGATGAAGATTTCTGCTGTTTCGATATTAAATCGTGAAAGTGCTGTGTAATCCGCCACCTCTTATAAGAGTTCACTTCGATTATGAAATGCGGAGCATAATTAAACCTGTGAGGAGTCTGGCATGTAGCATTTATGCCGCCTTTATTGATGGGGTTATATGACGTAAATGACAGATGTTTATCACATTTAATTTGTTTTAGTTTACCTGCACTCATAATTATGTCATGTTATTTCCCGATGAGTGAAACATAGAAAAGATTCGAAAACAACAACTTTTAACAATGGTGTCCTGATAAAATTTTCAATCCTGTATTTTTGTTTAAATTAACAGAATTTACTTTTCTTTTAGGTGAAAATATAATAAAGATGATTAGAAGTGTCTAACTATGTCAAAAAGTATGCAAAAGGTTCAGTAACAAATTTTTTGCGTTTATGGAAAAAATTCTAACTTTTCTTGCTGTGTTATTACGAGTTTTTCTTTACATAGTTTGTTACTTAATCATTCTGTACCTTTTTTACCTAAAACATGAGTAAATTCGCTTTAAAATGAAAAAAAAAATTGTTGTTTAAATGCATTGCAGTTGAAGGGAGATACGCACAGTAGAATATTTCAGTATTATGGCCCCTGTTTTATGTGCATTTACATATAATTCAGGGGCCTTCTTTTCCAAGAGTCCATTTTCAATTTATTTTTCGTGTATTAGCTGCGTACCGAGTTCAGCACTTAGTAATAGTTTCTTACTTGAATGAGCTACTTTTCGGTATTTTTGTCGTTATATTTTGGGTACATTTCGAAAAAGTGATTTCAAAAATTAAGTTGCATTTTTTACTATCAATTTATTCACGTATATGAAAATTAATATTTTCACTGCACAGGTCATGCAAAAATGTATAAAATTCATCTGCCATATTATTTTTCCAACTCATTCCCTTCTAAGCAAAAATAAAGATTCAGAGAGAGACACAGGGAGCTTTTTACAAAATTTCTTAAAAACGAATTTTGAATTGACGTGCAAAGTGTTAAACGGCAATTATTTTCTCCAAATCAACTTTCCGGAGGATCTACTCAAAGGATTCTAGTGTTTTTTCAATTAGTTTATTAAAATCAGGTTCATTTGTTTCTAATAATTCTTACTAACAAAAAAAAGAACATCGTATTCAAAATTAAGAAAAATTGATCGTATTTATACTTAAGAGTTTTTTGGAGTTGCTGATTACGAATCTGAAGTAAGATTCGAAAAAAGCGAAATGACGGATGGAATATAGCTGACGATATTTTTGCAATGAATCGGATGGTTTTGAAACTTGTTACTAGGGGTGTTTATAATATGCCATCATATCTCGAGACACGAAACGAAATAAGTTTTACCAATAGAAATAGTTCTAATTAAATTTGTAAATACTATAAATACAAATAAAATAACATTGAATAGGTTGTAAACATTCAAAAAATGTATTTATCTGACGTAAACACAAAAACAATACAAAAGTAGACAGTACAGTTGTTTTCTTGTATATCGACGAAATTGTAAATCCTCTCCGTCATAAAAAATTCGGACGTCAATAGGCTTCACATGCTGCAAAATAAAAACATTTATTATAACTCATGTTGTGACATTAAAAAATTACGTTTTACTGCAATACATTTCGTAATAAATAAGTGCATACCATCCAAAAAGAAACTAGACTTGAATTTAACATATACATTTTTAGGAACCGACAAATATGCACAGATAAAAAATAAGGTCCAAATAAAATTAACGTGAAAATATCATTAGGAAATAGCATTAAGAAATACTTATTAATGAAATGCAAAAAGCAAGATCTGATTCGACAATAAATCAGTTACGTACGGACACAGCGGAAACATCGGTGAGTGGTATTTGTTGGTTCTGAAAATGAATATCACGAAAAGTAGATTAAATAAGTCAACATTATTTGCAATTGTATCTGTATAAATAATAAAGATTCATTTAAGTCTAAATGATCTTTTTAAGAAAGTTATGGCATCACATACCACTTCCAGCTGCTGGACATGTTGGTGATGATTGTGCCGGATAAGGTGGCGGACGTGGATCAGTACACGCTGTTAATTCTTGGCTTGGTAGTGAACAGGATGGCGGACATGGCTCTGGACATGGAGCAGGGCAAGGTGGCGGACAAGCTGGTGGACATTGTGGTGGACATGGGGGAGGACAAGCGGGTGGACAAGCTGGAGGGATCCTTGGTGAACATGGCGGTGGACACTCGGACGGACATGGCGATGCACAGACTACTGTGCAATTTTGAGGGCATTGCAGTACACAACGTGGCGAAGACGAAAGTGGGCACGGAGGAGGACAAGCTGGTGGACATGCTGGTGGACATGCTGGAGGACATGCTGGAGGACATGGCTGAGTACATTCCATTGCACAAGGTTGTGGACAAGGCGGTGGGCATGGTGGTGGACAGTTAGGTATTGATAAAGGTGGGCAAGGAGGCGGACACGGCGGCTGGCTTTCCGATGTAGAAAATGGATCGCAAGGCGGAGGACACGGCGGTGCATAGGCAGATGTTGAAAACGGGGCACAAGGGGGAGGGCAAGGTGGTGGACAGCTCGGTATTGACATTGGTGGACACGGAGGCGGACAAGGTGGTGGACAATGTGGTATAGACATTGGTGGTGGGGGTGGCGGACAAGCAGGAGCACATGGCGATGGACACGGCGAACAACATGTTGGGCATTGAGGTGGCGCATAGCTCACTGGACATGTCGGGCACGGCTGCATATACACGGGAGGACACGGTTGTGGGCACTGTGCTTGTCTAGGCGACGGACAACAAGGCGGCGGACATGGGGGTGGACATGGTTGAGAATGCTCCATCGGACAGGGAGCTGGACAAGCTGGAGGACAAGCGGGTGGACAAGCTGGAGGGCAAGCAGGTGGGCAAGCAGGTGGACAAGCGGGTGGACAAGGCGGTGGACATGGTGGAGGGCAAGCGGGTGCACATTCAGGCGGACAAACTGGCGGGCAGGGTGGCGAGCACGGCGGCGCACCATCTGGACAAGGTTGACATGGTATTAACTTTCCAGGCGGATTGAAACTGAAATAACAGAAATTCAGTTATTATATCTGCATTTGAAACTAATTTATAAAGTACCTATATTATTAAAATAATTATACCACCCATTAATATTATAATTATTTTTCTGATGTAATTTCCCATGAAAAATTTGAGTTTAACTCTATGTATTCTTCAACAATGTAATTGTATATTCACCTTAATCTGTACGTAGTATTATCTTCCACTCTCACACTCGGTTTCTCATATATCCTTTTCGGTGCCCAAGATTCTGGAATATCTGCTTCAACTTTTTGAAAGCTCAAATGATATGTAGTGCATTTCTCCATGGGAACACCAGATGGTTCATAAAGTCGAATAGGCTTATAAGACGGATTTGGATCCAAACATTGTAAACCATTGGGGCAAAATGAGAGTTTGTGCGTCGTGAAATCTGCAACCAAGATATTGGACGGTTGTGAAGATAGAATATAACCATAGTTTATTATAAATAAAAATAGAAACACCATTGCGATACATATATCATTATGTAAATAAATTATCTCCGGACATTATATTTAAACCTCATCCCCACCTATGTTATATAAGATTTTTAGGTACTATGAGCGGTTTAGTATTATATTTTTAAAAATTATAATTTTTAATTACAAATTTTAGGCATGGCTAAAGACACTTCACTTCAATCAGCACCAACTTATTAGTTCGAACAATTCAAATTCTGGTTCTAACTACCAAATATTGTTAGTATTGATTCGTGCAAACAAACGAACATGTTTCGTCATATAAATGACGAAAGAATTCCTTTGTTTTTTGCATGAATTGTGGATTTTGTTTTTAAAAATCAGATAACTTAAAAATGTATATTGAGAATGATAAATACAAGTCCCATCAACCAAATAGTCAATACGAATCGTGGCCATAATTTAAAATAATTTAAGAAAAACATTTTGATATTTTTTTTTCTTCATTATGTTCAAACATTCTACAATTAGATTAAATAAATTATATTAATATTGTCAACAAATTAAAAATTATATTTATTTAAGAAAGTGAAGAATTCCAACGGCTAAACCGTTTTTATTACCGACACATGGTAAGTTCAATTCTGAATCTGACGATATAGTTTTGCACAATGGCCAGTAGATGCGAGTTGCATATTATAGAATTAATGTGTGTTTCCCGCCTTTTCGTAAGAATTCTTTACATTTTAATTTGTCATGGATCGGCAGATATCGCAAATGCAGTTTGAAATACACCGAGAGAAATGTTTATTTATAGTTAATGTAATAGCTTCACAGTAAAGCTAACAGAATTTAGATTTTGATCTTAAGGTAAGGTACTTTATCCTGAAGTTACAGTACGCTTACAGTTTCGACGAAACGAAGGTAAACAAATATACATACGCGTCGTCATTCGATTTTCTGCGAATTTTTCGACACATTGTTGACATGCACAGTTCAAAGGACAGAATGTAATGTAAGATCTATTAACAGTTAACGAACGCTCATTGAATGCTAAAATATACGAGTTAATATAAAATAACATTGGAGGAAAGTGCTGGTATTTTCATCTCAAAAATTGCCTGTCTTTTTTGACTTTACAGTTAATGCAAGAGCCTTGAAAATAGCTTATATTAGCGGCTCTACGTCTTTATTTCACATGACAACTAATCACACGATAAAATAGAACACGACAATTGATCATGCGACAAAATATCACATGTACAAATAACCATAAACAATAATATCACTATCTTTATTCGTATAGTAAAAGCATATGCGTGCTCTAAACATACCCTAACCTAACCCAAGTGTGGACAGCGAAAAATGTCTGCACAGGGAAATTTTGTTCGCGGACAATAAATCTGTAAACATATGTGGAAATCGTAAACAAAATATTATCTTAACACGATGAAACAATATTTTCGATATGACCTTTTAGTCATCATAATACATAAATATATGGTAGGGTAAACAGGACAGTAATCGGTCACTTTACATACGTAAAATACTACCTTTTATAAAGTTTTACAAATATAAGATTGTTTTATATTTAGTTTTAGCAAGTCTCAGTAAGTATGTATCAGCTTAGGTAATAACGAAATATTGATTTTTAAAGGTTTAATTATATTTTGAAAAGTGGCCGACAACTGTCTGCTTCAAGTGGCCGACTACTGTCGTTTTGAATACCTCAAAAAAACCCACTTTTTTAATACGTAAACAGTACTTTTTAGCGATTATTACTCATGTATTATCTTGAGTCCACTTCTATGACCCATAGTATTTTACTACGATGAAGAAACGTGGCTTGTTTCGCTTTTGCTGTTAATTTTACCAAATCCAATATTGTAACTGGCCGACTACTGTCTGGTTTGACAGTTCTTTAAACTTTAATTTTTTAATGGTTACAAATTATTCATTCGTTATTCTAACACATGCATACCAATACTAAATAATCCCTAAGATAAATTTTCCCATTTTAAATTTTGGTTTGTATTGTTAAACGGTACTTTCTGACACTTTAAAGTCGAATTCACTGAATTAAGAGCCTTACATGGATGGCCGATAATAACTGTCGTGTTTACCCTATTTCGCAATACTGTCAATGAAAATATAAATTAAGGTCATTTAAATATGAGCAAGTAATACAAATATGATTTTTTTAATCAAGAAAATATTTAATGTGATATTTTGTCGATGTGATATTTTATCAATGTGATAATTTGACGTGTAATCAAATGTCCGTGATATTTTCTCGTGTGATCATTTGTCCGTGAAATAAAGACGTGCTACCATATTAACTATTAGTAAATAATATATCTCATTGTCAGTGTACAAATGACAACCTACAACTCAATCTTGTCTCTAAATTTTATAATAAGCGAAAAGTGTCATCCGAAATCCGAATGAACGACGGTTTAAATTGGTTACATATGTTAGTACATAGTGCCTAATTTTGTCCGATAATTGTCCATCTGAGCTGAAAAATACATCAGTGGGTCATATAAAGCAACCAATCGATGTGGCCTTTCTACCTCACACTTTATAACATAAAGTACAGAGTGAAAAGTATCGGCAATACATTACTTGTACAACTACCTTTCCTAACCTAAAAGTCTGTTTTCATTTATTGGACGAGTGCTCAAAAGCTTTAACTCAATTCTCCTATAGTTTGTATTTATTGTTTGTACTCCATTACTTGTTGCTTCAGGAGGTAGAAACGTGACAGTGTATTGATCGTCTCCGGGAAGAAAAATGTTCAGCCATAAATAAGTATTATGCGTCAACGATCAAGAAAAATCGTTAAATTTTATTGCTGTTAAATACGTTTATATTAAATGTTATAAATAAAAAATGTAATCGTTATGTTTAATATCCAAATTCTGTCATAATTTTATTCGACTATTAAGTTAGTAGAATAATTTTCTATAATTTAACTAGTTACTGAGAACTACTCGTTCCATTAGTAATTTTCTTCGAATTGTTCGTAACCGACATTAACCAAATTTTTTTTTTAGTATAATTTGACTTACAATTATTAAAGTTCTACTAATTCATTTTAAGAAGGTACAAATTAAACTGATTAGCTAAAGACGATGTTAAATGTCCCCAAATGAAAAACATATCAGTCCGACCGTGATCAAAACTGGTTCACCAAAGTGGTTCACCCAAATTTCTCCGTCCCTGAAGATGCACCTCGTTTTGTACATACGCGCAATTCACCGCATTCATCGCCATCGCGGTTTTTGCCATTTAGCGACGGGAATCGCCGCCTCCGCAAGGCGCAAACGGAATTTCATGTCGTAACGTAATCATCCCGTTGCGCAAAAATTCTTTTGTTATTGTTCCCACGAAAAGCGTATAGTTTCGTGTACCGTTAAAAAAAACCAAGCGACGCGATTCATCGGTACGGTTATCAATCAAATCGCAAAAATCCATTGTTAGCCGCGAAAACTCACGAACGGTATTCCTGCATTCTTCCGATTTCGAAGGATATTTCGCGATGAGGCGACTTTACAATAGGTAACGATGACGTACGACTCGATTTGTTCGTATTTGGACGATCGAACGGAATTTCGCACACAGTATTCGCGAAATTGTGTTAGAATTTACGCACCAACTCCTTGTTATTGCATATCCAGAAGAGACGACAGATATTTGCATAAAAACTCCTTTCAAAAGTATTTGATTATATATTTTAGGGTCCTGACTAAAAATGTTGTTATGCCTCTGGTCAGCGTGTTCAATATACTTCAGGATCTGATCAAGAATTCACCGAATCTGGGCCTAATCAGGCTTCCTAATATTACGTCCTGATCAGGCCTCCGCCAAGCATCACGCAAATTTTGTGGATTGACAGAAGTAAGTAATGCAAGGAAACAACTGTTAAAATGAATTCTAATTGCTTTCTTTCGCACTAGCAAAAACAGTGTCATCTAAGTATGAGAATTTACTACAGTAAAGTGATGAAGCTGAAACTAGCTCCCTATTCCAGCCTCTACTCCCGTTCGATAGTCTTAATAATTTGCATTCGCATATCAGTTCGAGGTCCAGAAAATTCATAGATATGCCAAAATAAATGCAGACCATGAATCGGAAGCGACCTTAAGGATGCTGAAATTAATTAACGAGTTATAAAATTAGAGGTGAGAGAAGTAGGGGCTAGAATGGGGGCTAGCTTCAGCTTCATGTAAAGTAAAATCCTAGTCAGTGTACTACAAATTCTTGTAATATTCCTCTCATTGGTACTCATATGAGTTCTATTTTAGTGTTCAGATACAACCAGGAATGTCGCATATGGTATGATTTAAAGAAACTTGATCAGAGCCTGATCAGCCTTCCTAATCTGTTAGTAGGTCTTGATCAGGACTTCGCTAAACATAACGTAAATTTTTGTGGATTGACGCAAGTAAGTAAGTAACGCAAGCAAGCAATCTTTTAGAATGGAGTTCCAATTGTTTCCATGCACAGAAGAGAAACAAATGTCATCTAAATATGAGAATTTTCAATAATAAATCAAAATTCTAGTCAGTCTACTACAAATTCCTGTAAGGTTTCTCTCAATGGTACTCGTATGAGTTCTAATTTAGTGTTCTCGTATCAACCATGAACGCCTGATATGGTATGATTTAAAGAAACTTGATCAGGGCCTGATCAGGCTTCCTAAGATTAGGGGTCCTGATCTTCTGTAAGCGTCAGGCCAATTTCTGTGGGTTGATGGATGTAAATAATGCAAGCAACCAACCTCTAAAAATGCTTTTACACAGGTATAATTCTCAGCTTTTTAGCACACTTGATGAACCATAAGTAAGGCTACTATGTAGTTCAAGTAAATATTTTATGTGCGAATGTTTAAATACATTTTTATTTGAGTGTACATGTTTTTTGCAATGTAGGTAGATTTAAAAAGAAAAGTGCACTTACCGCTAATTTTTGCACAAGGAGATCTTATATTTCCTTGTGGTCTTATCATCTTCTCAGGTTCCCCACTCTTCCATGTAAAGTCGTGTTTATTGGTTGTGACATCCTGCATTGGCCCTTCACCAAGCCATTGCCTTCGACATGGTAGTATTGGTTGTTCTGGGTGAAAGCACCAGTTACCTGAGTAACTCAACTAAAATGATTGTTTAATTGGTTTAATTAATCAATATGTTTTATATTTGCTAAAACATATTATACAGATATACCACGTGACCTAACCTATAAATCCCAGTCTGCGCAATATGAAAGAACAAATTCTGACAATTTAGGTGTACTATATAAAAATTGTAACTCCAAGACTGACAGGATAGTCACGATTTTAGGATTTTCACATTAATAATTGTGCAAAACTAACAAGATCGTCATATTTAAAGAGTTAAGAAGTACCAAAAAAAAAAACAATTGCATATACCATCATCATTGTTTTTTTTTTATATTTTATTTTTTAATACGTAAACAATCCGTTATTTTACAATATTTAGAACTGTCGAACTAAAATTAATGTTACAACCTTACGAGGACTTCTGAAATTTTGAAAAAGGATTCTTTTTTGTAATAACAAGTTATTTTTCAAGTTATTTTACCGAGGGAGTTCTCGTTTTGAAGGATTTTTGAGTACCTGATTTTCGATAAACTTTTCGCTAGTTACAGTCACAAAACTGTCGATTTATTTGGTTTTTCATGTCTAACTCATTTCGCGGAATAGATAATGAAATATTATACACAACATAGTGCTACAGCTTGAAAAGATCAAGAATTTAATCCTCATACATGTTTACAAATTAATCAAATTCCTATTCATGTTTGTAATCTGGTACCATTTTTTTATTTATATAGTTTCTGTTAATAAAATTAACTATGTATGTTGTAATTTAGTATTTTTTAACTTATTATTCTTGAGCTACATTTACCTAAAGATTTTCCCCAAAATTATTTTTTTATGTTCAATAAAGTTAACGGCTATTATTTATTAATAACTTACTAGAATATCCATTAAATTTTACAATTCACCAGCGTTATTTTGTTACAGTTTCATTAATAAAGTCATATTTAGTTATTATTATTTGTTAATATAAATTTGCGTTTCCGCTATAATCAAGTCAGTGTTCGTTATATACCGAACTTTTTAATTCATTATAAATTTAATTCCATGGATTCTACGGGAAGCGGAATACAAGTTCTTACGTATTTAATTCTAAGTTATATTAGTATATAAATAGTTAATTGCAACGTCTTACTTTATGCGTAGTCTCGTCAGTGATTTTTCCGTCAGCAATCGACAACTGATTGATAGGCCTGATGGGTGTTGCTGGAGAGGAACATGATTGCCAAAATGAAAGTTTGTACGTGGTATCATCAACCATTGGCACTTCCGGCTTCCAATAATACTGCAAAAACACATCGATTATTTTTTTGCATACGTTACTTACATCCATGTACCAGTTAAGTAACTTCCAGTGAATGTCTCTTTGACTAGAATTTGTCTTCCTTTTCTTAAAGACAAATTCTTGGTTGCAAATTAATTTAATTTTTTTATTTCATTGCATCAACATTTAAACAAATTAAAGTACCTTCTCTTATATTTACTGACGACCAAAAACGTGTCAAACAATAGTATTTTTTGTAAGTAATAATAATATTTAGACGTATTCCCTTCGGATGAACAATGATGGATGAAATTGTTTATATTTTTTTATTTTTGAAAACGAATGAATGACAAAACTCGAGAAATTGTATGTGAAAAATGTCTACCATCATTGCGACCATGGAACATTGTTGCCAATAAATTTAGAAATAATTTTGAATCATTCGTACGAATTTCTAACTGTTTTAGTACAAAATTCGAAAAAGTTAAATTTTAGTTGCGTTTTCGATCTGGATTCATCACAACCCATTGTTAAATTGTTAAAAAAAGTATTTGTAAACGTATAGTAAACTGGTCAGTTTTCGATTACATTTTCCAATTTTATCCTAAGATCATTTTAAAAAAATGGGACCGAACTGAAAAAAAATAATACGAAAAAATGATTTTGCATTAACAAATTTTGAAAAACAAATAATGAGGATCTCCAAGTTACAAAATCTGTGTCCATCGTGTCTGTTTTCAAATTTACATATTGTATAACATTTTCAAATGTTCATTTTTAGATTTTGATTTGCAAATTTAGTTAAATTAATAATTTCATGAAGTCGTCAATAAAATTACGCTAAGTATCGTCGATGTTCAATAAATTGCACGATTTTAAACTTACCACCTAAATTGCCCTTTTCAATTATTACAAATAATATATAATAATTATTTTTCATATAATTTTTTAGATCAACACAACATTTTTTTTTGTTTGGCAACATATTTGCTATACTGGTCCCTGATTTAATTAAAAACCGTTATAATTGGACAATTTGTTTCAAAACGAAAATTCACAAAGAAAATATAGGAAATTTTGCGAAAATTTCTACTTTTGCTTGGATTTAATAAAATTAAAATTATAATAATTATGTTCAAATATAGTTTAGATTTTTCTTTAATTTAATCCCATGTACCTTCTTGTATTTCTTTGTTTAAAAAATATTTATTCATTTATTCATTTATTCAAACACAACATTTTCATTCATTGTAAAATAAAAATTATATTCATATTTTTATTATAAAATCTAAGTAAATGTTTGTCCATTTCCTGTACAGTTTTTGTACTATAGTAATTTTTTGTTGTAATTTAATCAAATTTTCTAATTCATCATTAATTTCGTTGGCCAACATGAAATAATAAAATTAAATTACATATTTAGGTAAATAATTTGAAGAGAATTTGAAAAATATTCAGAAATTTCTACAATAAAAGGTAGAAAATATTTAGAAACATTTTACAATTTTAGAATTTTTTGTAAAAAAAAAGCGGTTTAATCTCATTTGAGATTCTTTTTTTAATTTCTTTATATTTTTGTACATTTTAACTCAAGTTTTTAAATGATTAATTGTTTGTTTTTATAACTATTATAAATAAAGTTATCATCATACTATTTCTACTATTTTTCTAAGTTTCAACACATTTTACTTTAAACTTTCACTCTCAAAAAATTTTGTTGGCATCAGCATAAATTTTCGACATTAATTTGCGAATTACACTTAATTAAAGTTTCTTCAGATTTTATATTTTCGGATATTTATCATGAATTCTAACAATTTTTATCTATTTGTATCCAGAGAAATAAAATTTTTATTAATTTTTTTAAACTATTTTCGTAAGTATCTTTAAATTCGTGCAGATTTAAAAATGTACATTTATTTATTTTATGAAAAAAAATTTTGGTATTCTGGGGTACAAATACAATCGAAATAAGACATTCAAATTAAAAATAATTATCTTACTCTGAGTGGTGCGAATGATTTTCGTATTTCCGGCTGAACATATTGCTAAAAGTAAAATAATTCACATTAATATTTACAAGAAATAAATCTCCCACTACTTGCAAATATTATCTAAAATAATGATTTAAACTCACGTAATAAGACGCCTTTTTACAGCAGCAACAGGATCCTTTACATTCAGCATTGGGCTGAAAAAAAAATACATTTACACTCAGAAAAAAAAGTTATTTTTATATGAGTTCAGAGAAATTAACTCACGCAAAAACGGTTTTTGACTTCAAGAAACGTAGGAGGCCTTGGTTCTGGAGGACTGCAATGTAAACCACGTTCTCAACATGCAACTAAAATAAAACGCAATTTATCAATTTGAAACTTACGGTCGTGGTGGCGGCGGGCAAATTTCCATGATTATTGAGAATTTAGAAGTTATCCAAATTGAAAATAAAAATTTTAAGGCTTGCTATCAGCCACCGCAAATTTGTCGGGTGAAAATTATACTACTGTGAAATTTGCAGCGATTGCAAACCAACTGACTGAAACAATCGACAATTATTAAATTTTATTGCGCCTTTCAATTTTGAATTCGTGTTCCAGAGGAAGAAAATAAGTCTTAATTATAGTACACACAATTCAACAGCCCTGCTTCCAAAAAAAGAATTAATGAACTGATAAGCAAACATCGTAAAATGTATTTCTATCTCACACAATAATGGACAAACTAAAATATAATTTTTAAATAAAATGGCGAAGTATATACAAATGGATCATGAAAATTTGAAAAGAATGGCGAGGTTGATCCTTACGCACTACATAAAAAATCTCTTTTTATACTTACAAACAGTTTTATCGTAAATTCATGACAAAAATGCATTTTTACTTTACTTTGTATTCGATTTTGACTTTTTTTTAATGATTTCGAAAGGGGTATAATAAACCTTTCAACCCTTACATGCACAGCACTACTTTGAGAATATCACTTTGTTTTACCCAGTTTTATCGAGTTTTAAAAAAAAGTCATAACTCTTTTATTATACCATATATTTCGGATCAATTTAATGCCAATATATATTGTAGAACATTTAGATTATATACAAATAATATCATTGTTAATTTCTTATTAAATATAAACAAATGAAGTTCCGAAAAGGGAAAGAAATCATATTCAAGCATACGAAATTATAAAATACTGCACGATAATATGTATTTTCTATTTATATCGGCGCCGATATTTTTAAAAATTGAAAATAGCTGATCCAATATGACAGACAAATTACAATTATCAAATTTAAAATATTGCGTATCTTTATCATTGCTGATTTTAAAGATATTCCACTTCATAAAATTATTGAAAAAATGTGTAATTGTATATTTGGGTAACCTATATAACTTGTTTACTTTTCAGAGAGTATAAAATGATTGTCAATATGATTGAAAAAAATATGGAATTGATTGTTTTAATTTGTAAAAAAAAATCCTTTTAAATTAATGTTTAAATATCCAATAAATAAATTGAATAATTATAGGGTATTTCTTAACCCATGAACGCCCAGAAACCAGGAATTTTTATCTCAGATTCCAGACTCAGTACTGAATAGAAAAAGGGAAAAAATCGTAACGGAACCAATTGATCGTACTTTTTTCGGATGTGTTCTTTCGATTCCCAAGGACAAAATTACATTTATGTACCTTAGGAAAGCAATATGGCGGATTTAATTTGAAAACGTATCGAAAAATTGGAAATACTTCATTTTAATGAATTTTTTCCAATCCCATAACGGATGTCGATTCTTTCGAAACTATGAACAAAAGTAAACAAAATAGTTCTAATTCACGAGAAAATTATTTGTCTTTGTTTTGTTACCCAGCAATCGAGATTGGATAGGATTGGATCGAAAATTTCAGTTCATTTTGAATTCATACTTTGATTTTGCATTTCAAATGGATTGAATTCCGAAGAAAGGAATCCATCTGTATTCAATTTTACGAATACAATCGGAAGCGTAATTTGCCGGATTGAATATAATACACTTGGCTACTTTTGAATCCGTAATGTTGAATACGAATGCATTCAATGTTTCGTTTTTAAATAGGAAACATTTTTTGGATTGAAATGGATACACTTGGCTACTTTTGAATCCGTAATGTTGAATACGGATGCATTCAATATTTCGTGTTTAAAAAGGAAACTATTTTTGGATTAAAATAAATATACTTGGATAGTTTTGAATCCGTAATGTTAAATACGGATGTATTTAAGATTTAATTTTTAAAAAGAAAACTTTTGGGATTAATATGAATTCAGAAAGTAACTTTTTTATTCGTATGAACGAATAGAATTGTATATACGTATTAAAATGGATTCACCGTTGACCAAAGTATGGATTCAGAATTTAATTTAATTAATAAAACAGGAAAGTTTTTCCTTTTTAAAAAATGTAAAAATTTCGAAAAATGCGTGTTTTTCTGAGTAATTCTGATATTTAAACGAAATTTTTTCCACCAAATTATAAAATTTTGTCTGATTAAACATCTCCATTCATTTTTCAATGCATTTTACGGTCTCAATAATGGCGGATTTAATATGGCGACCGGGGAACAGTGAAAATATCCAGTTACAAAAATATTTATTTTATCCTGTTATTCCATTTTTCCTACTAAATTGAATCAAACTTCAGTTACGGATTTTCCAAAGTAAAAATGGCGGATTCAATATGGACGGACATATCCTTCAAAAATGTATGAATTTTCATGAAATTTATTACTTTGATCTTCTTAAGGTACATAGGTTCATAGTTTTAGGCACATTGGATTTTTACATTATAAAAATAATGCAAATGTCATAAACAACCTCGATTATGACTTGATTAGTATTGTTGTATTCAAATAGATTGATTTTCTTCGCAAAATAGCGAAAATGCACGAATTTCTGAATTGTTTTCCTCCACAACTCATTAGTACAACTATATTCTACCGATTACGTGCATATTAAGTCGTTGGAAGCGCAATATAATTGTAAAATTTGGATTCGTTAAGAAAAAATGAAAAAAGCGATATTTTTACCAAAAAACATTAAAAATCTAATGAAAAAAATTCGATAATCGTAAAGAGTGACTCCGAAAATATGTAGAAAGTTTAGTTTGAAATAATAAAAAAATGATTTGTATAATTGATACACTTATGAAGTTGAATTAGAATTTCAGGACTTTTCGACGTATCAGGTAGAAGAGTGTCTAGGGTAAGTGGACGAAAACAATAATTGTATTTTTCACAACTATGTTGGTTTGTTTCACAACAAAGTTACAAGTATATTCAAATGAAATCAGACAATACCAGAAATTTTTCAAAAAAAAAGTTCTCGCGGTCACATACTCCAGTCAGTGTACCAGTCATCGCTTTAAATTTTCAAACTAATCATCAAATTTTGAAAATTCTTACACAAGACCGCAAGAATAACAGAGAAATTAAAATTAGCAGATATTTTTTTATTAGTTTTTATTTACGTTCGACGACCATCTTGTATAACTGTCAAAACGTTACATATAAAGAGTTTTCTTCATATTCGTTACATAATTGATAACTTGATACAATCATAACCCTATAAATACATAAAGGACTTATTATACGTAAAGTAAATAAGAGTAGACTAATCAACAACAGGCGTATCTTTTGTTATAAAAAATCAGTTCGGTAAAAAACAGACAAAAGTTACGACGCTTCGAATACTTTGTCACAGCGCACGCGATTATCACATAGTTTCTTTCGATCGTTGATTTTTGCCAATCGCTGCAAACTTACATTTTACTTATTTTTACGTATAAAGTTACTTCAAATATTATACGATACATTTTTATCGACCTCTGGATGATCTACGTTAAACTGCTCGTCAAATTTGTCGAAAGATACTCGACTACATACTGTACAAGGATAATTTTACCAACAATTTTAGTGAATGTAGGTTTTAAGCTGAGGTAATCCAGAATATTATGTTTTTGCTCCCGCAATGAAGTTTAAATGAATCTACTGTCTACTGACTTTCTAACAAATAAATGTTCTTTGTTTCAATGCAGCAAGTTTTCCAAAAATCCAGTTTCAATCTTACAAAACAAATTTTTTTTTTCAAGACAACGCTAGTCCAACTTTACACGCGATCGACTGTGTATGCGTGCTAGCAACAGCAAGTAATAAAGGCAGATCAGCGGCATCGATGTCCAGAACACTCGTAAGCTTTGTGAAATCTTCGGTCTCCAGATCTACTACCTTAAGGAGCTCAGCCAGGGTTTCACTGCGCATCCACAGTTCTCGCAGTCTGCTTTCCAATAATTTGATGCACTGTAATAATCAATAAGAAATATTAGTTAGTTAATGTAAAAATATCATTGTGCTAATAAACAGTTTTTTATGTACGTTTCTGAATATGAAAGTATAAAGACGGTATTGAAAAAATTCATGTGAAATCGAAGTGAATTTCAAAGTGGATTTGTGTATATTGTCTACATGGATTTCACCTGGGTTTATGTTAATTTTTTACATCAATTCCATGTGTAATTCTACGTTGATTTGTGCGGGTTTTCTACTTAGATTCCACGTGTATAATTTACGTGGCTTCATGTCGATTCTACGTGGATATATAAACATTTTTTACGTGTATTCCGCGTGGATTTTTTACAAGGATTCTATATCGAATATCCGAGAGGATTCTACGAGGATTTTCTACAAGTGATCTACGTGGATTTTCGACGTGAATTTATGTGCATCCTCTGCGTAGATTACGCGTGTATTTTTTACGTAACCTTATGAGGATTCTCTCCGTTGATTAATGTGGATTTTCCGCGAACACTTCGTGTAGAATTTCTACGAGGGATTTTTATGTGGATTTTCTACGAGGATTTGTGTGGATTTTGTACCTGCCTTTATGTGAATTATCGGAGAAGATTTTCTGAATGGATTTCTGTGTATTTTCTACGTAGATTCCACGAGGATTTTACGTGGGTGTTCACGAGAATTTTTTTCGTGGATTTTCTACGGGATTTTCCACGAGGATTTATACAGATTCCCTACGCAGATTCCACGAGAAGTTTATTTTGTAGAAATCCTCCAATTTCGATGGTTTACACGTGGATTCTAAATAGACGTTTCACGAAGGTTAGAGTTTGTGAGCGGATTTGTTGCATGAATTTTTTTGTATGTATTTTCTATGCGGATTCTACGTGAATTTTCCATGATAATTTCTTTTTGAATATTTTACCCGAGGATTCCACATGGATTATGTGGATTTCTACATGCGTTGCAAGTGGATTTCTTACGAGGATTCTACGTTGATTTTCTGTATGGATTTTTAGAGAGGATTCCACGTGGACTTTTGTAGATCATCTACGTAGATTGCACGTGTATTTTCTACGGAGCTTTATTTGGATTTTTTACGTGGCGTTCTAAGGAACTCTGCATGGATTTGCGTGGATTCTCTACATAGGTTTTATGCGTATTTTCTACGAGAATTTTTTGTAGATTTCCTACGTAGATTCATAGTGAGGATTTGTAAGTAAGTTGCAAAGTGGGTGTTAAACGCAGATCGTGTGTGAATTTTCCTCGAGCTTTTTTTTCGAATGTTCTACGTGGATAACAAGTGGATGTCTTACGAAGATTCTACATTGATTTTTTCGTGGATTTGTAGAGAGGATTCTACATGGATTTTCCAGAAGTGATCTGCGTGTATTTGTGTAGAACATCTACGTAGATTGCACATGTATTTATGTGGATTCTCTACATGGATTCCATGTGAATTTTCCACGAGAATTTTTTGTAAATTTCGTACACTTTGATTTTTTTAACATTTTTGTATTTGTGTAGAATTCTACATGGATTACGAGTGAATGTGGATGTCTTAGGAGGATTCTACGTACATTTTCCGCGAATGATCCACATGGATTTTCTGCGAGTGATCCACATAGATTTTTCGTGAATGATCCACGTGGATTTTCTACGGTAATTTCATTAACAAAGATATTCTACGTAGGTTATGAATGGAGATTTGTGTGGTTTTTCTACACGGATTGTACGTTGATTTTCCGCGGGAATGCTACGTGGATTACACTTGGACTTCCAAACTCAATACGCCATTTGAGTAGATATATATTGTGCATAATAAAATATTTTATACCTTACGGCGAAAAGCCTAACTATACTAACGGACCATTCCACAAAAATAAGTATATTATAAATAGTATATTATATTAGCCATTTCACGGACACACGTCACCAGCAGACTACTCAATTATATCCCTTATAAAAAGTACAAATCTACACGGAAAATCGTGTTCAGTAGAATTTTCAAAATGTTCCGTAATTGAGAATAACAAATTTAACAAAGTGTCTTGTTAGAATTACAGAAATGGTAATTTTAAACCGAATGCCAATAAATTACATTGTACTTTCTTCAACTTTTAAACTCCTTAAATTTTTTATAAATTCCACGTAACAGTTTTCCAAAATCTGAAGTAACGAAGATCCAGTATAATGGACAATAAAACAAAAAAATCGGGCTTATCTCAACAATTGAAACACAACAAATAAGTTTACTTACCTGTTCCGGGTTCCTGTAGGTTTTCCAGAGATACGAAAACGCTTCGAGCATGTTGGACACCAGTTTGGACATCCCAACCGGGAGAGGCGCCGAATTCCATGGAGAATTGTTCGACAAAAGACCAACTTGCCAATTATCGAGGTCCGCAAAGATGCACAGCGCCTCTGCGACGGGTTGGTCAACTATTGGAAATCTGGTTTCGCAGCCGATTCCCTCGCGGATCACTTTCCAACAATCGTTGTCGTTTTTTTCTTCCTGTTTCTTCGCATTGTCTCTTTTCCTGGCTTTCTTCCGTTTCGTGAATCCCTGCACGACCATTCCCCAAGTGTATCCCGAATCGTAAATATCGGAAACCTCTTGGTTACTTTCTGGAACGATCGTCGCTTTATTACCGATGAGTGTCTTGGTAAAACCGATGGGGGCTCGGGGAAGCCCTCGTACAGCTACTTTCTCCGATCTGCAAGATTCATAGTTAGCTTAAAATATTTTGAAACATATGTGTATGAGAAGAAAGTATAAAAGCCTCAAAATTAGTACTTAAAATTAGAATTTTTTCTTTCGAAAATGATAATTGTCGGGAAATCCGTACGACTATATTCTATTTTTATGAAAGGTACCGTTTTGCAGTTGAAAGCTATAGGCCTATTTCGAGTTAGCACTACTTTGTCAAGTTTTTGAACGGTGTATTTTGAATTGTAATACCCCAAGACCTTTGAAACGCCGGGAAACTAGAGAGAAATAGCAAATTAATTTCTAAGATTGAGTGGTATTATTTTTCATACATCGATTTTATGTCAACCGCCGTGCGATATTTGCTGCTTGCACTAATTCATATTATAAATCGATCCATTTTCATTTGGCTTTTTAAATACAGCTGCTAAATGGATAGAAAATAATTCACAAGATTCATGGCTATTACCGGTGGGTAATTTATTGACCACTAAATAATTTGGTCGAATTGGAATTTTTATAGTATGAGATTTCGGAGTTTTCTCTTTAAAAATTTTAATAGAGTTAACTTTTCCCTAGAAAAATTCCCCATTTGCGGGAGTAAAGTCGCATTTTATTGGGATATGAAGAGTCTGTTGGCCTAAACTCGAATTTTCGAACTCCGATTATTTTTAGTCCGTAAAATGTGAAGACCAATGCGTAAAATCGCATTTTACGGACTAAAAAGAGTCGCCTTTCCGCGCTAGCTGTTGCATACTTAACTAATGGCTAAAAAGTGTCCGGTCATTAAAATTTTGTACTTGATAAAGAGCTTGGTAATCAAAAGGTTGTGCTGATTTATCAACTTAATTACTCTTGCAGGTTACGTTTCTTCTAACTTCTTTTAATATTATTTAATTAGAAAAAGAAATGACTCTGTACATCCATAATAAGATATTCAATACTTAAGTCACGAATCGACAGTCAACCACCCCGAAACATTAGAACCCCATAATAATCCCCATCCATTCTTTCCTGTGAAACTCCCCTTTATCCGGCGGACAATTCATCACTCGATTAAACCGTTAAATCTCGTTATTTTAAGTTGCACCGCCCCTGGGATCAGACGCCACAATTCTGCTAAAATCCCCAACACTAATATAAATTCAAATTCTCGCTTACCTCGGCATCGGCAGTTCGATCACGCAATTCTCTTCCATCAGAGCCTCCAGGCTGTTGGATCGTTTCGGTTTCGTGCCTTTTGGAGTCGATGTACTTCCGCAGGTCCTGAGAACATCAGTGGCGTTCGTCGGCGTCTCCAATGTCAGCTTTGCGTTTTCAAATCTCCTGGTTCCATAACCTCTACTGCACTTGAGACAAATCCCAAAATCTTCGTCGCACTCCGGTGGCTGCATGTTTTTCGAAGACTCGGGGAAGTTCCTCTGGATGATCTTCCGCAGCACACCCTCCGGCAAATCGGCGGAAGTACTGGGTACCCGGTTGAAACTGAAGCTGCATTGACATTTGCAGGTGACTCCCGTTAGCCGCCTACCGATCGCCCTTTTTTCTCGAGGTTTTTCCTCGACAACGCTAGAAGTGACTTGGGACTTTTCACCCGGAGAAAATTGCAGTTGCTCAAACTCCTCGAAGGCAAACTTCTGCCTGCGTATCGCCTCCAACTTCAAATCCGAGAAACACTCGTCGAGTTCCTCAGCTTCCAGTTTTTTCACCTCCCAAGTCGGAGATGGCAGCTGGGGATGGTCCTTCAGGAGGTCCTGGACTTCCAGCAACTTTTCAACCTCCCCGTCAACGAAATCATCCTTACCGAGATTCAGCTGCAAGGTACTGGTGTTGGGTTTCAACATGGAGATTCTTTCCCCGAAGTCTGATTTGGCGGGAATCTCGGCTGGCAAATCTAGCCTAACGGACGTCTTCCTCTTGGAACGCACTGGTTCGGGTACGGTTTGCGGGGAATGTTCTGGAACCTTCTTGAAGAGTGTGGGGTTTTTCCTCTTTGCCCGTTCTAAAAGGGCTATGGCTTCCCGGACATCCTGTTGCGAGGTGCAACGTGTTTCCGTTCTCTTCTCTACCAATCCGCTACGTATAAAGTATGAGAGGAAATCGAGGACTGCGTCGATTAGATTAGCCTTTTCCGGATCACCGACAACGACGGTATGGGCGACTCTCGTCGGGGTGCCAAGAGCGCCGTAGAGGTCCGTCAGCTGAGCCCATAAGCGGTTACAGGGATATTTTTTGTCAAGTTTGTCCAACTGTTGAAATTAAATTTTCTTATACAACATATTTTTTTAATGCAACATGGCGAATCCAACCGTTCATCGGGAGTAATTGATAAAAATTAATGTAATAATATAACGTAAACTTCTTTCCAAACATCGCAGATTTTTAAAAAATTGACAATTATAAACTGGTATGATTTCTGTAATCCATTAAGGGGTTTCTAATTAGCATATTACATTCTGGGTTTTCTATATTCCTTCATTAATGGGTATCATTACTGAGTATCAATTTTCATAAAAATATGTAACTACTATAACCTGATAAATGTTCAAATTGTTATTACGTACGTAATTGTTTACAAAAAAAAAGAAACTACTTAATTGATTGTAGGTCATCTAAAGGTCAAATAAGAATTTTGTTACGTACCAAAGCCCGGTTACCACCAGCAGGTGCCGTATGAACCCATCCTAAATGGTACGTAAGTACGGCTGTAACAATCGTACTTAGAAAACTGAAATAAAAAGTAAATGGACGCAATAATTAGAGAATCGTGGTACCGACTTTTCATAAACGTGTATAGAAAGCTTTTAAAATTTTCATTTTTGTACAGAAAACGACATATTTTAATACTTACAAATTTGTGGACTTAGTATCGAGATTATCAAGAAGTTGGCACATTCGTTGGAGGCTATCATGCACTGTATCGATTTTTACCGGTACCGAAACGGATGCATTCAGCAACAAATCGTGCCATAATAAAGGCGTCGGATTGTCATATTCTGGCTCCATAAGAACACGAAGAAGTCGAAGGGCAAAGCTAGAAGTCATGCGGTGTAAACGAGCAGCCACCGTTTTTTCCGAACCCCTTCCATCGATGCACAAACATCGCAATCGATCAAGAATATTTTCGATTATAGCCGCGTGCTCCAGTAGGCGTGCTTCTAATTTTCTGGTTATTAGCAACAAAAATTAATTTTCAGATAATTTAGTAAAGAATTTAGTGTTTAAATGAATGAATCAAATTTACTTTTCATATCCTTCAGTCGTAAGAAGCATCGCCAAACCTAGTCTCGTTTTGTGTCGGCACTTGCGACCTTCTGGATTTTCATTTGCACCGATGACATCATCTGAATCCGATTGGCTTAAAGATGTCGATATTGACCGCATCCACCTGCGACGCAGACTAGAGAGACTTCCACCTATTTCGGACGAGCTGCTGCTCTCCGGTGAATGAATACCTTTTGATGACAAACGATTTAATTATTATATTTTTCACTTCACTTAATGTAAAGTATTTAAGTATCCTCAAAATTTAAAACAACGAAATGGTATTCAACTTGTTATTGACTATTGGGTACAAGTTTTCTAGGAACACATACTATTTAAAGCTGTCTTCTACTTAAATTTATTTAATTTCGGATCATATTTTTGTGTTAAAACAAGCTTTAAAAAAATGTTCACTTCTTTTTACGACGGGCTTAATTTACATCGCAAATCAAAAAGTGGCCAAGTCCAAAAAAAAACCATTTCAAAATCTGTCAAGTCCTTAAATTTATCAAGTCATTATTTATTTACGAAAAATATAGATTAATATATTACTGACATCTTTAATACACAATTTGAAACACGGATTCTCTTATTCTCTAAATATATTGTAGTAAAAATTCACTTTTTATGAGGTGAAAACTTTTGTATGCCCTTCTAGTAATCAAACTATTGTCACTCTTTGAGAGTATATTTTCACCCCAAATAGATGAGGTATTTTCTTCATGAAGCGTAAAATTTCTCTAAATAACAGTCAATAACCATTATTTTAGGTTATTCCGATTTTGAAGCACTTAGAAAGATTTAGAAAGTATGTAATAATATCTATAAATTATTGTAGTATTGTTGACAAATCAAATAACTGAGAATTCACATAGAACGCTTTTTTATAAACCACATTTCTTCTGCATATTTTGTTTTATATAAATTTATTTTCAAAGAAATGTACTTCAAAAAGTCTCAAGTCCACAAAAAAATCGGAGAAATACCAGGCAAGTCTAAAATTTTGCATCAAAACCTCCCAAGTCCATTTTTTAAACTTCAATGTCTTCTTCTATAAGACTTTGATTTGCATAAATCATGGAAATGTTGTCTTTTTTGTCAAAAAAGTAATCCTTATTAGCGCAATATAATAATTTTTATTATTTTTCTTATAAACAGTTTTTCGTGTTTTTCTCACAACGCCATTACTTGGACTTGGCAGGTATTGCACCCCAACGCCTTATATGAATTACTTCTAGAAGAAAGAGTTGGCGTTCGAACTCAACAAGACACTCGCGGGACAATTACTTCTTGCAAGAATCTGTAAATGTACAGATAGTCGATACACAGAAAAAAAAGTCTTAACATTGTTACATCTCAAATTAAGCAATGTAAAAGGCCTAATTTCAGCCTAAAATTGTGAGAATTTTCTTAAATTAAGTCAATATTTCAGCTTAAAGTCTTACTTTCAGCAAAGTTTTATTTTAGTCGAGGTTTATGCTTAAAGAAACATTTTTCAAGCTTGTCACACGTAAGTTAGAGAATTCTTATTTCGAACCTGAATGTTGACTAAAAGTAAGTTTCCGAAACTAAAAATGGGATTTTGAGCGCAAATATTGACTTAATTTAAGAAAATTAGCTCAATTTTAGACAGAAATTAAGCCTTTTACAGTGCTTAATCTGAGATGTAACAATTTTAAGACTTTTTTTTTGTGTACTTAAAAGTTGATTTATTCAGAAGTCTTAAGACCAGTTTACCATGCAACTTAAATGTACTACCGAAATCAGATGTTGTTCAGAATTTGAGCTTCAATTAAGCCGGTTGAGAATTATACTAAAATCGAACCGCGATACACTGAATAAAAATCATTGCACAATAAAACTTACAACCGATAACACAATGAAATGTGTTATTTTAACGTATGAAATACTTTATTATTACTACGAAAAATTATTTGTGTCAGTAAGTGTTTATCGAATGGAAAGAATCTTTTGTCAATGTAATTAACACAAAGAAATTTTAATAGTAATAATAATATATTTCATCCGTTGAAAAAAAAAACATTTAATTGTGACTGTCGGATGGGCTTTCCATGGATTCAATGAATCTGTTCTTATTGTAATAAATTAATGTGAGTTCTGTTCATACATGAAAAAGAAAACTTCGATTACGATTGGCTAAACCAAACACTGGAAGGATGAAAATGAAATACACAAAAAAGGGGAATTTAAAATTTATTTAATTTTAAAATAATAATTAATGGATTCAAGGGAACATATTTAACACGAATCAAAAATCGATTCACTGTTTCAAGTATTTAAAAAAACATCCTCCCACTCAAAAAAAAATGTTAAGCATCCCATTTAAGTTAATTCGAAACAGGAAGGGAACACTAATTTCTTAATTATTATAATATTGTCATACGAGGAACAACTTCATATAAAAAAATTCGTATAACTTTTCGTGTGCTTGGATGTGATAAAAAATATGGTCTGAACCACGTCAGGTTGTTGCAGAACCTGTTTCCTCTTGTAAGGTCGTTATTGTTTACGTTGCTTACTCTTATTGTGTGTTTGTTTTAAACAAGATGTAATTTAACTTCCAGACTATGAAAAATGGCCATTATTTACGATAAAAATGGCTGTAAGTTCTTGAAACCTTGACTGTTCAAACAGTAACAACATTATAACAAAATTAGCAATTGTTACCAGAAATAATGACAATTTTTCCCATTCTGCAAATCTGTCCAAAAAGATGAAATTGTAAAAAAGAGTTCATATTGCAATCATCCTCAAAAACGTTTCAGTGACAATTTTCGAGAAGATCCAATAATAGTGTCAAAATTACATCCGCCCTATTGGACCGGTCATTTCGAAATTTGAAAATCTCATTTCATATTTGTTATCAATGACCCACAAAATATAAATATGCTATTATTGAGCTATATTCAATTTATAAACTTCAATCGTTTCTCAAAAAAGAAATAATATTCAAAATCACCTATTTGAGCGCCATTCGTAAGTCGTCATTTTGACATTTTGAAAAGCGGCACTCGCCATTTTGAATACAATATTTTTAGTTAGATTCTGCCTTTCCAGTTTCTGGATGTAAATCGCAGATTTATGAATTCAAATACTTTTTTTGAAAAAGAAGAAAAACCGTTGTGGCTTTTTGGAGACTGCTTTTGTGCCAATTATTTCAGCAGAATCTGTAAAGGGAAAACTTTTCCCGAATACATTTTATTTGCAGCATTTTCTAGATGTTTGTCATTAAAAATATAAAAAATAAATTGCTGTTATTAATGACCAAATCTATAAAATGTATTAATAATTACTTTATAGTATCGCATATCTACTTTAATCATATATACAGTTGTTTAAGTTTCATAAATACAATTTACTTAGTAAATTAAATATAAACTAATTACATGGCATTAAACATAGTTTTTTTTCTTTGTATTCAATTTTTTGTTCGTTACTTTTTTTCTAATCAGAAGTATATTATGAACAAAATAAAGGTGAATTTGGAAACTTACTGGTAGGTCGAGGAGGAATTTCAATTTCCCAACTTCCGGTACTGGAACACGTGGAATCTTTTCTTTTCGAAGGACGTAGATTGGTTCCGGAATCTGTATCCAGATTTATTTGTAAATCGCATTAGTTGACTAAAAATTACTTAAATCTTAATTGTAATCTTCAAATAAACAGATTTGAAAAATGTTATGCAGTTTTGTTTTGGAAAAGAACTAAACAAACCACATTAGCCTTCGAAATTATAATTACTTAATTTCATCGTATTAAGGTCTTACTTTGAGCTTTAAGGCTGCTACTACTGGAATTACTGGAACTGGATTCTAAATTTGTCGAACGGGTCAGAAGATCGTTAGAGCTGAAAATTGCAAATTTATCGTTTTATTTGGTTTTGTAATCTATATTATTCTCTGAAATTTATATTAATAAAAAATCGAAACGACGATCAACAAAGTACTTGCCGAATTACTAGCAGTTCTAGCCGAATTATTTTAAAAATGTTCCTATTTCGTGAACTTGATTTGTTATAAAAAATAAATTGTTATTCAAAGTGCAAAAAATGGAAAAGTTTTTATGTGTATTAACATATTTAGATTATAAACTGTAAGAAATCGTGATAGTATAGCTTATTTTTCGCCATCAGATCCTCAGAGGATTAAAAATAGTCTGCGAATAGTATAAAATGTGTTTGAAATACGCGAATTCTTACGTCGTGTAATAAAAATAACAGATTTCATTAGTTATATTTCATAATAATTATTAAGTGAAAAGTAACAATTTTGATTACTCCTCTTTGAATTCTAAAGAACTATCTGTAAAACAGTCTAAAACAAGTTTTAATACTTATTACACTGAGAAAAGTGTTTTTTACCCAGTATTAGAATTCTTATGTCCCGTAAAATATAGTATTTTACGTATAGGGATTGCCATCTTTCTACTACCTGTTAAAAGACGAAGATTTTATATTATTCTAACCGATATATCAGTTTATTTTAGCCTTTTCTCTTTAACTAAAAGCAATTTTTGTTTATGGAAATTTATCTAGCAAATTAAAATATTAAAAATGCCTTCTTTTAGTCATAATAAAACATTCTTTTAAAATAGGAGAGTTTATTACAGTTTCGTATAACCTGTCAAAAACAAATGCTGAACGACGGAGGATTTTACTAGTTACAATATTTCTTTTAATGACTACACGGAGAGAAATCTGAAAGGATGAAACTGTACTCTGTAGGTATTCCTTCGCCACTGTACTAAGATTTGGTGCTGGTTTTACTTTTTAGACTAGGGCTCTCGTGGACTTTTTTGTAGGAAATTTCCTCCTCTACAAAAAAGGTTTAGTAAATTTTTGCTCTATCTTGCACCGTTTTCGATACGGAAGCAATAGAATGAAAAACAACGTATTCAGCGTCCGACGTCATGTTTATCTTTTGTTTTATTTTAAAAGCCAACGGATAGTAACTGATAAAATACACTTTTCTCAGTGTATGAAAAACCAAAATGTTAATCAAAAAATAATGTTCAAAAGATTAAAATTTCGAAACAGTGTAGTTCCCTTATATTTTAATACCTATCTTTTTTAAATTTTGGTCATTACGGATTTTAATTTTTCTGATTTTGACAAAAACTCCTTGGAGTAATAGTTAGATCTTTAAAATGTTCTCACTTTACTAAAATAGTGAAGTTTTACACTTGAAGAGTGAATTTTCACTCTGTGCAGAGATAAAAACATTTAGAGGGTACGTTTTCAAAGAGGCCAGGGAACAAAGTTCCGAAAATCAAAACCCCGAAAGGCTTAAATTTCGATATTGTGTGAGTTAAAGGTATTTTAATTTGCTTTCTTTTTGAGAAATTTTCAAAGACAAAGTGAAGAAAATCACGCTGGAGCCATGCAATATCGAACTTTTGGCCTTACGGTGTGTTGATTTTCCGAACTTTACTCTCCGGCCTTAAAAAAGCCAGAGTTATATTAAATCCCTTTAGATATAAGTTTGTATAAGCCAAAAGATAAAAGCGATTTAAGTTCAAGTCTACTACTAAATAGTGCAATATTGTTTTATAAATAATAAATATGATTACAAGCACAATACCTTTGTCTGCAGTTGCAGCGTTCTGGAGCCGGAAAAATCTTCGTACACATAAGACATGATGAAGAACTCATTCCATGAATCTAAAACCCACAGAACATTACATGTCAAACTGATATTCAACAATATTTACGTGTATATTCAATTATTTAGTTTTGTCCTCCGAACTTATTATATATATATATATATACATAGTACTTATTAATACATAGACATTTCCAAAGGCCTTCTTCATATCATCTCTAAACTTAGCTACAAAATCCCGAGCCAAAAAATAAAGCATATAAAGTAATTTTTTACCTTGAAGCTTCGATTTTCTCATTTTTTGCGTGTAACTATCACGAATTTAGTGCTTCTTGTAGTCACTACGCAGTTATTAAATAAATCAATAAAAATAGTTTCCTGTTCCGAGAACTGTAAATAAAATGAGATAAACACAAAAAACTGCAAAAATTGTCATTTTTTACCATTTTTTATGACTATAGCTCGAGAAATATTCATTTTAGGTCAAAGAGACCCTGAGATGAATTGTAGAGCTTGAAAGTAACTTTAAAATGGGCCTAATTTTGTTAAGATACCATTAAAAAAAACAAATAGTAAAAAAGGTGATTTTTCGTAAACTTCAATGGCGCGCCAACCTAAGAACTTTTTTGCTTGAAATTCCATTAAAATACGTTACCTCCAATTCGGTCCGCGACTTGTGGAACACCCTGCATATTTTATTAACGAATGAGTTTAATAATACATAGTCACTTACACTTCGCTTGAAGATCATTGTATTTGGTACAAAGAGCACTCGCCTCCGTATTTGCAAATACTTTTTTATAAACAGTAAATAAATAAGTAGAGAGAAAAAAATATAATTAATCCAGACATTTTACAAAAGGAAACGCTGGGATTACAAAAAATAATTAAATTAACTAATCAAGATATTGTTATTCTTCCGCTTACTATTTCCCGATCCATAAATGTGCAGGAGAGTACATAACCTCGAATCGGATCAGTTTTACAATTAAATAGTCAAAGTGAATACTCCTGAGTAGCAAAATAGATATAATACAATCGATTAAACGAAAATAACCCCTTGTGAAAGTGAAAATAATTATTCTACGGTATATTTTACAATTTTCAACATTGTAAATGTGTACTGTGAACGACAATTTTTTAATATGTTAATTCTACTAATATGTGTTACAAAAATGTAGCCTAATGTTCAGTATACCCTCCTAATATTACCCTATTCCGTCTTGTCTATCCTTTTCTAACATGACCCCCCAATATCAGCCAAATAGAACACGCATGCTTCGACCGGATACGCTGTAGAAAGCTGCGCGATCTCGCCCATGGTGGGACGCAACTATGAAGGGGAAAGATCAATATCGGGAGTTTACTAATATTGGGAGGGACTGCTGCATCCTAAAGATCCTCATATTGTTGAAATGAGTGAAATTAACCTAGAACGTGTAATAATGATGATAAATGATTGAATTTTAACAGAAAAATATATTTCCGTCAAACATTATAATTAAAAAAAAAATGTTTTTGATTCTGCATAACTTTTTGGCATTTCGAACTTTAATCGAGGATGAAATAAAAATATCTGTCAGTGTCTCCTTATTGGATTCCTCGTGCACATCACATATTCTATGCACGTATTATGTAAACACGCCAATTAGAATCCATGTCTCTGCAGTAGGATTTATCCTCTGCAATTTCTTGAATACGAATAAAATAAGGGAAGATTAATGGACTGAACATCAATAAATATACCTTTAGTTTCCGAGTATTTTTCAAACCTTTCTGGGTGCAATTTATAGTAATGAAAAGAATGTTTTATTAATTTATTTTTCTTTTATTGTAGCTTATGAAGTTTCAATAAAGTTCGTTAGGCAATTATCAGAATGTCTAAAAATATAAGTAAATCAGCCTAGAATATTTACGGGAGCAAAATAACACCTTCTCTCCCTAGGGAGCAAAATAAATATAACCGGAAGCAAAATAGCACGCCCTCGTATGAGAAAATAGTATGTGAAACAAGAGAGAATAGGTATTTCTAAACTCGCACTCTCGGCAAACAATATTTTGCTTCCTAGTTGCAAAATCTACTATATAAAAACGGATACGAGTGCTCCTACAAGAATGGATCCCCTTTCTGATTAGTCTGAATGATTAAAATACAATGATCTTCAAACGAAGTGTAAGGAACTATGTATTATAAGTTTTTAACTATTAACAACTCATTTGTTAAAATGTAATAATTAATAATAAATAAAATATGCAGGGTGTTCCACAATTCGCGAACCCTATTGCAAGTACGTATTCTACATCAAATTTCAAGCAAAAATGTCCTTTGTTTGGCGCACCATTGAAGTTTAGGAGAAAAATCACTCTTTTCGCAACAACTTATCTTTTTTTATGTTATCTTAATAAAAAAATGAAAATTATTTCATTTTTTTTTGTGTTTATCTCATTTTGATAAATATCTAATGAAACAACATTTTGAGAAAGTTGTAGCCCTTTAAAAAAAATAACAATTTGACCCATAATACGACGTGTGTTATTATGTGTCAGATATATACATATTTTCTTTTTCTTTTTTCAATTATTATTTTACGGGCGGAATCGCCCTTCTACAGATTTTTGCATATAGTCCATCGCAATATTTGCGTGAGGTGAAGGTCGTCTTCCTAGATGGCGCCGAACAAACAATATTTTCGAAACGTAAACAATTATCGCCGGACAAACAATATTTTCGAAACGTAAACAAACAACGTGGCTCGTCTTACCAACAGCGAGCTGCTGCTTGAAAAGCAAATCGAAAAATTGGTCACCGGACAGTGATCGAACTCACGACCTCCGACTTCTAAATCCAGTATGTTACCGCCTGAGCTACCAAGTAAAATAACTTATTTTTTAAAAACGCGTTCATTTGTTTTGACCTTGAAAATATTGACAGTAATGTTCATTAAAATATTCGTATTTATTGTACCAAAATATGTGAATAAACGTGTTTTCAAAAAGACTTAATGTAAGGGATTTTAAATAATATTATTTTAAAAATTTGATGAAAAATTTAAAAAATGCTTCTTCTAAAAACTGTAACATAAAAAAATGCAGAAAAAACATTTTTCTTCTTCACATTATTTCTCCTCCAAAATCGTGTTATAAATATTTATAATCGCATTAATTATTACTTAATACAGCTCAACATTCAGGTATGAGTCATGTATACACAATATTATATAATAAACATTTCGAATTATCACTGAGCTTGGATCACACGTCTAGTATTTCTTATCAAAACATATTTCTCATGACATTCAAAACGATTACCACAATTAAGTAATAACGCTGACATAATAACAAAACAATTTACCTTAAAAGATGATCCTCTGTACGTCATAGCAACTGTTCCAAAAATCATTTCGCTAAGTAGTCCGATGTCCTCTCCAATGAGTTTTTCTTTCTGTTATTAAATAATAAAATATTTAAATATAACAACACAGACCTCTTACACAATATTTATAATAATTATTCCGCAAAAATATATTTCAATACAAAAGTTGAAAACCGGAACTAATTACCATTTTTTTATTTGTATAAATGCAAATTTTTTGACGGACTTACCTCGCTGGAAGTTCCTCCGAGCATATTTGTAAAATCTTTGTTGGGAATGTTCCCCTCGTTAAAGGAAGTGTTAACATTAGTATTTTTTGATCTATTAAACGCCATCGAGTCATAGAGAACTTTCCTGCCACGCCATTCGCATTCCCGTATGAGAAGAATTCGCACGTTATCATCTTGAAATGGCGACGAACTCCTGCGAATGCGAAAATACAAAAATAAATTTAAATAATTCAGCAGGATAAAAATTCGTAATCTCAATATAATACAGATTGGTGCTTCTATGAGACTATTTGTTGACATTTACGCTTGCCGAATTTCTGTGTAAAAAATCCGGACAATTCGTAAGAATGAAACTGGAAATGTCATGGGTTCAAGTCTTAGAGCTTCACTTTTTTTAAATCGTAAACCGACTCACAAAACCCGCAAAAAACATTCATCAATGTGACAATTTTGTGATCAATGTGACAAAGTTTTTTTTTTTATTTTTTTTGATACATTTGCAAGTACAGTACTCCTTCCCTTATTCTAATTTTTTCTCTTCTCCTATTCTAATATTTACCCTCACGCGTTCTCCCCACTGACGTGTGTTGATGTGTGGATTTTCTAAATACAAATAACGGCGCATGCGCAAGAAAAGAAAAAGAGACAAAAGTGAGACTACAAATCTAAGTAGTGGGGGATAGGGGAAAATTAGAATAAGGCAAGAAGGCCGCCATCTTGGCTGACTGGATAAATTAGAATAAGGGAAGGACTACTGTAACCCATGCACACAGAGAAAAAAAGGGTTAGTAGAACGACGAAGAAATAATAGAAACGATTTTAACATATGTAAATAGTAGAAATAACAACATGCAGGGTTATAGTTGATATTTGAGGTTATGTATGAATGATTTAAGTACAGGAAAATAGTAAATGGAACAATTTTATTGTTCTATTTATTCTGGAAATAGTTAATTTAGCTACTTTTTGTAATAAAGCGTTTTACTATTATAAAATGGTTCCATTAACTTTTTTATTTCTCTCTGTGTGCAGCCGAGTTTTTTATATTAAAATAAAAAAGTTACATTGCTGATTTAGGATTGTCACTTGACTATTCAATTCTGACCTTAAATTTGACCTTGACCGTGACCTTGAAAGTCATTTGAACAAAATTATTATAATATATTTTATTTATATTTAGATTATAATGTTTATTATTATAACTAACAATTTTAGTGTTACATTTTTTGTCTTTTTTGTTGTTCAATTCTTTATGTTTACAAGTTTTTCCACGGTCACGTGATGTAGATCACATGATGTAATACCCTAACCTAGTTTCTTTGTATATATTTGGTAACTACAGGGTACAAAAATTTGTATGACTTTCCTTACCTAAATTCGTCTACTGATTACGAATCTTCTACTAAAAATTAGCTTTCGGATATATTGAAACCATCATCTTGAAAAAAACAACAAAAAAAAACATGAATCTATTTAGTCACCCTTATTTATCTATAATAAATTTCGTTACAACTGTTGGAAATGCGATTTCACATTGGCATAATTTGTAATCAAGTTTGCTTAAATTTAATGTTTCTTGTGCCGTTTTAGAGAAAATATAATTTATATATGGGGTAAAATTCCTCAAGTGTCGTAACTAAAAATCCGATAACTTCGAATCGTCTCCATTTTTTTTACCAAATAGATGCCAATCTAACAAGCATTCTCAAATTTTTTTTTAAATTTGTAAAACCACAGTTAACCGTTGTAGAATTTTTTTTAAAATTTCACGATATGAAAAACTGCTAATTTTTAAATGGGTGTAGCTTTTTTTATACTAATCAGATTGGAAAAATAAAGCATGCGATTTCTTCGTCTTGAAACGTACTTTCATGTAAATTTAATGAATTTTTAGCAAAATCAACATTTCATCAAAATTTTCGTAAATGAAAATAAAAACGATTTTTATATTTTTTTTTAATTTTTTGGAGTTTTTTTAAATTTTAGGTAACTATTTTAATATAAATAAAAGAAAAATGGCCGAACACTTGTTATTTGCTTTTTCTTTTTAACGTCTTTGTTGTCGATGTCCACATTTTTCGTTTTTGAACTTTATTCCTCCTATATAGTTAAAAAATGATGTATTTCACAGATGACGAAACCTTTTTAAGATCCTTTTTTTTTTATTTAATCAAAGCGAGGCTGTTAGTTATAAATTGACGTTTTATTTAATTTCTCGAGAACAACAAAAAACGCCTATTTGAAACTTGGTGGTCTTTTAGGAAAAGTTCTCAGCTTTCTTTCTACACTACTAAACAAAAAAATACCCCATCTTTGAAAAAAAAATCGGTTTTATTTTTCATTTAATAATAATAATAATAATAATAATATGTCTTTATTGCTAAAGCAAATCGGCGAGTTTGAGCTTAATGCTGTTTTACAAACTAACCTAATTTAATTAATATTGTATACGAAAATTTTGATGAAATGTTGATTTTACTAAAAATTGATAACTTACATGAAAGTACGTTTCAAGACGAAGAAATCGCATTTTTTATTTTTCCAATCCGATTAGTATAAAAAAAGGTACACCCATTTAAAAATTAACATTATTTCATATCGCGAAATTAAAAAAAAAAATTCTACAACGGTTAACTGTGGTTTTAAAAATTTGAAAAAATTTGGGAATGCTTGTTTGATTGGCATCTATCTGGTAAAAAAAAAATGGAGATGATTCGAAGTTATCGGATTTTTAGTTAGAACACTTGAGGAATTTTACCCCATATTTCTATTTTATATAAAAGTTAAAAAATAAAGAAAAAAAGTCTTCAAAAAGAAAAAAAACTTATAAAACCCCGAAACCGGAAGCCGGATGTCAAAAGTAAACGTCGCTGGATGCGTTCCCTTTTCTTCGCGATGTCGGAAATTTATTGCGGAAAATAGTGAAGCGTAAGATCAACAGCGTATCGTCGTTTTTTTTTCCAAGTCTCGAGGGATGACTAATCCAACGTCGCGTCTTTTCGCCGAAGGTCTCCCTCTTCCGGTACTTTTCCGACAGCATTCCGGAAGTGTCGCGAAATTTATCTTCGCGATATTTATCCTTTCAACATCAACTTTTTTACTTTATTTTTCAAAACTCATTTTATAATTTTCCGAAATGTCGAAAAATTCGTTTTCGAGTTTGCAATATTGATAGAATGAGATTAAAATAATTCTGACTGATTTTTGCACTTTCTCAACTTCTTGCTCGGAATCGCGACGCAGTACAAAGCCGCGCATGCGCAGTAAGCCAATATCACGGAATTCCCTTCCGCGGACCGAAAAACGGGATTCCCATTGGAGTTGCCCGCCGCTTTCCCCCCTTGTGTTCCTCCGATCAAGACCCAACATAAAATCGACATAGATCAGAGTGAAGCAATCGAAAACGACCATACGATAAATCCAACGAACCGGAAATACCCGAAAGATACCGAAACGTAAAAAACTTTCGAAATCTGATACATTTCGGAAAACTCCTATCGCGTCATTTGGAAAGTGGCGTACGTTCGACACTTACCTACGGTTGGCTTCGATCACGGGCGTCGTCGTCTTTTCCACGTGCTTCTTCTCTTTGTTCTTCTTCGCGCACAATAATTTAGCCAAGAGAGACATCATAAAAGGTTGGTTTCCCGCATACTCTTCGCGTGCATACCCGCGAAATCGCCTTCTACGAGTTCACGCGATACTGCACGGTACATGTTCGTTGAGTTGCACGGGCAAACTGTAAATAAAGTCACGTGCGGTAAAGTCATATGATTGCACGCTCAGATGATATATCGTTTGGTTAAGATGACGTAGCCCAGATAAATAACTTCGTCATCCGAGATTATCTGAAGCAACACCGAGAGACGCTAATCGGACGTCGGTAATGACGTAGTTACCTTGTGCGACGACAGATGGCGCCGCCGCCCTATTTACCGCGCGAAACCTTTTACCGACCGTGCTACAATCGGAATTGTGGAAAATAGCGGGAAAAATTCTACGTAACACAGGCCGACAAAATTTGAGAAAATCGTATAAAATAGTATAAATTCGAATAAGAATCTCGAATAATCAATACGCCACTAGAAAGAAACAGAATGCAAAATATGGATTCCATACACTTTTTTGTTCATTGGGTTCTTTCTATTTTTGAAGCTTTATGTAGATTCTGCTCAGCTTCTGAATATCGCCGAACTCAGAAACTTCAACAGACGATATCTCAGTAAGTTTGAAAACGGATTTTGAAGGGCAAAAACAATACTTTGAGATACCGAGACGATCGTTTTGAAAGAAGAATCTGTCTTGAAGTTACAGCACCTCAAAATGCACCCAAAACCGTACTTTTTGCACTTTTAGGTTAAAAATCTAATAGCGCATCAAATACCTTTGGAAAAGAGCCTATGTAAGCCCCATGCAAAAAATGCCCCTTTTTCGTACCTCGAATATTGAAACTTTTTTTATGCCAATTGGTTACATATGATGACCCAATAATCCCTGCAAAATTTCAAAGTGAGCCTATTCCCCGTTTCGGAAATATGAGAGGTCAAAGTTGACCATGTCCAATAAAAAATGTACAGTCCGACCTCCCTAATTGATAACCTCCGTAACTGATCAAAACGAAAAAACCTCCATAATTGATAACGTCAAAAACTCCGTAATTGCAACTCTGGTTCCCCCACCTGACCGTCTAACCTTTTCAGGGAAGAAAAACCTTATTGACTGATGGCGTTGATTGGTTCACCCACACATGTATGCATCATGTGTACATAACCTACATTATTTGATATGTTCGTAAAGTGAGGGGAAGTGCATTGAATATGGAGACAGGTGGGAAGTTATCAATTATGGAGTTTCAACTTCTCCTCCGGTTCCGGCATGTTATCAATTAGGAAGTTCGGACTGTACATCAATTTCACATTTATACTGGAATAATAACGTTAAAAAAAATCGGACGATATGTGGTTCTTTACAGATTTTTGGTGCTGAGTACAAATCTGAAGTCAAATTTTAAAAATTAAAAATGGCAAATCCAAAATGACGGACGACTTTTAAAAATTCAAATGCAATTTGCTTGAAACACGTTAAAGTTTAACAAAGGCAAGATGCAATACTCCAACCAAGGCAAGATGTAATAATCCAACCGGCAAAGGTACGATCGTATAATCCAACCAACAAAGGCAACATCGTAAAATCCAACCAACAAAGGCAAGATGTAATAATCCGTCCGGCAAAGGTAAGATAGTATAATTCAACAAACAAAGGCAAGATGTAATAATCCAAACGGCAAAGGTAAGATCGTAAAATCCAACCAACAAAGGCAAGATATAATAATCCAACCGGCAAAGGTAAGATAGGATAATCCTACAGAGGCAAGATGTAATAATTCAACCGACAAAGGTAAGATCGTAAAATCCAACCAACAAAGGCAAGATGTAATAATCCGACCGGCAAAGGTAAGATAGTATAATCCAACAAACAAAGGCAACATCGTCAAATCCAACTAACAAAAGCAAGATGTAATAATCCGTCCGGCAAAGGTAAGATAGTATAATTCAACAAACAAAGGCAAGATGTAATAATCCAAACGGCAAAGGTAAGATCGTAAAATCCAACCAACAAAGGCAAGATATAATAATCCAACCGGCAGAGGTAAGATAGGGTAATCCTACAGAGGCAAGATGTAATAATTCAACCGACAAAGGTAAGATCGTCAAATCCAACTAACGAAGGCAAGATGTAATAATCCGACCGGCAAAGGTAAGATAGTATAATCCAACAAACAAAGGCAACATCGTCAAATCCAACTAACAAAGGCAAGATGTAATAATCCGTCCGGCAAAGGTAAGATAGTATAATTCAACAAACAAAGGCAAGATGTAATAATCCAAACGGCAAAGGTAAGATCGTAAAATCCAACCAACAAAGGCAAGATATAATAATCCAACCGGCAAAGGTAAGATAGGATAATCCTACAGAGGCAAGATGTAATAATTCAACCGACAAAGGTAAGATCGTAAAATCCAACTAACGAAGGCAAGATGTAATAATCTGACCGGCAAAAATAAGATAGTATAATCCAACAAACAAAGGCAACATCGTCAAATCTAACTAACAAAGGCAAGATGTAATAATCCGACCGGCAAAAGTAAGATAGTATAATCCAACCAACAATGGCAAGTTATAAAAATCCAACCAACAAAGGCAAGATGCAATACTCCAACCAAGGCAAGATACTTTTATTTTATCACTTTCGCAAGCCCACGATTCAAATAAGACGTCTTAAACGATGCATTAAAACTTTGATTGTTTTTAGATTGTCTTTTGTTTCCTATGCAGAGAAAACAGATTTAATGCAGCGACAAAGAAAGCTTAGTGCCTTTTAATATCAATTCAACGTTAGATTCAACTTCATCGACTACAAAAACCTTATGCTGACGAGTTTCAAGCGAATTGCATTACATTCTTCAAAAGTCACCCGTTATATTGGACTTGCCAATTTGAATTTTGAAAAACTAACTGCCGATTCGTAATCAACGATCCCGAAAACTTCATAATAACGTGTTTCAAGCGAATTGCATTTGATTTTTTAAAAGTCGTCCACCATTTTGGATTTGCCATTTTGAATTTTTAAAATATGACTTCAGATTTGTAATCAGCGACCCAAAAAAAAACCGAGTAATAATTTTTAGGCAAATTAGATCGATTTGAAAAAAAGTCGTCCGCCATATTGGATCCGCCATTTTGAATTTTTAAAATCTGACTTCAAATTCGTAATCAGCAGCCAAAAATCTGTAAAGAACCATATCGTCTGATTTTTTTTTAACATTATTATTCGAGTATAAATGTGAAATTGATGTACATTTTTTATTGAACATGGTCAACTTTGACCTCTCATATTTCCGAAACGGGGAATATGCTCACTTTGAAATTTTGCAGGGATTATTGGGTCATCATATTTAACCAATTGACATAAAAAAAGTTTCAATATTCGAAGTACGAAAAAGGGGCATTTTTGGCGTGGGGCTTACATAGGCTCTTTTCCAAAGGTATTTGATTCGCTATTAGATTTTTAACCTAAAAGTGCAAAAAGTACGGTTTTGGGTGCATTTTGAGGTGCTGTAACTTCAAGACAGATTCTTTTTTCAAAACGATCGTCTCGGTATCTCAAAGTATTGTTTTTGCCCTTCAAAATCCGTTTTCAAACTTACTGAGATATCGTCTGTTGACGTTTCTGAGTTCGGCGATATTCAGAAGCTGAGCAGAATCTACATAAAGCTTCAAAAATAGAAAGAACCCAATGAACAAAAAAGTGTATGGAATCCATATTTTGCATTCTGTTTCTTTCTAGTGGCGTATTGATTATTCGAGATTCTTATTCGAATTTATACTATTTTATACGACCTATAATGCCAGAATTGAATTCATTCGATCTTATACGATACCGCATTCAACGCATTACAAAAATTGATTTGTTGCGGCTTAGAATAGCTTTAAATTCTGTTAATTTAATCGAAGAATTGATGATATGGTTTTCCGTATTTCATAATTATTGAAGAAATGTTCTGTTTTCTAGTTTTGAGTTTAAATCATTCGATAATCCAAAGTAATCGTTTCTTTGAGGTTATGTGCGTTTATGTATCGCTTATAATATCGTATACACTCGCATTCGTAACTGAAAGAGTGAGAAAGAAACAGACTTATTTCGTAAATCGTACACAGATTTTGCGTATACTTTTTCGTTTGTCGGGAAATTAACCACAAAGACCTAAATTTCCAATGGCTCTTAAGATGTAATAAAACAGTACTTTGAGATACCGTGACGATCGTTTTGAAAAAAAAATCCGTCTTGAAGTTACAGCACCTCAAATGTACCCAATAAACGTACTTTTTGCACTTTTAGGTTAAAATATCTCAAAAACCTGTAGTATAAGGGCTATTCCGAGGTCGGATTCGAATTAAGCGCATACCTTCGCTAAAGTATGTTTTGGTTCTTGGTTCTAAAATTTGTCGGCCTGTGTAATGTACAACTATACAAGACACGCTTTTAGGACGGTTCCCTACTGTTACATCAAAAAGAAGCAAAGGTAAAGTAGTGCTCATTTCGACATCAACAAGAAAAATCAAGGTTGTTTGGAACCACATACGTTTGTATTCATCTCGCAAATACACTGGACAACATATAAAAATCATCAGAAATGTACATACCCTGTTCTGACGTATTTTATGCGCTGAATCCAAATCCGTTTACAGAGTTTTTTCACAAGATATATAGGTGAAAACAAGGACAAATGCGGTGATTCCCGGTAAGAATCGATGGCGTTGAGTCTACTATAGGACTATCGACGTAGCATATTTATAAGATTTTTTTTCAAGTTATACGCATTTTGTATCCTGAAAATGCCTCAATTTTCACTGATAATACTAAGAAACACTGCTTTTTTCTGTTTGGAAAAATTCACACGTATTCTGGAAGTAATTGTGCGTAAAATGAGAGGTCTTACATTTAATCATCATGTTCTATTGCAGAGAACAAAATTCCGAAAGAAAGGAATTTGGAAAAAATACAAAATGGCGGATATCTCGAAAATAGAGGGAGATGGAAAGTTTCTGTAAACGGATTTGAATTCAGCGCACAAAAATACGCAGAAAAGAGTATGCGCATCACCGATATGGGTAGTTAAAATGACAGCATAACTTAAATAGATAACGAACATAACATTCCTAAAGATTTATTAACATTTAACGAACGCTCATTGAATGTTAAAATATACGATATAAATACAATAATGCAGGAATGTGCTCGTATTTTCATCTCAAAGTTATCTACAGTTAATCTAAGAGTCTTGAAATTGTCATACATTAACTATTAGCAAATAATTTCTCTAAGCGCAATACTACCACACCCAGAAAAAAATCTCTTAGAACAAAACCAAAAAATTGTACGATTAAAAAATATCATGTGTTAATATAACGATATTAAGTTTTATATGCAATCTCAGACGTTTGTTCTTGAATTTACAAATATATTTAGCGGCAGGAAAAGTTTATTCGGTACATCTTACCAACAAATACTGTGTAACCAACCGGTGGCTTTTATAGAAATGCATATGTAAATCTAACAAATATTATTAGTCTACTGAATCATACACTGAGGGAAAGGATTGTTTACTGTAAAGAAGACTTCTTAATAGTTAAAAAATCGTATATTTAAATACGACGAATTAAACAAAACAAATGTTTTTTTCATACTTAAAAAATTATTCATTTCATATAAAGCTAACATTTCTTTGGTGAAAACAACGCGTTTTATATCTTAAGAAATATCCATTAAAAGCAACCAAATATTTCTTAATAGTTAAGAAACCATGTTTATACTATACGTTTGCAGCTATAAAGAAATGATTTCTTAATAGTTACAAAATATGATGGTTGGGGCCCAAATGCATCGTAACATAACCTCAAATGACAACACGGATGTTTTGTTTGATTTGTTAAGAACAGTTGAATGCCATTGAAATTCGGTAGTTGTTATTGCGAACAGAAATATATTGAAGATATTTTTGACTCGTCGTCTTAAATATGCGAGTTTTATAAACAAATACAAAGTATAAGAGACATGTCTCATGACTTATTTGTGAATTTGCGCAACCCCGAGTTCAAAGTATACATTTCTTAATTATTAACAAATGGTGAATTCTGATGTAAGAAATAAAATTCTAAAACTAAAATGAATAAACTTCTTTGCGTTTAAAAACGACTTCAACCTTTCAATTGAATGATATTTCTTTACGGGAAACAATCTCAGTGTAGAAACCGGTTGTTACGGCAAGATTTCGTTGTACACCTTATCAACATTTGTTTGGTTAATTTTAAGAAGTTTTCTTCTGCTTCATGACATAGATATATAAAGACATCAGTACTTATACAGCCTTGCCGTAATGTCCAAGAACAGTGTTAGAAAAATAAAAGGTACACAGATTTGGTCAGGCTTAGTCAAACACAGGGAAAAATTACCTAAATATGACCAATTTCCGACGAAAGACAGCTACATTTTACCACATTTGGACTACAACATTTTACCTAATTTGGAAAAATGCCTTGTATTACCAAATTTCGAACGACAAATTACTTCCACTTTTGCCCCACTTTCCATAATTCGACTTCTATTGGAGTAAGAAAATCTCTCGCCATGATGGAAGTTTGAAAAGAGGTAATTTCGCCCTATTTTGCTGCTCAGATAATGACACATATTTAGTCCATAAATAGGGCGAATATCGAAGAGTAGAAACCCGGAAAAAGAGATTCAGCGATTTTTGAGAAAATGTTGCAGATATGTAATTGGGGTCGTCTTTTCGTGCCACAGAGTATGGAACTGAAATCCTCGATCGACATTGTTACTGCATTGGAAAAAATAAAATTTGTCAACGACGAAAAGAAAAGCTGAAAGTAAAAACGAAAAGAAAACGTAAAAGGAGGAACATCCAAAAGACGGAAGTCAGAATAAAAAAAGATGAATGGAAGGAAAATTAAAACTAAATCAAACAGAGTCTTCTATAAATTTAATAAGAAACATGTTGAGTTTCAAAAATAATATTGAAATATATATGTATTGAACAAAATAAAGACATATAAATCGAATAGATATTTATACTGTAAATCATTTTTACACTCAAAACGATCCTCATTATACATAGTTCGTTTCAAAATAAACCTTTAGAAAATATATTCTTCAAATATATTGAAACAGATATCGAACACACTTATAGAAATATAAATGTATAAAACAATTCAACTTGGTAATTTAGTTCATTAAAATATATTTTGTATAAAATGTACAGATAATCAAAACATATTGACGTATCAACAATATCAAGGACAGGTGTTTTTAATTTTGTCATTTACAACAGTTTTCGATCGTCGTATGGGAATATCCTCGTCGATATTTTTTCGTATTTTATTTTCAAGAATATATCTGTTGAGGTCTTCTATTGATCCTCTCTCTTTTCGAGTATTCTTGAATATCTTTCTAACGTAACTTTTGCTCGACAATGGCATGTAAATGGGAAATTCAATGTCAAAAACTATAAAAAGATCTCCCTTCGAGTCCGGATTCTCATAAAATGGAAGTCCTTCTGTTGGTACTGTCTTTACATAATCCGGCCTGAAATATTGAATAAAGAGGATTTTTGTTTATTTTTTAGATTATGGTGTAGCGCAATATATGAACAATTCCGCGGAACCTTTAGAATTCGACTCCAAGAACATTAACAAATTTTAATTAAAGGTATTAAACATGGGTTTCTACTTGTGTTCGTATAAGAAAGAACGAAAAAAGTCACATCATTTAGTTTTGAGGCGATGCATTTTTTATAAATGCTAACATCATTCAAAAATGATCATTCTCGGTACAAGCATACATTGTTTATTTTCAACAATATAAATTCCATCTCTTTTAATTAATACATCATGCGTCGGAAAATACCGAATTATTATAATTATACCGTTGAGTATGGAATATATTAGAAAATTTTTAATTGTAACGATGACGATAGCGATAAACATATTTTATATCTTTTTAGATAACAGTAAAATATATAAGCTTCACAATACGCAAGAAATGTCTAAAAGACGTCTTTTATGCAACACTTTCGGATATCTTTTGGACATCTTTTAGATATCTTTTAGGTTAGGGTTATGAAATTTACAATGCTTTTGTAGAAAATGTTACTAGTGAGAATAGTAAAAGCGTTCGTGATAACCAATGAAAAGTGAATCACGGGATAAACACACATATCTATATGACGATCACGAACGTGTTTATTATTCTGATTATTAAAATTTCCCACAAGAGCATTTTAAATTTCATAAACGTTTTCGCGTCTGCATCAAAAGATCCCGAAAATGTAGTTACTTTTGTCGCCGCTAGGCGGATACGCTCTGCTCGTAGGTTTGTTGTGGTCCGTTATGGCTCCCGTTAAAGAAATGAGTTTTGATTCCCTCAAAAGCAGATCAAATGACAAGTTTAAATAATGTACAGAATGTCATGTGTGGATAACCACCGAGGTAATACGTATCGATGGCAATGACATCGCATAATATTTTTTTTGCCGACTGGAGTAAACAAGCCAATGCCGAATCGAACTTTTCGATTTTTTTATTTTTCATCTAAATGACTTAGATGAAAAACAATAATACCGCAAACATACGGAGAAAGCTGTAAAACAAATTTAAAAAAAGTAAACATGAATAAGTAAAAATAAAAATTAAAACAATACCACATTATGAGGAAAATATTATATTTATTATTATATATATAAACGTTTTCCGATATCTGGAATTTTCGGGGAATAAGAAAAATTACTATTTCGGAATAGTAATAATTATTATTCAAATATGAAACATTGCTATTCGTTGCCCTCAAATCCCTATCGGAGAGCAGTAATTTTTCCTGTTTTTTTTTTAAATCTGCCTATAAAATTTCTCTTAGTGTAGGAATGTTGGAAAAAGTCCAACTAATTGGTTCACTAAATGCATTTAAAATGTTAAAATAACATTTTTTTTCGTAACCTATCAGCACTGGACAATACGGAAATACGATCAATTTTCGAATTACAACAACCGTTATTTTTTTGTTTTTGTTTATTTATTTTTACTGTAGTTATCGTGCACTCCATTAAATCATAATCGTGATGGGGCAAAAGAACCCAAAGACAAAAAAAAACCGGCAAAACGAACGAAAAAAGAATAATCAAACAACAAAAAGAGACATGTGCACAATAAACACAGCGAAATTTAGAATTTCATTTTTAGGAAAAGAAATGTGTGTTTAATTGCACAAATGAATGCTTTCTTCAAATTTGTTGTGATTACTTGCGGATTATATATAATTGCAAACGTTCATGTGAGTGTAAATGTATTTTTGTACGTTTTGATTGCTTTGTTAGTTGCCAATATGTAAACTAAAGATAGAATGTTATTATTTACTGATCCGTGAATTGTATATAATTGCTTAAATATTAATGACATGGTTTCAAATGTTCCGTCGCAATACCAGTGTGTCATGCGTTTTAATTATTCATTATTTGCAGTTGAGCCAATTAAATAACGTTTTTTGTTACCATCGCTGTATTGTATAAGAAATTCTTATTTAATGTTCGTCGTGTGTTTTTTATTCGTGTCCTTTTGTTTTGAATAATCACGGTAGTTAATTTGCTTTTTACTTACGAGACAACTGATGTAATGGGAACTCGTAACATTCTGTCGTCGATAGTGTTGACTGTTACCACAAAACCCGTTAATGCTTCGCTGAGAAATATATTTTTGGTCATGTACAAATTGGCACCATCCCTTTCAAAGACATCATGCGGGCGGTCTTCAGTGACAAATATAATATCGGCTGCAAAGAAAGATGTACTTAACTTCAAGTTTAAAAGTGGAAACATATTTGTTTATCGCAAATTAAGCGATTATCTGAACTTAACAGAAAAAAGGCCTATTCATTTTCTAAATAAGCATTTTCTTTTTTTCCACTTTTATACATTAAAAGATCAATTAAAATATGTAACATTCCGCGGCTGAAGAAATTCATGAATTTGATTTTCGTTAACAGCAGTACTATTACCAGTAGTTAAACAATTAATTTCTTGGATGAAATGATTCTTATTACTCCGAAAAATTAAATGCAGTACGTATTCACACATTCGTGCAGTATATCATTGATGTCATGTAATCTTGCTTCTTGTCTACTCTCGGAACGTTATACAAATATCAGTTATTGAAAAACCCTAATTTATTTTCATTGAATTAAATGCTGAGGAAAATGAGAACTAATAACCATGTTAATACTATAAGTTAATACAATAATTAAATTGTCTTAAATTTATTCACCATGTAGTAAGCAAACTTCCGATATATTCTTTCATTTGTAACTCGTTTAGCATGTCATAACATTATAAATAATTGCCTTCTCAATTTATACACTCAGTGTTAAAACAAGCTTTTGTTGTTAGTAACATAGTATTATATTTGTACTTATTTAAATTTTAAGATATTACGAAAATCACAGGTTTAAGATCCCCTATCGTTGTAACGTCCCCTGGATCACTGAAGTTTTTATCTCGGGAATGAATGACATATCGAAATAAGTAAAAAAACACGTATATAATTTCGAATTTTAGTACTTTTTTTACTTAGTAGTGTCGTGACTAAAATGAGAAAAACTAACCTAACCTTGAACCTGCATATGTTTGTTTTTGTGCGTAAGGCTGTTTCACATTAATAACAACCGTTGCCCAATTATATAAATAAAATAATATTATCTTGGTATTTCTCGAATTCATATGATACAATGGGTGAAAAGTAAATAAATAAATAAAACTACTTAACTGAACTATCAGTTCATGCCTAGCACAATAAATCAACCTTTTTTTTGTGTAAAATTTCAGAATCACCAACTTGCAATTTGTAGATTATGTATAATCCCTCTAGAGGTTATAATGTAAACTATTGTCAAAATGCGCCTCGCTCCAGGATATCATATTGCGCCCTTCTGCAGGGCTAATTACATCCTTGCCTAGACACAATAATCAATTTTGATTTTCAAAAAAATTGTCAAAAAAATTTTGTTAGAAACTAGCAACATATGTGTGTGTGTGTTTCAATTTAAAAAATCAGCAACCATGCGTTTTTCTTCATTTTCGAGAAACTGATTTTTTTTATAGATATTATATGTTGGTAGGTCCTAACAACATTTTTTTGAGAATATTTTATCAAATAAAAATTTGTTGTTTAAAAATTATGAAAAAAATATATTGTAAATAAAAAATGTAACATTTTTTTTGCGTAACGTTCATAATTTTATATTAAAATTCAACATTTGACCAAAGTTATACATATTTGGCAAAAAAAAGTGTTTAAATTTTCAATTATTTATAACGCGATCAATTTTGTAAATAAAAAAATCACTGGAGGCAATATTCTATTTTGCCAAAAGCTATCGATATGTAAAATTACATCAATTTCTGAGATATGACTGATATTTCTCACGTGGAATGTCTCATATTGGTTCTTAAATTTTTACTTTATTTTAAAATCACTCACATATAAGAGTGCTGTATTTGAACAAAATTCTACGAACATTTCGTAGGATAATAATAAAAAGTGAGCCTTTGAGAGACTCGTAAAGTTGACAACGGCAAACAAAAAGAATCCTCACGGTAGTAATTTTTTTCTAAACAATTATTGTCAATAGATTAAATTAATAATTGTATTAGTGGGTATAATCGGTCGCCATAAAATTATTTAAAAATTATTCAAGAGTTGTTAAACAAAACTTTTTCTGATCTATTATTTGTAGCCAGTATCAGAAATTATTAAAAAAACAGGAGTATTATGTTCAAAACTGAATTGTAATATGGTCAGAAAAGTGTTTGCTACCGATTTTTTTTAATTTGCTGAAAGGAACGAGACATGCAAGTGAATTTTTCATGTACGTGTATTTAGAAAATGAATAACTTTCAAAAACTTATATTGATTGAAAACCTTCTTTTTTTCCGAATTATACAATGTTATTTAAGCATATCCTTTTTATATGCAATAAAGAAAAATTGTGTAATTCTTATAGGATTTTTTAACGACAATACAATTTTTGGCCCTAAAAATATATTATTTGCTTAGGTAGTATTTGGTCAATTAATTTCAAGAGCTACGTTTATACTCTTCGGACATCTCGTAGGCTTCAAAGCTTATATGATTGACATGATCAGATTTGGGAATGATATTAAACTAGTTAGATGAATTTCTCGAACAGGTCGTCGAAATCAATTCAAACCGTTTATCGATTTTAGCAATCAAGAATCTAATTAAACTACAGTACAATTAACTATCTAATAGAGGTAAGAGACGTTTGATATTCAGCACTAATTATATCTTGTATAAAAACCGTTTGCATTTATTGAAAACCATAAAACATTTGTCCAACTATATTTTAATAAAACACGTATATTTATAGTCGATAGTAAGTTCTACATAGATATCATCTATAAATATTTAATCTTTATTGCCACATCAACAATAACTTTAACGTATTTAAATTCTCAAAAATAATACTTTACAAAATGACCAAAAATCTTCAGAAAGACTATGTCAGGCTTGTGCAACTGATTTGAGTTTGAATTGTCACTGATTCCGAATATGACCTCAGATTTTCAAAATTCAAGATGGCGGATCAAATTAGGAAAAAGTTGATTGATCGAGATGAAACTGGAAACACGGGAGTTGTTGGGGATGATTACGAATATAGTCTCAAATGTTCAATAAAAATATAAACTATTTGTATAAAATGTCCATTACAGTTCACTTTATTTTGCTTGAAAAAACAATATGGGCTCAACGTTTCGATCTCTTGGAGGTTCGAATATGGCTTCGGATTTCCAATATTCAAAATGTCGGATCCAAGTTTACAATTTTAGGACCTGAGTAAAGATTGGACGTCCAAGGACATCTGAAGCCTATTCGAGGATGCACAATCGTTAAGTGGCCATAAAATTTGACGGTCAAGAATCAAAAACAAACGGAGCATACAAAAATGGAAAAAAGATACCAAAATTTTCGGAATAAACGTTTCCAGACATAAATACATGTTATTTTTAAAATACTTGTACTGCCATTTTGAATTCCGAAAATCTGACCCCAGATTCGTCATCAGCGACCATAAAAAACCCTTAGTAAAAATTGCCATGAAAATCGAAACTGAAATAAGCTGGAAAACGCTTTTTTCAAAAGAAAAACTGCATTTTTTTAGTGTTTGTTTTTACACCGAATAAAATTTGAATGCTAGTGGTATAATATTGTAGACAAATAACTTAGCTACTAGAAAAAGGCTGAGAGGGACCACCGTGCTTCAAAGGGTTAAGGAGAGAGTACAACACACGATATATAAAAAGACCAAGTTCTAGCGGAAAATGAAAAAAAAAAAATGTTACCAGGTATTTTCGTTGGTCCTTGATCGCCTTGTTCTGCAAACACGATTTTCGTCCCCGTTGGCATTCCCGGCCTTATCGGAAAAGAAAGAATTTTACTCTTAAGATCTGTCGTCGCTCCGTCTATTCCCTGAGGCTCGAGACGTTGAATCTTCATTTTCTTTAGTCCTCCGAAGAAAATCTGCATTTTAACGTTAATAAAAATTTAAGTTGATAATGGATAGACAAGAATAAATAGAATCACAATCACTACATTACGGCAAGTACAGAGTTCTTTTATTATTAAACTACATAATGAAACAAAAATGTGATGGAATTCAAATAAATATGTTGGGAGTGCTGAGAATGAAATTTAGTTGAAAATATTACTGAAGTATTTTACTACTCTCATTCTGATAAAATGTTTTTTAATTTTCGGGAATAGAAAGTTTGACGATTTTAAACATATTTGTAATTTACTACTTATAGCATCATGTTTACATTAAGACGGTTTTGGAAGTTCAACTACTACTACAACTATATCGCTGAAAACAAAGAAGTTATTTAAAATAAAGGATGTACCATTCCGCACGATGTCGCCAGTCGCTTCAAGCATCTAGTACCCCCTCTTTTCAACCTCTATTTCCTTTGCCACCTCTCGCGCATTTCCCCTCTCTGAAAGGAAGACTCGAGGGGAAATCAAGCGAGAAGAAAAAGTGGTGGGAGGCACTTTTATGCTTGAAGCGCCGCTATGCGGTTTAGTTCGTCGCCCTCAAGAAAGCCATCACAAAAATCATTCGTAGTTATTGTCCTGGTGACACTTTGTAAAATGATTTCATATTGGCAACACGAATATATTTTAAAACGTTTGGAAATTATGGAGTTAGAAATAGTGACATATTATACATCAGCTACAAATTGAACCATTTCATAAGTGCAGTAAAATTTATGTCTTCGTCACCCAAAATGAAAATATTTCAGTATCAAAAATTATCAAGAATTTAGGAATTAATTATACTTTAGGTACTTTAAGTAAAAATTATACAGGAAGATATTAATGCTATAAAGTGAAGTACTTCGCTAAGAGTCAGCGGTAATTGATGCACAACAGGTTCATTCTTCACTTTCACACCTCGGCCTTCTGGAGAATCATAAAATGGAAGAGGATTTTCCAATGCGTCGAGAAGATTTGCGTAAGGACTAATACTTGCGAAAAAATCCCTAAACAAAATAAGTTTATACACGATAAAAATGTAATCGTAGTTAAATTACTACAACTGTTCTGGAGCTCCAGTACACATTTCGTATAAACCTAAAAAATATTAAAATAACTATTGGTTACAATTGGTTCCAGATGTCATTGATAGTGACCATTATGTAATTGTGCTTAATTTCGAAATCTATCATAAAAATGTATTACTATATTATTTCTCAATATTTCTTAATGGATCTTATATGTGTTTAATATTGCATAGATTTGCAATTAGTAATTGGATTATAAAATAGTAAAATATACCAACATATTACAGATATTTGACGGCCATTTTATTTTGAATGCATTGTATCAAATGGGATATGGAGTACAAACAGTAAAGTTCAATATCAATATTGTAGAAAAGTAATCTAAACACTTACCTATAAGTTTTCATAGGATCTCCATGATAAAAAAATGGCTGAATGTAGTCATCTGGTCCAGGAACACCTTTTTTCAAACCTTCTTCACCGTACTGGTCGTACACCGCCCGGTTTCGAGAATTCGAGAGAACTTCGTAGGCTTCAGCAACAAGGGCAAAAATAACTGCTGCTTGTTCCTTGTCATGTTTTCTTCTTGAGGGTATAAATCGCTGAGCCAATTTCTTATAACTGTAGATAAGATACTCCTATTAATAATTGCCTAAAATATTTTGTCTCGATTACTTGTACAAAAATTTCCTGTTCAGTAAAACAGTTGAAATGAAGCTTTTCCGCATTTAGAAATTATCTTCAAAAGTCATTTGTAATGCTTAATTAATTACACTACCTTATCGGCTAAGTGTTTCAGAACCCTCGTAATGGAGGTACTAATATGCCATGACGTCGTAATCTACACTAAAAAGTAAGAACTAAAAATTACGACGATTTCAATCGATGTCACGTGACTTCGACGCCTGCAGTGGCTCTATCTCTCGACATATTTGGAAATAACTTTGTAATCCACATATTTTAAATTAGATGACGAGAAACAATCACTGCGGGTCCCTCCTCAGGCTCTTCAGTCACGTGACATAGATTTAAATAAATATTACATAAATAATAAAGACCGTACTACCACTTTGATTTTTACCGTATAACGATTAAAGATTGAACATCCTTCAAGTTTCCTACATTCCCTACTTTATCTACTTTATTTTTTCGGGCAACATTATATAGTGATTAGAATTACTTTGTAAAAACACGAATTTTGAAAAATGAATTTTCAATTTATATTTTTTAGCGTAAATTATTCCCCGTCAGTAAAACAGTTGTAGTAAACTGTATAAACACTAAACTACCTTGAAAAATATTCGATTATACCTTACAATTCTTAAACGATTTTTGTGAATTGTTTCTGTCCCTACATTAATGGTAAAAGGTCGGTAAATCAGACATATGGATTAAACTAATAATGCTGTTGAAAAAGTTAACGAAAAGAATAAAAACTTTTTATATTAACGATGGTTTAAAACTTTTATTAAGCTGATAATTTGCTAGATAACATAGGGTCCCATTAAATTGTTCACCAGTACTAAATGTTAAACGGAGCCAATTTTAAAAATCATCACAGCCACGCCGATATTTGCTTAATTAATTATTATCTCTAGCTGGCGTCTCCGACATTCTCATTAACGTGATTACGTCCGAATGAAAACTATAGGCGTAAGGGGAGAAATTTCATATGAATTAATTCTGGCTTAAAGTCAGGAAATTGTATGGTTGAAACCTTTTCTTTCCGTTTCTCCATTACCTTTGTTCGTGACCTTGTGACTCTATTACGGGGGTTCCAAAGTATTTCTATGGCCAAAAATTTGAACTGAAAATTACTGAACTGATTTCATAAAATTCCCAAATACCCAATAAAAGATACATACATTTTAATAATAATATATTTTTTTTCTTTGTTATGATTTTAATAAATCACTTTGTACAAATTTCGAAATACAGTAGTCCTCCCCATAAGTTTACTTCCCTTAAGTTTTATACTTAATGTACATTTAAAAGATCAGAATCAATCTTTAAAAATTCGGGCGCTGTAACGGTAATTCTAAATGTACTAAATACGGCCTCTATGAAAGTAAAACCCGCCTATTTACAATAATTGGCAGTAATTCTCATTCCTTATTCAGTGGACCACTTAGAGCCCCCGTCAAAAATTTTCAGAATAAGTAAAATTCATATATTTCCAGAAATCATCCCTTAAGGGCGGTTGAAAATACTCCGCCGATAAGGTTTCACAAAAAAACCGTACATAAACAATGACCATATCGATTTTTCAAAATTCAAGCTCTGTAAGGGTAATTCTAATTATTATAGACAGTATCTTAGAATACAAAAGAAATTAATTGAGAACTGACCGAGAATTTTCGGAAATAATTGATTTTTATTCACTATTTAGTATTTTATTACATATTGATTTAATGATGGATTTTATTGAAAATATTTTAATTACTAAAATTCCTTTCAAACTACCGTTTTATTTCAGATATGTAGATGATATTTTCACTGCCATTCCTAATGATTTTATAGATAAAATTTTACCGATATTTAATAGTTTAAAAAAAAATTAGAGGTTTTCATAATAGAATTTCTTTCACATTAGAAATTGAAAAAAATAATAGACTTAATTTTTTAGACATATCAGTTATTAAAGAAAATAATTGCTTAATTACAGATTGGTATCATAAGAACTCTTTTTTCAGGCAGATATTTGAATTTCTATTCAAACCACCCATTGAATTATAAAATAGGGACAGCTTATAGAATTATAGATAGAGCCATTAGATTTTCAAACATTAAATTTAGACAAAAGAATTTAAACATTGCTAAACAAATTTTAGAAAACAATAGTTATGCTGATTATCTTATTAAAGAATGCTTCAAAAGAAGAGTATACAAATTTTATAATACAATGGAAGGTAAAAAAGAAAATAACAAATATAATAAAACTGTTAGTATACCTTATATTAAAAATATTTCAGAAAGAATTAAAAATAATTTTAAAAATCATAAAGTTAGAATCGTATATAAACCCACTAATTTGAATATTGGAGGTATAAAACAGTTTAAGGATAAATTAGATAAATTAGATCAAAAAGATGTCATCTATGAAATTAAATGTAAAAATTGTACAGGAGTTTATATAGGGGAAACTGGAAGATTATTAAAAAATAGAATTAAAGAACATAAAAAAAATATTTATGAAGATGTTCAAAAATACACGGAACTTACAATACATAGAATAGAAAAAGGACATGATTTTGATTTCAAAAACATTAAAATAATTAAGATAGAAAGAAATAGACATAAACGCAAACATTTAGAAAATTATTTTATTAAAAAAAATATAAATTCAGTTAATATTCGATTTGAAAAGTCAAATTTACCAGATACATATTTACCCCTTTCGAATATATGAACATAAACAATAATATTGAAAGGTTATTGATATAAAATTTCATTTCTATGTAATCCTTGAACTTTCCAGTCTTTTCTTTCGTTTCAAACATCGCACATATAACGGGTATTTTATAATTAAAATTAATTTTTTTATTGAAATTTATTGTCTTACTGAATACAAATGTATTCATTTTAAAAAATTTTTATTTCAGTGCTTTTTTCTACATAAAATGGATTTTTACAAACAAAATATACTTAAAAAGGATTACTCACTTTTTTCAAGGTAAGACAATAGATATATCTTTTACAAATTTTATAATGTTTTTTCATAGTTAAATTTATTATTTATAATAAAAAAAGAAAAATGAAAAGTTCAAAAGAAAAAAAGAAACAAATTCTTATGTGTCACTTTAGATGTTTCATAATTTTTTCATAATTTTTTCATAATATTGTAAACACATATTCATCTCATCACATCAATCAAAGAATTGTAAATTGTTTTTATATGTATTTTTTATTTTGTTAAAATAGAATAAATCTGAAGAGGACCTAAATCAATGGTCGAAACGTTAAACTTTTGAAAATTATTTCACCCTAATTATTCTGATTAAGAAGAAATCAACAAAGGATATTTTCACTTACGAAAACATATCAGAAAAGAAACTTTGAACTTAATATATTGAATACTTTAAGTTATCATATTACATATTGTATTTAAAATTTCCAAATTGTTCTTCCGTACCCATATGACAGTAGTGGTAAATTAAAGCAATTTCATATCAGGTATGTATAATCAAAATAATAAATTTAATATGAAATGAAATATTTATGCGATAGGAAAGGAAGATATTGAAATGATCAATCCTTTCATTTTACCTTTTCGTTTTATAATTACTTTAAGTGCATCATCCGAACTACCTTATGAATTTATTATAAGCACCTTTTTTGCGTGCGGCACTTGAAAGTAACAGTGACCTTTTTTCCAGGTCAAACTGTTTCATGGGCGATCTCACATTTAAGCCTTAAACGCCTCACTCCACGCATGTCATTACGCTATTAACACCGCAAACTATAACCGACACTTGTACCTCTTTCCCTAGTGAAAAGCGAACAAACCAAAACACACGAGGGTTATCGTTTAACAATACACTGGAATTGAAGGGACTGACAGTTCCATTTTATTTGAATTTTCATTATCTGGTTATTAACATATGATTTATTTATTAATTACAGGCTGATAAAAGTTAATTAAAAAAAAAAACCCTTCTATTGAACTTTTTACCAGTCGGAATATTTAAAGTCCTGGAAAGAAACACCGAAATATATAAATTAATAAATCTTGTCGACAATTATACAAAGAAGTTTAATCTGTTCTATAAAATTACTGACGACAATTTCATAACCTTAATTATTATGTCCAAGTAGTATATTTCGATACACGTTCGTAAAATACAATTTTATGCGAAGCTTTACACATAGATAATTTGCATACGCACTAAAAATTATGCAAAACCCCTAATTTTCGAGGCGCAATAGTATATTACGATCCTAGGCTAGTAAAACAGAAAGTGCTTCAGATCACATGAAATTGTTGGCCGAGGCGAAGCCGAGTCTGATAAACATGTGATCTGAGGCTTTCTTTTTTATTGACCAAGGGCCGTATACTATTTTTCTGCCCGACTTAGCCAGAAAGCCGCAACTTCGTTTCGCGTAGCGGCCAGGAAGTTGCGGTTTCTGGCCGGAGGGCAGAAATAGTTATTTTTGTATCAAGGGCGTAAAATAGAGTTTTACGCCTCGACAATAAAACCCAAGAGACGGCAAAGCCGGCTCGAGGTTCATGAGGATGAAAATTCTATGCCTGAGATTCAAACATAACTATTTCGTTACAAGTGCATAAAAGTTCATTTTACACCCGCATGCGTTAAGTCTATCCGAGGAACGAGGCGGAAAAGACTCACCAGGAAAACGGGTCTAACAGTCGACGCCCGTATTTTAAGATGTAAAAGCTTAGGTTCGCCACACACTATAGTATATTGTTTATATCTAGGGCGAAAAGGAAAAGATTGGTGACAGCTGACGCCGAGGGGTGCAACGGTGGACTTGTCTTCGATCCCTTCATTCTCGCCCATGATATGCAAGATACTTTCTGTCATACCATTATATAAAAAATTGCACCTTGTAATGTCACTAAGTATTGCGGGTGCGAAATCGTAAACAACGAGAAGCGGGCGCGAAAACATGAAAAACGCCCAAGGATGCGGGCGCGAAAACGCGAAAACCGCCCACCGGACCCCGGAAGGAACATGCGCATGAGTGTATTTCATGTCGCACGCTTTCCGGCACGTAACGGCCCTGTTTTTGTGCAGATGTGACAAAAAAATGTCATCATTACAGGTTTAAAATTGGAGAGATGCCGACAAATGAAAACTCCGAAGAGCGGGAAACTCCTATCTCATCTATGTAAAATGCAATTTTACTACAACAAATTTGAATGTTGGGATCAGTACGTGACATGTAGTATATTTACGAGCTTACAATTTCACCGAAACAGAGAAAAACAAACATGCACACACGCAAACATTCGATTTTCTGCGAATTCTTTGACGCATTGCTGATATGCGCAGTTCAAATGACAGAATTTAATGTTCGATTTACTAACAGTTAACGAACACTTATTGAATGTTAAAATATACGAGTTAATATACAACATTGCTGAGATGCCGGAAAATGCTGGTATTTTCATCTTAAAGTTATTTTGGACTTTACAGTTACTGTTATAAGTTTATAGCTAATGTAAGAACCTTGAAATTAGCTTACATTAACTATTAATTTCTGTCATAAGAATGAAAACAACGGAAGAGATTTTTGTTAATATATATATTTTTTATAATAAGTTAAAATGATTTATGTTAACTTTCAGTAAAGTATTATCTAATGAACATTTTTAAAAGTTGAAGAACCGAAATCTTCTACGCAGAATATAAACATTTTTATTTAATCGGTTCCGAATCGGAAACGGTGAATGCCAGAGCAAAATCGCACTCAACCTTTTTTGTAAAGCAAAATTACAAAAAGAAGTCGATGCGAGTCCTACCCTTCATAACTTACAAACCGTCATTCGACTACTAATATTAACAACTAACTATATATTATTAACTAAGCCCCACATGCCCTACTTTTTGCTCGCGTTTTAATAGACTCATGTCACCAATATTAATCGCATTTCAACAAGTCAACAAGAGTTGACAATTTACCATCAGCAGTCATTATTTTTGTATTTTTTAAAAATTGATTTTTATGTCGACGTGATTTATTTGCTAAAACTCTCGGTCAGTTTTCAACTAATATCTTTGGTATTTTCCAGGAAACCGTCTATAGTAATTAGAATTGCCTTTACAGAGCCCAACTTTTGAAAAATTGATTCAGTAATTTTTTATTTTCGGTTTTTAATGAAAGTTCCTTGTTTAACGACCGAGCACTTGAGAACCCCCTTAAAACCCCTTAAGTACGACTTTGAGTGTAGGTTGATTTTTCAGATCTATGTTAGTGATGAAATTCGGTAATGAACCTAGTAGGTGGACAAAAAGTCTCATTTTTATATATAAATGTGTTTATAGAAAAATTAAATTTCTTATAAATTCTATATAAAATGTTATTAAATATATTTCTAAATACATAATCGTAGGAGCCAGTATTTGCTAGTGTCTACTACGTAAGTAAAAACTTATAAATACATAGCGATTTCCAGTATAAAATTGATTTAGGTTAGATTTTGTTGCGTTATATAATAATAATAATAATAATAATAATAAAATAAATAATATGCGCTGAACTATTTCAGTTTCCAGCAAAATTTTCTGAAGCAGGTTCTAAAGTGGTCCACCACACCGGTAAAGTAGGAAATATCACTAAAAAAATAAATAAAAGATGAATGAATAATATTTTTAACATTCGGGCTCTGTAAGCGCAATTCTAAGCAATATAAACAGTTTCCTAGAAAATACCAAAGATATTAATTGAGAACTGACCGAGAATTTTCGTAACTAAATAAAAATCACTTATTTCTATACATAGAATCTCTTTTACGTTCACCCTAATTTTTTTTTAATTAGTGGGTTAAAACAAATTTTTACATTTTTTATTCTAGCACCACTGAACTCCATGTCAAAAAAAAAACAAAAAAATAATTATTTTCACGCATATATTTCAGATCATCAAAAAATTGTTGTTTTTTTTTGGAAAAAATACCACATTTTTTTAAAATTAATTTAAAAATTAAAAAAAAATAGGATGAACGTAAAAAAGATTCTAACAAGATTCTACATTTCTAAATAACTACGGATGGATTTTAAAAAATTCCATTTTTTTCGAAAAAAGAAATCTTTTTTACAGGAAAAACCCTGCTCGGTAAACCTTTGGAAAACGGGCATCCTCGTAAAAAAAAATTGTGTTACACTATTTCGATGTATTTTTTCCTCCTGAAAACGAATATGATGATAAAAATTGGCGCTCGGTAATATCTTGGCCGCTATTTTGATAAAACAGCCAAAAAAAGTGATTTTTTTTTAGTTTTTTGCATTTATCTAAAACAAATACACCTCTGACGAAAAAATGTTTCTAACAAAAATTGTAGAGTGGAAAATTCTCTACAAAAAAGGTTACATACATTTTTTTCATTATCCCAACAGTAAGGCTGCAAATGAGCGCCAAAAGTTCCCATAATGGGTTTCTGCAAGGTATTGTGACTCCGGATATGTCGCGATGATGGTAATATAGAGCGTCAACTGTCTAGGTTGCAGCTTTGGCCACTGGTGCTTGCGAGCTGGGGGGCTCCGCCCCCCCCCCTTTTTATACTAGCCTGACCTTCAACCATGAAGATTTGAAATACAATCGAATCCACGTGACCATTCGGTACCCCTCTAATCCTCGCCCGGAAGAATCCATCTCCCAGTATCGCAGACGATTATCCTACTTTGACCTCCACACGGACATCAAATATCACGTGGGTTCGATCGTTTTCCATACCTAGGCTAGTATAAAAAAGGGGGGTCTGTACGCAAGCACCCCTAGGTTTAACCATTGTCTTAAGATTTCACAACATACATATTATTTCCTTCCGTTCGAAAGGTAATGCGTGAACCTAGGGAGTGCTTGCGTGCTAGGGGGGGGGGGGGGGGCTCCGCCCCCAGACCTCCTTTTTAAACTGGACTAACCTCCAAATGCAGGTAGGAGGGTAAACCAAGGGCATCATCAAAAAGCAGGGCTCACTTCCTACAACTTTCGTCTGATTTAATTTTTTGAAGGGAACCTACTTTATCAACGTATAACTTGCTGAAACACATTATACGCACTTTCGGCGCTCATTTGTAGCCTTACTGTTGGGATAACGAAACAAGTGTATTAAAAATTTTTTGTAGAGAATTTTCCGCTCTACAATTTTTGTTCAAAACATTTTTTTGTCAGAGTTGTATTTGTTTGAAATAAATGCAAAAAACTAAAAACAATCATGTTTTTTGGCTGTTTTTTCAAAATAGCGGCCAAGATTCAAAAGAGAACCAAATTTTATCATTATATTCGTTTTCAGGAGGCAAAAATACATCGAAATAGTGTAACACAATTTTTTTACGAGGATGCCCGTTTTCTGAAGGTTTACCCCCTGCTCTTTCTATTAAAAAAAAAAAATATGGTTTCTTTTGGAGAAAAACGCAAATTAATAATTGATATTCATTTTTCAACGTCAAACAATTGTTATATTAAAAAATACATATGACCATTAGAAAGAGCGTGCAAAAATCTGCAAAATCCACATTTTTAATCAAATTAATTATTGACGACGCATGAGTAAAATAATGCTGAAATACACATCTGCATAAAATTTAAAAATCAACCCTCTCCCCCTCGGTTAATATTTGATTAATCGACAAAATTTTTTTCGCATAAACTACTATTACTCAGGACAACATTTTGCCCAAGTTTGAGCCCGATCAAAGAACATCGACTTTCAAAGTGGGTACACTTCAGAAATAACGCTCCGTAGTTTTTAGTGAACATTACTACCTTATCGGCTGAGCACTTTACAACCCCCTTAAAATAAATCGAAATTGGAAAATATGTGTAGATTATCCCAACACTAGCGCCACCTGCATATTTAGAGCGTTGAGAAATGTAAAATAAAAAATAAAAACAAATGAAAGGGTGTACCAAAGTGTTCTGTCGATAAAATGAAAATTTACGCTAAAAACTATTACAATACAATACAATACAACTATTTGTTATTTACGTTTTTTCCTGACCAATCTGGTTTTGGCATAAAATTGATAAAACACAGAAAGTCTAATAAAAATCGATTATTAAAACAATCGAGTAATACGACTAACAACGGACGAAAACGTTCTTTGTAAATCTGATGGTTATAAAATTTAGAAATAATTATTTTATTCCTATATTTTTTACGATTCTATAAAAATTGTTAAAAAAATAATTTTTACAATAAATACCAATACATTTTAGCAACAATTTGTATAGAAATAATTTAATAATGCAGAAATATCCTCCAAAATTATTTTTAGAAAACAATGATAATAGAAAAAAAAATAACAAATGAAGACTTGAGCGCCACCATAGCATTTTAAAACCCGCCAAAACCTGCTCACAACACAATGCCGGCCGTAACAATGCAAGTGGATGAAAGGTTAGGTTGGTCAAAATAAATTACAAAATATAAAAGAATTGTAAAGGATTACGCTTTTTGGACATCCAACTCGTTGCAGTCTCGCGGAAGTTCCAAAATTCCATAGTAATCGATTCCGCCATTCTGACAACTGTAATTCGCAGAATCGTCGACATCATAAATTTCGCTGAATTCGCCGCCGCACGAATCCGACATCTTGAGGCCGATGATAACCGAAGATCAAACGGAAAAAGACGATCGCGAACGAACGACGGTCTAATTTCTCGAAATCTTCCTAAATTCTTTTTATCGATTTCTTGATCGATCGAGATAAAAAGCGAAGAGAGGGGTTATAAAAGAGAAGACGAAAAAGAAGGAAATGTTCGTCATTTATTTTTGAAGGTCGCGATCGCGAGTGTTGTTCATTTGTTCCTCTCTTATTTTAACGAAACGCAAAAGCTTGACAACGGCAAAACTTGCCTTACGCACTTTAACAACAAGAGGGAAATATGTCAAATGTCCTGTGTTGATGTTTCATCTCTAAAACACATTCGGAATACAAATCAAAAGACTTGGAAACAACTATGGAAGGTCACGAGGTTCTGGTTAGTTTTGTCAAAAAAGGTAATGTTACAATTAAAAAATTTTGTTTTCGTTTGACATAACAATTTTTTTTTAAATCATTCGGTAGTGAAAGTTTAAGATTTGACGATTTCATTCGAAACAGTAACTGTTATTTCAGGATTCTTATTTTTTGAAAATTTTACGAATCTATGTTTGTATATCATAACCAAATTTTCAGTTGGTAAACATGCGCGTAAATAACATTTGAAATTTTAAATTGCTAGTGAATATTTGTACATTCGAAGAATATTTACGATTGCCAACACAAACACAAATAATGTGTTTAGAACATTCTAGAGAATTATTTTAAAGGTTTCCTATAACAAGAAACACGTTTGCACGAGTTTGTTTTTTATTGGTGAAAAAAAAATATTTTACTTTGTTCAATTATATGAAATATAACCTGTTGATACTTGCAATTTTCTAATTGTAATGTTGTAACCTTAATTTTACATTATCCAATATTTAAATCTGAATATATTTTCTGTAAAATAAAGTGATGTGAAATTTTTAGTATTTTTTAAATTTGCATTATTTGTTTATGGTGTAAACCATAATCCTAAAAAGTTTCATAACCATAATTTTATTTAACTAATTTATTAATATTTATCAACTTGAAGTTTGCATTGTTGGAACAAAAGTTCAAAACTATTATTTGTTTTTTTTTTTAAGTCTATTATGATAAAAAATAATGTAATAATCGTATTTTAATAATAATAAACAACATTACTGTTAAGTTATTACAAAAGTTACTTTGCACACTTCCTTATCGCACAATTTTTAATTCAAATATTAAACCAGTTATGAAAATCATGTCGATGGTGATTATAATCATTGATGTAAGAAAAAGCATTCGTTACTTCGCCTTACAATAAAATTCTGTAAATTATTACATTTTTTAACGTTTAGAAGAATTTTAATTTTGTAACGATTGGCATACAATGCTACTGTTAACCCTTAAAGCGCCCTGGGGTACTAGGAGACCCCACACATAAATATTACATTTTTTTCCCTTCTAAAACTGCACTTTTACAGCATTTTTTATCTTAAAGAGCTACATTTCAAGAGGCACAAGTTAAATTTTTAGGACAAAATATTGAAAATTGACTGAGTTCTGATTTTTTGTGTGTAAACGTCACTTTTATATTTTATTTTTTATAACGGGCACCAATAATGTTTTTATCAAGATAACTTATCTAAAATGACACTTGGAGAGTATCCAGTAATTTTGTTGAAACGAAATAACGAAAACTGTCTGTGCAGGACGATATTATCGTCGGATTGGGGTCTCTCACGACCCCACATGACGCTTTGTGTTATTTTTATATAGGATGGAGCTTTAAGGGTTAAATATGGTATTTTGATATGTCTTTATTCTTTCATGGTGTTGTTTATTATATTCAATAAAAGTGAAGTCATGTAATTTTCATTATTATAATGACAAAAGTGTACAATTGACAACATTAAAACTATTTAATGGTCGAAAGTACTTCTTCATTTAACTAAATTTGCATTTTTATATAACTGTAAAAAAAAAAGAAACAAATTGTTACAATGTTAGTTTAAATTATTAGATTTTAGAATTGCTGATAAACAAAATCGGTGGTTATTTCATCATAAATAATGGTTATTTGATGAATGTTTGATTTTATTAATTGCATAATTTAACAATAATCATTTGACAAGGTTTTAATTTTCAACCGATTTATAAATTAATATATTCAAATAGTTTTGGTATTTTTCAGTCATTATTTATTACAAAACTTTCCAAATTATTGATACTTATTTATTTTCTTCTAATTTTTATTAAACGTAACCATTTTTAATTTTTATTCATTAATTGACCGAAAAATACCAAAACTATTTGAATATAATAATTTATCAATGAATTTAATTTAAAAATGAATTTATTATATTCAAATAGTTTTGGTATTTTTCAGTCAATTAATGAATAAAAATTAAAAATGGTTAAGTTTAATAAAAATTAGAAAAAATAAAATAAGCGTCAATAATTTGGAGGGTTTTGTAATAAATAATGATCAAAAAATACCAAAACTATTTGAATTAAATTCATTTTTAAAACAATGATAAATTAAATCATGCAACTTTTTCACTTTACATCACACTTCATCTTACTCTATAAAAGTTTTAAAGATTTATTTTTTATATACCGTGAAGAGTAAAAAAATTGTGGAAGCTTTATAAAATAAGTTTTATATATTTTATATTTGTTATAAAAGAATCTTTTGTTATGCTTCATCATTTTCATACATACATTTAGATTAATTAATTAATGCTGTGCGATTCTATAACAGTGCACTGTGAAAAATTTCTACATAATTTTACAGTGAAATGGTGGAAATTAAAATACCAGTGAAAATCATGGTAAATTTGTACTGTAAATAAGACGTAAATCGGTTATTGGCGAGAAGGACCCAACTCACTAGAGAAAGGAGCAGATACATGAATTCTTATAGAACAATTTACAATAAAAGACGATGTAAAATTACACTTTTTTAATTTCACAATCAATGTAAAATTACCACGATAGTTATTGGTATTTTTATTTCCACCATTGACATTGTAAATTTACATTTCCATTATGAATTTTACATGTTTGTAGTAAATTTCTTTCTATTTTCGGGTAAATTTTACTACGAAAATAATAGGAAAATTAAACAAAACTGTAAAAACTCAGAAATGTAATTTTACTTTTACATTTCACAGTGCAGTGAAGAGTAAAGCGTTGGAAAAAAAGTTTTAGCACTATTCTGTTATTTGGTTTTAACACAATATAGTTATGTTGAGTCGCATTTAAAAGTTACATAATCCTTTTCGACTTTTCGGTATAAAATTGACTATGGTATGCACTTAAGTTTGAATGTATGCTTATCACTTTCAACTAGGCTAAAACTAGCTGGCGATTTAAAAAAAGGAAGCTGCCAGTATTTAATTGAGATCACTTAGGTTCTACATATATATTTTTTATTGTAAATGCGTTTAAATATTTCATTTTCACATAATATAAAATAGAATCTTTATATGCAGACTCCAGTGCTACAAATCCCCTATTGTCTTCTTTATTGTGTTATTTAATTTCCTTAAGTTTTGGTACTGAAAACTAAATTAATTCAGACGTGAAGAATAAAAATTAATTTCTATTTCTTAACATGAATAAAAATAAATTTGTGAATGTATGTTTGAATTTCAATTCTTTAAACGTGACTTCGTTTAATGTTTATTAAGTATTTACAGTTTTTCAAAATTCAAAATTGCCTTATTTCATTCCAAATAGTAAACAAAAGTTTCCCTTAATCCTTGCTTTTCCACGTTTCATTCAGAAAAATAAACAAAAGTAAGAAAACAAAAAAAAATTTAAAAACCAACAAAAAAAATAATACAAAAATACAAAAAATACCAAAAAAAAATGAGATCAAAGTTCTGTAACCTCCTCGTGGTTGATCTCGGTAACTACAAATAAGTAGGCTAATTACGAACCCCCGGAAACATATTTTTATAAAAATCCAACAAGTTTTAAAAATTTGTCCGCCATATTGGATTCACCATTTTGAATTTTGAAAAACTGATTTCAGATTCGTAATCAGCTACCCCAAAAACCCCCGAGTCACAACTTTCAAACGAATCTGACAAGTTTGAAAAATTTGTCCGCCATATTGGATCCGCCATTTTGAATTTTGAAAAACTGATTCCAGATTCGTAATCAGCGACCCCAAAAACCTCCGAGTAACAAGTTTCAAACGAATCCGACCAATTTGAAAAAAATTTGTCCGCCATTTTGAATTTTGAAAAACTAACTGCAGATTCGTAATCAGCGACCCCAAAAACCCCCGAGTAGTCATTTTCATTAGCTTAACTTTATTCAATATTTAATTTTCTGGTTTTTTTGTAAATCTTGCCATAAAATTATTTTTTTTATTAGTGTAATAATTAAAAAAAATGTTAATTTTTTATTGCAATATAAATTTTTTTCACAAAGTAGGATAAATTTGTAGGTGTTGGGTATTTGGAAACCGAAAATATTCCAATTTTTGTGAAAATTATGAAGGTTTGAAGTCAAAAGTGGTTTCGATCGAAACCGCTGGGCGTTAAAGGGTTAATAAATCATTTCTACTACATAATTGGTTAAGAATCTGATCAAATATAACAAATACTTGAAGTATGTGTATCCAATAATTGAAAATTAATTGAGACATCAAGAATAATAAATAATTTCTATTCATGTTGATATGTATGAATAGAAATGAAATTATGAATGTATGTTTGAATTTCGTTTCTTTAAGTCTGATTTTGTTTTGGTTTATTATAAAAATATAATATATGGGTGATTCTCTGGAAACAGGGCATTTTCGTGTCTTTACGTTGTATCTTACAAAAACTTTGACAATAAATTATTAAATTTCGATAGAAATGTTAAATAAATATCCCTGGCCCATGTTAATTTGAAAAAATAATACTTTTGTTACAAAAAACTGGTGTAAAATGACATTTAAAGACTAAAAGTAGCATTTTTGATATGTCCAAACCTCTAAGTTCAAAACTTTAAAATATTAGCGCTATTAAGAAACCGAATTATTTTAATTTATTCAAATAATATTTCTATAGTACAGCTCAAACTGTACAATTTCTCTCTGTATAATATTTAATTAAATCAATATATATATACTTATAATTATTGAAATATTAATGTCTTAAGAAATTTCTATGAGGTAACGACAATGCGTAAACTGGTATAAATGAACTGGAAATAATTAACTTTTTTACTAAAACTTATGAGAAAATCAAAGAAAAAACACTACACTTTACTAATCCTCCATAGAAAATTGAAAAGAGAACATATTTACCTCATGAACAAGTAAAAACTGTATAAAAATACCACGTATTTTTATTAAATTAATTTTCGTCATCCGTCCTAGTTTTGGTATTTTGATACAAACAGCAATTAAAAACGATGAAAACTTAAAGATTAAAGGAATAAACGTTACTGGCAATTTGTTTTTTAATTTATTATAGTTTAAAATATGTAAAATTGGATTTTTTTTACAAATTTTCATTGTCGTCATCTTCATTGTCATTACCAAACACGTTTGGCGTATCAGGTACGAAACAAGAACAAAGTGTAACCCGTAGCAAAAAATATTTTTCAAATCATAAATAACATTTATATTTCTCTTTCTCTTAGACATTTATTTAAATATAATTTAAAAAATCACAAAATTAAACTTTATATTTGTTACAACGTTGTGAATCAAGTTTATTATGAAATAATATTATTTATTAAAATTATGAATATAATATTATCATTGTAGTTACTAACCAACGACACGTTAACTTTAATAAATTTATTTTGTCTAAAACTTCTTCAAAAATTCATGTGTTTTTCTTAATTTTTTAATTATTACTTAATAAATAATTTTCAATTATTCACAAAAATGCACTAAATCAGATATGTACATTATGTTTTTGACTCTTTAGAGTTATTTTTTTCAAGTTTTTAATAAGCAATTGTTCGTTTATATAGCCGTATGAAAATGCGTCATAGTAAAAGTCTTCCCCTTTCCTTTAAAATAATTTTCTAATGTGACTACTTTAACAATAACTTAACTTGGTGCTAATAAGCAAGAATCCATTAAAAAAAAACAAATTTACAGTAACTAAAAAAAAAAAATTTTCATTCTTGAAAATGCCCTGTTTTTGGAGAATCACCCATATAGTCAGTTATTGAATAAATGCATTTTATTTTTAATTCAATTCTCCTATGTACGATAGTTTCAAATTCAGAACCAATTATTTTTAAAAATGTATAACATCAACAAGTTCATGAAAAAATACTACGGAATATTTAATGGGTATATTCCTCGGCATCTGTTAGTCAAGCCTGGTAGTCCTTTTTCAAAAGATCAATATGAAACTGAAACTAGCCGCAGATTCAAAAAATATAATGGTTCAAAATAAATAATTAATTTTTTGAAAATGGAACATCCCTGAGATGTCAATTCACTCATAAATAACCATAACTCAATAGTTACAAAGAAATAAACAAGAATTTTAACTACTATTCCGAATCTGCGACTAGTTTCAGTTTCGAAAGATCCATCTGTTAATAGGGTGGATCTCTTAATGGCAGAGTACGATTTCAACTAAATAAAGTATGCAGCATTACAGAAAATATAATGAACCAAAGCCATCCTGTAATCTATAGAAAAGTTTAACACAAATAATATAAAGACACATCAAATTTCATTATATTCGATTAACAATTTCTTGATAAAAGATCCATAGTATTATGAAACGTCAAGAAAAATCATCATCCTACTCGGGTTTGTAGGTTTTTATTTCGTCCGGTATCAATATATTTGGAATTTTACTGATCATAAATCTTAATTTTACACACAGACACAGTAATCTCCTATAATAGAGACTGGTACTGGGGAAAAAAATGGCCCATGGTATAAACATACAATATCTCATTTTACAGAGAGAAATTTCTAAGTTTTGTGTCAAGCTGTTGTTTCACGGTTTTCTTATCCTCTTAAAGTACAGGCCATGACTAAAAAGAACAAAATCACACTGTTAAAGGATGATTTCATCCTTTTAAAGAATAAGAAGTCTGTGAAACAAAATCAATATGAACCAACAGATTGTGTGTGAGGATGTTCTTAAATAATAATATAACAGACGATAAAATATGAAATATATAGATAATATATAGACAGGAAGAAATAAATTGTACAAAATATTTACAATTTAATTACAGTGTGGTCCGACAAAATTAATTTATAATTTATTTAATGTATTAAAATGTTTTGAGAAATAGTATTGTAGAATATTGTACGATGCTTTCCATCGATAGTAGCTGTGAAATTGATCCCTGAGAGTTATTGGAAACTTATTAAATAATACTGGTGCAATATACTCATGTTGATATGCAACGTTTGATAAAACGTGCTTGATTTTCTTAACCGTTTTATTTGAAATAATATTAATTAATAGTCTTGGTATTAACGGTTCTTAAACAGTTTACACAATAATTTTACGTTTTGGCCAATAATGAGGGCCCTCCTCAGAAAATGTATTATTTCTAAAATACATAATTCATTTAAGTTTAAAAAACAATAAAATTTACAATATTATACAATACGAATTTCATCTTACCGAAATGTTATGTAATGAGACATTTTGAAAAATTGAAAAAGTCTGGTTTTTTAAGTGTTTGAGATGAAAAAACTGTTAAATAATAAAAAACTATTATTATATTTTATTCAACGTACCCATCCCAACCTCCAACGTTAATTAATGTAAAAAAAAAGGGAGAAAAATTAATTACCGTATTATAAATATTCTTGTTAGAAATATACTCATGTGTTTTTTGTCCAGTGGTTGTACGCTTGTTGGAACTATTGCCAAGAATTTCAGAGTTGGTCTTGTAGAGTTCGATCGTTGAATAGTCTTTATTCAAGATAATTTTCAGTATTTTCCTGTTGATGGTTACCAGAGATTTAATTAGGCTATCGCTTGTTCCATGCCAGACGAAGATATCATAGCTCCAGACAGCTTGACATATACTTTTATATGCTATGATTATTAGTTTTTTGCTTTAAACAAACTGTATAAGATTTAAAAGGCAAAAAACAAGTGTTGTCATTTTTCAGATTGTATTATTAATATGTTGGTTGCAACAAAGATGCGCATCATTTCTATTCCAAGATATTTTGTGGATTTTACAACAGCTATTCTTTTGCATTTTGATGGAGTGGAAAAGTTTGCATCATGCAGTGGAATGTTGTTTAGTTTTAGTATGCTGTTTTTGTAGTAGCCAAAAATAATACAAACTGTTTTTTTTGTAGTCTTGCGTTCAACACGTCTTCCCAAGATGTCCCTGCATAATATAAGAATGTGTCATCAGTGTATGCAATAATTTCCCCTTTTGTTTGAGCAGCAAAAATATTGTTGATATAAATGTTAAATAAAAGTACCTTCTTATTAATAATACAAACCTAGACATTTCTCTCCATGTGTACATACATTTATACAAAATAAATGTCTTTTTCAAGTAATAATTATATTGAAACATTAAAAATTAAACAATTCATTGCTGAATGATTGGAAATTAGTAAAAAGTAACACATTTTGGAATAAAGCCTTAATCGATTAGAATTGATCTATCAAAATCTAGTAAACTCGTAATTCTTCAGTTTTATAATTATGTATATAAATAAATAAATATATATATATATTTATATGTTTTTAATAATGTGTATATTTCTGTAAGTACTTGCAATGGTTCAGTTTTATTCCAATAGTTTGAAAATTTACAACTTTACTACAAAAAATTGTTTACAAATATAATATAACAATAAAATATAAGAATTTACAACACTCGACTATACAAAAATGACTAATTATGTGATGAGTCATAATATATGATACAAATAGAATATTAATTTTACATAATTGTCCTAAAACCTTATTTATTAATTTTACATGTTACTTCTCTACTTTTATTCAAAATTATTAACTTCTAGCTTTTTCTATAAAAACTGGTTGATTCAATTATTTTTCACCTTTTCTTTATCAAAGCTCATTGGAACTCAAACTTTTTAAAGCCCATTCATAGTGAAGGATATTTATCTTTAATTATTTATTAGTTGATTTTTATTTTAATTATTTTTCATCATCAAAATAGATGCGCGATTGCAGCTTTTGCCGATGAAGAAACCCGACGGGGAATCCCCGCAACCGGCACGAGTCATCGCAGTTCCAACGTCAAATTCTCCTGATTCCAAAACCTTTGTTCGATTACAACCTGATCAGCTGATTGGCGTCTTGACGGAAAGAAACCCGGTCGTTCAACAGGTTAAGAAACCAATTCGGATCGAACCAAAACCTCCAATTGTAGATCAGCAGGAACTTCAACTTTTGCATATGCAGTTGCAGTGCTTACAAGAAGAAGCCAACGAAATTTGCAAGTCTGGTAATATTAAACCGAAAATCCCTAGGCCGGCGAACGCCTTTATGCTTTTCGCCAACGAGTATAGAAAAAAGTTAGCCGTCGAAAATCCCCAGGAATCGAACAAAGACATTAGTGTCAGGTTTGTTAATATCAGACACAATAACTATTTATGTATGAATATAATATTTTAGTAGTAGAAAACTCACTTCGTTTTTGTTAATTAGTTTTAAAAAGAATGAGAAAAACAAATAAATGGAAAACAATTAATGAAAACGTATAAATGTTGAAATAAAAAAAAATAAACATAGGTAAAATAAAACTCGAAAAACAAAAAGGAAACTATTAGAGGCAAAGAAATAAACATAATAATAAGTGACAAATATCTTTACAAATTTAATTTAAGGTTCTAGGGTTATTTTTAATCCTGTATCACATAAAAATCACCAATAACTTACTTGCAATTAACATCCAGAGATCATTACATATTAAAAAGTGAAATGAAATTATCAGAACAAAGATTTGTTAAATTTTTTATTAACCACTAAAATAATTAAAATTTGTTAATCATGAAATGTTTTAAGTGTTTGGTGGTTACAATAGCATTGTACAGATAAGTAATATGTGATGGTTTTATTTTATAAGAATATAAAAATCTCTCTTTTTGACTGGGGATGCTCAAAAAATAATTATGTATCATAATTACAGAAATTGATTTATTGAATGCGATGGTAAATTTTAATAACCAAACGTAAACCAGTACACGAATATTTTTGTAGTTTGATGTTCAAAAAGTTCGTTTTTGTTAAAAAAAGTTCATCCCCAATGCTGCAAAAAAGTACAAAGTGGGTTTTGATCCTTTTGTCTCAAATAATTGATATCTTAATAATAGAAAATCGCATCATTTTTTTCCTCCTTTTCGAATGTCTATTCGGTGAGAAAAAACTATTAAAATCATTGAGTAATATCAGGACATAATGTCATTTTTTAAAAGAACAAAGTATTACCACTGTTCTTTTTTCTGTAGCTTTATAGTCATACTTAACCACTTCACTGGTAGCCGTTTTCAAATAAAAGTGCCAAGACTGGTACGAGCCAGTTTTTAAGATATTGAGAAACTGTGAAACATGGGTTCCATTTTTTCATAAAACACATCATTTAACTTAAGAAAAGCTCACCTCCCCCTCCCCTTCACCATCTACAGGGTGCATAATTTTTTTTTTAAATATACACTTTTCTTTATCAAATTTCGATGAGAATGTTAAATATGAGGTTTCTGGGGTCGCTGAATACGAATATGATTTCAGAATTTAAAAATTCAAAATGGTGGATCCAATCTGGTGGACGAAATAAAACAATATTCTCTTTTCACAAGAAATGTGTTTATCTGAACATGATATGAAATGAATTTGAAATGTACATTAGTTTATAGGTTCAAAATAGTGGATCAAAAATACAAAAAAAATGCAGTGTAAAATCCTCCCACTACCTCCTCGTTATGCACTCTGGGGTCGTTATAATTAACTAGCTAACGGTGGAGGTCAATCACATCATTTTTTCATTTTATAACATATTCAAAATTGAGTCCGCCAAGGTAAGGTAAAAATTCATTTTGCACATTCTATTTACCATCTCGGATATATAATTTTCAATTTTGAAAATCTGAAATCAGATTCGTAATCAGCGACCCCGAAAACCGCCAACTAACGAATTTCAAGCAAATCCGATGAATTTTAAAAAATTCATCTGCCATCTTGGATCCGCCATTTTGAATTTTGAAAATCTGAGATCAGATTCGTAATCAGCGACCCCAAAAACCCCCAAGTAACGAGTTTCAGCCGTTTTCCACGCACAGAAAAAAATTTGCTTCAAAAGCATACAGCTTGCAGCCGCCTTATTGGAACCGCCATATTGAATTTTGAAACGGTGACCTCAGATTCGTATTCAGCGACCTAAGAAACTATAACAAATTTCGTGCAAATTCATTTAAAATTGTGGAAGTTATTTAAAAATGTATATATGATACATTACCAGTGAAGAGGTTAAAAGTCTCCAAACACTTTTTACATATGACACACTTATAGACAATACCATCAAAAAGTTTTTGGATAATGGAAAAAGTCATAATTGAAATCACTTACGTTTCTACCTTAGTAGAATTAAAAAATCTATCCTTAGTACCATACTTAATAGCGCATTGTATCTATAATTTTTTATAAAATAGAATGAGGATTTACTATTCATCGAATACAACATTCTAAAGATAGTCTTGGAAATGACAAAAAATACTAAAAATATGGGTTAATATGTCTTATAATAAAAAAAGTATAGAAGAAAAGAAAACTGTTGGTTGTGACATGAACAATAACTGATTGCATTAAGGCATATTGTTGAATTGAATATTGTTTATAATCAATAAAAATGATGAACATTTTGAAGAAATTATGAATTAAAAAATAGTGTTCTTCGATACAAGGCCGTAAAATTTTACGTTATTTTTCGGTACTATAGCTGTAAAATCTGATTTTACGGCCTACTTTCAGTCCGTAAAATGAAATTTCACGGATCAGGTGAAACATGAATCTGCGCTGTCAAAGGGATAACCCGTATGGGTTAAACAAGTATTTTGAATCAAAATGGAAGGTGACAAAAAAATGGAAAGTACATATCCTACTATTTCCAAGGTCACTCTTCAAGATTCCGAGTTCAAAATTGAGTTTCAGTCATCAGTTTAATATGCTTATCTCTAACTCGAAAGCTTCTAGTTTTTGAATTACAGCGACCGGAAATTTTCTTAGAAATGTTCATCGAGGACGCCATTTTGAGGTTGTTACAATGATGTGAGGTTAAAAACTAACATTTTGTTAAAAGTCCAAACATTTTAGCATCTTTGTATATAGTTTTAATGCAATCTCAATATTCTGATAGCTCGACAAAAAATTCAGAAGAATAAATATATCCTAATTCTTTAGCATTTAGCAAGTTTGGCACCACATTGAAATTCCTAATCACTGAAATTCAAATTTGATCTCGGAATTAGAAGATCGACCTTGAAATTAGTAGGTAGGATATATATAAACTTCAATTTTGATACGAAATACTCGATTGAAACTGCAAACAAAAGTATCACTAATCTCCAAAGAAATCTGTAAAATTATTACATACTTGTTGGTTCTAAAAAGACCACCTTAAGTAATAAATTTTAACCTAATCCGAAAAATTTGTATCAAATCGCAATTTGTCCGCCATTTTTAATATTTGAAATTCAACTTCAGACTCTTCATATTTTACCCCAACTCCACTGTGATGAGTTTCATGTGAATACAATTCATTTTTACAGCATTGTCCGTCCTTTTGAATGACATTTGAATTTGTAATCTCTAAAAAACCTAAAAAAAAAAAAACAGAAAACGATTATGGTTTTAAAACATAACGAATTGAAGTAATGAAGGCTTACTTCAAATGTGTTCGTGTACTGGAATATTTACATTGCACGTGTTGGTAATAATACATTCCCTTATTATACCACTTTATGTCAGAAATTTATATATTTTTATATATTAAATAACCTCTAACGTAAAAACGAAAATTGGAATGTTAATTATTAAATATTATTTGCTTGGTACATTTCGATGACATTTTTGAAAAATATCCGATTTCCTTAAATATTTTGAATGATTTAAAAGTTCTACTTTTTTAAGTAAAGTTTTTAAAATATACTTTGAGTTCTGTTTTTGTCATTTTATAATTAATGTAGGTGTATAAAAATATTGTGGCAGGTTAAACTAATTCATTAGTAAGATATCCTGCAGAAAACATTAGTCTGTTGAGACTTAATTCCTTGTTACATTAGTATTTATTCAATTTACTATTTAAATACCAAAATAAATTTAAAAAGGATGTACATCTTGCTACTTTTAGATAGAAGTTTAAACTGTGTACATTTGTCATTTCTTGTGATTCGACAAATACATTTTAAATCCATAATAAGAGCGAAAGAATTGGCTTTTACATGGAAAGACTTTTTGTTGCAGTTTAAAAAAAAAACAAACATTTTACTACTTTCAAATTGAAAGTGAGGTTAATACTCCTTAGAAAAGCTCATAAATTATGAATTTTAGTAGAATTACGAAGAACTTATAATAAATTCGACATTTTTTTAGAAACTAACTCTCCTCCTATTTTTGTTCAAATCGACTAATACTCAACAATATTTATTTAAAAAAGAATCGTAAAGAATTATTTATAAGCTCAGACAACTTGTAAGATATCTTTGTTGTGACTTCTATCTCTACGCGTCTTGTTTTGCATTCTATTGCCGATCTATTTCATTTGATGTTATTAAATATATTGCACGGAGGTCGTTGTATTGGATCCTTGGTTCTCGAATGGTCTTGTTACAGTGCCAATTTCGGTACACTTAAGAGGCATACTCGTAGAGTGTTCTTCATTTCCTGATTGCATGTTCCCTCGGAATTGGTCCATAAGTCGCAGTCCCACTTTTTACAGGCTCCCAAAGATGGCTGCTAAATTCTAGCGTGGATGTCGCTCAATATTACTCTCAGATATCTCCATCGAGTATTGACTCCCAATGTGATTGTTCATAAAAACAACTTAAAAGAAAAATTGAAGCCAACCACTATTTTGGTTTATCCCTAACCGGTCATGAGAAGTTCAAATCCAAACTGCTCTATTCCGACTGTAAGTAGACGCGATTTTCAGTTAGAGAAGAAGATATCCCAGAGTGTGTACTTAACTCTTGCCTAAAGGATATAGGCCTAAGAACAGATCTGAAGACCTAACAGGAAATTCAGTAAGACGACCGATTAAATAGTTTATTAAGGGCAAGGTGTACTCTGCTTCCACGAAAAATTCCGAGCTTATCCAAAAAAAAAAGAGAAAAATTACTGGAAGAACCTGAAAAACAAAACGCAAATTAAACTAATAGCAATAGACACCACTATAAGCATCAGATAGTAGTAGTAATTTTAAGCATACATCTGAAGATCCCATTGAAAACATGTATTCACCCCATGAAATGCTCTTGCCCAGCAAAGAGACAGATGACATTTGGAGTCCACTATAAACTGTTGCTCCAACCTATATAAACAGAAAAAGAAAGAAATGTAATATAAATCAAGTGTCCACAAATCATCGGCCACAATAGCAAAGAAACCTGGCATATGGAAGTGAAGGTAAGAAGATGGTAATTCTCAAGCCGACATCAGAAATGCAGCAGACGAAAGCAAGGGATGACGAACTGGGTGCAATCGATTTTTTTGTCGTTGTTCATAATTTCTAATAAATATGCTTCAGATGTTTAGGACTACGAATACAATATGTTGTGCTCCCTAGTTTTTAATAGCTAATATGCGCGTACTAATTGTTCGCGATTACTGACTCGATGGTCAACCAAGTGGTCTTTTCAAAGTTAGACCGATTTAATATATAATATAAGGTGACTTCAATCAAATCTGTTTCAAATTGAAATTGTCATTTGTGCGCGTGTTATAACCAATATTTGGTGAACGTAAGCAACGTGAAAGTATTCTGTGCGTAAATGTAACAAATTTATGGGTCTTCATGGTCAAATCCTTGTAGGATGTAATGGTGTTTGTTGCACATTGAGTACAATCCGAACGAATTCTTCTCAATTCTTCAATATCCCTTTGCATCGAGTATATGAACTTACGTTTTGGTTCTTTCGTTCTCTTATTGCACATAGGAATTTGCTCTCTATTGTCCGAAGTTGCTGATATCTTGTTAATGAGTCGTATTCAGTGAATACTGCTCTTATTTCGTATACGGATAGAAAGTTGGCACATAAGCCACATGAAAAGAGAGAGGGAATTTCCATTTAAGAAAACGGCAGCTCTTACCCGATTTTGGGAACAATGCTTTCTCAAAATAGGGCGCCTAACCATTGGACCTGCAAAGACAGCATTCATATTCTGATTTTGTTGTGTGAGGTTTCCAAAATCGGGTAAGCGCTGCCGTTTTTAAATGGAAAATCCCTCTCTTATTTTGTGTTGCCTATGTGCCAACTTTCTATCCGTGTAATATGTAGATAGAACTGCCCATAGGTTAAACCCGTAATATAAGTTGACATCTACGAACGCGGCTCGGATTCAATCCAATTTGGCAATTGTGCGTCAATCAGCCCTCGGCCAGGGTAAATCTGAGTAGGATGTCGTGGTTTGATGGACGACACTTAAGGAGGCACCCCTAACTGTATGCGGAAGTTGTATTCCCAGGACAATTTTTGGAAGAAGGGTAAAACTGCTAAAAATTGGCTTTGTCGTTATTGGCAGTCACTCCTATCATATATTTGTACATTTGCTTGGTCAAGACTAGTCTTCACACCTTCTGCGATCTTTTCAGTAAGATCACCCTTCTTACTTCTTCATTGAATCAGCGCTATACAGGTATTCACAAAAGCTGAAATGTAGCCGGGACGTCTCCATCAGATGGATTCTGATAGCTAAATATTGATAAAAGTAAAATACTGCTGATCAGTCATGGTGCCAAATCGCCGGTTTCTGCTAACCACGGCCATTCGTTTTTCTCAATAATTTACCTGTCAAAATCAAAGTAATGGAGAAGTCTCAACTGTAGCGAGGGCGTGATGATAAGTGATGAGCTGAGATGCTGTTTCGTAATATTTCATAGCGATACCCTAATTTACCCGCTCGGTAGCTGTTCTCCGAATGCGGTACGGAAACTTGGTAATATACATTGGTCCCGGTCTTGATGTATACGGCCGGTTCTTTCAAAATGGCGTTTATCCTAAGTTATATCCTAATCTATTCTCCTCACTACCCTTACTTTCGTTTTTTCGTTTATGGCCGTGTGATTGTCGTTTGGCTGACGCGTTTCAAGATTAAAATCGAAACAGTTTGGGCGGGGGAAGCACGGGAAGAGGACAGTATGACTTTGAACAAGCCAGTTATATCCTAAGTTATACGGCTGATGTTAGACGACATAACTTAGTACATGGACGACTGTAGTTAATGTATCACGGAAAATAATGTTTGTATTGCCGCAGCCTAACGCGTGGTGTTGGCGCCATTGTCTTACCGTAGCCTCACATTTATCGTTTATACGCTTTCGCTACTGTATTCTAGGAAAACTCTTGTGCTGCGGTAGTATAACAAATGTTTATGTTGAGGTTGTTATGCCGTCGCAAGGTAATAATTAGGTCATAGCCATACCGGCACCACAATTTTGCTGTCGCACCATAATATTAGCCTGTCGCGGCGTAAAATTATTTTCCGTGAGTGCTTGGGAAGTTGACCAATCTAGTTGGGTATGTGACTTCTAGTTACCCGTTGTCTGGTTGATTAATCGTAGGGCATAGATGGTTATAAACATTAGCAGGGAATGTTGCCTTATTGTGGGATCCAGATGAATTAACATTCCTTTCCTCAGGTACTACAATGAACACTGAGAGAAGTTTAAGATTACAGACGTGGTAATAGAGGTTCGTGATGTGTAAAACGGGAAGTGGCTACCGTTCGTCGATTAAGATGACGGCGGCCTTAGTTTGGGACTGCAGATGTCCTAAATACGGCCAACTGGTGTTCTAGTTGACGGCAGCCATACTATGTACAAATGGATTGTTGGTACAACAGCCGCCCTAAAATTACGCGGTGGTCGTCTTAGGGCCTAACACCTCTGATCCGCTATACTCATAACAGATGACGTCTTAAACTTCTCTCGGTGAAGACAGCCATTCTGCCGGTGCTGTTAGGTTAGGCCCAAAAAACTGCCACGTCTGAACACCGTGCCGACCACTAGTACAGCTAGATCCTGGTACGCCTGAGTGAACTAGTGTATATCGAGTGATTTCAACCGTTTGGTCCGGCACTCATTCACGTCGAACTATGATCTAATTTGGGTTTGGTTTAATCTGGTCCAAGATCAATTGTATAATTTAGTATGTTTGATGCAACATCTTTAAGAGCTCCTTACATCATCCCCTGGTTGCTAGGCTAATAGTCAAATATTGTTTTGTTTATACATTGAAAATAGTAAAACTGCGATTCTGAGCAAATTGGACATTAATGAGTTAACTGATATTAGTAATTCTGTCAACAAAATGTCTTTCTATGTATTTCAATATTAAAAAACTGATGAAATTTCATTTGGTTAAAGTTAGAACTGGTTAACAGAAGTATATTTTACACTAATATCGAATCGCTAAAATGCGATGGTTTAATATTTCGTATTTAACGTTTAATTAAAACATCGCAATTCGAACAATTCGAAATCTGTGTTAGTATGTGCGTACGCCAGGTCGTTACGTAATGAAATGTAAAGTGCGACAATATCACTAACTGCTTGTTAAAACGATCGTATAATATGCAGGTTGGGCGCTTTATGGAAGAACATGTCAAAGGACGTCAAAGAGAAATATTTCGCTTTAGCGCGCGAAGTCGATGCCGAACACAAGAGAAAATATCCAGGTACGTATCACCAATTGGCGTAACTGCATTAATCGATACTCCAATAATTTCTCGCTTCGCGAATCATTCCGCATGTACATACGACTCAGTCGATGGCCGAAAAATAAATGTTTTGCGCATTTCCTTTTTTTTTTTAATTTTTACCTTTTTCGGAAGGTGATGTAAGGTAAGGATTTAACGGCGTGCCGTAGCATCTGGCGGGTTACGCAGAAATTTGATACCTGATCGATTCGTTTGGTTGGGGGTGTGACATTGGGCGTTATATTAAAGAGCGATTACGATTATTGAATAACGCCGAGTCGAAAGTGGATAACGTTTTTCGTGGGGCGCGACGGCCAACGTTCAACGTTTTTTACGTCACTCGACCGATGCAGAACAAAATCAATACGCTTGCTAGCTCGCCGCGTATCAGCCTCGGCTTAAGGTGCGAGAGAACGGGTGAGAGGACTAGAGAGAGAGTGTGAGAGACAAGAGGGGAAAAGATAAATTCACCTAAAGGTAGAAGGAGATGAAAGACGAACGAGGGACACACAGGGAAATAGAAAGAGACGAGGGGGAGTGAAAGCGGAAAAATGCGAGAGAAGCGGAATAAAACTAGATAGTGTGTGAGAAATTGAAATGAGAGAAATGCGAATGTGTGAATAACGCACTGATCGAAAACTTGAAGTGAAAATTTGTCAACCGAATATCCAGCCACCGCATGAAAATAAAAACAAAATGTTGTTTGCGAATAAAATCACCTCTGTACTTTAAAATAACATAAATATATTTAGAATAAGCCGTACGCTTCGCCCGAGTAAGTGCAGATGCACTTAGGTAGAGTGAAAAGTACCAGAGCATAAGCAAGTTTTGGTTTTAGTTAAAGTTTGTTTAAATGTCTAATTTATCAAATATTAGTCACTATCTAAGTGCACGTGCACCAATTTATAAGTGAGAAATTTCTTAATTTTTATTTCAGGAATAGGTCAAACTTTGACGCATATGATTTCCATTAGAATAACTTGACATTTTGAAAATGAAAAATTATGGACCCAAATGAAGCTAACAGCAGATTCACAGCAGCGGATTCAAGAAAACTGTAGAAATGAATAATTTCTTATAAAAAATTGCTTGCATTTAAACATTCTTAGACAAATTTTATACAAATAATCTGTTTTTGGCAATTTTAATGGCTAAAAACCATACTTTTTTGGAATCCGCTGCTGCGAATGTGCTGCTAGCTTCAGCGTCATTGGACCCAAGATGGTGGAGAGAGAAATATGGTCCCCTTATAGACTCTCGCATTCTGATAAACCTGCCTTCTTTATGCTAAACCCACTCGCTGACTGCATACCCGTTTACATACTACTCAACGTAGGGTCTGAAAACCAACGATGATATTGGAATTGCAGTGAAATATGTGTCGAGACTAGTTAACGCAAGGTCGAAGATAGGTAATATTATCTATGTATCAACGTTGGTGACATTAGTGACTAATACACTAGTGTCACCTTCTGACAAAATATAAAAACCCAGAACCAAATATAAGCCGATCAAAGTACACCTGCTAGAAATTAGTCATCTTATGTATCAAATGGAAATCCACTTTTATAACGGGCACGGACTGCAGCTGCGGCAGCGCTGCGATACCCACTGCCTCTAGCGGCATGCCCATGAAGTAACGTCCGATTCTCCGGAACCAGTGGCGACAACAATTGTCAGCCGAATAGGTCACAGTTTAGGATGCCGTGTGAATGCACAATTTAAGATTTTTATTATCTGGAAATGATTTTATCTTACTTCTAGTTGTTTTAAAAATATTTCCCGCTAATTCCAGAAAAGGAGCAATTTTCGCCGCAAAGTTACAGTGTTAAAGTCGTCAGGTACGTTAAATTGTTACAAAACAAATTTTGTTGCGACAAAAGGTGTTCATTTTCTAAAATTTGCTGGAAATATTCTTGAAGCACAAAGTAGAATAAAATAGCTTCCGGATATTAAACATCTTAAATTGTTGACCTATTCGGATGAAAGTCGCTGCCGGTCCGGGTACCGGCGAATCGTCCACTAACTTTAGGGTCAATCTAGCGGTGACAGAAATAACTACTTTATGTGCATCCCTTTGTTAACTTTTAGGAATTGTAAATTTTGGACTGCTCCGGTTGTATAATATGTTACAGCCTTACGTTTTCCTTATACGTTTACATTAAATTGCCATCCACAGAAAACTCATCACAGCTGATACTACAGTTCTCTGCAGTAACCTTAGTCAATCAGTAAAGCTTAAAAAAATCATCTAAGAGTTGTTTTCCCCAAATTCGTTGTAGAATAAATGTTGTGAATGCGTCTTAATATGAATGATCGAGTTTAACTGTGTAAACAGCCATTATGTATTTTCACGGTCATTTAAAGGTCATAGTGGTTATTTTGACAAGAAACTATTATTAAGGCTCTGAGTAAACCAAGATCAATAGGCATCTATGTTTTCTGGTATTTCATGTTTCAAAGTTCATATATTTCCTATCAAAAGCCCACTTTTGTCGTTTTTCCTAACCTAACGACCATGACGAAAAGTGTGACGAATTCTCACATAATACTGTGGTACCCGTGCACCTTACATGCATTTTCTACTGATCGATAAATTCAATAGCTAATGTGAAAGTCGAAATGATGACGCGAATTTGGGAAAGTTTCTTCGAGTTTGGAAAGGGAGTCTTAGAACTCATCAGAATATTAAAATTGTCAAAGTTTTTTTTTCAATTCTAGTTCTCAAACAGTTCTACTTAAAATTTGTTCGGAGGATTAATAAAGAAATTGAGTTGAGGTAAACCTATTTAAGCTAATTTAAAAGTAAAAATGATGAGTTGAATCGCGAGAAGCTTTGCCATTGAGTTTGGAGTCGGGATTCTTAGAACTCAACACATTTCGAATCTGACTTGGTACATATATTTGTGTTCTCTAATTCGCCAACGTAAAATTTCTTTGGACGATTGGTTTAATAAAAATATTGAGCTGAAGTAACCCTCTTTGAGCTAATGTAAAAGCCGAAATCATGAGTCAAAATACGGAAAGCCTTTCAATTGAGTTTGGCAGCAGAAGTCTTGGAACTCAACAAATATTTGAATTCAATTGAAATCAAACACTCATCATCTTTTCTTTCAACTCATGAGATTTAAATTTGTTAGGAAGATTTGTGCAATGAATAAATTGAGTTTAAACAAATCTCTTTGAGCTAATTAAACAAAAAAAAAAAAAAAAATGTTGAATCAAAACGAAAAACTTGTTTGTTGAGTTGAGGACCAAGAGTAATAGAGTTCAACATTTTTCAAATCCCTCCGTAGTCACAAAAATTCCATCTTGTCCTTTTTTAACTCAAGAGATTTAAAGCTTCAAATTTGTTCGGAGGATTTGTTCAACAAAGAAATTGAGTTTAAATTAGTCTCTTTGAGATAATATAAAATCCGAAGTCATAAGTCGAAATGCAAAAAGCTTTTTCATCGATTTTGGCACCCGAAGTCTTAGAACTCACAATATTTCAAAGCAAGAGAGTTCAATTCTCAAATTGTTCTAACTAAAATTTGTTTTGACGATTTTTTTTTCAATAGTGGAATTAAGTTCGAAGAAATCGAAAAGTTTCAGTCTCCAATTGGGACTCATAGTTAATACAGCGATTTCTTCAGCAGTAATTCTATTCGTGCGATAAGAGGCAATCTAGAAAATGTTGCGGCTAGAAGTGGCTGAAGTGGCAACGGGTTAGAATTCTGGTATCCGTCCTAGTAAAGGAATCGATTTCTCGCCACGAGTAAGACTTGAGGGCTCATTAGGAACGCGCATCCTCGTTCTAAGAAACGTTCTACAGCACTCGATTCGATCGATGTTCCCATCGTCCACGATATACTCTCGTCTGCCGACTGGGTGAACAGATCAGATGAAGTGATTTCGATCAGATCATTTTTTTTTAAATTGTATTTATTTTAGACACTTAACAATAAAACTTGACTTGTTAACACGATCAGCTCTCAAAATTGGGTTTGGATCATTTTATACTTAAAATTCTGCTCGGCTTTTTTCAATTTCTGCTCGAAGCGAAGTTTTAAGAAACCATTCGAAAAAGTTTTCAAAAACGTAAGAAAAACATTCAAAACCATTTTCGAGAAAATGTATTAAAATTGCAGAAGAAGGTCCATGTTTACATTTTAAGTACATTTTTACTGCTTAAGATACATTTCTAGATATAAAAAAAGGATTAGTTGTCTATATAGAACAAATATTTAATACTTCCTCAAACATTCAAGATTATCAACTTATTTTCCAGAGAAAATGCTGGACAAATTCTCAGGATCATGAAAAATATGGACATTTTTTACAATGTATATTTATTCATTTATTTTTGTTGTATTTTCGAATAAAAAATTAGAGAGTTGATACGCCGCGCCGGGAATTGAACCCGGCTCCTTTCGATTATTAGTCGAATGTTCGGCTGCATTGGTTTCGTTTAATAACTAAACTAGGTGTTGCATTCGTATTAATGTTGAATTTATGTGGATATTGATTGTGTTGGAGGTAGATCAAAATTAATGTGTACAAACTTTGTTCGTATTAGAAATCGTTAACAATAAAAATAAAACAACTTATTTTTGTACATACCAATAAACTCATTATTACGGACATATTTTCTTATTATTTAAAGAGAACCAAATTGGCAACACTGATATTTTGCTAAGGTTGCAGTTAACAGCATAAAATGTTTACAACTTACTGTAATTATCATATTTAAGAACGAGATATTGTTTCTTTTATTTTATGACGTGAGAATCCACGTACTTCATATATTAGTATATTATGTAACAAGGGCGCAATTATAGATCTTTGACGAGTGCGAAATTTGTCGCACGAGCGAAGCGAGGTTCACGATATTTTGCGTGGGACTCTATAATTTAAGCCCAAAAATTTCACTGCAGGGCGCAAAATCGAGTTCTACTCCCGGAGCGTTAAAAATATATGTTATACTCTTTACTGGTATTTTCTAAAAAAGAAATTGGTGACTTTCGTACAAGAATAATAACAGTATTTCGAAAATCACACAAGTGAATAAGTGTCGGTTATTACTTAAGTAGTAAATTCCGCTAAACCGAATATTCACAGCGCGACGGTGGTGCTACTTGCTGCTCGACTTTAACAGATCTTGGTACTTATTTGATCGACTGTAATAATTATTTTTTTAGTCGTATCTAAATGTCTAGTTTCTTTGCACCATCAGTCTTTACATGTTACAAAAATTTAGATCTGATGACGAATTTGTGAAATTGTTGTAAAAAATGTGGTCCATTCCCATACTCTTCGTGCCAATAAAGTCGTTTTTCACGTCTGCAATAATTGCAGTTTTAAGTGAAAAACGTTTCGAAACCTCCAAAATAATGTCACTTATTTCTGCTTTAATATCGGATATTAATTCTGTTATATAGCTTTTCTTTATTATAGGTTATGATTCTATTCAATGACAATATTAGAAGGAACCAAGTACTCTCGTATCTAGTCTACGGTATTGCTATAACGACAGTTTATACATCAAAGTAACATTCTCATTCAGGCAGCGTACGAACTATTAGAGAGACGTTCGGTAATAAGGTATTGAGGAGATCGTTGGTAATAGGTCAAAGTAGTCCTCCTTAATAAGGTAGCGGCAACCGAACAAGACTTGTGTAGTCTGATGTTGAGTTGAATGTATACTAAGTTGACAATAATTAAGTATACGCAATTAGGCAACGTAAATACCAATACAATGATTCAATCGAAAAAACAATTTTAAAAAATAAACAGACGATCTCTTACGTCCTCATCGATTTTTTAAGTCCACTTCCTTTTTGTAATACTTCTATTTAACCATGAATGTGGTACAAAAATAATCCCAATACCCTACAACGTATGTAGATTTATAACAAACAAGACGATTATTAGCTGCGTTTTAAATGTCAACATTTAAATTTTGGATTACAAATCTATGTCTGAAAAGCGTACAAAAATAGGTGATAAATAATAAAAATTATTGTTATTTTTATGATTTTTAAAACATTGTATAAAATAAAAAATTGGAAGAGAAAATATTGTGAAAGAGTAAAACAAGATTTTATAACTACTGACAGCGAGATTATAATGTACGAAGGCAGACCATCACTATGTACAACTTTGCTGCGAACATAATATGTATGCAACACAACACCGATATGTAACCTCGATGTGCAGCTAAATAATCCCGTGAAGGGGTTCAAACAGCTCAATAAATAGAAAAATTAAAGATTACATTTATTTTTTAGATATTTACATGCGAAACTTCAGTAGAGAAAATCAGATTACGGCTACAAGAGAGAAAAGCGGTAAAAATCCCATCCAGAAGGTTCCTAAAAAAAGAAAACGAGGACAAACGAAAGGCGGAAAATGTGAAGCGAACATGGCAACCCCATCGATAGCCTTGGTTTGCGAATGCGAGCGAATTTCCAGGGGGAAACAGATCATCCGCAAGTGACCCGAAAAACTTTCGATCGCTATCCCCTCCTCACGTTTGATCCGTTCCGCCCTTGACGTCACGGTAGCTGCGACCCTCTCACCTGAAAATATAAACGTTGGTTAGGAGAGTTGCAAAATGTTGATGCGGCCGGAAACGCAAGCTTTTGTCGATCATTAAACGAAATAAAACGGGGAAGTCCCGTTGTATGAGATGCTGGCCGGAGCTACGGCATACAGAGACGGTGCCGCGGTACCGATTTTCACAGGGGAACCCCCCAATTCTCTCCCACACCAATCGAGGGAGAAGGTAAAATTGAAAAACGTCAATTTAAATAAAGAGAAGAGTCCAATATCGAAACTGGAACAGGTTACTAGTCCCGAAATTGGAAGGGCGAATGCAAAAAGGCTTCCCAGGAGCGGATCCGTCGTTGGGCGCCAATGACAATTCATCAACAATTTTCCGAAATCGAAAACTTACATCTTTTCAGAAATTGGCGAAACAGAGACTACAAAAAAAAAAGGAGGAAGTCGCCAGGGGCGGAGATGTACTGGTCGATAAAGGGCGAAGACGCGGCAGAACAGACGAACCGCGAATGAAGGAAATCTGCGAAACGAAGTGACGTCACGGGACAAGGAGGAAGTGGTGGAGGAAATCTGGCGGAACGGAAGGGTTGAAGGAAGAGCCTTCCTCTCGGGGACGTTGTCGCGACGGCAAGGTGCGGGTAACGAAGACGGGGTCGGGGGTGGTGAGGAAAGGCGAGGGTGAATTTTCTCGTGGCTAGGTTGTCGGGTGAGTGACGGGGGTCGGGGACCAGATGTATTGATTGCGACGCGACTCGCACTCGGAAGTCACGCTGCGCTCAGCAATTCGCGCCCTTGCGCAGCGTGCACGGGTACCGGAGGCATCGATGGACGTGGGTGGTGCCGGGTGGCCGACCGGGTTCCAATATATAGGCGAGTTCCATCGAACAAGAAGAGAAGCATGGTGGAGGCGCTGCACAATACCTAACCCCGGCACTGGCCTCCCACGTCGCCGCCTTTCCCGTCGTCAGAATTTTTTCCCTGACAACCTCCACCATCCCACCCTGACCTGAGTTTTTCCCGTGCTCTCTGGACGACTAGAGCCATCGGCCAACCCATGTACTTCCATATCTCCCTGAGATTCCTGGACTCCATGAACGTCTTCGTACGCATCCTGGTCTGTATCATCCTGATCCTTTTGCTACTGAAGGTCTCGAACGAATTTCCGTTGATGGTGTCCAACATTGTGCGACGAGCCAGGAAGGAGAGTGTCAAGATAAATCGGTGAGGACCAGGTGCCGGGTCACCAAGTGCACCTCGTGGGTCCAAATCGGTCGTTACACGTGTAAACTCATCGAAAACGTGTGATCGACGACGTTCCTGCGCAAGCGCACCACCTACCGGTCCATATTATCCCGCTAGTTTGAATTTCCCACCTTTCTTCGCTTTCTTCTTTATTGATTGCACCATTTCCCATGTTTCACGCACCTGCACGCGGGTCTTCCAAACCTTTCACGCTGCTTATCGATCTTGCTCTTCCGTCAATTCATCATTAATACTAACGTCTCTTTGGACTTGTTGGAATGCCATCAACGCCGGATATGCAATAGGTGGACAACTACTTCTTGAGTCGCTGACTCCAGGAAGTTGATGATGACATTTTGGATGACATGGCAAACAATAAATTCGTTGACAACTCGTCTAACATCCTTTTTTTTTGAGTTGCATCATATGAAATTTACCTTGCTCTTGCAGCCACCACAGAATTTCCTTCATCTTTGCTCATTTTTATCAGATACCTTCAGATGTACCAGTCTGATGGGTGCCTTTCATATCAAAATCGATTCAATTTTTTTCGTTCCGTGCTTTTCCTCTCTCCTTCGGCCGGTTTCCCGCTCATTCTCCCGTTTCATCTATACGCGATATGTGGAACGAGCAAAAGAGGGAGAAGGCGCGCGCGCCAGATAGAGACGGAGGGTGAAAGATAGTGGGAGTTGGAGCGAGAGAGAGAAACTCGAGCGCCTGGCGAGTGCAGCGTCTCCGACCTCCGCATTGTGTATCCGACGACCTGCGACAACGCAGTGAATCGACGTCCCGTGCATCCTAACGATTTTGAGACAACTCACAAGGAATATCATCGCTGGTATTTCCAAAGACCTTCTAGGATAACATTGAAACGCGCCAAGCTTTTGAACTGGAGTGCAATTTTGGAGTGACGGATGATTACGAAAGTAAACATTTCACTCCGCTGATCCGCAATGTCTCAGGGAGAGTGGAAACATACGTGAACACTCGGTTTGTTTGGTTTTAAGATTGTCAGGCAGTGAAATTGGTGGGTACAAATGGGAAGAAACGTTTAGCCACGTGTTTTTTTGTTGGGGTTCAAACATGAAGAAAAGTATCGTGGATGGAACGAGGATGGGTGGTACCTCGTACCCCCGTGCCCCATGTTTCATCAGTGAGGCACTGGATGAACGTTCGGATCTCTATGAAGTTGACAATTGTTGGTTCGGTCGATATGATGTACAGTGACGAAAATCGGGTCGACGATCGGCTCGAAAATCAACAATGCGTGGTCTTCCGGAAATGCAGGGCGCGAAAATTCGACTCACCGACCTGTCCACCCTCATGGACAGCATCTTCGTCGACCCGGGACTATAACGAGAGGGAATAGGTCGAGTAAACTCTCCTCGGGGGGAGGGAAGTCCCTCTCGTTTCCCTTTCGCAGAAGAAAAGCGGGACAAGAAATTGTCCTCCACCGCCAACTTCGAATCTTCCACTTGAACATTGAACTTTGAACTTTCTTGGGGGCGTTGCGGGGCAAATTTTCGAAGGCAAGAAGCTCCGGTCCTGGTGTTAAAAAAAAGAAGAAAAAACAATGGATTGCTGCAATTACGTGCAGCCTTATGCGGCTGCCGGACACTTCTACCAACAGCAACATCAGTTCTGTTATGAAAACATGAACGCCTACGCTCCGTACGGCACGGCTCCGATATCCGGCGCGACGATCGAAGCAAACGCGCGATACAACTGCAGGCTGCCACCTGCGTATCCGACAGGTACATATAACGTTCCACTGATCAATGAGCTTGTTACCGTTGCGGATTTTTAGGTCGTGCGCTCCAACAAACGTGATTGTTATTTTTTCTTGCGATCCAGGCGAAAAAAAATCGATCAGGACCATTCTTATAGGGAGAATGGGTGACCATGGTGAACTTTAAAAATGATCTAGATCTGGTGGCAGATCAAGTTGGGCAGGTCTCTAATTAAGTTAAGAGCTGAATGTATACTATTCTGGTTATGAGTCAGTCATTCTGAATGTTCATAAATCTTAGACAGTTCAGTCATTTATTTCACTGTAAAATCATGTGTCTTATTTCAGGACACTTTTAAGACACGAAAAATGTCTTAGGGGAAGTCGTATATGAGGAAATCTCTGGAACTTTTGATATTTCACTTATGAACAAACTATACTAACTGCTTTTATTTTTCTACGTTTGTACTCTTATAAAAAGTAGGAAAAAGGCTGTGCCCTCAATTTTTTTAACAAGAATATTCGTAAAAAAGTGATATAATACGATGCATAATGTTTCAATGAAAAATAAATATTTTTAAGGAGACATCTCATTTTGCAATGAATTACGTAATAATGCAATATTATTTATAAATTTCATTTTCAATTATAAAATTGTGTACGTAATTATCAGAAAATTGTTTTAAATTTAAGTAGCATTTCTTTACAAACTCCTACCATTTCAAAAGATACCATGTAATCCTGAATAAAATTGCTGGAGGTCTATTTTTTTTAACAAAAATGAATTTTCAATGTGTACCCATAGAAATAGTTAAAAAATGACGATTCAGAGTTTTTATTACGGTATTGGGCAACAACCCTACTGAAAAGTATCATTTCGTATGTTTTTAGTTAGTTTTAAATATTATCATAGATTCATGTTAATAAACGTTTCATTATCATAGTTAAATTACACTTTACCCTTGAAATTCGAGAGAATTCCTGGCATATGTCTTAGACACTGAAACAGACTTAAAATAAGACACTCGTTTTTACACTGGTGATAGAATATATGACATTTATATTGTACATACACTCTCTGGGAAGGTAACGAAAGAAGTCACTGTTTTTCGTCCATCATTTTTCGTATCGAAACATTTGCAAAACACAATCTTATAAACTTACATTAACCCATTAATGACCAAAACGTTCGTAAATAAATTTGAACCACGGTCTCTTTGATTTCGAAATGAATGTCACTCTGACTGAAATTTCATGAGATGTTATGACAAACAAAAAATAATAAAGTTTTTTTTTAAATCAGTTTGATCTACATCATCATCTACAAAAAGTTTAAATAAAATACACTCTGAACTAAAGGTAAATAAATATTGTGTTATTTTTGCAAATACATTCCGGACCCAGTGTTGCGTCAAAATTTAAACTGTGAATACAAATTTTAAGTTAGATTTTCCAAATTGGAAATGAAGGATTCAAAATGGCGGGCGCAGTATTTGAAAATTTGTATTGAGCTTGTCATTAAAACTGCCAAAATTTAATTTCAGCCCGCATGAAATTCATTGTTTACTCTAATCTGCGATGATAAAGGAATCTTTCATAAATGTTAAAGGCTAATTAGAAGAATACTTCGGTATTAATTATAAGTTTGGGTTTTAAACTGTACTTATACCTTTATACTATTTTACCATTGCGTAGTGTAAATATTGAATATTAGCCGGTATACAAGATTTTGATTTCTTCTTTTTACATTCTTTACGCTTTTTAGAAAGTTTTACCAAAAGTTTAACAGATAATATTCTCGTAATTCATGGATAAAGTAAAAATATTAAGGTGTTAGAAATGAATTGAAAAAGAGTTATGGAAAAATAAGACCTCCGAATAATACAAACACACGTATGTTTCAGGGGTCTTTTCTGTTTGGAATATTTAATTCTTCATAATTTAGTCAAAATGGCATAGAATTTAGAAAACAATTTTAATTCAAAATGACCATTAGAAGTCTAACTTGAAGGGATAGGTTTATAATAAAACTCATCAATCCAACGTTTGAACCCAACTGTGGGTCATCTTCAAGGGTTTCTATCCTTGAAGCAAAAAGAAAAATAAGCAACTAAATACACCTGAAAAAATTAATTTATAACCTGACAAAATTTCCAATAAAAATGGGAAAATTTTAAAAAATATACACTTTTATACAAAATTCTTGTTGTTTAACAAAATAAAAATGAAATAAAATGAAATAAAAATTTAAAACTAAAAAATACACAGTACGAGTTTAACATACCTTAAGTCACAATTACATTACTCGAGAACTTACTAAACATCCCTAGTCATTTTAAAGTAGACATATTGTAGACATTGAACTAATCATCACTTATTGAAATATTATAAAAACTATTCAATTTTCAATCTATCTATTTCAATTTCAGTGTTACTTCTAAAAAGAAATATTTTTGTCTTGGATTGTAAAGTTATGTCCAATTTAGGAAACTTAGTGTTAAAGGAACGATATATATATATAATTATATAACTACTTTAGTTTTCTTTTTTAATTTTTTAATTTCTTTGTGTTATAGGTTTTATTTAAATTTTATTTGATTATTTTTAAACAACAGGCGTTTTTTACAAAAGTCATGACCTTAAATTTTTGTCAGGTTGAGTTTTTGTTTTTGTTTCTCGATTGAACCCCTGAAGTGAACCGACAATTGGATTGAAACGTTGATGGGTTTGGTAATATTATAAATTTATCCCTTCAAGTTAGAACTACAATGGTCATTTCAATTAAAATAGCTTACTAAATTCAATTTGACAATTAATTTTATTCAACAAGTTATTGCAAAATGTACTGTATATAAATGAATTGGTTAAACAAAATGACTAATTAAAACAATTAAAAAGAAATGTAATCTTCTTTTGTCTAATCATCAAATAAACAATTATATTTACCCTTAGATTTTTTAAAAATGGGAACCGCTCTAAAGTATCTAATGCAGTTGACCACAGCATGTAACAGAAATTATAACCATTTTTACGTTTTACACAATATTAGAAAATTTCTGAAAAAGTGATTTTAGAAAATCATTCTTTAATCTAGTATTGTCGGCAAACTTAAATACACTTTTTAAAAATAATATTAGTTTGGCTTTCTCTTATAAAAAAAGGTTATTTGCATTAATAACTAAAAAATCTTCTCTCTATTCCAAACTTTTTCGAAAAGTATTATAGGTTTTTCGAAAGATCACGAAATTAAGATTCGAAAATCTAGATGAAAATCAGTCTAAAAAACCACACGTTTTGAGGTTCCTTTTTCGTGGATTAAATAATAGTCACTATTTTTAGAGAGTGAAATTTTACTCCTTTAAAGTGATATTTTACCATTCGAAAGTAGAATTTCATTGCTTAGGGAGTGAATTATACGTCTAGAAATTTAGGGTGCGTCAGAAAATGTAAACATTTTTGAAATCTAGTCATATTGAATTGAAGAGTTAGTTTATAGTCAAGCGTGTTACGTAATTAGCAATTTTCAGTCTGTTAGAGTTAATTGTCTCTTTCAGAACATGAGGGAATATTTTCTTTTAAAAAAAATGATTGTTGCAATGTTTAGCATTTAATGTCTTTTTTAATTATGGCCTCAAAGCCAAGCCATTAAAAAATCATAAGAACCTCCAAGAAGTTTTTTATTCACAATTCGTGTGATGAATAACTTAATAATGATCCATTATTTTAAGAATTAATTTTCTAAATAACATAAAACATGTTCTATGTAATTTACAGCAATGTTGGAAGATAACCTATCAGAAAATTATGATTATTGCACTTTCTTCCAAAATGCTTAGGAAATTAAAAAACAAATTATTAAAAAATTAATTAAAAAACGTTTTTAAGAAATGCTGGATGAGCCGATAATTTTTTTAAGAAAAGTTTTGGGATATTTTGTAGGTGTTGAGTAAAAGATGTCCAAATGTTTTGATATATCATGAACATACTTACTATATATATTTTGGTCATTTTTAAAAGAAATATTTTTACTTTACTTAACTAATCGTTAGTATCTACGAGGTATTGAAAACTTGTTATTGACTGCAATATATATTTGCAGCTAAAATATTTAATAAACAATTTTTATTTGACATTCAATAGCGAAACTAAATTATATCGAGAGAAAAAAATGAAAAGAAAATAGTTAAAAAAAAGGAAATGTTAAACTTAACAACACTTAAAGATCTGACGTGCTTATAGACAAATTGTTGGTTATCATTATGAGAAAAACCACTTTTTTAGTCGTATAAATTGACCAGCTATCAAACCATCAAGAACCATGGAGTGCTTAAACAATACGCAGTATTCAAAAAGCATGAGATGTTATATATAGAAAAATCATTTGTACGGAAAAAGTGAGTGACACGTTTTGAATGAGCCTTTTTTAGTTATTTCAGAAAACGCTCGGAACACAATCAGGGCGGGTTTTCTTTTAACTTTCGTCTATTGTTAGGTAAATAAGTTTTATTTTAATTTACCCACATAAGCTTTTATACTATGTTATGCAGAGTAAACTGGTTCAGTGACATTTTTCATGTTTTGAACCTCACGTATGTCCAAAGTAGTGAATTTCATAATTAAAATAAAAACTTAATCTGAATAGTGTTGATAAATATATTTATAAAAATATAATAGAACACTAAACGAAATTGCAAATTCCTGCGGTTAGTCCGTGTATTGTTTAACAATTCGTTATTTCTTTGGTATGAAAAGAAGCGTTTGGGAACTATCTGTAAAAATATACAAAAAATAGTGGATATAAACCGTTGATTACAATTAGAAATTGTCAACAAAATGGTATAATTTTGTTTTTGGTAAAGTAATTTTATAATACTATTAACAATATTTGTGAATAATTTGCATACGACTTAATTATTGATATTCTTATTTAATATAACTTATTAATATTATAAGCCACTCACTAGTTTACTACTATTAGTTTATTTTTTCTTTGAGTTTAATTTGATATTTAAGTGGTATTATGAAAAGGAATGCGAAAAAAACGTATTGCTACTACTTAATTAATAAGAATGAGTACAAGTCATTTTTTGCAGTTGGTCTGACTATTTAAATAGTAAGGCCAGCCAGTTAAGTAGTAGCGCCAATGAAAAGAAATTAGGTGTGCCACATCTTACTACTGTTGCCGTAACTACTTATACTAGTTACTACTGTACACTAGTTACCGTAACTACTTAACCGCTAGGAAATTATTTATGGCTATTTTGTTTTCAGCAATAAATATTCTTATTGCAATTAATAGTTCTGAATTAATTTTTAATAGGAATTCCCGGGTTCTAAAGTACTTTATTAGTAAAAAAACGGGTTTATCTGTTGTTACCTAACTAATTTTTTATTATTCATACTATATAGTTATATTCGTTAATATTTCCTCAGTTCTCAACAACTATTCAGAAAGGCAATTATTTGACATTGTAATAGTTGCCATTGATAATAATATGTGTTGTTAGTGTTCATAGTTGCTCTTAAAGTACCCACTTTAATTGTTGGGATTTATTATCTTAGGCAACATTTAAAACTTTTTAATACCGCTACAAAAAGTGAATAGCTCAATAGTTTGAGATAAAATAAAAAGTTAACATTTCTGATTCACTATATTACTTACACATTTATCTTATTTTAATTTATTACTATATTTATTAATACATTTTATTTATTTTGAAATATTTATAACCGATTGTAGCACATATTCATTTAAAATAATCACATTTGCATTACTTATGTACACAGATCTTCAGGAATTTATAGGTTAGGTTTAGACTTAGGTTTGTTTAATAGAATGAATAATAACTATATTATCAATTAATATTAAAACTGTGATATTGCTTGTTATTTTTTAAAAATGGATAATATTTTCTATTAAATTGTATGCTAAAAGAAACCAAAATAGGTACTTCATTTATGAAATGAAAACTAATTTTATCGACTGTAAAAATTATCGTTAATTTCAATTTTCGGTTCAGAAATGTTGGTGCTAGGAAATCAAATCGAAATTCAATTGCTGGCGAGATATGTGGCACGAATTCTTTTTGATTAGAAATACGTTTCAATAGAATTAAAAATAGATGTTGATTAAAATAAAATTATACAAGATAATTTAAATTTGCTTCATTACTTGGCAACAAGATTTTAGCGTGAAATTATGATATTTGGTCTATATTACTAATAAACTTATGTAATTTACAAGTTAATTTGTTGGTTTATACTAAATTGTATTGATATTTTTTCTTAATTATAAATGCGTTAAGTTCATTATCAATAGTTGTCCAAAAATGAACAAGAAACTAATAAATGATCTGGGTAAATAGTGGTTTGAAAAGCAAAAATGAATAGTAAAACTATGGGATGTTTTCAACGTTTTTTGTTGATTTCCAAAAGTTTTGTACACGTTATGGACGGAATTTACAATTAATCTTCGTCTTGATGTTGATTATAAGTATACATTTTCTGTTAATTCTCTCATAGTCAGAGAGAATACTGAAATAGAGAAAATCATATTTTGAAAGTAAAGATTTAATCGCTTTTCTCATTGTTAGAATGGCATTTGACTTTGTATTTATCCGGAAATCTCAAGGCTTTTGTGATATATTTATCATAGAATACATTTTTCTAATATTTTACTACAATGCCATTCACATAATGACAAGAAATGACAATAGATGATGACGAGGATGTGTATCAGAGTAAAATGTACAAATTATTATATTTTGTCACAGGGATTTTAGTATCCCGCCAATCCCTTAATTTACATGAATCTAATCCAGATTCTTATCTGAATTTACAATATTCGTAATCTTCTATTATTATGCAGTAAAGTCTCGGTATATTTACCCACACGGTTCCTCGCCTTCCCCTTCCGTCCCGTAATATTTACTGAAAGAAGGGGGTGCCGCTTCTCCCACTCTCCTTAGGCCCCAGCCCGCAAGGTGGGGGAAAAAGAGAGTGGTGCAGGCCAATATAAGGGTTCGTTTTGCAGGGGATGAATTTTGAGTAGAATCTGAAAATTTAAATGGCGGACCATAGTGTACATGTGAGGAACACAAATTTGTTAGCAATAAAAATTAATAGTTATTTCATGAAGTAAAGGCTCACTTGAAAGATTTTTTCAAGTTCTATAATTTATCTATGAGTGTTTATTATACGCCAAATACTTTTGTAGATATAAAACTAAAAAACAATAGGAAACTTTTAGTTTTACGTAATTCAGTACATATGGGACGGTTTACGTCAACCGGATCATCAGTATTCCCGAAATTTGGATTAACGTATCGAGACTTTCGAGTTTCAAGAGACTTTCATGTTCATCTGGTCATGCGATTTCAAACAATGTCTGGCCTTTGAGAAAATCCAATACGGCGCCTGAAATCCACGTTGTCACGGAACATTCAACAAAACGATAGTAAAATGTTCTACTTTGATAAATATATGTCCAAAGAGCAAGTAAAACTCACTTCGGGACTTTTGATTGCAAATACTAATGGAACTCTGAATTCAAAATGGCGGATCTTGAACAACTGGAAATCCCATTTTACCGCCAGAAATGTTTTTAGATATCTTGAAAGTATTCACGTGCAGAGTTTCGGGGCCATTGAATCTTATTTTAACCCCGAAATCACAAAATTCAAAATTTTGGATCCAAAATGGCGGTATTATACAATAATTAAACCTATGTCAAAGCAATGAACAATTTTAGATTAGCTTAAAGTATCTATAGGTTGGATAGCGGGACTCTGTGATCTTGGTTTAACGTCAAAATTTCTACATTCCAGTTAGCAGATCAACACAGTCTTAAAATTGTTACATCTCAAATTAAGCACTGTAAAAGGCTTCATTTCGGTCTAAAATTGAGTTAATTTTCCTAAATTAAGTCAATATTTGCGCTTAAAGTCTTACTATTAAACAATAAAGTACAATTTTAGTCGAGATTTATGCTTAAAGAAAAATTTTTCGAGCTTGTCACAACTAAATTAGAGAATTCTTATTTTGAACCTGAATATTGACTAAAAGTAAGTTCCCGAAACTAAAATCAAGGTTTTGAGCGCAAATATTGACTGAATTTAAAAAAAATAGCACAATTTTAGGCTGAAGTTAAGCCTTTTACAGTGCTTAATTTGAGATGTAACACTTTTATGAATTTTTTCCTGTGTAAATTGCCAGCGTTACCTCGCAATACCGATTTTACCAGATTAAATGATTGTAGATTAGTTATAAGCATTAATATAGTATTTTGCAGGTAAATAGTTTTAAATTATAATAATACCCCATGGTCCTTAAAACCTTTAGAGGTCCCGGCCAATCGAATCTTTTAAAAGTTCGGCCTTAATTTGTTTCATAAATCAATCAATAATGATCAAAAAAATTAAGTAAAATTTCCATGTTTGACAAAACGTTATGTATATTTAAATACAAAACTCTTAATTGTACACTGATAAAAAGATTTATTTGTCGTAAAGAAGGCTTATTTAAATACGCTGGAAGAAACCATTTATTAACAGTAAACAACTTTAGTTAATAGTTAAAATACATCTCTTAATAATTAAGACACGTATTTTACTCGTAACAAATGTTAATTAACTATTAACTAAAGTTGTTTACTGTTAACAAATGGTTTCTTCCAGCGTATTTAAATAAGCCTTCTTTATGACAAATAAATCTTTTTATCAGTGTACTTCAAAGGTTATCATTATACAAATGGTGGACAACAAATACAATTTCATCTTTTCCTTCAACATAAATCGTTATTATTCATTCATTTTTACAGATATTATTCACTGAAATCCAAAAAGCTATGTATTTTTAAATACTAATTACATACTTGTGACTACCTAGTATACACATTGATATCAAAATATAATATTGTCGCAAACGTATGCACTTGCAAACATGCAAATGTTCAGTGGTTAATCCACATATTAGTTTTAAGCATAAAATTCGAAAAAAATGCTACAATCAAAATTGTGAATATAATTTTTCTGATTTTCATGGTATTTCCCTTTCTCGACCAGTGGATACCCAGATAATTAAAAGGACTCTGTATATCTGATAAGTTTTACAAGGATAGCAAACGGGCGTTTAGTGAAACTGTACATTTGCACGCGGGTCACGAAGAGCGGACGAAATTTGACATCGCAGGAAACATTCCCAACGGCTTGTAAACACAACATTGTATTTACACTAGCGAACAAATTCATCCCATTCCCTCGGTTTAATTGAATTATTAATTTGATAACATCTTAATTTAAATGAACTTTAATTAATTTGACGTTTTAATTTTTTATTGGCTCCATTAGGATGTTCCATATTTCAAAACATAATGTGAACTTTCATCGAATTTGAAAATTGATGTTTACATTTCTCTTTCATATTCCAACTCCGGAATAACATGCTTGTCGCTTGAATTTCAATCATGAATTTATCAAAATCAATAATGAAAGATACAGATGTCATTATTTCGAGGTCGCTCTTCAAGATTTTGAGATCAAAATTGAGTTTCAGCCATTAGGACTTCCAATATTGCGCAAAATTTATAAATTGTCAAAAAATATTGAAACATTCATTTTTTCTCAACTATCAGAATATTGAGATTGTATTCAAACAGTATAGAAAAGTGAAGAAAATATTTGAATTTTAAGAACAAATGTTACTTTTATTACCACTTTACTTTAAGGACCGCAACGTTACGTCTCCAATGAACATTTCTTTGAAAAATTTCAGGATGTTAACTAAATTATACTAACTAAAAAATTATATGCTTCTTTAAAAAGATGCTAGAAACGAAATGTTAGAATTCATCAAGGAATATTTTGGATTTCTCAGATTTTTTTGGAGATATTTTGAGAAATTTTTTACTTTCAAACATTTACGAAAAATTCTGAAAAAATATTGATAAATTTTTTACGAATTCTAATCACTTATTTGTTCTTTGTGATTTCATTGTTTACTATGATTTAATTTTGTGTAATATAATTTTTTCTATTTGAAATTTAAAACTATGAACCTTTTGAGGAAAGTGCAAAAAACAAAAAGTGATAAAATGTTTAATAAAATTTACCAATATTATTTCGGAATTTTTCGTAAATATTTGAAAGTTAAAAAACATGAAATAAAAAATGTCCGAAATTGTTGTTTACAAAATCTAAAAAATATGTCAGTATAATTCCTCGATGAATTCTAAGTACTTTCCGTAATAAAAAAAAATAGTTTTTTATTGTGACAATCCAAAAATTTTTCAAAGAAATGAACTGGAATAAAGTGGTCAATAAAAACCAAATATTTTTTAAACATTCAAATGCTTTCTTCACAATTTGAATAGAATCCCAATATTCTGATAATTGAAAACAAAATTGATAAGAATAAATATTTCCTAATTTTTTGGCAATTTTTCTTAAATTTGGCGCATATTAAAATTCCTGACGGCTGAAACTCAATTTTGACATCAGCATTTCGAAGAGCAACCGAGAAAATAGTAGGATATGTATATTTTTCAACTTTTAATACGAAATACCTAATGTAATTCCCGGCGTTAATGGATTAAATTAACATGTATTGTACGCGTAAAAATCTGTTATATTAAATAAAAAATAGTTTTTATAAAAGCATTTCATCTTTGTTTTGAAAGCTGTTGATTTTTAAAGAAAAAATGAATTCCAAAGAATTAATAAAAAAGAGTGTTCTATAAAGCATTGCACAGCTTGTTGTGTAATAAAGTTCATTACGTTAACATGAATTATTAAAATGGCACGCGTAAATACCGATAATTATGGTGGACTAATTAATCAACGTCAATAAGCATTGACAGCCGTCCTACATTATTTACTGAATAAGGGTGCAGATATCATCGAAAAACATATCGTGATTATTGGCATTCATCTATTATTAAAACTTAATATTAATAATAATAATTATTTTCATAAATAAGATATTAGTTTAAAAGAATAATCTGTTCTAGTGGTAAACAATCAGATTTACTTTAAATGTTTGTATTTAAATAAAATAATACAAAAAATAGTACTTGTTTACAAACATAACTAAATTCGAACCTTAACGCTTTGACGCATACACTTAAACATTTACTTCTCGGAAGGTCTGACTTCAGTTTAAAAAATTCAAAACGGTGGATCCAAAATGACGGACCGAAATCTTAAAAAGTTACTAAATCCAAATAAATCTGGGTACTCGGGCATTTCCGGCACGCTAGTTACGAATGTGTCCCTCAGATTTTAAAAATTCAAAATGGCGAATTGAATATATTGTCATATTGTATCTCTCATTTTTAATTTTTAAAAACTGACGTTGATTTCGTAATTAGCTACATAAAAAACTCCAGAGTATACAGTTAAATGAAAATCTGAACCATGCAATTATTTTCGTGGCGCCATAATGGATCCGTCATTTTGAAGTGTTTAGAAAATGAATTTGGATTCATAATCACCGACTCGAAAAACATTTTGTAATATGTAAGCTTCGTTACAATTATATTTGTTGCAAAAAATGTGAATTTCAGACTTTGTTTATTTAAAGCAAAAGTATATTTAACAATGGATATTTTGAAAGTCTTATTATTTTAAATAGTATAATGGACTATATGTCATATAAATTTTAGCATTAAAACTACTATTAATTAAAATTTGAATGTTGCATTAATTAGTAGATAAATAAATTTTTTATTTAATTTCAGCAATGTCTTTTAAATTCAAAATTGAGCAGACCTTTTTTTGTAGCCTACATAAAACTGAGAAATAATGTATTTTAGCACCAAAGGATTTATCTGATATAGATAAAACTAAAAACATAGTGTAAATATATATAAACATACTGGATATATTTTTTTAATAAGACTAAACTTGTCTTTATTTATTCAGTGATTTTATTTATTTCTATTTGATTAATATTTTATTTGTTTTTACGACTCGGAGGTAAAATTTTTAATATTTGGTACACATTATGACGTCGTCTAGCAACTAAATGATACATCGATATCAACAACCTGTTGCCTTTAAACATTCGTGGCTTTATAGGTTTCTCTACATCATACATATTTACTTATTAAATTGTTGTAAATAAATTTTATTTTGCCTCAGTTATCTTTCTGTCTACTAAAATAGTTCGTTTCTTTATAGAACCCATAAAAAATGGTAATCTAAGAAGTATTATAACTATTTAAATTCATTATTGGTTACCATTTGTATGCATTGATTTTTAAACTTCCGCAATAAAATTTTACATTAAAATAAAATCGTTTTCCTGCCCTAGAGCGCACAATAAGATTAATGGAAATTAACGTTGTAAATGTATTATCGGTTCTGCATGTTCTACCTCGAAATCAAATATTTTCAAACGCTTTTTGTCCTCTATGTGAAAAAAAAATATGTTAGTAATTAGTGAATCGTTTATGATTTAGTACAGTTTAGTTAAGATTCAACACACGCAAATAGCAACCAATAATATCCGATTCAACTATCTTTAATTTAAAAACTTTCATTTACCAGTCTCATTTTTCTGTATTATTTAAATTTGAAAAAGTAACATTTTACTAATATTCGATGAATAACCACTGAATGCCGTAGTAAAAATTAAACCGCATAAAAATTGTGAAATTTCAGTGTTGGGTGAAAAATAAACCAAAATTTTCCTCTAGATTCTATAGAAGCAGTTTCTCTAAAAAAAATTAAAACAATACAATATCTGTCATAAACGGAAACATTGATCAAATTGCTCTACCTCTACCTCGAAAAGAGGTTAGAAATAAGATTATTACTATTCTTTCTGCAAAAGTTACATAAGCGAAAATTTACTGATTACAATTTAGAGACTTTTGGGACAAATATGTTTGATTTAACAGGAGGATCCAGGCACAAAGTCAACTATATGAAACAGTCGTTCATAAAATACCAAAAAATTATTTCTGTAGTAATTTCTTACGAGGAATTCAATGGAATTAAAATTAAAATTATACAATTTTGCAGAAAAAAATGGCATTTGTTTAATTCTATCCATCATTGTTTAGAAAATGTATTTTGGTGTTCACCCTATTTTTTTTTGAATTTGTATAATAATTTAGAAAAATCCAATAGCACTTTTCGAAAAAAACCAATGTTTTTTCGCGCTAAAATATATGAATCAGAAAAATTATTTCTTAAGTATCTTTTATGAGGAAATTAATGATGCCAGAATAAAATATGTAAAAAATTATTTTTAACCTTCTAAAAAAATGAAATTTTTAAAAATCCATTCGTAAATAATTAGTAAATGTGTTTTTATGTTTATTCTAATTTTTTTATTTTTAAATTTTAGAAAACATTAATATTAAAAATAAACAATTTGTTCATTGTATAATTCGATATAAGTTAGCATTCGTGAAGTAAATAAATGCCATGCAGAATAGAGGAATTATGGATGACGTTTTTAATTATTCTACTACCACCCCAAAATTATCGGCTGCAAAGTGCAATGGCGTATAAATAGCTGTTGAAAATGCAGAAGGAACCGCTGATAGCTTCGAACGTTACTTAAAATATGTTAAAGACGCTTGAAATAGCACGGATCTAAAATACATTTGCATGAATGGAAACAATGCTGCAAACGATGCGGATACTCATCAATTTTCTGGCCATTTAAAATTTAGCGACATATTCTTGGCTCTGAATTCACTCACATCGTTCTATTTCAATTCTAATGACTATTTAACTGCACGTCCAGATTTATAACAGACAGCGTGTCGCCCGAGTTAATTAATTTAGTTTTCTTTAAAGCTTAGTTGCTTAGATTATGCATTATGATAACCTATTTACACAGAAGGAACTGTAACGTACATTGTCACATTATTTTATTTACAAATATTTAAACTATTTTTATTTTTGCTTATTTACATGTTTAAATATTTGTGGAATTTCAACATTTTTAAAATTATTGAAATGTTTAAATGTTTTGAATTTTTCAGTGTCCATAAAAGAAAAAACATCACTGTACAAAAGTTACTTTTTGTTTTTCTATCACTGATAGTAACGTGTTTAATTGCAGAAAAACTCAAGTTTCACTGTAAACCCTTACGGTAATATAATTTTAAATAAATAATTGTGGATCAAATATAAACGAATAATACTTGAAGTAATTACCGTCATATTTCTATTCACCGATAAGCTTCCTAACCATTATTTGGTCATTATTACGTACGTAATGAAAGTCCATTCCTTCAACGGGAACAAACTACAATTGCGACAATTCGCTCGAGCACCTAACGGCAACTGAGGTAACTACTTCAGTCGCGTGGAAAATTTATCGTACCGAGATTTTATATAGAATTTTTCAAGAAATCGCTTTGAAATAATGAACACTATACACATTTATTAATAAAGAAGAGTGGTGGACACGGAGATTTTTAAGCCTTGAATGATTTTTAGTTTATTCGGAGATTTTTAAGCCTTGAATTTTAAGTCGTTCAAACTAAACGTGTTTCGCAGAGACAACTTTTGATGCTACAGCATCGAAAATATTTTCCACAGGTAGAATATCTCTATGGTAACCAAACCATTTTTCCAAAAGTGTGCACTGAGAAAAGTGTCTTTTACCAGTTACTACTCCTTGTCTTTTAAAACAGTATATTATAGTCCTTAAAAGAAATATTATATAACTGGTAAAATCTTCCGTATTTTAGCATTTGTTTTTGACAGATTATACGATATTAAACTCTCCTATTTTAAAAGAATGTTTCAATACGACTAATAGAAGGCATTTAAATATTTTCATCTGCTAGATGAATTTTCGTAAAGAGAATTGCTTTTAGTTAGAGAGAAAAGGCTAAAATAAACTGACATAGGTTAGAATAGTCCAAAATCTTCGTATTTTAAAAAGTAATAGAAATATGGCTATCCCTATACGTAAAATACTATCTCTTACGAGGTATGAGAATTCTAATACTGGGTAAAAGACACTATTCTCTGTGTGGACTATTAAAAAATACTTTTATCTACTTTTATTAAATTAATTTAATTATGTGCTTACATAGCGAAATGTGCAACAATCCGTTTTGTATTAAACTGCTTAAGTGTAGATGAATATAAACTTATCAATCCCATATCCAAATGCCCACAATATTTTACGTGTAGTTATATTTTTACATTTGGGATCATCAAGAAAAATATTGCAAAAAGTCCTTATTAATCGAGATCCTATCGAACTATCGACGCAGATTAGGGCGATTATATATCTTCTTTAAAAAGAAAACTATAAAAAGAGATAATTTTATGTAATTTAATTTTTCGAGTATACTGCACATTTAGTATTTACAACAGTATAATTACGTTCATTTTGCTAAACAGCGTTCTAGGGAAAACGTTTGTTTAGCAACATTACCTGTTTCGTGCGGAAATCTCTTTGTTTTACTAGTCTATTTACGGTGCATAGTAATTACAGTCCGACTGTTTTGACGTAAATTAGGCAAATCTTTGGGTGAAACAAAATAATCGCGTGTTTGAAATAAAATAATCAACTATAGATTTTTTTGCCACCTGTTTACATGCGAGTAGCCTCTTTTGTTTTATGCTCTAGAATAAGTTTGATAAAACGCTGATTTGGTAATATTTTGAACATTTGTTAATATAGAGGTAAACATTTTGTTTACAGCTGAAATACTAACTTTCGTGGACAATTTTATATGGCTATAATGAGGGAATGGTTTATTTACAGGTATAAGAAATTTTTAACTGTAACGAAAGAGTTTAGTAAGAATGCAGACAAAAATATATTTTTTAACCACCAGAACCAAAACTGTTTCAACTTATATAAGATATGTTCGTTAACAGATAATAAATGGATGATTAATCTGTGTGATATATTTTAATAGTTATAAAACGCAAAGTTGGTGAATTTAGTAAACTGATAAAAGAATACAAGAATATTTTTTGAAATTGAAATCATGTCAGTGATATTTAAAATTATTTTTTCGGCATCCACAAACCACCATGCCAATCCTAAAAATAAGAAAGAAATAATACTCTACATAATTATTTATCAACTTCGATAATCACTTGTCTATTTATCAATTTAGATAATAAAACCAAGTATTTATTTTTGTCCTGTAATATAACAGGTATGAAATACTTAAAAGATTTGAAATTTACTTGAATTTATCGCAGAGTTTCTGTCCAACGCCACAGTAAATATCTTTAAAGCAATTATTTTTGTTCTATTTTTTAAGGAATAGTTTACGTGCATTTAACCTTTCTGAACTTAAGCGAGGTTCGATCTTAGAAATTCTCTAAAATACCAATTATTAACCCTCCTGAGCACGAATTTTCTTTTCCTATATGGAAACAATTATAAAATTGTTGGTGTTTAATAAACCAGTTTCTTAATGGTAATAAAAAAACATAATGACAATAAGAACTATTCTAAATAAATAGTTTTTATTTACCTTTTGTAAATCGAACCTCTCAGTACAGGTTATCTCTAATATACACGGCCTGATCAAGAATAGATCAAAATGTTATTTTGCGCCTTGACAACAAATCTTAAAGTCGCATTTTGCGCCCTTGTGTGGCAATAAGTAACGTTTGACTTCACCATGGCATGATTGGACCCATTGATTCCTGGCCCTAGTCAGGTGTCCTTCACATTCACTAACATTTTTGTCGATTATCGCAAGGTAATCAAATCATTTGTTTAACCCATCAACATCCAAATATGCACCGATACAATTTATTTACAAAAACACCAGGTAACTTTATTATATTATTAACTCGTATATTTTAACATTCAATGACCGTTCGTTAACTGTTAATAAATCCTACATTAAATTCTGTCGTTTGAATTGTGCATGTCAACAATGCGTCGAAAAATTCGTAAAAAATCGAATGACTTCGCGTGTGTATGTTTGTTTATCTCTGGTTCGGTAAAACTATAAATATATTACATGCGACGTAATGATCCCAACATTAATATTGAAAATTCTTATATTAACTATGAAGATAACAAATTTAACCGAATCTTAGATTACGGTAACTTCAGGGTAAAGTACCTTACCTTAAGATCAAAATCGAAATTCTGTTAGCTTTACTATGGATCTATTACATTAACTGTAAACAAACTTTTCTCTCAGTATGGACAATTTGCACTCGGATCATTTTTGGTATGAAATAACAAATTTTAAAAAATGAAGACCTCCGTATCTCATTAATTTTGTGGTCGTTTTTTCGAATGGCGTATAGAAAATTAGCAAAAAATGATGTTTCAAAAATATTGAAAAAAAAACGTGATTTTTTAGCTAAGTTTTTTATTAAACGGCAATTTTCACTATGATATCGGTTTTTTACCTTCTAACCGATTAGAAACATGTTTCGGATAGTTTTACTTCCAAAGTATGCTTTCAGTTAATTTGACGTTTGTCGTTTTTTTATTTTAAAATGCCGTGTAAACAGTATAATTTTACTTTCATCTAATTCTACTGAAAATTGTATTGTTTCTTCTAAAATATCATTACAAAATTGCTTGGAGCTAAAGATCATTATATTTGTTTAAAATAATATAAAAACTGAGTATGAGAGTCTTATATAAATTTACAGAATTGATGTTTTTGAAAGATTAGCAATAAACTAGTTTGCACTGTGGCTCTTATATAGCAAAAGCATTTGGTACTGTGAACTATGGAAATATTAATTTAATAACATCTTGGGAAACAGATTTCATAGTTTGTACTAAAACTGAAGTGTTTATTAATAAAAATCAAGCAAGTTTCTCTTAAAACTTTAGTCAGACTTTATATCAAAATTTCATTAAAGTTGCCGAATTCATTTTTGGTGATGTTTAGAAAAATGAAAATAGTTAATCGTTAAATGTTATACTTGCTTTTTAGTTCTTTCTTGTTCAATTAAATAACAAAAAAAAAAAAATTATACAATGTTATTATTTCGTCTTGGTTACGAACGGTACAAAATTTTTGGCGGTCAGACTAATTGAAGCCGCCATCTTTCAAAAAATATCAAGAAACAGCATTTCCCAATTTTCTGTATTTATTTAAAAAAACACTCACCAGATGACAAAATATTGTAATAAAAAAACGGATCGAATTCTGTATAAAAAAGCTTACACAGAAAGAAAAATGGTAGAAATGATTTTAACATCTGTAAATAGTAGAATTAACAATACAAGAGGCTATAGGTGATATTTCAGGTTATGTTCGAATGGTTTAAGTACTGGGAAATAGTAAATGGAACCGTTTTATTGTTCTATGTACCACAGAAATAGTTAATTTAACTACTTTTTATATATTAAAGCATTTTACTGTTATAAAATGATTCCGTTAACTATTTTCTTTCTCTCTGGGTATGTACATTTTTTCGTAATCGACAGTGAATTCAGAAAGACAACCGTTACATGGATTCGAATGATACTAATGATGATTGGAGGTTAGGAAAGTAAAAAAGAGGAGAGCACACTTCTTTAGGGGTCCAATTTGGTAAACTAAAGTGGGTTCATTCATCAACATATTGATTCTTATTTTTAATTAAATATGTTTTAGAGTTAAATATTTTAAAAATACGATTGAAATAATCACTTTGAAACTTCAATAAAAGCAATTGTTATTTGATACGTCAATGAATTATTAATTTATTCAAAATTAATTTAAAATTTAACAAAAATTAACCAAGAAAATTTAACATACAAAACATAATAATTAAATTATGGAGACCCTGGTAGAAATTTAGCCATTAATTAGACATTTATTGTCTAATATTCTTGTTAAATGTACAAATAATGGGCAATAAAACTAGACAATTTATAGACAAAAATGTAAGATTTTATTGGACAGTTATTAGACATTTTTATTGGACAATATTTGTCTATTTTATATTGCAATTTATAAGGAAAATGACATTACATGTTACGATTTTGAGGTTAGAAAGTTTTGGACATTTATTAGACATTATTATTAGAAAATATTTGTCTATTTCATATTGGAATGTGTAAGAAAGATAACATTATATTTTACGACTTTAAGGTTAGAAAGTAAGAAAAATGCAATTTTCTAAAAATTACGGTTAACATATTATATTACATTATGCGACGAGTATGTTTGCTGGTATCGTAGCCCTCTGAAGCAAGAATCTTCTTCGCTTCTGTGATCGTCTTCCACTGAATTTTCACATTTCACTTCATTGGCCACAGTAAACATCAAAAGCAGGCTTTGCTTATATTTTTTTAATTGTCTACGTTTTTTCACATAATCCTTTGAGAGATTCATAATTAAATTGCAAAAAAAACTAATTAAAAATCTTTAAAAACGAGAAATGTACAATTACAAATGTTGTTGTTCGTTTATTATATTTTTTTTTGGTTAAATAAATTTAAAACATTTTTCTTGTGCAATAATAAGATAAAAAAATTGCATAAAATTTCAAGCCAAGTTTAGAATAGTTTTAATGGACATTTAATGGACAAAAATGTTCCCTAATTAATACACATTTATTATATCTAAGAATTAGACAATTATGTAAGATTTTCTTATTTAATATATGTTTTGCTTATAAATAAGTAAAAAATTCTATCTTCTTTTCCGTAAGTAGTTTCTTAAGTGAAAAGTTCTTAAAGACGTTATTTCTTGGATAAACGGAAAACTACGAAACCAATAGTAATGGTAATATTGACGTTTCAACCAATTTATTTAGGTCCTCATCAGAATACAATATAACAAATTAAGCTAAAAGCATATAAAATCAATTACAAGTAAAAAATAAAGAATTAAAATAACTTCTCAGTATAAAATTGCATAAATAAAAGAAGATACAAAAAATAAAAATCTCCTTACCTTGAAAAAATCCAAAACTTTTTATAGTGTGGCACTACACTTAATTTAATAATTTATAAAAAAATCCATTGTTTTTGGAAATAAGTTGAAAATCTGTAAAATAAAAAATAAAAAAGATATGAGTTTTGTAAAAAACTCAGTAAGGATTAAATATTTTTTTTCCTTTTACAAAATTCAAAAATGAAAAATATAAAATTTAAATTTACCGAAGTTATTCAAATGGTCAGAAAACGAACACTGAAAAGTTATCGAAATTCGTACATTTTGAAAAGTACATTTGAAGGATAGTAAACAGTAAACTGTGTACAATGTTATTGTATGAAAAATTATGAAAAAACGAAAATACATGAATAGACGGTTAGGGATAAAATGATTTAAAATTTAATAAGAGAAAAATATGTATAGGAAAGCTGGGATTGTTCAAATCTAATATTGACAGCATTTTTATTACTTTTAATAAAAAAGTTTTCTATATGTTTTCTTTTAAAAAAATTATGTTCAGTAGCTAATATTTTAACATTAGAATAATCAAAATCATGTCCTGTATTAATTCTGTGATTAGTTATATGTTTTGCTTATAGTTGTCCAATTCTTGGCCATTTTTTAGACATTTTTAACATATTTGCCTAATAATTAGTTTTAATCCAATAAAAATGCTTACAATTTCTACCAGGGGAATAACGAAATAAAAAGCAATTCCGTGAAAATAGTCTACAAATCAAGTGTGCCCTAGTAAAGAGCACCTTAAAAAAGTTAATATCCGGTACGTACTTAAACTTACGCGATTAAACGATAGCTAATTAATTAAGCTCGTTGAATTAAACTCTTGAATAAATAATTCAATTAGCTGTTGTTAAAACGGAAGAATAATTAGGTTCTTCACTCTTTTTTTGCTCATTTTTCTGACCAATGCAGCGTAGGAAATTAAATAAATCTTGGGCTGGGAGCCATACAACTCCGCGGCGACTATCGACTAACCGTCGAGAATGTCGAGAGGTTTCGACCGAGTCAGTCAGCGTGTTTAACGAAAGTGAAACATCCTTGTTCACAAATATTTGTGGAACCCGCATAAAGCATTATTGCGTCACGCATTCATGTCCGCATTGTACCGACACTTTGCACTCATGACGTGCGAGATGGAAAACCGTGTGTTCACCGTGAATGTCAAAGGTCGAGGAGGGGCCACAGTTTCAGGTCGTTCTTGACATTAAAATGACAATAAAGCTTCCTCGTTTTAACTTTTTCCGGGGACCAAAAATAGTCGGGAATCTGTGTCTCATTTTTCCACGTCGTTAACCACTTCACTGGTAGCCATTTTCAAATAAAAAGTGCCAAGGCTGGTACGAGCCAGTTTTTATGATATCGAGAAACTGTGAAACATGGGTTCCATTTTTTCATAAAAGATATCATTTAACGTAAACAAAACTTACCTCCCCCTCCCCTTCACCCCCACAGGGTGCATAATTTTTTTTTAAGTATACATTTTTCTTTATCAAATTTCGATGAGAATGTAAAATATGAGGATTTTGCACTCAATTTTTTTTTAATATTTGTTGTTTTTTGTATTTTTGATCCGCTAGTTTGAATCTGTAAACCAATGTACACTTCAAATTCATTTATATCATGTTCAGATAAAGACATTTCTTGCGAAAAGAGATGTTTCAATATTGTTTTATTTCGTCCGCCAGATTGGATCCACCATTTTGAATTTTTAAATTCTGAGATCAGATTCGTAATCAGCGATCCCAAAAACCCCTAACTAACGAGTTTCAAGCAAATCCCATGAATATTTAAAAATTCGTCTGCCATCTTGGATTCGCCATATTGAATTTTGAAAATGTGAGATCAGATTCGTAATCAGCGACCCCAAAAGCCAGATTCATATTTGGCGATCTAAGAAACTATAGCATACCAAATTTTGTGCAAATTCATTGAAAATTGTGGAAGTTATTCAAAAATGTACATATATGATACATTACCAGTCGTGGCACTTTTTTTTTTGTACACATATGATACATTACCAGTGAAGTGGTTAAAGACGAATGGTTCTTTTTCAAAAAACAAACTGAAAATTGAAGGGAATCATTAAAACGGATGTTCTTGAATAAAAGTTGACTAAAATGAAACGCTAATAGTTTCTTTAGCCACAAAAGAAGATTTTTAAAACTTCTCTCGAAATTGAAAATCAAAATCCATCAAAAGGTTTTCAAACTAAAATAATTACTTTTCTTCTTCTATTAAGTAAAATTTCAATGGTATGTATCTAACATCATTTTTATATTTATTTAACGGGGAGAATTATTTCTGTTGAAAATATAATTTTTTTCTTGAAATCGTTTTTATTCTAGCTTATTCCATATACAACAAAACATTCCGAATGAAATAAAATATATTAGTGAAAATGGATACTTAACCACAAGATTATGTGGTAGTATGATATGGCCTTGTTAGATTACACAGGACCGCAACAAAAATTTGTTTCGAGATCACTTGAATCAGAAATAGTGGATCTTATAGATTTTTGGCCTCTGAAAACGAATCCGTTATTTGTTTTGGCCCATCGCGTCAGGATTTTAAAATATCTGATCCGATAAATATTCAAAAATATACTTTTTGGCAATTTAAGGTTAGGATATGTGAAAATTTTGAAACGATGAGTTAACTTGGACAGATCATAATTCCCACGTCAAAATTTCCACCGTCATAATTCCCACGTCATAATTCCCACTGTCATAATTTCCACCGTCATTATCACCATCTCCATAATACCCAACGCCATAATTCCTAATATCAAAATTCCCACCCCAAATAATAAAATCAATAAATCGATGAATTCCACTGATAACTGAGCATATCACAATAGGGAACAGTATCGGGGAAAAGTAAAATCACGTAAAATATAGGTTATAAACATTATTTATTAATGAAATATAAATTATTTATTTAATTATTTACTTATATACGGACTTGATGGTCCTTTACAAATAATACATGAATAAATTTACAGTGCGACGTTATAGGCAATGACGGTGGGGTTAGGGTAGGTTAGGTTAGGTTAGGTTGGAATTATGATGGTGGGGATTATGACGTGGAAATTATGGCGGTGGGGATTATAGTATGTAACCGATTCAAGTTGTGATAAAAATAAAATTTTGCGGTGTTGTGTTATTTCTGTCGAGAAATAATACCTTCAGTGATTAATTACAAGGACCGCATAACAATTTCTAAGGGAGATAACTTGAATCAGAGGTACTGGATCTTATAGATTTTTAGTCGCTGAAAATAAATTAGTTGTCTAATTTGACCCGTAATGTCAGATATTTCACATATCCTAACCTTAAATTGCCAAAAAGTATATTTTTCGGATATCTTAAAAACCTGACGTGATGTGGCAAATCGAATAATGGATTCGTTTTCAGCGGCCAAAAATCTATAGGATCCACTATCTCTGATTTAAGTTATCTCGCAAAAAAAAATTGCGGTCATGTGTTATTTATTCAGTGGAAACTCATTTCTATAACAGGCGTGATTAAATCACAATGCCACCTAACGGCAACGTGAGTTACTAACTAAAATGTAAAAATTAAATACTAATAACAAAGTGAAATCAATTTATTGCAAATAACAAGCGATTTTTAATAATTAGTAAATAAAATAAAAAGTGTTTAATGTTTATTTAAATACGAGTTTTTTATTCGGATTTTTTGTTGATAAATATGCTAACCTTGCGATTGAAAGATCCGCGTTCGAATCTCGTCGAGGTAGTCAGATTTTTTTTTTAATTTCTTTGTAAATGTAAAAATTATTAATTTATACAGCTCAAGTTCGAACCCTCTTATCTGAAATCGGGACATTGACCAAAGTTAATCGACTAAATTTTAGAAGTAAAAACTTTAAGTTTTTTTCTCCGATAACATTATTAAACTATATGGTCAAACCTGATAACATTTTTTACGCTTAAGAATTTACGCACGTTTTATTTACTAACGGTGTAATAATGAGCAAAATCCACGTGGACAGGAAATGTCTATATTTATAACTAAACTATGACTAGTATGTCACTATTTATTTTTAGTTTAAATATACTCCTAACAAAAAATAATATAAGTTTCGCAACGCAGTAATCGATCTGTTTTTTGCGTATATCTATATTTGAAAAATAGAATTTTTTTTTTAATACTAAACTAACACAAATAAACTAAAGAAAATGAAACATAACAATTAAAACTTCAATTTCCAGCAATTTAAAAGGCGTTAAAATGTAAGGGTAAAAGGGCGGTAAAAGGCGTTATTATATGATAACGAGGATTCAATATTTACTTATTAAGTATTTTTATTAACCGTGAATTGTTATCTTCTTAATATATTTACAAGCGAATATCAATTTTTTAAGAAATGAGTCAAGTGCTTGACGACGTGTATCTTATTTGAAGTGAATATTTATCTATTCAAATTCAAAGTGTTGTACGTCACAAATTTATTATATTATGTCAGAAGAATTAAAAACATTCTTAGTGACGTTAATTAATGTTTAAACATTTGCACTTGCGGTAAATTCATATTTATCAAATCTTTCCACGGTATTTTAATATGATTTTATATTTTATTTTAGAATGAGAAATTTTTATGGAATAAGATTTAGTAAGCATCATTATTAATTAGTTTGTTAAATTAATTATACTATTTATCATTATCTAGGTTACTGTACAAAAGAAACAATTTACTATTATTTTTTAAAACAAAATAAACAGATTTTAACTCGCAAGTCTTTTACACAGAATTATGCAAGTGCATCTACCTTCCGGAATTTTTAATGTTAGTTTTGCCAAAAATTCAGAATGTTATGGTTAAAATTACACAAATTTTAGTAAATGACAGCAAAAAAAATAGTAAATTTTCGCCTGATGCAAGTCTTTCACCTAATAACCATGTAGAACAGTAAAATTTCCAAGAAATTTTTCTCCGTGTAATAGATAAATACTTTTTAACTTTAGATTAGTAATTTTTTAATCATTAAAGCAGTAGTATTTGAACTCTACATTGAGAAACTTTTATTTACAAAAATTGCAAAAACATTTTCAATTTAGGGATAACCGGGGTTTTGTCTCCGGCTTTTCTACGTGTTGCTATTGTGGTTTGTGTTATTCGTAAACTGAAAATGCTTTTGAAATTTTCGTAAATCAAAATCTCTCAGAGTATATTGAAGTCAACTAAATTAGTTACTATACTCGTTAGTCATTATCCGGCCTATTTAATAAAATGGTTAGTCATTTTGTTTATTACTTTGCTTATCAAAATTTAGGGAGTTGTTAAACGCTACTTTTATGGTTGATGAATTTTTGGCATTCTATAAAGCGGACTTTGTTTCATGTCAATGGCAAAGCAAACTTTAATCGTGTATTTTCAAGATGAAACGGACTAGACGCTTGGCATCAATATCTGCTTGTGATAAACAATGCATTTTCTGCACTTGCTTCTAGCAAACGCTAGAATTATTCTTTTCAATAATCGTGTTTACACTAAAAAAATATAAGAACTTTATTAAGACCAATAGTTAGCTAAATTTAAGATGTAACAAAAAGAAGTGTTGACTGAAAAGTAGACTTCTTCAAAAGTCTCATAATTAAAATTAAAATTACTATTTTTGATTTGACTTAAATTAAGCCGATGGAGAATAATAGATTTGGATTATTAACCCACTAAACCTTTTTGTAATTCATTATTTAGGAACATGTTTAAGGTGATTATTAATTAATTTTGCTGCAATTTTTTGCTTTCTTACCTCAATAACATGTTAGGAAACGTAAATAAAACAATATTTTTAATTAATTATCATGTTATATTACTTCAAAAAATTAAACAAAGTGTAAAAATGGTGGATTTTTTACGGGAAATATGCGGATAAGAAAACGTCACTCAAATATGACGAGACTGGGTACTCGGGGTTTTTCGGGATAGCTGATTACGACTCTGACCTCAGATTTTCAAAATTCAAAATGGCGAGTCCAAAATGGCCCACCGAAATGTAATAATAAGTCAGATTCACCCTATATTTCAGTCGGCCATAATACATCCGCAATTTTGAATTTAGAAAATCTGCGGCCAAATTCGTAATCAGCGAGCCCGAAAACTCCCGAGTACCCAATTTCACCTCGATCACTTGCAATTTTTGAAATTCCGTCGACCGTATTGGATCCGCCATTTTGAATTTTGACAATCTAAGTTCAGATTAGTAATCAGCGGCACCGAAAACTCCCGAGTAACAAATTTCAGCTATTTTCAGCATAAAGAAAAATGTATGCTTCAAAGGGTTCATGTTGGAAATGTATTCTTTCAACGGATGAAACATTTTATTATTACTACGAAAAATGATTTGTGTTAGTAAGTGTTTAAATGACATGAACCTGTTATCAATGTAATTAATAGAATGAAATTTTCATAGTAATAATAATATATTTCATCCGTTGAATGAATACATTTCATTGTGACTATCGGATGCATATTTCATCTGTTCAATGAATCCTTTCTTATTGTAATAAATTAATATGTGTTCTATTCCTACATGCCAAAGAAAATTGATTTAATTTTATTACAATAATTAATGTATTCAAGGGAACATGATAGACACAAATACGTTTGTAATTTTCGAAATGATAAATCGATTCACTATGTCACTGAAGGTATTTAAAAAAACACCCTCCCACTCCGATAAAAATGTTGATCTCCCCACTGCACGTTTGGTTAATTCCAAACGGAAATGGAACATTATTTTCTATAGAATTGTGATATGAGGCTCAACTTGGCATGAAAAAGATTCGTAAAACTTTTTCGGTGGCTGGATGTTACAAAAAATCATGTTAGAACTATCGTTGGATTGTTACTGAGAACCGGTTTCGTCTTGTAAGGTTGTTATTGTGTGTATTATTTACTATTATTGTGTGTTTGTCTCAAACAAGATCGTAATTGCCACTTAATTTGCGTCTTTCGTGCGGATTGAAGAAAAATGGGCCCAGAAAGCGTAAAACAATAATCATGATCGTCTTATTTTAAGCTGTTAAAGCCTACTTCCGGTTCGCCGTGAACAGTGCTTGTACGCCTTTCAGTCTTAAAATTATAAATTATTATATCTTCTTTTAAGCTTCTAAACACCAAGAATTTGTTTTGAGAACATATTCTAGCTTAATTGCTAAATTTAAGCTAATTTTTAAAAGAAGTCGGTCCCGGTTGTAAGAGTTATTTGTTTCTGTGTATAATAATTAATCTGTGTTATTGTAATTACTATATCTTTTGTTACATTAATTTAATTGTACGAATAAAATGGTAAATATATGATACCTAAAATGTTATTTATTTAATATTTTTCGAGTATCTCCTTGTAATATGTTTGTAATATTTTTTGGGTTTATAGAGAGGCAACAGGTTGCGGAACCGGGTACCGGGTGTCATTATAATCCGCTTCTATTAGGGTCAGGTTATCTAATTTCAGGTAGGCAATATTTTAAAAATTGACGGAAAAATACCGCGCCACACACAATATTTTCATGATACATAATTTGATTTGTGCTTTATTCAATTTCATCTGACAATGTAGTTTCGTAGAGGCTTGTATGTCGATCATTATGGGATATACAGTTATAATATGTAAAAATTAAGTAAAAAGGTTTATTGAAATCACTGCTGTCTGATTGAATCACTTGTTCATTATGGAAAATCTTAAGAGAAAAACCATTATAGTTATATTCATTTGTTTTACTTGTTTACCTCCAAGATCTGAACGATATCCGAAAAGTGAACAACCGTTTTCACATAATTATTTATCGATTTCAAAATATTTGTGTTTCTTATGTTTTGTTGTTTTTTTTTCATTTTTGTAGCATTTTTAAATTCGGAAAACCTCTGGATGAGGCTATTAATTAAACTATTAAAATAAGTAAATATTATTTTTTCTGTAACTTAGCATTTTCCACATTAATGTAAGTCACTACTAACGCACTGAAATGCATTTTACAATATTTTGCAGCATGCCCAAATTTCTGACGACCTTAACATTATGAAATTTCATTCTTCTATTTTCGTTGTTTGCATACATCGAATTATGTGTATTAAGAATGTGTTCTTGCTAATTTAAGAAGAGATTCATCTGACAATGTAGTTTCGTAGAGGCTTGTATGTCGATCATTATGGGATATACAGTTATAATATGTAAAAATTAAGTAAAAAGGTTTATTGAAATCACTGCTGTCTGATTGAATCACTTGTTCATTATGGAAAATCTTAAGAGAAAAACCATTATAGGCCATTTGATAGATTTTTTTTCTTTGTCTTTCCAGCAGGAATTAACCAAAGATGAAAATTCTTGCTTTAAATTAACTCTCATCTCATTCAATAAATGTGTAGTTTGCTTAGTTTTTTAGGCTATCAGAAGTATGAAATTGTTTTATTTTGTTAATTTGTAAAAGGATATAGCTTTTTAGTTTAGTAAAATGTTTTTTTGGCACTATTTTTGTTATTGCGGCTTGAATATGTTTTTCAATTATTTGCAAATAATAGTGTATTTCATTGTTTGTTAAGATTCTGTTAATAGGTACATCGTAGATGTTTTTGAAACTTTGTCCCGTTTGTTTTTTTTTTTATAATTTAATTTATTTTCCAAATTTTTCAACTCTGAAATAAAATCAGTATTATCGTTAATAGTAACCGGAATTAATAATGCATTATCGTCGCTATCGTATAGTAATGTTGTTAATATATTACCATCGTTATTATTAACGAATTTTATTCTACTATCACCGAAACTCGCGTCTAAATAAGAAGATCCTCTCGGAAATGTTGGGAAATCCGTGGAATATATATGTGTACAATACTGAAAATTGTTAGTATTAATCGATTTTTTAAGAGCAATTCTTCTAGCCTTATTATCAATGTTTTCCTAATCCGTATGTTTCCCTTTCTGGGCACCCGCTATTTTATAACAATTATCAGAATTTTTTGCATTCAGATTTACAAAAAATTTTGAAATATTGGTTTTGAAATTTTTATTGTTAATACGGGCATTATAAATGGCAACTATGAACAGTTTTTTATTTTAATAATTGAAGTTTTTCTCATTTCTAGTGAAGGTTAATTATGTTGAATTTTAGTATCTTTTTTAAAATGATGAATTTTAGTAGGACAGACCCACCTGCTTGAAGAGCATTCATACGATCATTTCTTATTTTGTTATATTTCTGAAACTCAACATCATGTTGTTCGTTAAGTTTCATTTCTGATAAAAAGAAAAACAATATCAGGATTGTGCGATTTTATAAAATTAAGTAAATTGTATCGTCCTTGATTCGTTATTATCGAATTTAGATTTAGTGGTCCCCGTCCTAACGCATATGTTTCGTTCCATCAAAAATGGCCGCCCCCGTCCAAACGCATATCCTCCCTCAACCCCCACTACGGCAAAAGTCTCTTTGAATTTATCATACTGAGCATGCGCGTAGATGTCTCACCAGCAACGCTAGTAACTAAGAATCCTGTTGTCGGGAGAGGAACAAAGGGGAATCTATGCATTTAGACGGGAAAGAAATATGCGTTAGGACGGGATGCGTTAGGACGAGGACCACTGTACTACGATTACTTTTAACTTTCTAATTTGTTTCCCTTTTTTGTTTGTTTCTGACGTATGTAAACTACGCATTATAATATTTGGCTCTTTATCTTAACTAGGGAATTAATTCGGTCATTTAATTGGTGCATTTGTTTTTGTTAGGTTTTCAAAAATATTTAGAATTATAATATCATTATCCAAATCAGAGATTTCGTTTATTATTTGAAAAGAATTCGGAAAATTCATGACTAAACTTATCATTTGTTGACCTATATTTATTCATTTGTTTTACTTGTTTACCTCCAAGATCTGAACGATGTCCGAAAAGTGAACAACCGTTTTCACATAATTATTTATCGATTTCAAAATATTTCTGTTTCTTATGTTTTGTTGTTGTTTTTTTTCATTTTTGCAGCATTTTTAAATTCGGAAAACCTCTGGATGAGGCTATTAATTAAACTATTAAAATAAGTAAATATTATTTTTTCTGTAACTTAGCATTTTCCACATTAATGTAAGTCACTACTAACGCACTGAAATGCATTTTACAATATTTTGCAGCATGCCCAAATTTCTGACGACCCTAACATTATGAAATTTCATTCTTCTATTTTCGTTGTTTGCATACATCGAATTATGTGTATTAAGAATGTGTTCTTGCTAATTTAAGAAGAGATTTCGCAATATCAAAATCTGTAACTGACGAGTGTTGGAATACAATATTATTATCTTTATTAAACCAGTCAAAATCGCAAAAGAGTAGCAAAACTAGCAAACGATTAGCAAACGATTCGTATATTATAAGTCCCAAAAATCGAAAGTCCTTAGGTTCTTGAAGATATATTGATAGGTGGCATTACCTATTTAAAGTACGCAAAAAGATAAAAACAGAAAATGTAATGCAAACAATTTAGATATATCAATAAACCGAATATACGTTGAGTATAAGGGAAAAAGAAAACCATTGTGGTAAATCAAAATAAGTTCGAAGAAATGCCCTAGTAGACAAAACATTGAAAGATATACAAATCGAAAATTTTTACGGTATTTTCTCGCCCATAAGAGATAAAACGTTGATTATTTGGATTGGGCAAAGTTCACTACTTTCAACAAAAACCTACTCCTCCATTTATTATAAATTATTTTCGTCAATATCGTGGTCAAATGACGACATCAAAAAGATACACAGTCAATCTAATGGTTTCATAATAAAGCTAACAAAAATTTTGATTTTGATCTTAAGTAAGGTACTTTATCCAGAATTTACCATATAATAACCACCGATTCGGTTAAATTTATTATGTTAATAGTTAATATACAAATTTTAAATTTTAGTTATTAGTATCCATATTTTATATAGTTGTTTATATTTATATAGGTTTCATAACATTGAATTTGACCTTGAGCTTGTTCCTCAAGAGCATTTCAAGGTAAATTTGTTTACATGTATATCGTAATTTCAAATTGGCGTGCCTTGGTGAAGAAAAGTCATAATAGAATTCTGCGCATCCCATATTAAAGAAAAAGAGTAGTATCACATGATCCAACGAAAGAAAAACTCCTAAAAATGTTGTGTCCTCCGTATCCGACCTCAAAAATAGCAAAAAAACGCGTTTTTCGAGTAAATAATCTGAAATATCTCAAAATCCTGACGTGATGGGCCACTTATGACTTCGGATTTTGATTCTATTCACAAAATTACGTCGGAAATGACTCACAGCTTCCCAACAACAAAACCATGTTGACCTGTGTTATTGACATTAATAGATGACGCTGGCGCGAAATGTGTTGTAACTAATTTAACAGTATGCCAGTTTACTCGGTGAATATTTGCATTATCATAAATTTGTTTGTTGCTGACATATTTTTTGTAGTCGGATGTCTCCAATCTATAAGTACTCAAATACGCTCTGATACATTTTCTTTCAAACACTTGAATATTTTCCATCGTTGATGCTGTGATGTTAAACCAGATGGGACAGCCATACGTGATAATTGGCCTTATAAAAGATTGATAACAAATTATAGTTTTAAGTGGTTTCATAAATGTTTAGAATAGAAGAGCCCTTTAATTTTCCAAAAATATCTGTTGCTTTATTCGTCTGAATGTCTAGATGTTTATTAAATTTCAGGGCGTGATCCAGGTTCACACCCAGTTATTTTACATGTAATTTATGGACTTTTTCATCCCTGTTCTTTTAATTGACCAATGTTAGCATTTCTCGTTTTCTGCTCGACCTAAGGAAGGTAATGACAAAACAGTGTGGTTTCGCATTTATCCGTGTTTATTTTTAATTTCCAGGTATTATAATAATACTGAAGATTTTGCAAAGTCTTTCCCAACTCTAATTCGAATTCCTTTATATCAGAACCAAGTATATAGCTAGTCCACAGACTAGAAGGTCATCGGCAAAGGTGATAGATCGCTTACTTGTATAGTTTATATCAAGTAATTTTAATATGTCAGTGTTTAAAATGTTAAATAGTATCGGAGAATTTACAGTTCCATGGTAAACCATGTTTTGAAATGTCTTTGAAATTCGGTGCATGTTAACGAGCCATCAGAAATAACAAATTTTTTATCAGTGATCATATTCCACATCGTTTTAATGAGATTTTTTGGAAATTCCTTTCTTATCATTTTAAAAATAAGTCCTGCAATCCAGACTGAGTCAAATGCCTTTTCCAGGTCGATCAGGCACGCCCCCACTCTTTTACGTGAGTTCAATGCCCAATGAATATCAGAAACCAATTTATTAATTGCATGAATTGTAGTAATTTTGTATCTAAATCCAAACTGCTTGTCAGGCATAATGTTTTTTAGAACGCAGAAGTTGGTTAAGTGTTTACGAAGAATTATCTAAAATACTTTACTGATATTTAAGCGAAGACTTATAGGTCGCAGCCCAGATGGAAGTGAACCCGTTTTACCCTTTTTGATAATCGGACATACTTTGGCTTTTTTCCATTCTGATGGAAAGTAACTGTTATTTAAAAGATTATTAAATATTATCAGATACGACCAGATTACTTTTCGCGGAAGGTGTCTTGAAACAATATTTGAAATTTCGTCAAAATGATCTTTTGTTATTTAAAGATAGGAAGAACTTAATCAATTGTGGTAAGGCAATAAAGTAATCGTCTTCCTTAATATTTGTTTTGGTTTTGTAAGCAGGGGTTGTTTCGCTAAAAGTACAAATTTTTGTTTTTGTCAAGATATCATCTTCGTGGCTCTAATGACAATACGCATATATGTTCTTCGCGTCTCAATTTTTCACGTTGCTGATGAACCTAAGCAAAATATGTCTCCCTAACATTCAATTTCTCTATAGCATCAGATATTACACAACTTCCTATTTCGACTTTTTTGGTGTTTCGTGGATTGATTTTAGCTGCAATTAGAAGAGTTTCATTATTTTTTGGTATTAGTTGCATGATTATAGAAGATTTTTCTTTTTTCCGGAAAATTTGATTTAACTGTGGTTAAACATGTCTTTTGAACTATTTATTGGTATATTTTTTATTTTATTATTCCAATAAAGGTTAATGGTTCGTAATTTTTGATAATAATTTTTAATAATTTTAATGAAACTAAATTTTTTGCTTCGTACGTTTTTTTAATGTTGGCATTAACATAACATTCGAAAGAATTTTTCTATTTTACCTTAGAAACTACATTTTTATGTCAATTTGGATATGTCTTTTAATTATTTTTAAGTAAACGTCGATTTCATCGTTGGTCAATTTTCTATCAATAGGTATATTAACTGTAAAGTCTTCCTGAAAAAGCATGAAATTTTTCTAATACGTATTTTTGTATTATAATTTATTTTGTAATTCTTGTTGTTCTAATGAAAAACCAGTGTAATCACTTATAAGGATTTCCACAAATTTGTTTAATAATTTTAATTTCGAAGGACCTCTATATAAGACTTGATTACCAATTCTTTGTAGTTTACGCAGAATAATTTATGTTTGTTTAGATTTTTTTGTTACTATTGCGAAATTCTCCGATTCTTGTACATAACTACATTTTATTCATCTCATAACTGCATATTTACAGAGGGTTTATCATTTTCAAGTAATTTGTAGGGGTTCATAGACCCTTATCCGTTTTGAATTTCGCGCGCTTAGATGCAAGAGCGCGAAAGCATTGATGTCATGGAAGGGTAGGTGGTAGATGCCGGCGCTGGCACGTGCTTCGATGTGTACATATTTGAACTTCGCGGGCTGTAGGCGTCGGGTTATATGTGAGAACGTGAATTGTACATTGGTGGAAACAAACGCTGATTCTTGGGTAGAGCTTTACAGCGTGCTTGTCCAATTGCCCACATGCTACGTGCATAAATGGTCGACGATTCCGAAACAGCGACTGAAATTGTGCTCGCGGAAAATATTCTTTTTGATACAGTAGGACCTCTCTTATTCTAATTAGTAACGTTTTTCAAGATGGCGCCGACCTCCCTTAATCTAATTTTCCCCTTACCCCCACTTACTTTGCTTGTGAGCTTGTGATTCGTGGACAATATTTTTCGTTGACTTCTCGTGTGATAGTGGGAGAAGACTTGTGGGGGAACCATTAGAATAAGAGAGGCGGGACAATTAGAATAAGAAAGGCAATTAGAATAAGAGAGGTCCTACGTGTACAGTAGGACCTCTCTTATTCTAATTGTCCACGTGTCCGTAAAGTAGACACTTTTTAGTCCGTAAAGTATGATTTTACGGACTGATCTCTGCACTTTACGGACTAAAAACAGTCGGTGAAGTGCCTACTTTTGCGAACAGTGTATCAAAAAATAGTATTCGCTCCTCGGCCGTAAAATTTTACGGTCTAGCACCGAAAAGTACTATTTCGTCACCGGTGTCCGTAAAGTAGGTACTTTAGGGACTGGTGTCCGTAAAATTTGCAAAAACGTCCGTATTTGGAAAAGTTGTAAACAACCATCTAGCGTTTAATTTAATTTAAGATTATCTCTAAAACAGAAAATAAATGTTAATTTAATGTAGTTAGGCAGATGATAAATAGTACATTACCTAACAAGAGTGTAAAGTATACTGTTATACACGGGCGGGAACTGTATAAATGTAAATGTAAATCATTTGTAAAGTTCCCGCGTGTGTGTACAAAAGCATATACTTTACACCCATGTTAGGTATCCTATTTTTTTGTAATTACGTGCGTAAAGAGAGTGTGGAAAGTTTTGACGCCTGCTTGAGTGCGTAAAGTAAACTTTACCCATGGCCGATCAGTTTACGAACATCGTCGTCGGGAGTGCGTAAAAGTTTACTTTAGGCGCGAAAGATAGGCATCAAAAGTACTTTTTGTAATTGTGTGCGTAAAGTGCTTTTGATGCCTGGTTTTCGTGCGTAAAGTTCACTTTTACACACTCCTGACGACAAAATTCGTAAAGTGAACGGTCGTGCGTAAAGTGGTTCTTTACGCACCCAATTACAAAAACTAGGATACCTAACATGGGTGTAAAATATAACTGTTACGCATCGGTCGGGAATTTTACACATCACTCGGCACCTTCGGTCCAGTGCGTAAAAGTACACTTTACACCCTTGTTAGGTAATATACTATTACAAACGAAGTTTACGCACGCAATTAAGAAAATATATTTTTATATTTATAATAAAACAATATTTTCTAAATATATATTTCTTTTTAATAAGTGAAAATCGATATTACCGCACAGTTTTTAATTTATAGGTACTGGATCATTTTCCGTAGATTTTACCGGGCGGTAAGCAAGAATTTTCCGCACAGTGTTTGAAAATAGTATATTCTTAAATTACTACGTTGTTTCAGCACTTCTCTGTATATTTTAAACACTGATTTTCATTAATATAGACTACTTCACACCGGTTGCCACTTTGCACATGTTTATATACATTTAAGCGTTACAGCGTGCGGACGCACGTCCTCTCTTCACAAGCGTCCGACAGCGAATAAGGAGACGAGAATTATTAAACGTTCTATGTCGTTGTGTGGTAAAATAAAATCGCAGGAATATTGTGGATATTAACCCCTTCGCTGAGAGGAGAAATATCTGATATGTGGGTCAAAAATGTTAAGACTTTTTTAAGCTACCAAAAATTTGTGAGATTGGGTACACTTGGGTTTTCGGGATCGCTTATTACGAATATGAAGTCCATTTTTAAGCATTCAAAATGGCGGATCCCATATGGCGAACATATTTTTTTGAAATCCTTGGATTCTGTTGAAACCTGTTATGGGTAGAAATTCGTTCAAAAGGTTTATTTAACATTTCATGTCCTAAGTTACGATAATATATTCAAATTTACGGATTATTTAATCAATTATCATACATTACATTTTTTGTATGTTTTTAACAATAGATGTGTAAGATTAGAGCAACACTACCCGAAAAGGAAACGAGATATTTGAACACTTCCTATTCAGAGAACGTAATTTGCACAAGTCATATTAGATACATAGAAGAATGTACGTGTGATGTAAATCTACTTGTTTTTTGTGCTTTTTATCAATTTTTTTGAATGTACGTCTATAAACGTACCTCACATTGGAAGCTCACTTTAGAACCCAATCAGCACATATACGTCCATTGGACGTCCAATGTACGTACGCTATGTCCAGAACGCACTTCCACTGGACGTCCATATTGCACATTTGGGACGTCCATTGTACGTCCATGGTACGTCCAGAGGACGTCCAGGCGTGTACGTACTCTGGGTGGAATGTGGACGTACTATGGACGAAGTGTGACCATTAAATGGACGAAATAAGTGGTATATGGACGTCCAAACGGCCTACGGCTGTGTACGGAATGTGGACTAAACATGGACGTACCGTCGATAAAATATGGTCCAGTGGACGTCCACTGAACGTCCATTATTATCCTACGGAATACGGAAAGTCCAAAATGTACACACACTGGACCAAGAGTGGACGTTCGATGGACCATAACGGACGAAATACGTAACATATCAAGTCCATTCGACGTCCAATATACGTTCAGTATTCTATGGACTAATAACGTCCAAATTATTTTACGTTCAATATTGTAACATTCCGCACGAAATATGGCCGTTCAGTGGTCCGAAAATGGACTTTAAGCGAACAAAATATACGTAATATAATATATCCAACGTATGTCCACTTCTGCGCTACGGGCCTCCAACGATGCACGCCAACAAATGCGACCGAAATTATCCAATTTCATTAATTTACTTAAAAATGTAAGGAGTACCGCGTGTGAAGGAGCCCTAAAAGACAAAGGAGTTATTCACACCAGCGCGTCGCGTCGTCGTGGCGGCCATCTTGTGCGCGCAGCGCCGCATCTTCTTGGAAAAATGGAGGTGCCGCGGACGTCCACTTATGTACGTACACTGGACGTATGTATGTACATTGGACGTCCATTATTCGTCCATAAAAATGCAAGCCCGAATGGTCGAAAAATGGACGTACCGTGGACGTCCACATAAGTATGTACACTGGACGTCCAAGTGTGTACGTACATAGGACATACGATATACGTCCATACATTTATGTACCTAATTTGGACGTAATATGGACGTCCGTTGGATGTTCAGAGATGGACGTACATATAACGACCGGAGATGTACCTACATTCGACGCCGATTTACGTCCTTTTTTTGTCCTGGACGTATGGACGTAACATGGACGAAATATGTACGTCCACTGGACGTCCAGTGCTGACTGGGAATGTACGTCTATAGACGTACCTCAAGGGGTTATAAAATATAAACGAAAAACGCGTATTTCACAGATTTTGGGCACTGAAAGTTCATAATCATAATAAATGAGAATATGTAGCATAACGTGCATACACTAAGTGTCGAGAATTTTTAAAAATCTTGTTACCATCCTTCAAATGAGCGGCCCCGAAAATGGTAAAGTCTGGTAGGTTTGATTTCTTTCGAATTCATTTCATATTGACAATAAGCTTTGAAGTTCGACAGTGTAATATAGTAAGAACTCATAACATGTCAGAAACATAATATGTATAAAAAAACTCATTAGATACCATAATAGCCAAATACCCAAATATTGTGAATAAAATGGGTTAAATATCCATGCCGACCCATATAAAATGGGCCTCATGCAATATTTTGAGTCAGTCGTTGCCTACTTTTGACCGAATGAAAATTCTACGTTTATCACGGGATTCGTTATGGCGAACTTTACTGCTGCACGCTCGATGGCGGCATTAGGAAGCACTAAATGAAGCTACAAGCTACAAAAACGTAAACACACTTGTTGATTTTCGACACTACCAGTAGGTTCAGTAAGGTTTCGCAGCATTTGTCTTTATAGGTAAAAAATAAGAACAATTATGATGAATTGCATCCGGATGTGGATGACAGAATAAATGAATATGAGTTTCTCGATATGAAAGACACAACAATGCTGGGCGACGTTTTAAGGATATAATTTTCGTTTAAAGCCGAAAACATGAATTTTTTTAAACATATGAATGTTGCAAAACCTTACTGAAGAGTCCTAAGCGCATACAAGGACGAAACGTTTATTTTTAACATCCATATTAGATACAGTGACCATAAAAACACTGCGGTTTATGAAAGTTTGTCTGAATACTATTTTCTCTCGTTGACGGGGGTTTATATTTATCTTCCAAGTAAAATAATAATTCTATAGTTTATTGAAAATATCTAGAAGTTCTATCTATAATTTTTTATTTTGAACTGGTGTAAATTCATTATTCGAACATCTACAAAGATTAGTCCATTTTTATGTGAATCGGAATTTAAACCAAATAATTTAAGAATATCGCTATTGAAAATATTGAAAAATGTTGAGAAGTTGGATATTATTTGTTGGAATCTATTTTTTATTTTAAATGTTAGAAATATGGGTTGCATCAGTCGTAACAAATGATTTATCGGAAATCATATTCCATACTCTTTTTATGAAATAAAATAAAAATTGCTTTTTCAGTCTGTCTTCGATCCATACTGTATCAATGGCATTTATTCATTCATATCATGTTACATAATGTATACAAAAATACATCAAACATCGATATCATATCAGTTTCTTGTTTTTTGAAGCCAGCAATACTTTTTTGTGCAGTTTGCTTCGGTCTTTTTCATCTCTTTTCAACATAGAAGATCTGTAACGCTACATAGATGTTTGGATCCATAGAGGATCGTCATTGAGGTATTTTATACCCCAAACATGATTATGTAACAAATGCTAATTTCTTGGTATTACGGACCTGTTACTCGTATGATTTGTTCTGAAAATTTGTCCCTCAAGTGCTCATTATTTAAACTATTGTTAAAATGCGTTTCAATAAGTACTTATAATAAATACCCAAACAAGATTATTTACATTTAAGTTCGATGCTTTAAAAATGATTTCGCATAAGTTTAATCATGTGGCAGTCTATCTTTCGGATATTTGTGCTACCATAAATTTGGGTATTAATAATATATTTCCGAAAGTCGGTAGAAGCTGTTCTGTTCCAGATGACGTTGTCATTTGTAACAAAGTTTTCTAAAAAACATTTGTAAAATAATATTTAGCAACAAAGAACTTGTGTTTTATTATGGTGTTTAGAATGAAAAAGTTCTAAGATAATATTACGAAGGAGTGCTAAAGGCTTTAAAACTAAAAACAACAAAAATAATATTGTAAAAACATAAATAATTCTTCAACGTTTCGAATCATGTGTGGAGTCCTCTTCAAGGCAATGTAAAGAAAAGACGCGTAAATGACCTCGATTTATAGTAAACAAAGTAAATAAACAAATACATAGAATGAGAGTGTGTACATGTCTCGTACCAAGAATAAATAAAAACGTTCAATTTAAATGTGATTATAATATAGAAAGTACGTAATTCAAACAAATGTTACAATAGCGACGAGATATATATTGTGGGTAAATTAAAAGGTTCAAATCGGATATTATAAGTGTCCTTCTCTTTTTTAATGAGTTTTCCATCTGACTTCGTTTTCTAAAATTGTTTCTTTAGCTAGCAATGCACTTTTTAATAGTTGGAATCACGACCCGTTCCAAGTCTATATTATGTTTATATTATTATTTTGCTTACCCTCCACTGCTCTTTATTAAAGACTGTATAGATGAAAACGAGATTACTTTTGCTTTATTATTGAAGCATACCAAAACTTAGGTAAAAACATATTTTTGTACCCGCGAATAACTGCTGATGCAGAAGTCTCAGTACTGAAGTCGCTCGTGATGGGGAGAAAGGTACCGCCATACGGCCAGTTAAAGAGGAGCCAGTTGGAGAGGGACCAACTTGAGGGGTTGCTCTATATAGTGGATGGTATCAGATCCATTTTGTATTTTTTTCTTGTTGATGACCATTTATTTAAAAAATGTAGGAATATATGAAAAAAATGAGTGGTATAATTAGTAGGCACTATTATTGTACCTTCATTGTTAAATAATCATTTGTTTGTTTATGAACAATAATAATTATTTCTTGTGAATAAAGGGGTCAGGAAAATTATTATTTTTTTGTAAATTTCTGTAACCTATTCTACACAGGTGTCCTCTCAGGACTTTAAGATCGTGTAAAAATGTTGATAAAAATGAGTAGTGAGGATCGATTTAACACATTTTCCGAACATTTTCCCGCTAACCGCATGAGTGGAAGCGCTCGGTTCCGTTTTTTATGAGTAATATAAAAAAAAAATAAGTTATTTCTGAGAGAAATGCGTTTTTCGTCTGAAAAATTGAGTAGAACGATAAATAAAAATTCCAAAAAATAATTTTATATGGTTTATCATATATTTTACAAATATTTTAAGATGATATTCTGAGAAATAGAGAAAGAAAATCAAACCTATATGGGTGATTCTCCGGAAGCAGGGCATTTTCGTGTCTTTACGTTATATCTTACAAAAACTTTGACAATAAATTATTAAATTTGGATAGAAATGTTAAATAAATATCCCTGGCCCATGTTAATTTGAAAAAATAATACTTTTATTACAAAAAACTGGTGTAAAACGACATTTAAAGACTAAAAGTAGCATTTTTGATATCTCCAAACCTCTAAGTTCAAAACTTTAAAATATTAGTGCTATTAAGAAACCGAATTATTTTAATATATTCAAATAATATTTCTATAGTATCGCTCAAACTGCACAATTTCTCTCTGTATAATATTTAATTAAATCAATATATATATATACTTATAATTATTGAAATATTAATGTCTTAAGAAATTTCTATGAGGTAACGACAATGCGTAAACTGGTATAAATGAACTGGAAATAATAAACTTTTTTACTAAAACCTATGAGAAAATCAAATAAAAAACACTACACTTTACTAATCCTCCATAGAAAATTGAAAAGAGAACATATTTACCTCATGAACAAGTAAAAACTGTATAAAAATACCACGTATTTTTATTAAATTAATTGTCGTCACCCGTCCTAATTTTGGTATTTTGATACAAACAGCAATTAAAAAACGATGAAAACTTAAAGATTAAAGGAATAAACGTTACTGGCAATTTGTTTTTTAATTTATTATTGTTTAAAATATGTAAAATTGGATTTTTTTACAAATTTTCATCGTCGTCACCTTCATTGTCGTTACCAAACATTTGGCGTATCAGGTACGATTTGTTACAACGTTAGGAATCAAGTTTATTATGAAATAATATTATTTATTAAAATTATGAATATATAATATTATCATTGTAGTTACTAACCAACGACACATTAACTTTAATAAATTTATTTTGCCTAAAACTTCTTCAAAAATTCATGGGTTTTCTTAATTTTTTAATTATTACTTAATAAATAATTTTCATTTATTCACAAAAATGCACTAAATCAGATATGTACATTATGTTTTTCACTCTTTAGAGTTATTTTTTTCAAGTTTTTAATAAGCAATTGTTGGTTTATACAGCCGTATGAAAATGCGTCATAGTAAAAGTCTTCCCCTTTCCTTTAAAATAATTTTGTAGCGTGACTACTTTAACAATAACTTAACTTGGTGCTAATAAGCAAGAATCCATTTAAAAAAAAACGAATTTACAGTAACTTAAAAAAAAATTTCATTCTTGAAAATGCCCTGTTTTTGGAGAATCACCCATATATGAGAATTTTTCATTGTAAAAGTTGCTAAGTTTTCACAGTGTATTGTAAATCATCTGAGTCTATCCATCATTCTCACAACTGTAATGTAATATAACAAACTAATACTTTGCAGTGTTAACGGTGCCTAAGCATTGTTTATAAACATTACAAAGTTAAATCAATCCACGAATAAATTTGTCATTGTATAACGAAATTACATACATATAAATGCTAAGTTCGTTGTTATGTTAGGGTAAATACTTGTTTCTTAGTTGTTACCAATCAATCAGTATACTTCGTTCGATAAAAATGACTTTTCCAAGCAGTCACGAAGAAAATAGAGTTAAAGTTTGTGCTTGTTGTGGTAAAATAGTATATTATGAAACTAGTGCGTAAAAGATCATTCTACGAATATGAAGGGTAATCACATTCGCAGAATAAACATTTGCGCACATGTTTCATACGATATTTTATGTCACTTGAGTGCGTAAAATGCGACCGAAAAATGTCAAAAGTGTGTAAAATAGCATTTTATGAAATATATTAAATGAATATGGTAAAGGAAATTTCAAGCGATAATTACCTGTTATGCCTAATTACGAAAGTTCAGTTTTACATAAAAAAATAAGAGCCAAGTGGTGACTGTGCCCGTATTCTGTAAGTCGGTATTACGAATAACGTCGACGTTACTGTCGATAACGACAATATCCTGGACCGTGGTTGGTTGGAATTGTCATAACGTCGACGTTATTCGTAATACCGACTTACAGAATACGGGCACTGGTATTTTATTGCAACATATTGCTAAATAAATAGTTCAATGCTTCAAAATATTTTTCGGAATTTTTATTCATTATTTACACTAGATTTTCCTTACGTGTTCCTCATAATTAGTTATATCGAGCACTTCTATATGCATGCAGTTTTGAGAAAATTATCGAAGAAATGAGTAGAATCGATTCTTACAATCCAGTTTTCTCGACATTTTTTTCCGATTTAAGATCGTCAAAAGATAGCTGTGATCTATTCAATTTAACTAACGAAAAACGCAATTTGCTCATAAATAAGTTAACCGAACGCTTCTACTCATGCGACTAGCAGGTAATTGTTCAGAAAAATGTATGAAATCGATCCCCACCACTCATTTTTTTCACCATTTTTATCCATCTTAAGGGGTTACATGGGTTTTGTGGCTTGAATAAAGTCGATTTTTTTATTTTTTTATTCGATTGTACAACTCATTAGGAATATTGTGTGAAAATTTCAAGCCGATCCGAGCTAAATTGCCAGAGATATAGGCGTTCGAAGTTCATAGTTACGGTCAACTCGACTCGACCGGGACAAACTTATAACGCGTTTTTCTCAAAACCGGGTTTTTCAAGTCGGTAGTCAAGATATCTCGAAAATTTATGAACCGATCGACTTGAAAGTTTACAGACATCTTTTAAACATGTTTTACTACTGCTTGAACGAAGGATTTTTTTTTTCATCACTTACAATTCAGTTTACAGGGTAATATGTGGCTAAATTTAGAGCAAAAATGCAAATAAATTGCAAAGAACGCAAAAAAAATTCAAGTTTCAATTTCTTTTAAAAATCCTTCGTTCAAGCAGTAGCTATACTCACATACTAATAGAGAAATTTTGGTTTTTTGATTTTAGATAAAATTTACTCAAGTTAGAGTGACTACCGCGAGTACACTTTTTTTAAGCTGACGTTACTTCCGGCGCTGTCAACGGCTGAATTTTCAATATTTTTTAATGAAAATTTTTGTATATGATCTTCACATTATATACATATATGTATGTGTAAAAAGAAAAAAAAATACTAATGTTATACCTTCAAAAAAAAATTGAAAAAAACGACCTTATTTTGCATTACAAAACCCATGTAACCCATTAAAAGTCCTCAGAGGACACCTGCGTCCAGCTGTGTAAAGGGTTAAGTAGCAATGGCCAGACTGGTCATATTTTCTACTATGGTAAATACCATACGGTAAATACCATAGTAGAAAATATGACCAGTCTGGCCATTTCTACTTAACCCATTAAGGCCCAGACGGACGAATTTTCAGCATCAGTATGAACATCGATAATTTGTATATAAACGCCTTTGGAAAAATTTTAGCTCCACTATTTCTAACGTAAAATTTTATACTCTTTCAGAATCTTTCAATAAAATTTCGATAAAATGAACCGCAAAAAAGTTATAAACGTTTTTTTAGAAAAAATCATGGTTTTTTACATTTCCTTTTTCAATAAAACTCACTTTCACCACGCACTGGCGTTGGGGAACATATCTAAGGTGAAAATATCGCGTCCATGGACCCTCAGGATTAAAATGTACCATGTTTCGATTCGTAATTTAAGATTGTGGCTTCCAAAATGGCGCCTAGCAGCTAAAAATTGTTTTTAAAACTTAACAATTTTTTTTCTTGAAAACTAGAGACTTTAGAGAAAATTTTTAAGAACAATAGTGCTTCGGAATGAGTCAAAAAATACCCTCAAATTTTGTTAAAACATATGGATGCAATTTTTTATTTTTCGAAAAATTAAAAAATCGGAATTTTGAAAAAAGTCATTTAAAAAATTTGAAAAAATTTGAGAGTATTCTTTAATCGATTGTAAGACATTTTTGTTCTAAGGACAATTTTTCTAAAGCTCATAGTTTTCACGAAAATAATTTATTAACCGTAAAATTTAGAAAAGTGTAATAATTTATTTTTTTGATAACTATAGACTTTGGAGAAAATTTCCTTATAACAAAAATGTCTTCGAATTGGTTAAAGAACACTCTCGAATTTTTGCAGATGTTTTAAATGACTTTTTTCAAAATTCCGATTTTTCTAATTTTCGAAAAATCAAAAATTGCATCCATATATTAAAAAAAAAATTTAGGGTATTTTTTTACTCATTCCGAAGCACTATTGTTCTTAAAAAATGTTATCTAAAGTCTATAATTTTCGAGAAAAAAATTTGTTAAGTTTTAAAAAGAATTTTTAGCTACTAGGCGCCATTTTGGAAATCACAATCTTGAATTACGAATCGAAAAATGGTACATTTTAATCCTGAGGGTCCATGGACGCGATATTTATACCTTAGATATGTTTCCCAACGCCAGTTCGTGGTGAAAGTAATGTTTTATTGAAAAAGGAAATGTAAAAAACCATGATTTTTTCTAAAAAAACGTTTATAACTTTTTTGCGGTTCATTTTATCAAAATTTTATTGAAAGATTCTGAAAGAGTATAAAATATTGCGTTGGAATCAGTGGAGCTAAAATTTTTCCAAAGGCGTTTATATACAAATTATCGATGTTCAAACTGATGCTGAAAATTCGTCCGTCTGGGCCTTAATGGGTTAATTGTACACTGTAAGCAATGGAGTCCAGAGAAACTTTTGTCCTGGTATCCATACATTCGTAATAGTTACGATGTTCAATTGTTATGACTTCGGTTGTAATTGGAGAACGTTATACGCATTAACAGCTGTCAAAATTGAATTCACTTTTCCACGTTGCATGTGATGATGACATTAACCTATCATAGGTAGAAGGTGAGGCGTGAAATCGCAGTTTGCCATACCTTTTCCAGCATAAAATCATCGACGACAGAGCCTGCGATCGCAAACCTAACCAAAAATATAATTTTCCGTACTTTTTAAACAATAAAATATTTTCTCGTCTTTAAATGCACAATTAACTAACCTAACCATACGCTGTTGTTCTAGATTACGTGTACAACCCGAAGGAAGCCAGGTTAAGGAAGGCAATGCGCGAGCAGACTCGGGAGTTGTCCAGGCAGACGATCCTGCAGACGACGATCGGATCACCGGCGTCGAACGGAGGCGTCGAGGGTGTCCCGACGTCATCCACCGGGGGAACGTTCCCCGGGCACGGGGGTCACCCGCTGGGTTGCGGCTCGCCCGTAGCGGCGGCGGCGGTGTCCCCGTTGCCGGGGAGTCAGTCGATCGGTGGTGCAAATCGAATCATCGGTTCATGGTATCCGGTCGGCCACGCCACGCCGCCGGCCAGTCATCTGAAGCCCGCACTCTCGCCCAGGGTAGGCAAAACCCAATCGATAGACACACCGGACGGCCCAGCTAGGCCACGTGACACCGATTGATTTATCTCGCCCTCACTCATACATACGTATACTCCATCTTCCTCTACACCTGGAGACCTCCGTCTGACTTACAGTTTCTCCAGAGTACAAATTTTTCATTTTTTTTTTATTTGAAGCTTTTTCAATGTTTCGTTTTATGTATTTTGAGGTTATTTCTCTAAGGGATTAGAAAATTAGTGATTTTAGTACTTAAATATAAAGATTTTCATCATTGACTATAGCAGCCACCGGAAATGAGTTCAAAAGTTGACAAAATAATGAATTTGCAACTTTTTTTTAAATACAATTTCAGTGGAGGTTGATGAGATGTTCTTTACTTTTAAGAGTCGCTGAAGTTAGCAAGCGATTAAAAATTCCAATATAACATAAAATATAATATAAATGCCAACTGGACTCGTTAGAATAATCAGACTGCCAAGCGACCCAAAGCTGTCAAAAAAAATATTTGGACACTTTTTTCTGAAATTCTTGATCGAAATAGATTCCTCATTGCAAGAGCTACCGGATGAAGTAAGTTAGTCATGATTTGTAGCTTATATATAGGAAATATGAAACTTGGAAGTTTGACTTCAAATTTTGAGGTTTGATTTCGATCAATTTGTCCAGATGTGAATCAGTTCAATACCAGATGTGAAACTTCCAGGTTTGATTTTTCACATATAAAATCGAAAAATCGTTACTAAATTACTTCACCTTGTTAGTACTTAGGATAAGGAACGGATTTCTGTAAAAAAATGTTGACAAAATTGCTAAAAAATTGAATGTTAACCACGCACAGTTTCCTCGTATTTTTGACAGTTCTCAAGACGCTCGAGGGCCCTAACAAATTAATAACTAAAAATCGTAATATTTGTAGAGATAAAGCAGTTGCAAATGTTCAATTCGTAGTCAGTGACACCAAAAACACCCCAATACCCAGTTTTTTTTTTGCGATACGGAAATTTTATATTTTGGGCGGCCATCTTGAATCCGCCATTTTCAATTTTCAAAATCTGACCTCCAAAACCCCCGACTACACAGTTTCATGAAAAATGTTTCGTCAGATTGTCAAAGTTGTGGTAAAATTTATGCAGAACATGGAGGCAACAAAATTTTCAATGTCCAAAATATCTCGATTTTAAATCATGAGTTATCAACATCCACAGGAACTTGTTGTGAAATTTAAATGGCGGACATAAAAATAGCATCCAAGCGTAAAAAAAGGTTAAAATTTTAAAATTATTTTAATAAAACTGAGTTTATAGATATTTTTGGGTGCGTTGAATCAAATACGCCATTTTTAATTTTCTAAAACTATCGGATTACTAAACAGCGACCCCGAAATCTCTCAGTGAACGATTTTCAGGCGTGTCTCATGAATATATAATAAAAATACGTTCGCCATATTGGATTCACTATTTTAAAAATGTTGAATCTACATTCAGTTTCCTGAAAATAATTTTTTAACATCTTTTTAATACCGAAGCGCGTTATATATCTTTTTTTATGCCATTTTGATGTTCACAATCTTGAATTTTGCAATAATTAACTCTGACGATTTGAGGACCTATCATTTTTTTACTTCGTCATGAATTTCACTCCATTTTCGTGTCAAAATAGTTACGTTTAGTTTCATAATAAAGATGGAAAAATTGTACTTGAAAAAATGTTACTTTTACCATTGAAAATTCTGAACCATACTATATACTCTACGGGAGAAAAAATAGTTAATCGAAACATTTTACAAAAGTAAAAAACGAGATGGCAAAAAAATAGTTAAATTGTAGTTTTTGAATAATTTTGGTTACTGACTTCAAAAAGTTTCAAGTTCAATTCGTTTTAATTCCCTAATAGTTATACCTCAAAAAAAAATGTTTGAATAATTTTTAAAAAGTTACAAGTGAGGTGAACCCCTAATTTAAATAGATTTTTTGCCATTACAGTGGGTAAATTACGATTTTAACCCGTAAAGTCCCAAAACGGCATAAATTCCACCCGTTTTTCAACATACGACTACAGATCCAAATCGCAGATGAGTCTTAATTGAATTATATTTCCTGAAGTATTTTTTCGTGCTCTTTTCATATCCGTCGTTATTTTTGTCCTATCTCTTTTTGATTTTGCAATATGGCCGCATTTACCTGTCTTAATTTTTAATTTTTATTTTGATCAATCGCGATTTATATTCAATTAAACAGCTCAGTTTTACTCCAAATTCTGTATCGGGTGGAATTTTGTTGTTGTACTTTAAGGTTTTATTGGTATTTTTTAAAAATTCAAGATGGCGGTTGATCGGCATGTCGAGTTTTAATGAAATTTGTTATTATTTTCTAAAAAATGATTGGCTTACAACAAAAGTTGGTATACTACATTTTTTGAGGTTGCAGAATCCGAATCTAAAATCAGATTTTCGAAATTCAAAATGGCGGATCAATTATGGCCGACCAAATTTTCTCTAAAATGTTTGGTTTACAATAAATATTGGTATATTACAGTTTTTAAGGTCGCTAACTTCTTTGAAAAATAAAAAATAAACCATTTTCGATTTACTCTTTTTTTTTTTTTAAAGAGGCAGAAATCCTTCGACGACAATTTGTCTTTTTGTCTATTTCCGTTTTTAGCAACCCAGGATCAACGATGTGAACGTTGAGATCCTCGCACGATTCATGCAGCTCAATCTTGAAACTCCTCTTCATTATTCTATTATTTCCCACGATACTTTCCAAAACATGTAAAACAAAAACATGCATTGCAATCTATACAAGTTCTCGTTGGTCTTTGAGAAACCTTCAAACGAGCATTTTCCTCTGGATAGAGTTCCATTTTTATGAGCAGAAGGATTGCTCTTTCCTTTTTTGCTACGATAGCATTTACTGATCTCCATTCAGACATCTTTCCCACTAACTTCTTGCCCCTTTTGACAAGAAAGATTCTACAGAACTGTTGCTTTAGTTATTGAGGATTGTAAAAGTCTCATAAAAATTATCCAAGTCCACTTTCCGCACCTTATACTCGCGAAATTTGGTCCGCCATGTTGATTGGCCATTTTAAATTTCGAAAATTTGATTTCAGTTGCGGACTAGCGACCTCAAAAACAGTGATATCTCAATTTTGGTTGCAATCTAAACGTTTTACCGAAATTTAGTCCGCCTTATTGGATCCGCCATTTTAAATTTCGAAAACCCGATTCCAGTTTCGGATTTAGGGACCTCTCGAACGGTAATATCTCAATTTTGGTTGCAATCCAAACATTTTAGCGAAGTTTGGTCCGCCATTTTGAATTTCGCAAATCTGATTTCAAATTTGGATTCAGCGACCTCAAAAACTGTAGTATACCAACTTTTGTTGTAAGCCAATCATTTTTGAGAAAATAATAATAAATTTCGTTACAACTCGACATGCTAATCAACCGCCATCTTGAATTTTTCAAAAATACCAATAAAACCTTAAAGTACAACAAAAAATGCCATCCGATATAGAATTTGGAGCAAAACTGAGCTGTTTAACTGAATGTAAATCGCGATTGATCAAAATAAAAAGTTAGAATTAACAGGAAAACGCCGCCATATTGGAATATATAAGAGAGATAAAGCAAAAATAACGACGGATTTGAAAAGAGCACGAAAAAACACTTCAGGAAATATAATTCAATTAAGACTCATTTGCGAATTGGATCTGTAGTCATATGTTGAAAAATGAGTGGAATTTATGCCGTTTTGGGACTTTACGGGTTAAGACGTAAAATAAACGTGACAAATTTCTAAGAGATTATCAAATCCAATTTTAGGCACTTTGACTAAATATTTTGACTGACAGTTAAGACACAACTAAGTAATCTCAAACGAAAGGAATGGAACGTGATACTATTGGTCGATTTTAGGTTATGGTATCCCATCAGAGGCCGTTAGACAAAGAAACTATTCGGAAGCTAGAGTGCGCAACGATAGGGGGATTCCCCGGAGTCCCTACTTCAGGCTATCCCGGGGATTTTTCTAGTCGTGTATCGAATCAGGAAAATAATGAATATTGCGTCCACCCCGAATATGGCGAGGGACAAAAGTGGCATCCGTATCAGGTAAGAAGATGAAGAAATCTTGTTATAAAAAGAAATAACAAATTTATACTTAAATTTTGAACAAATTTTTTTTTAACAATGAATCATTTTAGACTGTTGAAATGGCTTAATTATTGTTTTTTTTTAGTGTAGTTATCGAGTTGTAATGAATTAGTTACTTGTTGTTTATTAAAATTAATATTAATTAAATTTTGAGCTTCATAGCGAAGTAAACGTTTTAAGTAAAGTAATATGAGAAATTCATCGATTAGTTAGAGTTACAAAATTCAATTTGACGAGTGTAACGATAAGCGAAAAAAACTATTCGTTTTTGTTTTTCATTTTCAACTATCAAATTTGGTCTAACCTATAATGCATAATCAAAAAGAAAATGTCTAACTAACCGTAAAATATTTTCCTAACTATTGTGACATAAAAGTTGCTCGCTAGTGCTAAAATTAAATATAAAACAACCTGGATTGAACGATGGTACATTAAAAATTTACAAACCTCTTAAATATTTTGACGCCTCCTACTAATCGATAAATTTGTCGTCGAAAATCGAGTCGAAATTTGATATTACTTGACATTAAATTGGTGTATAACCTTTGGGTTATTTTAATTTGTCGTTTCATTTTGCACATAGAATGGTGCTAACGCTTATCACGCAAGAGGCGTTTCGTTGGCGAAATCGGGAGGCAGCCTCCACAGAAATTTGCAGCTACCGAATCCTCACGAAGCCCCAGCGTGGAACCAATTTTGCGGTGTACCGCTTGGTAAGTTTATTTTTGGAATTCTATGCCTCAAACTAACCGGATTGCGTTGCTAACGTTTAGGTGTGTTATCTCAAGTCATCTATTAGCGATATATAGATCGGAATATATATTTTTATTGAATTTACAAAGTTAATTTCTGATGATATAGTTTAAATTTAGTGTTACTAAAATATTGCACAGTTGAAGCGTTAACAAAATTAAAAACTACTGATTCTTGAATACTATTTGGGTTAATAAATTTGTTGCAAATTAACCCTTTGCGGCATGGTGGCATATTCAGTGTGCCACCTTTTTGTAATTCATTTTTTGCAAATTTCCAGTGATTCCGTCATATCAATAAGATACCAGAAAACGTAAACCATGTCGAATTTTTTATAAATTTTCGTGTTTAATTGTTTATATTAACTAATAAGTTGCAAAAAATGATTTTTTCAAAGAAAATTCGTTTGGAAAGTAAATTTTTGCTCAATAAGGACGAAATTAGTTACTCGAGGGTTTTTGGGATCGCTGATTTTAAAAATGCAAAATGGCGGATCCAATATGGTGGACAAAATTATCAAGAAATGGCCAAATTCGCTTGAAATACGTTACTGGAGGGTTTTCGAGGTCGCTAATTACGAATCCTGCCTTAGATTGCAAAAATTTAAAATGGCTGATCCAAAATGGCTGACATAATTATAAAAAATGGCCAAATTCGCTTGAAACACGAATTCAACATTCATTTTCAAAAGTCAAAATCATGATCGTGATCTTATATTTTGTGCACTCGCAATACCCTATTTTCAATTTTCTTTTTATTATACCGCTCTCAGTTGATCCAGAGGCACGATTGTAATGTGACTTTTTATAAGGTTTATTCAATTTTTGTTACTGTACTTTTGCAAAATTAAATGATTCAAGAAGACACGCATCTAGTCGCCATAAAGTCCAAAAACAATGTGTCGTTTTGTTTTTTTTACTTTTTTTTTGGACCGGCACACTTAGAAACTTCGACATTTTTTTAAAGATGATGTTTACACCAAATCCTTCTTTCAACCTCGTTTCTCTCGAAAATGCAACATGATTTTCATAGATGACAGCGCCATCGTTCTCCTCCTCATCAGGAAAAATTGAATTTTTATACTTTGAGGTCGCATTCGTATTAATCGACCCCAAAAACCTCCGAATTTGGCCATTTCTTGATAATTTCGTCCGCCATTTTGAATTTAAAAAATTTAAGGTCGAATTCGTTATCAGCGACCCCGAAAACCCCGAAGTAACCTGTTTAAAGCGAATCTGTCCACTTTTTAAGAATTTTGTCCACCATATTGAGTCCGCCATTTTGAATTTTTAAAATCTAACGTCGGATTCGTTATCAGCGACCGCGAAAACCCTCGAACACCCAATTTCAGCTGTGTTCCATGTAAGGAAAAATGTGTGCTTCAAAGGGTTAACGACCGTTAAATCAATTTGTCAGTAGAAGAAACAATTACAATATATTTGTGGTAAATGTCAATCAATTGACGAATAAAAAAGACGTTAAGAAACATTAAAATAAATCTGAACCTAGATTTGGTTCCATCAATCAGAAGATCAAAATAAAGTTGTAAACGCAAACAATAATGTTTATTTGCTATCTTCCAATGCATGGGTGATATCTATTGCCATATATAATGTGAAAAAATTGCATTATTAACGAGAAAACTGAAGTAAAATACAGTGTTCCCTCAGAAGCAAGCATATGCCTGCAAAAAGGGATTTAAATTAAAAAAAAAGGATTTTTTTTAGAAATCTCGTATATCTTTCTGTCACAGCGCAATTTTGAACCCGTATTATAAAAAAAAAAAAAATGGTTTTCAGCACCTGTGGCCCAGAATGCAATGTTGCGAGGGTCCAGAAATATGGTCTTCCTTCGAGAGCAGCAGCAAGCTCCTCATTGCGGTTTCGGTGACGATCTGATGCCCTATGTGCCGAGTAGTAAAATCCAGACAGATCTTACACGCAGACTGCACACTCCGTACCCTACAGAAGAGCAGCAGGTAACGTTAAACATCACGATGTCAAGGTAGTTCTAATTGCCGTGTTAATTGTTCCAACAAACGTACCGGCGCAGCCAACGCGAAGTGCGAACTAAAGTAAATCGAGGATCGGGAAAAAAAAAATGATGCAGTTTTTTTATTGCCTTAGACGTGGAAGTTCGTTGACGTTAAGTATGAAAGAGCGCGTTGAACAGTAACTTGGTGCCTTTGTAAATTTTGATTTTGGATTTTTTACTTTCCTGTTCAATGAATAATGATTTTCTTTATTGACAAGGTAAGCAACGAATTCAATTTCATTGCGTGGTAAAAATGACGGTGTCACGACTAAATAACTTTGCAAAAATGACTATGCATTAATAACCTCCGAAAAATAACTTTAAAAAAATAACTTTAACAAAAATAACATTGACAAAAACAAATTTAGGAAAAATAACTTTAACAAAAATAACTTCAAATATTTCTGAATGCGTATGTAATAGAACATTGTTCGACCAATGTTCATTAGATTCTTAACCACTATTCATCAATGATTGAAGCAATTCATGGAAATGAATGAACATGAATATATGTTTACATTTTGATAAGTTCATACTTTCTACATCAAATTATGAATATCGATTTTAATTTAATATTCGTTAGTAATTTGTTAGGTTAGGTTAGGTTAGGTTAGGTTATGTTAGGTTAGGAGAGATATTTCGAAAAATACTTTCTTGTAATTTTTATTAATGCATGTACAGACACGTTGAGATATGTATAATTCGCAAATGTTGTGTTGAGTTGAAGAGATATTTGAAGTTATTATTATTAAAGTTATTTTTTCTGAAGTTATTTTTATTCAAGTTACTTTTGTTGGAGTTATTTTTCGGAAGTTATTTTTGTAAAGTTATTTTTGCAAAGTTATTTAGTCATGTAGCCAAAATGACGACTGTTTGAAATGGTAAATCGATTGCGGTTCTTTTTTTCAGTCTCAAAATGGCTATTCTATACATTAAATGATAGATTATCTTTATAAAACAATAATAATGCTATTAGAAACGATTCACAACTTATATCAATGAGTTGTATCTATATTACCAGGCTTTTTTAAACAATAATTCAAGAAATTCATCTATGTTTTATAGATATTAGAAAAAAACTTTTCGACCGTTTAACATAAGTGAAGAAGATTTTGGTGTTTTTAGGTCCTTATAATTAAGTAGACAATAATAAATATTATAAACAATAACGTTGTAAATAATTGCGTAACTGTAATATCAGTTCACGTAACACTCTTAACTATTATTTCAATTTATGTGGCCAGAAAAAAGCATTTTACTATTGAGAATATTGTGAAATATCCCTGTAATATGTGTCATTAACGCCCAACGGCCACTTCTTCTTGCGTCAATTTCAGTCCAGTATTTCGTATCAAAATCCAAGTTAAGAAAAATTGAAAGGTACATATCCTAATGTTTTCGAGATCGCTCTTCAGGATTCTAAGGTCAAAATTGAGTTTCGGCCATTAGGAATTCCAATATGGCGTCGAATTTGTTAAAAATGTCAAAAAAATTGGGAAATATTTATTCTTAGAATTTTTTGTCGAGCTTTTAGAATGTTAGGATTCTATTGAAACTCTGAACAAAGGTGAACAAAACACTTCAATTTTAAGGAAACATTTCACTTTTATACCCTACATAATTCTAACGACCTCAAAATGGCCGCAACAATGAAAATTTCTTTAAAATTTTCTGGACGCCCTAACTCAAAATTACGAGCTTTATTAAAAAAATTATAAGAATGAAAAGTTCTTAGAATTTACCGAGAAATATTACGGAATTTTTTAAAATTTTTTTTAATGAAATTTGGGGATTTTTCTAATTGTAATTTGTTAACGAAAAATTATGAAAAAAATTTACTGTATTCTCTAATGACTTCTAAGAATTTTTTGTTCTTTGCAATTTTTTCCAAATGTTGACAGTTTTCGAGAAAAAAAAATCCTAAGCTATAATATTTAAAATTCATTTTCTCAAAAACTATCAACTTTCGGAAAAAATACAAAGGAGCGCAAACTCTTAGAATTCATGAGAGTATACACTAATTTTTTTTTTCAGAATTTTTCGAAAATAAATTACAATTTTGAAAAAATTAAAAAAAAAATTCATTACAAATCTAAAAAAAATTCCGTGATATTTCTAGATGAATTTTGAGAACTTTGCATTCTTACCATTGTATTAAAAAAGATCGTTTTTTAGTTAGAACGTCCAGAAAATTTCAAAGAAATTTTCATTGTTGCTGCCATTTTGAGGTCGTTAGAATGATGTCGGGTATAAAAGTAAAATTTTTCCGTAAAATTGATGTATTTTGTTCACTTTTATTAAGAGTTTCAATAGAATCCCAATATTCTAAGGGCGCGAAAAAAATTGGTAAGAATAAATATTTCCCAATTTTTTTGACATTTTTTTTCAAATTCGTCGCCATATTGGAATTCCTAATGGCCGAAAGTCAATTTTGACCTCTGAATCTTAAAGAGCTGCCTCCAAAACAGTAGGATATGTATTTCTTTAATTTTTTAACTTCCATTTTGATACAAAATACTCGATTGAAATAGAAGGAAGAAAAAGTGTACTTTGGGCGTTAATGGGTTAAACTGTTAAAAATGCGTTTCGCACGGACGATCAAGTGTGCTCATCAGCTGTGTAATGTTCACAATATTAAAAAATTGTTTGTGTCTAGGGAAGGCGATCAAGATCCTGCTGCTGAGCACACTTGATTGTCCGTGCAAAAATGCATTTTTTAACATATTTTTATCATTTTTTAATTATAATGACCGAAAAATAACAAGATCTTCTTAACTTTTCGAAACAATCCCAACAATTAAAAAAAAAAACTTTTGATATTATTTGAGACTGATATTGGGAATATTGAACCCCAAATAGATAAACAATCGTTACAGAAAAATAAGGAGTAGTTGTCTACGAAATATTTTTTCTATTGCGAACAATCTTACACCGAAGAGACCCATAAAAAAGGATAAATGAGGATAAAAATATTGATAATCGAGTTAAACATTAACGCCCAACTGACAACTTTTTTTTCTTTCTATTTCAACCGAGTATTTTGTATCAAAATGGAAGTAAACTAAAATTAAGAGATACATATCCAACTGTTTTCGAGGTCGCTTTACAAGATTCCGAGGTCAAAATTGAGTTTCGGCCATTAGGAATTCCAATATGGCGCCGAATTTGAAAAAATGTCAAAAAAATTGGGAAATATTTATTCTTACCAAGTTTTCTCGAGTCCTCAGAATATTGGGATTCTATTGAAACTCTGAATGAAGGTGAACAAAATCCTTCAATTTTAACGAAAAATTGTACTTTTATACCCTACATCATTCTAACGAACTCAAAATGGCCGCAAGAATGAAAATTTATTTGAAATTTTCTGTACGTTCTAACTCAAAAACAACGATCTTTTTTAATACAATGGTATAAATGAAAAGTTCTCAGAATTCATCTAAAAATATTACGGAATTTTTTTAGATTTTTGTAATTAATTTTTTTTTTAATTTTTTCAAAATTGTAATTTATTTTCGAAAAATTCTGAAAAGAATTTAGTGTATTCTCTCAAGAATTCTAAGAGTTGGTTCTCCTTTGTATTTGTTCCGATAGTTTTTGAGAAAATGAATTTGAAATATTATAGCTTAGAATTTTCTTTTCTCGAAAACTGTCAACATTTGGAAAAAATTGCAAAGAACAAAAAATTCTTAGAATTCATTACAGAATACAATAAATTTTTTTCATAAATTTTCGTTAACAACCCAGTCAGCACTGGACGTCCAGTGGACGTACATATTTCGTCCATGTTACGTCCATACGTCCAGGACAAAAAATGGACGTCCAACGTACGTACATCTCCGGACGTTATATGTACGTCCATCTTTGAACATCCAACGGACGTCCATATTACGTCCAAATTAGGTCCATAAATGTATGGACGTATATCGTATGTCCTATGTACGTACATACTTGGACGTCCAATGTACATACTTATGTGGACGTCTAAGGTACGTTCATTTTTCGACCATTCGGACCTGCATTTTTATGGACGAATAATGGACGTCCAGTGTACATACATACTTGAAGGTCCAGTGTACGTACATAAATGGACGTCCGCGGCACCTCCATTTTTCCAAGAAGATGTGGCGCTGCGCGCACAAGATGGCAGCCACGACGACGCGACGCGCTGGTGTGAAGAACTCCTTTGTCTTTTATGGCTCCTTTACACGCGGTACTCCTTATATTTTTACGTAAATTAATGAAATTCGATAATTTCGGTCGCATTTGTTGGCGTGGATCGTTGGAGGCCCGTATAAGTGCAGAAGTGGACATACGTTGGATATATTATATTACGTATATTTTGTTCGCTTAAAGTCCATTTTCGGACCATTGAACGGCCATATTTCGTGCGGAATGTTACAATATTGAACGTAAAATAATTTGGACGTTATTAGTCCATAGAATACTGAACGTATATTGGACGACCAATGGACTTGATATGTTACGTATTTCGTCCGTTATGGTCCATCGAACGTCCACTCTTGGGCCACTGTACGTACATTTTGGACGTCCACCGCACGTTCAAATGTGTGTAGTCTGGTCGTTCCATGAAATAATAATGGACGTTCAGTGGACCTGGACCATATTTTATCCACGGTACGTCCATGTTTAGTCCACATTTCGTACACAGCCGCCTTTTGGACGTCCATATACCACTTATTTCGTCCATTTATTGGCCACACTTCGTCCATAGTACGTCCAAATTTCACCCAGAGTACGTACACGCCTGGACGTCCATTGGATGTACACTTCTCTCTCCTCTGGACGTACCATGGACGTACAATGGACGTCCCAAATGTGCAATATGGACGTCCAGTGGAAGTTCCTTCTGGACATAGCGTACGTACATTGGACGTCCAATGGACGTACATGTGCTGACTGGGAAATTACAATTTGGAAATAAAAATTAAATTAATAAAATCCCCAAATGTCATTAAAAAAATCTAAAAAAATCCCGTGATATTTCTCGGTAAATTCTAGGAACTTTTCATTCTTATCATTTTTTTAATAAACCTCGTAGTTTTGAGTTGGGGCGCTCAGAAAATTTTAAATTTTTCATTTTTGCGGCCATTTTGAGGTCGTTAGAATGATGTAGGGTATAGAAATAAAATGTTTCCTTAAAATTGAAGTATTTTGTTCACCTTTGTTCAGAGTTTCAATAGAATCCCAATATTCTAAGCTCGAAAAAAATTGGTAAGAATAAATATTTCCCAATTTTTTTGACATTTTTTACAAATTCGACGCCATATTGGAATTCCTAATGGCCGAAACTCAATTTTGACTTTAGAATCCTGAAGAGCGACCTCGAAAATAGTACGATATGTACCTCTGAATTTTTGTTAGCTTCGATTTTGATACGAAATACTGGACTGAAATTGACGCAAGAAGAAGTCGCCGTTTTGCGTTAATCGGTTAATAAAAATTTACCAGTTCAACTGATATAATCTTACTCCTATTTTTCGAGCACTTTTTCTTCCTTAACAATTTTTCACACAAGTTACCGCATTTGACATAAAAAATTATAAATTTGCAATACGCCAGTTTCGGCATTTTGAATTCGCATGTTCGAAATTCGATTTTTAGGTAACTTTTTTGAGTTTATGTCCTAATTGCAGGATTTTTTAATTTTACGAAAAGAAAGCATGTGCTTTAGATTAATAATATCGTTTAAAAAGAAAACGGAATTAAACAATTGTGTTTTTTTAATTAGATCTAAAAATTTCGTGGATTTTTGTGATTTCTCGACATTTCAATAGGTGCCAATTAAAAACAGAATACTTAAAAATTGTTGAGTAATCATTACCTCAATGTTTGTTGATTACAATACAACTAAACTTTAGTAAATACTTTGTTTATTTTCAATGTAAATTAAAAGCAATTCGACCAATATTCCTACAATATTATCCGCCATTATGAATTTTTAAAATATGTCTTCAGAAAAACCGTTTATCATTTTGAAAAATATTGCGGACGCCATATTTTTAGGCGAAACAGTGCTCTGGTTACTTACAATGTGAAAAAAGGATGACTTTTTTTTAAATTGGCATAAATTTGAATTTTTTCTTTAAAAAAAATGTCCATAACTTTTTAAAATGTCAACTCTTTGCAAATTTATTAACTCATTCAGAAGGAGCTAGTACAGATGCGTAAAAAATCTTTGTTCTTTGGACTTTTTTACGTTCTCAGTAGCAGAAAAAATTAACGCTGAAAAATACTGAAAAATACTGAAAAACTGGGACGTCCCGGCGTTCAAGGGTTAAAAAAATGCATACAATTACGAAAAAATCTTAAAAATCTTAAAATCACACAGTTTTCTAGCAGAATTTTTTAGTCTATTGCCCAAAAATTTGCAGAAAAGTATATGCGATGTTAACCAGTGTACTAGTGGTTCCCGAAAGAATATTGCTCTTGTAACACTTCTGAAAACATTGATACTCGATTATTTATGTCGTTTAAAAATAAATGTGCGACTGTTTACATTTCTACAGCGCTGGAAGAACAAAAAATTTACACTTATCTTTTTTGCTTTCGAGAAACGAAAGCGACACGTTTTGGTAGGGCCATCTATGTGTCAGTCCTGATAATTCTTTAAAAAAAAAAACAAATGTGGCGATAGTTAACTGAAATTACCTCCACAGCGACTGAATAAAATCATATTTTACCGTTATATTTTATACTATCGAGAAATCAAACTGACACGACGTTGGCAGTGCCATCTGCATGTCATTCGTGTCACTTCATTATCGCACGTCGAAATTACACACAATTTTTGTTGTGTGTTCCAGCCGAAGATTTCTCCTCTGCACATTTCCCAGCTGCAAGAGGAATCGAAGTGTTTGGAGAACAGTTCCAGGTGGACCTCGACGACTTTGTGTCAGCCGTCGTCGACTCCAGAGACGAAGTTGCATACACCCCCGCCATGTCGGAACTCGCGGGACCGAGACGATTACCGCGAGCGACAGGAACGTCAGGAGCGACAGGAACGTCAGGAGCGACAGGAACAGCTGCAGCTTCAGCAACGGCAGCAACAGGAACGTCAGAAACGAGAGGCCGGCAAGCAGCCTCTACCGGGCTTCCAGCAGGCCTTCGGCTCGACGGAGATCGGCAGGTTCTCGAGGTCGGAATACTTCAGCAACATCGTCACCGAGAGCGGTAACGTAAGTAGCAACGAGGCAAGCGGTTGCAGCAGCCGCTTACAGAGCCAGGGCTCGACGGACGACGGGGACTCCACCGCTTCGTCCGTCACCGACGGCTACGACTGCACCCGAGGTTATTACCCTGGAGAGTCGGCAAGCACGACCCCTACGCCCCGATGGCACAGTCCCTACGTGAGCGCGATAGGTAGCGAGATTTAAAGTTTCGGACGTTAGGGGGCCGCTTATTGATTATCGATCGGTAAGGTAGAAAAATGTAAACTGAAAATTTTACTCTTGAAATTTTCAACAATAGATGGCGCTGTGAGTGCATGAACAAGCGAACCAAAGAAAACGAAGGTTTTTATTTGCATTTTTCGATACCGGGTACTACTTCACCGGTTTAGTACTGCTAATTCCCCGTGAGGAGTTCTAGTCATCCGTCGATAAGGTGGTATATTCGCTACTTTATCGGTTGATCATTTTAGAACCGTTGTTACGACGAATATTCGACGGAGGACTGACGATTTATTAGATCGGTAAATGATGGTTATCGATAAGGGTATTGTATAAAGACGCATGAAATAGGTGAACGACTTGTTTCTCAAGGAAATATACCGATTGTGTTTATCGACGAGGCTGTAGTAGCTCCTTAATATGAAATGTCTAGCCCGAAAATAAAAATGTAGACACGCTAAATCGGTGAGATTGTCGATGACTGACGAAACGTAGGACTTACTACTCGTAACCGATTTATCCGAAGAGATAAAGTTACGTTAGTAATTGTCGTTCGAAACGTCGGTAAAACAGTCCTCCGTCGGGGAAGTTCTTCGACGTAATATCCAGAACGCTCATTAATTATAATTGTTGGAAGTACTATCTCGAAGAAAGTATTCAAACTAGACGAGACTATTATTGATGATTACTGGACGATGAAATCAGATCACGAGTCTTGTACGTGTTCCTTTTGCACCTACCCTCGAAACTGCGGATGAGGGTAAGGTCGAGCCGTCTTATCCAATCGTTAACATTTCAATTGGTTATCAAAATTGTGCCTTTCGACGGACTGGTATATTAAGTATTATTAATTACGTTACTTAAGGTGTATAAAATAAAAAAAGGAAGCAGAGAAGAACAAAGTACGAGTCTAAATGTATCATACTTAAAGGGTTATACACGTCACTCTCGTCGTCTTCGGGTAGATCGAATAATGCGTTGTGTATTATAAAACAAAAAAACTTAACTGTTTAAAGTAGTAGCGAATAACAGAGGGGAAGAGAAGGAATGAGAGGCCAAAGGTCCGGTAGGTTTCATAATTTCTCATCGCAGTTCAACGTCTAAATGTGCAGAATTTGCACAAGAACTTTAATATTGTTTTATTTATAAAATTTTGAAAAAATGGAGACGTTTACATCCGAATATTTTTTTAGATCTTTATTTTAAATGACGTAGATAACGTGTTTTAAAAATTACAACAAAATTTTACGTATGGTTTTTTGTTAAATCCAATTTTTTATTAGCCTATCAAAAGCAAGTTCCAGATAGTTAGATTAAATGAATATATTTCATATTTTTATTTTTATAATTTGATTTTATTCGGAACTATATTTAGTAGATTATTTTCCTCTGGATTATTCAATAAAAGAAGATTTTCCTACATTTTCAACTATATTCAAGCCGTCGCCATCTTGAAAATCGATAACCGAATTTTGTTTAGACAAACATGAAAAATGATTCTTGCAAGTTTAATCCATGACATTCTAAACGAACTTTAATGTTGTTTTATTTATAAAATCAAAATTTTGGAAAAATGGAGACATTAAAATCTGACAATTTTTTTAGACCTTCATTTCAAATGATGTAGATAAAATGTTTTAAAAATTACAACAAAATCTTACGTATGGTTTTTTGTTAAATGCAATTTTTTATCAGCTTATCAAAAGCAAGTTCCAGATAGGTGTATTAAATGAATATGATATTTCATATTTTTATTTTGATAATTTGGTTTTATTCAAAACTATATTGAGTAGATTACTTTCATGTATATTCAAGATGCCGCCCACTTGAAAATCGATAACCTAATTTTGTTGAGACCAACAACAAAAATGACTCTTATAAGTTTAATCCATGAAATCCAAAATGAACGATTTTTTGGACTTTTTAGTTCATTTTTAACGTCAATTTTATCCTACTTTACGATTCTGAACTCAAATTTTAGAAAAAATATGATGGAAAGAAGATACTAGCAATTATTTCACACAAAATAGTACTTTTTATCAATTTTTGATGCGGACATCACTCTGAAGAGAACATTTTTTAGCGTCGGATTTTAATACCTGCAGGCGAAAAAATTGAATTTCAAAATGGCGATATAAAATATGGCGGCTTTACGCCAAACAAATTTAATGCTATTTTCGAGTTTAGCCATTAGCCAATATTGCAAATTAAAAAAGGCGAATCAATATGGCGGAGAAATATTTTCAAAATTTCAAATTTTACAAAAAATTGTATGAAGAGTGCGTCATCTGATTCGTGATCAACGACTTCAAAAAATACCCGTATAAAAACTTATAAAAATTGAAATAATTCGAAAACACGTCCGCCATATTGGATCCGCCATTTTGAATTTAGCAAATTTGGTCTCAGATTCGTTATCTGTGAGCAAAAAAAATTAAACGAATGTATTTCCAAAAAGAATTTGTCGTTTTAAATTGGTATACGTTGAAAAATCGAAAATAGCATCAAATTTTCGACTTTAAGCCGCCATATTGGTTGCTGCCATTTCTTAATGTTTCCCGCAAATACGAAATGTAATTGGCAATTAAATTGAAATATATAAAAGCATATATTTAAAGTAAAACTATCGGGAACACGTTTTTTAGGTTAGGTTTGATATTTCTTCAATATATATATAAAAAAAAGTCATTTTTCGAAAAATTAGCCAAGCCTTTTAAGTGACCGATCCAAGCAGTAGTCGAATATGGATGTTACCATTTTAAAACAAATGTTTATTATGTGAATAAAACGACGTAGAAATTCGTGTGCACATGTTGCACATTTGGACGTTGAAAGGTTAAATAAAGACAAAAACGCGATACGAGTTGAATTGGTTAATTTCAATTTCCACTCATTAGTAAATTATTATTACTGTGTTTTTATTACATTAATTTTTAACAAGATGTTTTATATTAACTAATTCATTCTTGAATGGACGTTTTTTAATAAGATTTTCAACTGCATTTTGTATTAACAAAATTCGAAAATACACATGTCTGAGAATAAGTTACTGAAATTTTAGAATCTTTTATTAGATTTTCGAAAATGCAACTGCAAAAAATTACATAGGATTATTTCCAAACAAAAATTTCTTGTTTCGTTTTTTCATGATGATGTAATTTCAAAATTTTTGTTTAAAGGAAAGAATTCGACTCTTCGACACTTGAACTTTAAAATGCACGTACTAAAATTTTGAAATTAATGATAAAAGTATCCAAGATGGTTACACAAAAACAAAAACGAATTTTTTGTTGTTCGAAACGTAGATTTTCCTTAAAAAATGTCATCGAACAAAAAGTGAATGGAATCAAAAGATTAGCCTAAAAAAGTTAAGACTTTTTAAAAACTTTTTTAATTTTTCAAAAATTTCGAATGTTTCCTAAAATTGATTATCCTTTTATAAACAGTCAGATCTTTTACATTTTCGAAAATGCAACTGCGAAAATTTATATACGATTATTTCTAAAACAAAATTTGTTGTTATTTTGTTTTTTTTTCAGGATCCTATAATTTCAAAATTCTGGTTTAAAGTAAAGAAATTGAGTCGTCGAGACTTGAACATAATGTACGTACTAAAAATTTTAAATTGATAATGAAAGTATCCAAGATCGCGACACAAAAACAAAAACGAAGTATTTTTTGTTCGGCACGTAGATTTTCCTTGAAAAAATGTCATCGAACGAAAAGTGAATGGAATCAAAAGATTAGCTTGAAAAAGTTAAGATTTTTTAAAAACTTTTTCAATTTCTCAAAAATTTCAAATGTTTCCTAAAATTGAATGTCGTTTAATAAACTGTCAGAACTTGAAGAGTAATTTTTAAAGAATCTCAATGTGAAAAAAAAAACAAAAAAAAATATATAAAAAATCCAGGTTTTTCGAAATATTCATAATTTTTTACACGTGCATTTTTCAAAAAAATTTGTAACAGATTCTGAAAAGTTCAGTTTTTATCGGATATGTTGGTTTCGGAATCTTTTTTTTACACAAAATGCTACGGAAACTGCAGTGAAAAACGTCCATTGAGGAGTTAAAACAGATTTTTACGTAATACTGACGTAAATGCATAAAAAAATGCCAAAGTCGAGTTAAGTCGTTGTCGTCCAATTCTAAGAGATATCGTATCAAATGTCAATCTGTATTGTTCTGATACTGTTGACAAACACGTTTATTCAAAGAATTTTTTTCTACGAACGAGTGAATAAACGAATTAAAACTTGTACACCATTTTATAAAATGGTGCGTAATAATACATTGAAAACGTTTTTTAAAATTCTCGTAAGATGTGGTTCTATTTATTGCTATTTTAATTCTTCGTTGTTACTTTTACAGAAATCAGTTTTTGTTTAATTAAATTTATTTACTCGTTCGTAAATTAAAACTCTTTCTTCCTTGTAAAGTCAAACAAGACGGTAAATGTGCACGTTGAAGTTCCGTTGATTTCTTCCGCATAATATATTTAAAAAAAAAAGTAATAAACATTACCTAGAAAATAAAATTGAAGTGATACCGAAAGCTTCAAAAAAAATTCTTTTTGCCGAAACGCTCACCGCAAATACGAAACGTGTACAAAGTAACAACGGAATGCAATAAAGCGATCGTTGATGGTATTTTTCGTTTAAACAAGCGTAAGGTATTTCCAAAATCAAATTCGAACAGTGCATGCATCTCGTACGTAATCAAAAAACTATAAGAGAACCCAAAAAAAAATCACAAAAATACTAAAAACTAGGTAGACGAAAACCGGAGCATTCTGCGTGTTATCGATTTTATTATTGTTAATAAGTTGATATTTATTATCAAAGGATTAAATATGTGATAAAAGATTATATATTATATATACATAATATATAATATACATATAAGATATGTATAAATAATAAGATTATATTATATATACATAAATTATTTAGTAGATTTTAGATCAATATTTACATGATCGTTACGTCAAGGGATCGCAAATGAGGAGGGACGACATCCTACACATTCGCTCGATTTTCGGTAGGATACGCGAATACGTTGCATTTATTTTGATAACTGACAGCATTACATCGATTACTAAGTGAGATTAGTCTAAATAATTACTAATTAGACGCATAATTTAGTTAAATAAATGTCATTTACGTAGTACAATTTGAATACTAATTAGTAATTTGTCTTACTAATTTTAGTTAGTAAATGTCTTACTAATTTTAGTTAGTAAATGTTGTCTTACTAATTTATGTATGAAAGGTAAGAAGTTACTTATTATTATTGGGATAAACGAAATGTAATCAAAACATGTTTTCAGAGGGCGCAGCCATTTTTTGAACTTGAATTAAAAATACTTATAAAACTTTTTAAGAGTGACTTTTAGTCACGATTTTAATGTAATTTTTTTTTCTTTTCACAGAAGCATATATCAGTTAATTTTTTTCGTGGGATTAACCGAAATTATATTTAAAGATTTAAAAGTGAGAAGATATTAAAAGGTAGTAAAATACTAGTGGACAAAAATTGTGTATTAATTTAATTACCAATGTTTGTTTAATAAAGTAACTAAATGATTAATTCGTTAGCAAAAATCTACGGAATTCATGTGTTAGTAATACGTGATTTATTTTTATAATCATAAATATAATTAATGATTTCTTAACTAACTATTAAGAATTTTTTAAAATATCTATTTTAGTTACTTGTAACTTCTTTTACTATTTTTTTAATTGCTAATTACGAATCCGAGGACATTTTATCAATATGGCCGACCAGAAATTAAAAACTTGAGCGAAACTCAAATAAATCCCTAGTTACGGGTCTTCAGAATCTCTGATTCCGATAATATTTTTCTCTCAAAATCCAAAATGGCGGACGAAATATCGCAGGCAAATTTGGGAAATATTACGCGAACTGAAAAAGTAAAATCGGGTCCAAAAAAATACACAACGTTTTTAACGATTAAAAAAATTTTGGGGTTAAAAAAGTGGGGGCTCAATTTGTCCGCCATTTTGAAATCTCGAAAAGTAATATTTGTTGGAATCAGCGATTCTGATAAGTTTAGAGCCGTACGCTTGGGAACAATTTGTTTATTCTCAGAATCGAGGATCTGAAAAGGTTAGAAAATTGACTAAATTAGAAAAATATTGGTTAATTATTACTTCACTTTGTTTCTCTACTCAAACGGATTATAATCACTAAAATGTATATATAAAACGTGGTTTTGATTGTTGAATATAAGTAATGATAGGACATTTTTTAGTAGCAATGGCCGATTCAAAATGGCTACGTAACGAAACAAATTTAACACGCACATATGAATATTTACAATTCTTGGGATAAATTCACAGCAGTAAATTGCTCAACTGATTGATTAGTGATGACCATATTGATTCGGCCATTTTGAATTTTTCATTTCAGAGTATAACATTGTTATATTTATAAAATCGTAAAAAATATACGTTCAGGAAAAAAAAAGAAAACAGATCAACGTTGTTGAAGTCTGTATGAGATTTCAGCGGCCATATTGTATCCGCCATTTTAAATTTATATGGCAGAAGTTATTATAATCTTCGTACATAATCAGACAGTCAATATTATAAAACTAATCAATATTATAAAACTAAAAAACCTTTCTATGATCTGTATTCAAGGAATTAATCATTTTGTTTCGTTATGCGGCCATTTTGAATCGTGCATTGTTTTTAAAAAATATTTAATAATGGAGACCACTTTTTATGTATGCATTACATTGCTTATAACACGAGAAAATTGAGAAAAATTAAAAAATAACCTAAACATCCAGGAATTTTTCTATTATTTTGAGTAATTTCTGCGCGAATAATCGTTTTTTTTCAATTTCCACGACTGGAATCGATAGAGTACACTTAAAAATAGAAGGAAAGGTATCTTTAACAAATTTTTTAAAATTCTTCTTATTGGAGAAACTGAGCTGAAGTGAATTAATAACAGTATACTTACTCTTTTATCAACTACTCAACGGTAGTTAAATTTGTGTCATACATTTTTTAAAAATGAAGTAGATAACAGAAAATGGCTGCGTTTTTTGATTGTACGTACCATTGGTCTTGTGATTATTGGTAACGTTTAGAAAGGCAACTAAAAAATAATCAAAATATGATAAAAATGAATAACTGCAACGTATTAATGCGCATAAAATTTCGTAATGCCGAAACTGGGATATCGAAAAGGCAATTGACTGGACTTCCCAAAAATTACAGAAACCAAACACGGATTTTCTGTATAAAATCTGTAGTAGATGTACGATATACATATATTTGTCCGCGTATTGAACAAAGATGGTTCGTTAATGATTCACGCTAGATAAACCCATCTTATAACTATAATGGGACCAAAACTTGTGTTTCTCATTGTTCGCTGCAATGAAAAATCAGGTTTCTTCGGATTGCAAATTTATTTGCAGCAAAATTTTTAAAAGGCGAACGTCGAGAATCTCTAATTAGCAGTTTTTGAAGCGCGAATCGTGAAATCATCAATCGATTCTGACTGCGGTGATTGATGGTCTACCCAAAAATTCTATAGTGAACATTTTTATAGTTGGTGAAAAATCAAACGATTTTTTAGAACGATGAAAAATCGTCATGGGCGTAAATGAAATGCGAAAGAATTTTTTATTTTATGGTATCTAAGAAAGAAATAGTTTTTAATGAACTCTTATTATGGTGAATCTATTAAGTTATTTTTAAGTTATAATGAAATAATGGTTCTTAATTAGAAAATTACTTAACCGATTAAATGTCGTCAATTTTCGATGAATTTTCATACTACAAGTACGAAAAAAAAAAATCGATTATCCGACGTAAAATTTCATGCTCTATCAGAATATGGCCACAGAATTTGTCTAAAGTCGATGCTTAAATCGTTATAAACAATTTTTTGCAAAAAATGCGTTATTTTTTAATGAAAACAATTTTAAATCGAAAATTTTTATAAGAAACCGGTGGTATGCGCATCCGATTCCATACAGGAAAGTGTTTTTGAAGCCTATATTTTAAAATGTACGTAGTAGAATTTTGAAAATAAACGTGAAAATATCCAAAATGGCGGCTCAGACACGAAAAAATTGTCAAAAAATTATCCAAGGAAAAATTTTCGAGAATTAATTTACCGGTTTGAATGAATTATTTTTTTCAAAATGATCTGAGGAATATTGAAATGTTTCGGTTTTATAATATTATGCACGAAAAATAATTCTACGAGTTGATGAACAAACGAAAATGTTTTAAAATTACATATATAAATATGTATTTACCTTGTACCATTTTTGAAAAATTCCAGGTTTTAAGAGGTATTACCTATTTAGGTAAATTGTAAATATTAAAAATTACTATTAAAACTGAATACTCGCTAATACTTTTTAATAATTTTTTATCTTGACTACAAAAATTACTCGTAAAATGTAATTTTAAATCGCTATTTTTAATTGATTTTTTAAATATAATTAATAATATTAGTATGACAATATAAACTATTATAAGATTGTTAGATGATACTAACTTTTTTTTAAAGAACTTTAACTTTTATCTTTTAACTAAATTAGAAATAAAATAATCGTTCATCCTACAAAATTATTCTTCTGATAAAATGGGAAGTCGATTAAAAAATAATAAAAAATAGATTGTATTCGAGTGTCCAAATTCCAAAATGTAATACGAAATATGAAAAATTGTGTTCATAAAGAATTCAGAATTTTAGGTCTTATGTTTTAATAATTTAAAATCATCAAATGAAGTTACGAAAATTTTGAATTAAGATTATACAATCTTGCAGGAAAAAAGTATTTAAATTGTTTTATTTTCAACTAATAGGTTCACCACAATATTTTGCAAATTGCACTCTTTCTTTATTTTATCTATCTTTTAAATCAAACGCGGCGTTAAGTGTATTACAAAATATTTATTTTACATTTCGGCCCGTGAAAAGCCGTAAGTTAGTTCAAAAGGGGCAATAAAGATGTTAACAGAAATTGGAAATTAAAATTGCTTCCATCTCAACGGTCACTTGTAATTCTGAAATTTGAATTAAAAATTGCAATATAATGAGTCAAAATGTTCATTTATTGCATTTAAATAAAAATGCTACTTGTGACGGACGAAATAAGCCAAATCTGTTTTAAAATTGTAAGAAAACAAAACGACATAACATGTTTTCATTCGGTTATCACTACTATCATCGATTTAGCTGAAATTTGGTACGAGAAATTATTTTTCAAACTATATAATCATCTATAGTCATTATTTCCCATACTTTTGAAGTGATATTATTTGTTTAGTGCATTGTATTATTGACATTGACTTAAAGTCTATTCTGTACGTTTGAAATGATTATATATGTGAGAAATAATGTTCTTTCTTAATTATTGTCGATGTGCCATTGAAAAATTCCAACTTAACACCAGCACCAAATGTCCGTAACATCTTTGAAATTTTACACAATTGTCAGAAGTGACGCTAGGGTTGTATCTCCGATTTTACTAATTTATCTTTCTTGTCTATTATTAAGAGTACAAATTTGAGATAGAATTAAGAAATGCTGAAAATGCTACGCTAGAAAATATAACGTATAATTAGTAATGTCATTTTTTGCTTTCAAACGTACAAAATTTATACTTGCATTTAATAAATGACGTATGATGTATATTACAATGTATTTAATTATTTTTTAAAATTATTTATATTAAAAGTCTATTATGTGACAATATAATACAATTTTTTTAGCTTTTTTGAACCTCCGAAGAGGTAATTTAGCTACAAATATTTGGAGGATCTCAAATCAGCTCATAAGAGGCCGTAAAGTAAACATTTTGTTACTGTTACCACCGTTTTTAATTTAAGGGACCGATAAAAACAGAAAAAGAGATATATAATTAATTCTGAGCCCAACAAAAAACCAACATTAAAAAAAAAACTATAAAAATCTTCCAAACGCCCTACAATCACCGCTGTCGAGTCCAATACGAGAGTAGTTTGAATTCCACGTCCATCTTATAGGTGCTATCGTTTACCTTACGATCATTTGCGAAAAAAAAGGTATTTCGTTATCCGTTAGTCGGTGAATGTTGTAAATTGATGTTTGTTGCCGCTGTTTATCTCCCGAATCAATCTAGGAACGAAACAAAATCATACGATAGCGTGCGAATAAAGAGAAAGTGATATTCGTTAATTCGATTGACGCGACACGATCGAGTCGTATTACAATTAGAAAAATTCGTTCGCCACTTTGTAGGTGAGTCGCTCGCAAATACTTCGGTAATCGAACGAATTGTATTAAAATAACCTTTAATTTAGTAACTTTCAATTCAAATTTGTCGACGAATCGATTTGCCAGGTTGACTTCAAACGCCCTCTGTGGGCATGCAACGTTACATCGTAATGAATGTATTGTGTCGTAGAATTTTGCTTTTTTGCGTATTACATGTTCAGTTCAAACAGTTCACCATTCGAATACCGGCCAAATCCAATATTAATCGCTCGTAATCTACGTACATATCACACTGTGAAAGGTAAACTCGATTTGTATAAATAACGAAATTTGTAAATCGCACGAGATATGCGGCAAGATTAATCTCTTCGATTAAGCGGTAAAATTAGCACTGCGTCGACTCATCGTATCGTGGTGATTAGGTATAATTACCGAATCGAATAAACGTTTGTATTATATCAAAACTGGTTTCGTAACTTTCCCTCAGTTCCGAACTTCCAGATTTTCGTTGATCGTACTTTTGTTTTATTGTTTTCTCCATTTTTTTAGGGTTTTATTTTTTCCGACATTTTTACAGTTGATTTTTGAATGAAAGTTTTATTCCTAATAAAAAAATAATAGAATAAAGTCAGAAATATTTTTGATAAAAGAATTTTGATTGTAATTTTAACCGTTTGTCCACTAATACTTAATATATACAAATTTCTCTTAATACTGAGATCAGAACTGCGATCAGTACTACATCTCACGTCTATAATCAAAATATCATTTTTTAACCATTTTAGTACTATAAATACACTATAAAATAATTTACTAGTCTGAACTCGTGTCTATTTTTAATCAGACATATAAAACTTTTGAGAAAATGACAATAAATTAGAAAAATTTCTTAGAAATAACTTCAAATTACTCAGTATTCTCACAAACTATGATGAGATGTTGTGATGTTATTTGTGAAGTTAGCATCTCAGGATGTTAAAGTGTTAAAGTTCGAATTACTTTATAATTAATAATAAATTAAAAAACGAAAGAACTATACAGGAAATTACTCGATTATATTCAAACATTCAAAATATGATGACATTAGTTACATTTTTAACTAAACGTTAGGTACGGGTAAATAACGAACACGATGACCAGACATTTTTGACATAAAACAGAATTATGTTAATTTGTTTATTTTGTTATTATTACGTTATTTTATGTAATTGATATGTTTTATTACATTAAGAATTTTATTATCATTTATATACCGTTTATTTTACCATTATAGTATTCGACGTTTTTAATTTTGTAGTCAGTCAGAGAGAGTCATTCTTCCCCGTCTCCCTTCCTGATTCCTACGACTCTTACCCGCAGTTTGGGGATTTCACCAGAAATGTTGATGCAGATTGCATCGGGAGATGGTTATTTGTATTATCCTCCCAGGCATTCGACGGATGGCGATGTATCTGTAAGTATAAAATCATTTATTACATTTTTTCACATTACATAAACAAATTTTGAGTTATTCCGGGGGTCCATTAGTGTAACCGCCAGAAAAAAGATGATTTTTTGGGGATTTGTTTGAAGAAGAAGGGTTTCTTATAGGGAAATACTTGGTAACATTTTTAGATACAAAATTAACAATTCGCAGTTCTCCGCTGCGGTAGTGATAAGGACTTACAAAGTGCCTTAAATACAAGTAAAAAATAAACATTTTATTGGAAGGTATCGATCGTAAGATGAATCGCAAAAACAACCAATTTACAACAATTTTTAAATATCGTAAGAAAAATTAATTATTTTTAATTTCTCCATAATTGAAACAAATTTAAAAAATAAAATTCCGAGAAACATGCGTTTAATGTTCGAGAACTCTTAATCGATTCATTTCATACACTTTTAAGACTTGTTTTTCGTTAATAGTAAAATTGATTCAAACTTTCTATACATTATTTAAAACATACGTATAAAAGTTAATTGATTAAAAAGTTTTTAAATTTGTTTCCCGTTTAAACAACTAACAAGGTTTAAAAAACGGTTGAAAATTAATGTTAAACCATGATTCCACTACTGGCTAAAACACATGTTCTTAAGAATTATTCAAAAATTTTAACTCGATCGGTTAAATATTTCTTCCAATATTATGTCAACAAGGTCGGAAAACGTTAATTTGGTCGAGGAACACATTTAAGTTTCTTTTTTGGTTCATAATTTTCTCAAAAGATGGATTAACCGGATTTTCCGTGAGACCACTAAAATGATGAACGTTTCATAATTATTCAAGAACAGGTGTTAACGTTTATTTTTATTAAGATAAAATTGAAATGAGTGAAAAAAGTGGAGTAACTCAGCAAATGTAAATCAGTAATTGAAAAAGGAACAGAACTTTTTAAATTTACCATATGTACAGTGAAGAGCTGCCATTATTTGGATAATTCTATGTAAAAGGGTTTTTATTGACCTTGAACATGAGAAAACTATCAATGGCAAAACACTGCGCTGCCAATTCCATTTTTTATTCTGCAAATGAAATGCCACCTAGTCTTTTCGAACGGATTTTTTGTGCAGAACTTTCCTATCGCGGCGCATTTTCTTGAAAAGTGAGGTTAAGTGTCTCAACATCTGCGTTTTTGGCATTGTTTCTCTTGTCTTTGTAGCAAAAGGAAATTTACTTCGAACAATCGCAGAATCATTTACGAGGTCTTTTTCAGTGCTGGAAATTATGGCGCTGTCTGAATTTTCCTATGATATTGCATTTTCGAGAAATGTTAGGTTTTATGTGTTAAATGTGCGTTTCATATTTCTATACTTCGAGTTTGTTGAGGGAAAAGAGAATTTACACATTTAACCATGTGTCACATTGGTTCCGCCATTTTGAATTTGCTAAAACTGACATACTGTTTGTAATAAGCGACCTTAAAGAATCTCTTACATTTTGCGTTATACGAAGCTGACATCGGATTCGTAATTGGCAACCTCGAAATCCCTAACAAATTTTCCATGGTTTTTAGCACAAAAAAAATACTTGCTGCAGTTGTCCGAAGTAAATTCTCTTTTGCTACAAAGAAAACGGAAATAGTGCAAAAAACGCACATTAACACATTTAACAGCATTTACTAGGACATGCGACGTGATAGGAAAATTCTGCACAAAAAATTCGTTCGGAATTATTTCTGTATAGAATTTTAAATGAATATTTTTATAATATAACCTACGAAATTAGTATCTCTAAAAAAAATGTATGCTCTAACATTAATCCTGTTTAAATAATTCAAGCAAGACTAGAGTAAAATACTATATCACATTAATTTTGAATTTGGCATCTTTTGCGGACGCTAACTGTAAAAAACTGTGTATTTTTACACAACACAAAATTTATAGTTTAATTTCAAGTTTTCGTTGCGCTAAACCCAAATTTCGCTACAGAATTGTTCTATCACGTCGAGATGTTGAGATATCCTAACCTAAAAGTGCAAAAAACACTATTTTTGCAAATATTCAGTAAGTTTTTGTGGCGGAACAAAAGTATTGTTTGCCATTTGGCATGAATACTAAAGATGCTATTTGTCAGCTTTGATATCCTTTTTAGTCGTTCCAATACGATTTTTTTATCGAGTATTCGAAGTTTTTGTCAGGGAACAATTATGATTTTTATACATTTAAGAAAATGGGTAATTAATTGAAAATAACTAACGAACTCGGACTGACTTTCTTGCCAAAAATTGTTTTATTATGTAAAGATGTTGAAATATTCTTACCTAAAAATTCAAAATACAAAAAAAAAAAATGTTGCCCATTTTCAGTAAGTTTTTGTGGCGGAATAAATTTTTTGTTCGCAATTCGAAAAAAAAACAGATTAAAATGCATTCATCAGAAACCTCAGTATATTTTTCCGACGGTTTTTAATGTGCTGAATCAAAATCTGGTCGTATAATTGCTCTACGGCGTCAAAATTTACGATATCCTAACCTAAAAGTGCAAAAAACGAAAATCATAATCGTGCCTTGACAGGAACTTCGATAACTCATTGAAAAAAAATCGTACGAAATGACTAAAAATGCATTTTAAAGTTGATGAATAACGCTTTAATCAAGCATTTTGTTCCGCTACAAAAACTTACTGAATATGAGCAAAAACAGTGTTTCTTTGCACTGTTAGGTTAGGATATCTCAAATTTCTAACGTGATCTCGTGTGGCTGCTAAGGTTTAAAGAAAAGGGTGTCATTTTATTATAGTGTCACATACTCATATTTCGCAAAATGTTATTAAATAAATAATGCAAAACAGATAATTATATATACGGAATTTTGATCATATTATATTACTATTTCAGGAAAACGGAAATATTATATTGCCTTCATTAACAGATATATTGGTAAGTATTATATATTTGTAAGTATCTATTTTTTATACCTATTCTGCATAGAAATCTACTACATATTCTATTACCTAACTACACTGTAACATTAATATAGTAAATATAACACAGCGCAGTAATTAAATAAAATATTACTTTCTATCTCAACCGCCAACTTTATTATTATTTTATTTTATTTATTTGTGATTTCGAATGTTTTCTTCCACTATAAATTGTATTTTATTCTAATAATTTTGACGTACATACCAGTTACATATTCGTTATGCACTTAATGCTGACGAATGAGATGAGGAAAATATATATTTAATTAGTCCCGGCGAGTAAAAAAAGTTAGTTTTTACAAGGATAGATAAAGAAATTCCAAAATTGATACATTTTAGAGGTGAAATATCGAAATTAGTATAACCTATGAAGTTGTGATCAAAGCCAATGTCAGTCTCATAGTCGGATATAATATATTCTCCCGAAACCTTTTCTGCTGTCAATATTTTTGTTTGAGGAAAATTATTAAGGCACAATTAATGACGGCAACTGCTGAAATCTAGTTACTAATCATACACTGAGCAGATGTAGACATTTTTCCACTATTTGGAATATAAAATTCCTTCCAGTGCACCTTTTACCCGAAACGATTTCACAATACCTTATGTTTTATATAAGTTTCAATAAAAGCCACTAGGTGGCTCATCAATCCATAAATAAAGTAAAGCAGCGAATAGTTCATGTATTGATTTTAACGAATGTGTGCATTATGTTGTTTTTTGTTTCGAGCGACACCTACTGTATTAAGCAACAATTTATACTTATTTAATAATATATTCGTTTAACTAATTAACCCATGAAGTCCCGCTGATATAATATCACATTTTCTCCTTAGTGAATTTCATTTTGACCAAATTATTCTACAATGTTGCACTAGAAAAGAAAACCTCGGAATAATCATCGAAAATATCAGGAATTTTTTATTTGAAAATAGCAGATTCTCGGGAAAAATGTTGGCGGAAAAAAAGTTCTTAGAATTAGTCAAAGAATAAGGTGAAATTTTTATAGAACTTTTTGAACATTTTTTAATTTTTCAAAATTTCAGGATTTTGTGTAATGTATAAAAAAATGACACTATATTTGTTCATGAAATGTCGACAACTCAGACCCAAAAGAACTCAAAAATGCAATACAAAAATCGGTGTTCGCTCACTCTTTTTCAGTTTGACACAGCCTAGCTTAATTTGATAAATTGGTAAATAAGAAATTAAGCTTTTACATATTACAAATATTACACCGAAAAAAAAAATTAATATTATCTTATAATATCTACTGCGTTTTAAGATAATTATCAACTTAACGATGTCTTTCCGGCCATGACCAATATTTAAATGGTATTTTTTAGAACTACGCAGCACTCTTGAATTACTCCCATTTCAAAAGTCAAGAAAAGAATGAGCCTCTGCCAGCACACAATGACAATATAGAATTGGCAAAAACTCAATCAAAGCCATTTATTGCCATCGAGTGCAACTGCTCATTGCACCGTTTAGAAAGCAACTGCGCGGTAACTCTTAGCTTAAAATGTCCTTGTGCAGATTTAAGCTTTACTAAACTTAAATCGAACGAAACTGGCCAGTGTCTGGATTTACGCCATCCTGTGAAAAAAGAGGAGCAGGACGAAAAACCAGTGATATCTACGACAAATACGACCGACGAGGAAGACTGATAGGAACTATATCGTTACCGGCTGGATTTGTTACGTTCCAGTATTAAGTCTGTTGAGTGGATTTAAGTGAACAATAGGTTTTAATGTAATAATGCAAATAGTGTTTTATACATGTGCAGTTTTTAATCATAGACAAAGTAATAGGTATTATAATAAACGAAATTTGACAACTGTTTTAGGCCACTCTGGTCAGTGGCGAGATTTCCATATTGGACCAATAGTTACGACCTACAATTTAAATTTATAAGTTTTGTTCAATGTCATTTGATTTATTTCTTAATTTTAGCAAAATCGACTTTTAAGTGCCGTAAACGTGTAATTTTTACGTAGTCATAATATTGTTACGCGATTTTGACTTTTATTGTTTATAGGAGCAGCGGAGATATTTTACGTTTGATTGCTTGTTTTGTACACGATGCGTATTTTAGATTTAGTTTCAGTATTTTAATTAATTGCGATGTTCCTGATATATTACATATTTTAACGAGGTATTTGTTAAGTTTCGAAATTCTTGTTTATTAGAGGTGGGAAAAAAGCTTCGAAGTAGGCTGTTTAATTCGTTGACATTGTCTATAATTTTTAGTAACAAAATGCAAACATCATACATATCACATTCGAACATTAACAAAAATGTAAATATTTCCAGTTGATATACATTTTGCGTAATTGCGTTAAGTTAAATTTTACAATTTACATGTTATTTACGAAATACACGAAACGCGTCAAGATTTGTAATACTTTTTACTATAATAAAAGTTACTGAGTTCTATAGACTTTTTGTGTGGTCGTTTTCGTTCCTTCGTATTTTTTTTTGTTTCTAATTTTAGGTGATGTTCCTCCTGTCCGCTCCTGTCCAACTTCTTCCGGCTTTGGAAACACGGCGGCAAAGCCTCAAATTAAGAAGTTATAGGTATGTACCATAAAACCACAAAATCTGAGCTCAGGGCATTTTATTCTACTTACTGTCGAATATTTACGATATAGTGGTCATGTAGAGAAATCGTGGGATTTCAATTCATGTTTACTAAATATGTACGATAATAGTAACATTGTGAAATCCAATGCAAAAAATTACAACTGCATTAATTTAAACTGTTGGAAAATAATATATTGAAATGTGATAATTTTTTCAATTTTCAAAATAATTTCCCATTCGTCAGTTTTCGTTTTCTTGCAATAAATATGATTCTAGTTTTGTTTATTATCATAATTACACTGTTAGAAATGTTCAGAAATTTCGGATACTTTTATGTTACCGAAGTAACAAAATTTTACTAAATCCTGTAACAGAAAGAACCATTACGTTATATTATCAGAAAATTACGAAACTGTAACAGAAATTTCAGAAGGAAGCAGTGAAACACGGAGACATTACTTTGGTTTGTAGTCGCTAGGTGCGGCCGCGCACCCATCGCAGAAGTGGAATTTTCATTCGGTCATAAAGGATTCCCCGGTCAACCATCAGTAGTTTACAACGAGTCTCATCCGAATATTGTTGAATTGTATAATGTTGATTCTTATTAGTAGGAAGGTAATAAATAGATATATAGTAGGACCTCTTACTAACGACTGGTTTGGTTCCTAGCCCTCCCCTCATACCTCTCACGAACGACTACTCTAGAGAGAAAGACTCTTCCACCACTACCATGATTCGGACCAATAAGATGCGTCCGGTAGAAGGGATAAGGAGAGGTATCTCGTAGTCGTTCGTGAGAGTGATTTTCTGTCGTTGATGGGAGGTGTCGTTAGTGAGAGGTCCTACTGTATATCTTTTTTTTCTACCCTGATGCACATTTACAAAACAGTGTTGTTTTTATTATATTCTCTATTTTTAATAACAGGGTAGTCTTCCCCAAACGAAGGACAATGAATCATAGAAAAAACAAAAAAATATGATAAAGCAAACAAATTTTACTCCCCTTATACTATTCTGTTACTGTACGAAATTTCTGTTCAAGTTTCTTAAATTCTGAAACGGTAACCGTAAAAAGCTTCAGTTACATATTTCAGAAAATTACTACAGAAATTTCTTACAGTGTAGTTAAAATACATTTTTACTGTTCTCCTTAGTTGTGTTGATGATATTCCCGTCTTGTTTACCTTGTCGTGCAATAGAATGCAATTATAATTTATAATACGAATTTTAATCTGTTGCACTCTTATGAAAACAGCTAATTGGATCCACAAACAATGAAAATCAGTCGCTATGTTATTCTTCAGAACAACAGCTACTGTAGGTAACCAAGAAATACAGAGGCGAGAATATTAAAAATAAAACAAGCATCACCGAATAATTCTATGTTATTTTAACGAAAATTTAAAATTTGTTAAATTTTGAAAAAAGGTGTATTTAGCCTGTATACAAATAACAAATTTGGATTATGGCCTTCTATATTCCATCAAAACGCATGACCGTTGCAGATTTTTAACCTGGAATTACATATAATAATATAAATTGCGTCTTCTTAGCATGGAAAAGCCTTCACTTAACCGTTTCCGGGACACATTTTTCTAAGGAACCATTTTTCATGAAACTGATCACGAATATGAATTCAAATTTTGAAAAATCAAAATGGCGGATTCAATGTGGCCGGCCAAAAATGTAATCTCAATTTCTTACATTTTTGATCGGCCATATGGGACTTTTACAAATCGAATACACCATATTAAGTAGGGGAAGAGGTTCGGTTATGAACACCCTTTCATTTTTGGCTCATAAATTTTGCTGAACTAGATATTATGCAGACATATGCATATGTATGGATAGCTAGAGATATCAGTTAACTACTGTTGAAGAAACTAAATTGATTTTATCGATTAGAAAATTTTGGTCAAACATTTAGTAGTTCGGTTGTGAACACCACTGAAAAATCTACTAGAAATAGCAAAAATAGAGTAAAACGGCCCAAATATATACAGAAATGATAATTTATTGATTTCAAAAACCTTTAACGTCAGAAAAAGAACAATAGATACCTATTATTCTTCATCCTCTTCACGACGTTTACATTCCCAATAAACGAGTTCGTGTGCAAACATTTTTAATACGATTTCATACGTTTCCATCCCGTTTCTTTCCTCGTTATTTCGCGGTAAATCGTATGAAAACGTATGCAAGATGATGCAACGAGTTAAAACGCATCGAATCGAATGAAATTAGTGCATCTGCGCGGCGTATAATTTCGTACGGAAGCATTTAGGAATAAAAATTGAGGTTAGGTTTGCACATAATGTATTTTCATATTAAAACTCATGGAATTCAGACAAGTTTTACCGGGTTTATAGTTCGTCTTTTTTTTTAAATATTATTCGAGGTTCATAGGTAATTAAAAAAGGATTGTGTTGGAACACATATATTTATTTTTTATTGCAATTTAACATTTTAATTCATCTACATAATGATCATCAAGGAATATATTATTTTCGAAGGGTACATCTGCCTCGTCTTGCTCACTGTTTGACAGCTCACCATCATCTCCTTTTCCTTCTGTTTCATCAGTTTTTTCAGACATTTTTATTTTCTTCGACTTTTTTGTGCCTTCTACGTTTTTCCTCTTCGTTGTAATTGATGCTTAAAAATGATAAAATTATACAAATCATTTAATGAGTGAACATGTTATGGAACTGATGTTATCGAGGTTCAGTTCGTCGTTTTCACGCGTAGGCGCCACCAGCGATCTAACATGGCTTCGTATTAAAACGAATGAACACTTCGTATAGGTAAACACGTATGCCTTCGAATGATTTCAATAAAAAATTTGCATTCGACAATTAGCCGTTTCCGTATGCGAACGAGTGTACATAACCTCAATTTTAAAGACTATTAATACTGCGCACATATTCGAATGTTTTCGAATGTAGAGCGAAATGAAATCGTATGAAATATCATTTGCTTTAAGCAACCCATCAAAGAACGTATCATTTCGAATTAAAAATTAATACCCGTGTTTCGAAAATATCGCATATTGACGCATATGATCGAATGTAACGTATGACATCGGATACATTGGAAAGACGACAAATATTCGAAATATATTGTGCGTATGAAAACATTTGAAAACGACTAATTTCGTATTAAAATTTGATCAATTTCATTCGAAATTGGAAACAAATCGAATGAAAGTCGAAATTTTTGCACACGAACTCGTTTATTGGGTTGCCACTGGCTCTTACGCATTTGAGCAAACTTCAACCCGCACAGAGAAAAGTGAAACAAATGAAAGCCGATCGGAGAAAACTTGGAGAATCAAGCATCGATTATAAATTATACAACACGTACGACAATATTTTATGATTTGCCAAAAAAAGGGGTGTTTACAACTAAATATTGTAGCCACATGAAACCTCATGAAAAAAACTGTTCTTTTGCACATTGTGGTGGCTGTCGCTATTAAATCACTAAATATAATAAATTTACTATGTAATTATTCGTTGCACTTATATTTTTCTTTGATTAAATTTGATGTGTACGGCTTTTAAGAACACTGAAAAATAGATTTGTGGCGACGTATAAATTTCAGGAAAGCAATTTTTTGGCTTTGGCTTTAGAAAAAAGCGCAAGCTACTTTTTGTTTTCATAATCGCACAAAAGCTGCATGTAGCGATAATACACACTTGACATTTGTCCAATTTGATTCATTTCTTTTCAAACAAAATGTACACAGGGGTGTTCAAAACTGAACCTCGCCCTACCATTTGATTCTAAATTTTGTTATGGGTTCCTTATTCAAAAAAAGTCGACACGTGTTTCTCGATTTTTTTAATCAATATTTTCAAAAATACGGCGGTTTGAAATTTGCAATACTCGCCAATTCTGCACTTTTTTGAATTGCCATAACTCCGGTTCTATTTATCCGATTGACTTCAGCCAAGGCTCATTTTTTAAGGTAATGAAATTGTCTTTATTCCATATGCATAGTTTTAAAAATTGTTTATAAAAAGCGATAGTTATAAACAATTGAATATTAGAAATTCCATTTACGGCCAACAATATATCAATTTTGTTATTGCACCATTGAATTTCTCGGAAAATTTCCTACAAGACACATATTTTTCCAGAAGCTATGGAAATCATATGGGATAAAGACAATTTCCTTGCTTTTAAAATGAGCCTCCGCTGAAGTCAATCGGATAAATTGAACCGGAGTTATGGCAATTCAAAAAAGTGCAGAATTGGCGAGTATTATAAATTTCAAACCGCCATATTTTCGAAAATATTGATAAAAAAAACACAAATACGTGTCGACTTTTTTTGTATAAAGAACACATAAAAAAAATTAGAAGCAAATTAAAAATGTCGACCAATATATTTTACGAAATTCGTTCGATTTCTAAAAGAATGTCCCATATTGTCTCCGCCATATTGAATTCCTAAAATCTGAGTTTAGATTCTTAATCAGCGACCCCAAAAACCCCCTAGTTCCCAGTTTAATGTCGATCAGGTGATTTCTACGTTTTGGTCGGTCATGGTGAATACGCCATTTTTAATTTTCAAAATCTGAGTACAGATTCGTAAACAACAACCTCAAAAACCCCCGAGTACCCAGTTTCATCTCGATCCAATTCAACATTTGCCAACGAATTTTAGTTCTTTATTTGTTTGTAAATCATAACATAAATCATGGAAAAGATACTAAATGAACTAGACATTTTATTTTATTTACATATGAAAGGATGGCATGTGTATAATGATTTCTGAAAATTTCAGTAGAAAATATTTAAAATGAAGGCATTGGCAACCTCTTGATGTAGAACATCCGATAAAAAGGCCACCTGCGGTAGTCAGCATAACTTTGACAATTTTCACCTGAAACAACAAATTAAAAGTTTTACTTAAAATGTGTGAATATTAAGTCTCTAAACGAAGGAATTGAACAAAAATTAAAAATTGAATTTTTGCAGCGTTTTTTGCAAAAAATGTCTGTTTTGGCCGAAAATTAGGCCAAATGATGGCTTGTAAAATGAGTTGTAATCAATCTTCATGCATATAATACAGAAATAGGCCATCTTCGTCACAATCATCATCGGCGTCGTTCCATGCATTAAATATTATGAAATAGTAGTTTTCGTATTAAGGGCGTAAAATTTTAAAAAATGTCCTAATTACGTTGTGACGATAGATGTTACTTTTCTTTTGCTGCCTAAAGAAAATGTCCAAATGTTGTTTAGGCTAATGTAAGATGTCGGTCGACTTTCTCCCACCTGTGTTACAAAGATTCTTATGCGGTTGGCACTACATGTTTTGTTGTATTTGACTGACTCTTTCTTTCCTGTTACAACAAACACATGCCAGTAAAGAATGGGGAGAATCACGTGGACCGAGGTGCGACATCCGCGTCAACAAAAAGACACTTCTCCTTGTTCGTTCTTGCGATATAGTAGTGAATCTTTAGCATTTTTGTGAACTCGAATATTGACATATTTAACCCGTTTTATTGAACAGATTGCGGATTCCATAGCGGGAGAATGGATGAAGCTACGGTAAGAAATCCTGTATTATTCGATTTAGCGTGAAATTTTGAACATTTCTATCCATACTCCATGTCGATAGCTTCAAAATTGAGAACTTTATCGCTATTTTAGTCTAAAATCGTCCAATATTTACACATAAAACGGGCAAATTTTAGCCTTTAATGGAGTTTTAATATTGACTTTTGGGATTTTCGTATCCAATTTCGTCATGATTTTGTATAACACGTCGGGACACGCATTTTAAGCTCAACTGCATTCGGTTCAGAACAAAAGATATTCCAAACAATGGAAATTTGATAAATGATGAAATCGACAAATATATTAAAGAAATCGAACTGCACATTCTTGATACAATAGATAAAGTCATTCCAGAAGTAAAGGATAAAAATTCGTGCGATTCATATATAAACAATAAAATTAAAGATATCCAAAGAAACAAAAAATACATTATATCACAAATAAATGAAACGTGCCGTAATAATTCACAGAACAAAGAAGAAAAAATTGCATACCTGAAATCACTACTGAATAACAAAAATCCCAATAAACGATTTCGCAAATATGTTTCTTCAAGTAAACAAAATCTTCCGACCAAATAGTAGCCTATCTGTACCACTTTTAAACATTCCTTGTAACAAAATAGAAATTATAAAAGCGGCCGACATAGATCCGCAATGCTTAAACTCCGATAACGAAGGAAATTTTATCATTGATAGCCCAACAGACAAATTAAACGTAATTGGCAGTCACTTTGAAACCACTCATGTGCAGAATGAAAAGTTTGGAAAAGAACGATTACAGAAATTATTGTTAACGACACGAGCAAACAGAATCTGGAAATGGAAAGCAATCACACCAACAATATTTCACTTGCAACTTCAACATTAATAACTTACCAGACAACCCCAATCAAATAGATAACCTAGTTCAATATTTCACTGATTATAGTTCTCTAAATAAAATATTGAATAAAATAAACAACAAAAAATCTGCAAGCCAAGACAACATACCAAATATTGTATCAAAGCATATCCCGGCAAAAATTAAATAGTATTACATAACTATTTTTAACAATGCTTTAAATAATACGTACTTTCCAAAATAATGGAAAGTAGCAAAAGTAACAACATTACAAAAAAAAAACAGACAAAGATTCCTCCAATCCAGCCAACACTAAAAATTGCATAAATCATTTTTCTAATGTGTTTAAAATAAGAGACAATACTTAATTTTCTGTGCATTTTACCTGAACATTTTGTACTATAATAGAGTATTAGATTCATGCCCCCGGAAACATTTATATATCTAGACGAAGACAATTATATACAAGACATGAATAATATCCCAATTATATACCACCCAGTCAGCACTGGACGTCCAGTGGACGTACATATTTCGTCCATGTTACGTCCATACGTCCAGGACAAAAAATGGACGTAAATGGACGTCCAACGTACGTACATCTCCGGACGTTATATGTACGTCCATCTTTGAACATCCAACGGACGTCCATATTACGTCCAAATTAGGTCCATAAATGTATGGACGTATATCGTATGTCCTATGTACGTACATACTTGGACGTCCAATGTACATACTTATGTGGACGTCTAAGGTACGTTCATTTTTCGACCATTCGGACCTGCATTTTTATGAACGAATAATGGACGTCCAGTGTACATACATACTTGGAGGTCCAGTGTACTTACTTATGTGGACGTCCACCGTACTTCCATTTTTCGACCATTCGGGCCTTCATTTTTATGGACGAATAATGGACGTCCAGTGTACATACATACTTGGAGGTCCAGTGTACGTACATAAGTGGACGTCCGCGGCACCTCCATTTTTCCAAGAAGATGCGGCGCACAAGATGGCAGCCACGACGATGCGACGCGCTGGTGTGAAGAACTCCTTTGTCTTTTATGGCTCCTTTACACGCGGTACTCCTTATATTTTTACGTAAATTAATGAAATTCGATAATTTAGGTCGCATTTGTTGGCGTGGATCGTTGGAGGCCCGTATAAGTGCAGAAGTGGACATACGTTGGATATATTATATTACGTATATTTTGTTCGCTTAAAGTCCATTTTCGGACCATTGAACGGCCATATTTCGTGCGGAATGTTACAATATTGAACGTAAAATAATTTGGACGTTATTAGTCCATAGAATACTGAACGTATATTGGACGACCAATGGGCTTGATATGTTACGTATTTCGTCCGTTATGGTCCATCGAACGTCCACTCTTGGGCCAGTGTACGTACATTTTGGACGTCCACCGCACGTTCAAATGTGTGTAGTCTGGTCGTTCCATGGAATAATAATGGACGTTCAGTGGACCTCCTATGGACGTCCACTGGACCATATTTTATCCACGGTACGTCCATGTTTAGTCCACATTCCGTACACAGCCGTCTTCTGGACGTCCATATACCACTTATTTCGTCCATTTATTGGCCACACTTCGTCCATAGTACGTCCAAATTTCACCCAGAGTACGTACACGCCTGGACGTCCATTGGATGTACACTTCTCTCTCCTCTGGACGTACCATGGACGTACAATGGACGTCCCAAATGTGCAATATGGACGTCCAGTGGAAGTTCCTTCTGGACATAGCGTACGTACATTGGACGTCCAATGGACGTACATGTGCTGATTGGGCACGCGAACCGCAGCATGAACAATAAATTAATAACGTACGATCCAAATCTTAATGGATCATTGTACAGAATGATTTAAGAATTAACTGTAAATTCTGCATATGAAACCACGATACTGAATCATTTTTTCTGGAAAAGATTTATAAAATATTATAAAAGATTATCAATAGTAACAATATCCTGTTTAGGATTCTTTTACTTCACTCGTAGTGTTAACGATATACATAACTATAGTTAAAATAATAATACATTAGACGAAGTTACGTCACTCTATGTCAATAGTCTGAATAACACTTGTAATCGACAACCTTCGTTTATTAAGGTTAATTGAATTAATATGTAATTTTTAGGTAATAATAAACATATATAAAAAAATTCTCGTCCGATCACTGACGTACGTGAAACAACATTGAGCGCGGTCAGCACTTGGATAGCTGACCGCTTGGGAACACCGCGTGTTGTTCTTTTTTTGTTGTTTTTGTTTGCGGTCTACGTGTTATTATAGATGTATATAACGAAAAATGTTAAATCGCCGCCAAAAACGACAAAATTTACCATGATTTCAACAATACATTCGTAATGCAATGTATCTTTATAATGTCGTCAAAATTAAAGATTATATTGAACTATCGCTTGAATATGATGCAGTTTAGTGATATATATATTATGGAAAACGTCAGATATTTTTATGAGTTCAAATATTATTGCCGCAACTAATTTAGAATAAATGCATAAATTGGCTTTCGTTGAAATTAGTGCACTTCACAACCGATTACAAGGCCCGTTTCTTGTCTCTCGATTTAGCGATTTGATTTTACCAGACAACGACCATATCATGTTTAAAAAACCAGTTCTCGTCAGTCTCAATCCGACAGTCGTAGCGTACGGACGTGCTCAGTTCGAACGAACAAAGCGCCTCATTCGTTAAACAAAACATTCCATATTATTAATGGAAAGAAATAAAATTCAGTGCGTTGATTTAGTGCTACAAAGTTAGTGTTTTTCTAAATGCAGAAAAAAGTGCGACCACGGTGCCGAAAACAAAAATGTCACAAACACCGGCATAATCGAGACAAAAAATAGAAAAACCAAAAGAAGAAAATTCTCGAAAAAGAACTTCGTCGCTGGAAAGCTTATATTCTAAAGTGCAATCTATTACTGAAATATTAAAAAAAAAATGACGAAATTAAATCCAAGGCCGAATTTAGTAACATAAAACGTAATAACGTACTTTTTGTGACTTTTATCAATGACTTAATAGATAAAATAAAATACGCTACTCCATTGCTTTTTGCTGATGACGTAGAAATATTTATTCAAATTACTAAGTCTATAGACTGCTTTCACCTACAAGCTGACATTGATAATTTGCACTACTGGAGTCAAGTAAATGGTTTGAAACTAAATCCTAGTAAATGCTGTATTCTATCTTTTTCAAGATCGTCTAAGATGAACTACAATTACAACATTGCAGGACAGATTATAAACAAAGTTTCATCGGTAAAAGATCTGGGAGTTGTATTTGCTGATAAACTCACTTTCAAACAACATATCGACTACATAACTAATAGAGCCTTGAAATGCGTAGGATTTATAAAAAGGAACACAAAAGATTTCAAGAGTGTTAGTGCAATTCGATGCTTATATCTTGCACTAGTTCGACCAATCCTGATGTATGCATCATGCGTTTGGTCACCTCAATATAAGACCGATTCTAATGCTATCGAAAAAGTCCAACATCTGCTCCTACGCTACCTTGCATTTAAGAATGGTAATCCTATGCCATTTCAAGAACATATGTACACAAATGCTTCCATTAAATTTCAGCTTCCAACACTTCAATCATTGAGAGAAGCTAATGATATCATATTTTTATATAAAATTATTAGCAGAAATATAAAGTGTGATCAATTGTATAATCTACTTCCATTTAATGAGTCAAACCATCATACTCTCCGTCATATTGACACATTCTACGTTCCAAATCTTAGTAGGAATTACCTAAGAAATGCTCCTATTTGTAGAATTTGCACCATCTTTAACGAAGCACATAGGAACAACCTAATTACTCCAGGGCTACTGAAGAATCCATCATCTCTGCGGCAAGACAGATTAAGACCAAGTTCTACAAGTTTTAATACCAGCATGAAAAAATGATGTCTTTTCTTTATTTCTTTATTTTCTATTTTGATTTTTAAATTATTGTTATAATTTGTATACTTATGTTTTTTCTTTTTATTATACGTTGCTAATTTTCAAATATATATTTTGTAATATTACGATGTTAAAGGATGATCTGCATCCGTAAATTTAGATAATAAATAAATAAATAAAAAATCAAAGGAAGATGTTGCATCAAGTAATCTAGATGTAATAAAAAAACAATGCTAAAATGGACTTGGACGACGAGTCGGACAACGCGAATGAAAGCTCGTCAGAATACTACAGTCAGAATAAGTTCAATGTTCTAAAAAATGACAATTACGATGACGATTTTCCATCACTAATAAGGGCAAAAAACATCGATGCAAGAACTCACTCAAGGAAGTCATTCATTCGAAGGAAGAAACAAAGGCAGAGAGAACAACAACACAGCTTTACCAAGAAAAGAAAGACAACACCGGCTTGGAAGGCGCCTTGTTGTCTCAGGATACAAACAAGCCCAGACCTGTGGGTCCGAAGAAACGAACGGAAATTATTAAATTAAGAACTTTTATATTAAACGAATAAATGGTATAAAACACATACTATTCATGGAAAATTTAGAGGACTTTAAGAAAGCAAAATTAAAACTAACGTCAGTTAATTCTATTTTTTACTCGTTTACTCCAGATTCAGAAAAACCGAAAACTTGCATTATCAAAAGTTTGACTAACACGTTTGATAGCAAAGGAATTTTTGATGAATTAAAAAATCTTGCCATAGAAAATATAAATGTTGCAAAAGTAAACCAATTTCGAACGAAATACTTTATAGAAAATAATATTTCATTACCCATTTTTCTGGTTCAAATTTCTGCAGACAGCATAACGAACAATTTATTAAAGATTAAATATTTAAAGTACCAAGTAATCAAATGGAAAAAAATACATTATTTAGTGTTTCAATTGCCAGTTATTATTACACACTTCTCAAAATTGTTATATGAATTACAGATGCGTAAAATTTAATGAAAGACATAACCCTGGCGAATGCAAAATAAAAAAAGGCGAAATCGTTGACAAAAGTAAAACATTTTGCGTAAATAGCAAAAACTTTGGTCACCCTGCATCCTATAAGGGATGTCTGATAAACTTAATCGGAAAATAGCTAAAAATAAAGAAATAAAAAATAATCGAATAAATCGATTAGTCAAAAGTAAAATGAAGAAGTCAATTTTTCAGAAATGTTAAAAAGAAATCCGAATAGTCAAATAACACTGGCACAACTGAAGACTAAAACATATTCTCAATCTATTTGGTATAAACATATAATCTCATAAAAAAGGACTAGCTTTCGCAGACGACTTAATGATTTATATAACTGGATCAAAGTCAAATAAAATTTAAGAAGAACTACAGGATCTATTTCAGAAAATGCAAAATTATTATCACTCTTGGAAATTGAAAATAAATCCCTCAAAATGCGAGACAATAGCTTTCAGGCAAATATTCACAAACCTCTCCAAATCAGAAAGAAATGGTATTAAACATTTTTGTATAAAAGAGAAAAACAACGATGAAGCAATCCCCATCGAAAAATAGTCAAATATTTCTGAATAAATGTAGACGAAAGAGTATTATTTAAAAAACACATAGAAATTCAACTGAGTGAAGCAAAAAATGCATTCTGGAAATGCAAAAGATTATTTTACTCGAAACATCTGCAACCAAAAATAAAAGTTCTTTGCTATCAAGCGCTGGTCAAGCCTATATACTCACTTATGCTTGTCCAATATGGTACAACATATCAGCATCCTTAATGGAAAAAATAAGAGCATTTGAACGGAAGATGCATCATAACGTGCCTAGGATTATATAGATCCCAAGAAAGCAAATTCAAAAGATACATAAGTAACGATAAAATATACATTGCCATTATCCATAGAATAGATTGTCACATACTAAAAATTTGCCGCAACCATTTCTCTTATGCATCTAACATCAGAGAAAACAGTTCGATGTTCAGAGCTCTGTACCCGAATGCGATGTACCATAATCACACTCTAACGACAGGATTCATACTACCCGAAACAATTATATACTTAGATCAAGAAAATTACCTACAGGATGATAACAATATTCCAATCATTTACCATGTAAATCGCCGAATAACTAATAAGCGTATTATGTACGATCAAAATCTAAACGGATTATTATACAACACTGTATGGAGATTTAATAGAGACCTACCGCGCAAAGATCACAAAGATAAACATACAGACAATTCTAAAAAATACTGGTGGATTTCCAAAAACACAAATTAATATTATGAAATGTAGAAATGTATTACGCAATCAAAATATGCATCTAAAAAATTTAGGTTTAGACGTAGGTTTAAGTTGTACATATGTAAATAATACAGTAATCGTTGCAAAAGCAACATATAATGTTTTTCTCGACCGCTTATTAATAAATAACAAGTATAAGATTTCATTTCTTGGTAAGTACGGTCCTTTTACATAAATAAACAAACAATAACATTAAATAAATGGGTTGTCGATTTCAACCACTAAGTATGTCATAAAGTGACATAAGTGAGCATTGCCAGGATTTGTAGTATAACCTCTCAGAAATTTTGATTTTACTGTTCGGAATATAAGAAATTTGAATGACTTAACTATTAATAGGTTCTGTGTCTCTCTAGCGGTGATAGAGGGAACAAATTTCTATTGTAGAAAATATACGTTTCGTCCAAGTTTTTTCACGTGGACTCATCAGTAAGATCATGAAAAAACCTGTCTTATACGTATATCCGGTTTTCTTTATAAATAAGTGATATTTTAAAATTAATCTAGCAGAAGAGGAATGCTAGAAAAATTTGAAAAGATATCTATGCATGATAATGGTAACGTGATTTCATTACACACTGCAGTAAATATGAGGATCCATTGTCAAAATACAGTAATCGTTGCAAAAGCGACATATAATGTTTTTCTCACGCTTATTAACAAATAATAAGTATCCGATTTCATTTCTTGGTAAGTACGTCCTTTTACATAAATAAACAAACAATAACATTAAATAAATGGGTTGTCGATTTCAACCACTAAGTATGTCATAAAGTGACATAAGTGAGCATTGCCGAGATTTGTAGTATAAGATTATATGTAAATAATCCTCTATTCATATCCACCATCCACCCTACACTCCTTTGCCACTCCCTAATTATCTAAAAAAAACAGATTCGTTTTCCAGTTTCCGATCCGTTTTCTTCTGGATAAGAAATAAAATAATACCGTAAAAGTAAATTATGTTAAGCAAATTTAAAGGCTAAAATACTCCGAATAAAACTATGTAGCGTGTACTTCGCGCCATTAATTATTAGTATTATATCAGTCAACCGTCATTTATTGCGGTTATTATTGTAAGATTATATGTATTATGGGTAACAATAAACAATAAAAAAAAGAACCAGTTCTCGTCCGATTACTGAAGTTAAGAAGTATTGAGCTAGGGAAAACCGCATGATGTTGTCTTTTTTGTTTTTTGCGATCCACGTGTTATTATCGATGTATACAACGAAAAATGTTAAAGCGCGGCAAAAAAACAACAAATTTTACCATAATTTCAACAATATATTCCTAATGAAATGCATCTTTTTTAATGTCGTGAAAATTCAAGATTATATTGAATTCTCGCTTGAATATGATGCAGTTTAGTGATACTGTATATTATGGAAAACGGCAGATAATTTTATGAGTTCAAATATTATTGCCGCAACTAATTTCTAATAAATGCATAAATAGTTTTTTGTTGAAATTAGTTCACTGCACAATCAATCACAAGGCTCGATTCATGTCTACAGTTGTAGCGATTCTATTCTTCCAGACAACGACCTTACCATGTTTAAAAAACCAACTTTCGGCCGATCACCTAAGTTAGAAAACATTGAGTGCGGTCAGTTCTGCTGGATGCCGGCCGCTTGCGAATACGGCGTGTTGTCTTTTTTTGTGCCACGTGTTATTATCGATGTAAATAACGAAAAATGTTAAATCGCCCTCAGAATCGACAAATTTTACCATAATTTCAACAATATATTCCTAATGCAATGTATCTTTTGTAATGTCGACAAAATTAAAGATTATATTGAACTCTCGCTTGAATATGATTTAGTGATATTGTATATTATCGAAAAAAAATATTATTGCCGCAACTAATTTATAATAAATGCATAAATTTATTTTTGTTGAAAGTAGTGCACTTCACAATCGATCACAAGGCCCGATTCATGTCTCTCGATTTAGCGATTTCATTTTATCATACAACGACCATATCATGCTAAAAGAACCAGTTCTCGTCAGTTCTCGTCTAGTCGCGCCACGGTGCGGACGCATGGCAACGAGCTTATCGATCGCGATCTGCGTCAAATTAAAAAATAAAACGTTTATCAATTCCAGTATAGAATGATATTATTTTGCATATAAAATCTTTGTTGTTGAGACATTACCAATTAAGTTTTATATAGACATTAAAAAATAAATATACGTATCGCACATAACCTACAAGACGCAGTGATTTTATACGGACTTAGTGAAAAAAGCAGTGTATTTTCACTGCGTACTTTCTTTAAATCATAGTGCAGTGATTTCATACATAGTGTACTTTCATATGTCGAAAATAAACATTGAACGACCACAAAGGAAAACATGTCAATACAGGTCCCATTAGAGAAGGGGAATAAAAAGAACGAATCCACAAAGGAAAAGAACGAATCCACAAAGGAAAAGAATGAATCCACAAAGGAAAAGAACCCTCGCAAGAGAGTGTCATCTTTGAAAAATTTGAAAACAAAAACACAAAGTAGTAATGCAGGTTTAATTAATAAAGAAAAAAAAATGGCCAAACTAAATCCGAAGCCCAACATAGTAGCGAGAAAACCGCGAAAAAATAGCGGTAACGCGCAGGAACAAGTTGACATAAAAAACAATGATGATGAAATAATGGAAACTGAAGACGGAGACTGTTCATCTCAATACTCGAGCGAAAATAAATTTAATGTGATGCAAAATTTTGATCCGAATTCCGACGATTTTCCGTCATTAATTAAACAAAAAACGATGCAGCAAGCCAAAATAAACGATTAAAAGACGAAGATGATCAAGCATTAAAACAGAAGGATAACTTAAGAGAAAAAAAAATCAACGGAAATAAATTCACAAAAAAGTAACCAGATTAACGTCGCCCGCGACGAAGAATTTTCACAGAAAAGCCCTAACTCGTCCGAGCATGCAAGAGTGAAGAGACAAAGCGACGTGCCGCCAATCAACATAGTCAAGCAGGACCCGCGAGATACAATACGATTAATCGAAGAAAAGTTACAAGTAAAAAATTTTCATATTAAGCGCGTAAATAATAACAAGCATATTCTATATATGCATAACTTAGAAGACTTTAAGAAAGCGATGTCTTTATTAACGTCTGTAAATGCTTTTTTTTATTATTTACACCGGAATCTGAAAAACCAAAAACATTTCTTGTTAGAGGTCTTACCAATGCCTTTGATAGCGAAGAAATTTTCACAGAATTAAAAAACTTGAATATAGAAAATGTAAAATTCTTGAAAGTGAGCAGATTTCAAACTAAATACTCAAAAGAAAATAATAAAACGTTGCCCATTTTTCTAGTGCAAATCTCACCAGATAGTACAGTAAATAATTTGCTTAAAATTACATATTTAAAATACCAAGTGATTAGTTGGGAAAAATCGAAAGAAAACAGATTATACAATGCTTTAAGGAGGTAGTCGCGTGAAACGATTTTTTTACGAAGTCTTTCATTTTTTCACCAAACGTTAATGACGTTGATATCAATACGTGGTTAAAATTTCAGAAAGCCTGTCCGTACGATAATGGAGATAATAGTCCTCAAAGTTTCACTTTTTAACACGTGTTCCCCATACTAAGCCTTTGCCGACATGACATTAATTATTTACAGAAAAACGGTATTTACCGTTTTTATAAAAAACTAATATGTTGTGTAAAATATATTAAAGAACATTGTAAAAAAAATTGAAGAACCCTAGCGGTACAGTTTTGTAATAATATTAATAAATAGACAGCGAAATTATGTCGTGAACGTAAAATGCGAGGTTGCCGTTTCGAAATTTTGCTGATGTTGGTGTACACAGACACGATTCCTTGAGAAATTAGTGTGTAACAGGCGTCCCTCAAGTACACTCTCCCCCAAAACGTTCATTACGCGCACTGAAGAAACAAAGTGGCGTCCGTGGATTTATGTGGGGTAGACTTTTGACGGGTACTGTCGCACGACTACCTCCTTAAATGTCAATTATTGGGTCATACAGCGCAGAACTGTTGTATGGATTACAGATGTGTTAAGTGCAACGAAACACACGAGCCAGGACATTGCAAAATTAAAAAAGGTGAAGTGATGGATAAAAGCAAAATCTATTGCGTAAATTGCAAAAATTTTGGTCATCCCGCGTCTTACAAAGGTTGTCCAAAGATAGTGCAAATCCAGGAAAAACTTCGGCAAAAAATTTTAAAAAACAAAGAACAAAAAAGTAGCAAATTAAATTATATCAGTAAAAAGTACAGTCCGGATACAAAATTCTCAGAAATTGTAAAACATAATTTAAATAACGAACCATCTACCAGTCAGTTTTTACAAGTAAACCCTGTTTCACCAAATAACCAGATATCCAATCCTGTCATTAATAATCAAAATACTATTAAAATAGAAAACGTAATCGAAACAATGAAAGCATTTAACGACAATATTCTGGAATTATTAAAACAACAACAACAAAAAATTGATGAAATGGTATTAGCTATTAGAAATAACGAAGAACGAATAAGTTCAATTTTTAATATGCTGGACGACATACAATTATAATGGCCACTTCTCAAAAAATAAATAATAATAAAAATGCGAATTTATCATACACACTTCTAAAAAAATTAAAAATAATATCGATTAATGTTAATTCGATTATAACAAATCAAAGACGAGCTAGTCTCTTAAACTTAATAGAAACGAATAATCCAGATATCGTGTTACTGGGAGAAACTAAATTAAGCAATATTCATAAAATCCAGTTCAAAGACTACAACATCATACGAACAGATAGACCGAACGGAAATCAAGCAGGGGGGACCGAGATATTAATCAGAAAATCATGGAAATTTACACAAATTACTAAAAATTCATTAACGAACACACACCTTAACACTAGATCGGATGAGCCGCTGTTGTTTACCATCTGCTGATAATACAGGGATCTAGACTAAACGTAAATTACTTACGCAGATTTTAACTTAAAGTTTTTCTTCGGTCACTTCTACAAAACTTCGGTCACTTTTAATCAACAATGGCTGATTTTTTGTGTTCTTCGTGTGATAAATCCATCACAGACAGTTCATACATCATATGCATCGTATGCAAAAGTCGCTATCATACTGACTGTTGGCCTGAGTCTGGCATCAAAACTGATGAAGGGCATCACATTTGCTGTCTTACTAATAGAGGACGAAAACGAAAGGGAGCCGAAAATCTACTACGTCCTCCACGCCTCCTACGATCAACCAGTGCATCATCAGCTGAATCTGGAGTATCGGAGACGTCCCAACGTTCCGGTACAACGTCTGACAATCCTGTCGACCTGCAAACTTTTTACAACGAGTTTAAATATACCTGCGCCATGTTAAGCACCAAAATGGATAAGGTTCTCAATGTATCAACGAGGGTTGATGAAATCGAGACGAAACTTGATGCACACACAGTTGAAGCGAAGGCCGAAATGAAATCCACACGTCGAGACATCGAAAAATCTCGTGCTATTGCAGGATGTGAGGCTCGAAACTGTGAAATAGTAGTTTCTGGACTATCTGAACGTGACAACGAAAATCTGCGTAACATTATTATAAAAATCTCGGAAATATTACGTAATGTCAATACTAGCTGTTCAAATTTACCTATGTCATTCATTCCTAATAATGAAAACGTCAAATTATGTCATATAAATGTGTAGTCATTAGGTTCCACCAATAAGTTCCCAATATTCACAGAATTTTTTACAACTAACTTCTTTCATGTTATCCTGCTAACTGAAACCTGGTTCAATGCTTTTCATTTGGATAAACAGTTTGACTTAAAAAATTATGTATTACTGAGGAATGACAGACTAGGGAAACGTGGGGGTGGTGTCGCTGCATATATTCATAGCTCTCTAAGACCAACTGTACTTTCAACATCTAAATACGTTATAAATGAGCCTGAATTTATGCTCATAGACTTAAAAATAGACCACAGTACTAAAATCTTACTCTCTGTCATATACAGAGCGCCTTCCACGTCTTACCTGAACAAATTTGAAGATTCGCTACTGAGATATAGTCACGCGTACAACGATATAATAATATTCGGGGATTTGAATATTGATCTAAATAAAAACAACTCGGCTTCGTCACATCTTCGTGAATTTGCCTCAGACAGTGGTCTTTCCATTATCCCATTTAACTCGACTCATCATAGCCACATTTCAGATTCATGGATTGACCACTGTCTTGTGTTAGATTCAACCAAGGTAACTCATTATGACCAAATTGTTACTCTGTTTGTCGCTGGACATGATTTAATATCGATCGAGTTCGATATCAAGGTACCAACCAAAGCTGAGGGAACTATCTCCTGTAGGAACTACAACAGGATTAATATAAACAATCTGTTGACTGATCTCGACAACAAGGATTGGTCCGCCTTCCTATCCCTCCCTAGTATTAATGAGTCGTGTACATTTTTAAGTCAAACGCTAAAAACTACGCTTGATGATCATGCGCCTGTACATTCCTTTCGGCCCAAAGTATCATCTGCCCCTTGGCTTACACCAGAACTGCGCAGAATGCGCGCTCATTACAACTCCTTAATCTCAGCAACTAGACGCACGAGGGACCCTCAGATCAAATCACGACTAACAGCATTTCGAAAGATCTACAGGCAACAATTATCAACGACGAGAGACAATTATTACGCCATTAGGCTAACGGGAATAACAGAGCCGAAGAGACTATGGAGGGAGCTACGTGGAATGGGTTTGGTTAAACGTAAAACAGATAATTTACGACTTTGCTGCACTGTTGACGAAATTAATCAATATTCTGCTTCACTGTCACAAAACTCTACTGAAGCATCAACTGTAGATCTCTCCTCGTATACCTGGCACTCTGATTTCTCTGAAGAACGTTTATTCTTGGCTTATAATACACCCGAGGTATTATATAGAAACATTATGCTGATATCATCGGAAGCCAAAGAAGTTGATGAACTTTCCCGCACGTTTTTACTGAAGTGCTTACCGGCTATTTTCCCCTATTTGCTGCATTTATTTAATCAGTCTCTACAGACATCATCTTTTCCAGCATTATGGAAACAGGCCCTGCTAACACCGATTAAAGAAGTTAATGAACCTACAAATCCCTCTGACTACAGACTCGTTTCCATCCTGTGTATGCCATCTAAAATACTAGAACGAATTGTTTATGAGCAGGTGATCGAATTCCTAAATGGCAGAGGCTGGTTTGACCCATTTCAATCGCAGTTCCGAAAGCAACACAGCACTCAAACCGCCCTACTGTACGCCACAGAGGAAATTCGTACTGCAATTGAGGAGGGCATGATTGTTATTCTGGTGCTTTTTGACTTTAGCAAAGCTTTTGACTTGGTAGACCATGCTCTGCTACTTCTAAAGATGAGAGATGCTGGTTTCTCCAATTCGGCGATTGCATGGTTTGCATCCTATCTTGGGGAACGACGGCAAGCAGTTCGTGGGCCTGACGGAAGTATATCATCATGGTTATCAGTGAGAGCTGGAGTACCACAAGGGTCTGTTCTCGGACCCCTCCTTTTCTCGCTGTTTATCAACGATCTGCCTTCAATTTTCCAGCATTCATCTCATGCAATATTTGCTGATAATACGCAGATATTTTTGAAATGTCGTCCTGAAAGTATTGACTCGGGGATACAGAGAATGTCGTCTGATGTGCTGCGGCTTACTGACTGGGTTGTCAGGAACAAACTCGTGATCAATGCCACTAAAACCAAAGCTATGATCATTGGTGGTTTGAGGAATATTAGCAAGATAAATGTCAGTGTCATCCCTCCAATTGGGTTCGGAAGTTTGAACATATTACTTGCTATAGACGTCGACTAGGATGGTTGAGCGCTGCAAACCGCAGAATTTATGTTATCGGTTGCCTGACTTACCAGCTTATCAACAATAATCAGCCACAATACCTCTATCAGCGCTACATTTGGCGTCGCGATGTCGCCTCCCGTGAGCTTAGGCCAGGGGGGGGCGGTACTACGAATCCCCAATCATCGCACAGCTGTATTTGCTAATTCTTTCATAATTACTTCTAGCAAATTGTGGAACTCTCTTCCTCTCAATATTTCAAATAGCGTTACAATTCAGTCCTTTAAGAGCAGACTTTTCGAATATTTGTTGGAGGCTGATAAGTCCGGCCGTAATGTGATACAGGCGTATTAAATGCAGCAATCCTAACTATGTGTTAAGTTACTAATTACAAATGTATTGTATTACCAGATATTAATAAGTCATAGACATTGTAAAATTATATCTTAGTTACTGAGTGCGAAATTTGATTAATATTTATAAGGTACTTTTTTCATGTTATCTCTAAATAATTACTTTTATGAACACTATTATCACAATGTAAATTTTATCTTTATGTATACATAATCTGGTTGGCTTAAGGGAGATCATATCCCGTGCCATGAATAAACGAAACTATAACTATAACTATAACCTTCTTGAGACAACAATTATTAAGCAACGATTAAAAAATAATAAGAATTTATATTTAGTAGCAGCATATGCGCCACCGGGCAATCAAAAAGAATTTCATCCGGAATTAGTTAATCTTTTTAAAACTTTGCATCTAGAAAAGGATGAAAATTATTACATTATAGCAGGAGACTTAAATGCGAAGCATACTAGTTGGAAAAATATCAACAATAACCCAAGAGGAATTTTCTTAAAATCTTGGATAGATAGCAATGATATCCACTATAAAGTAAACTTCTTTAGTTCAGAAGATTCGTCGTATCCCGCGGGAAAATTTGTACCTAGACATATGTTTCATTGATACAAGATTAGAAATTTTAAATAAACGCTCTTCAAATACAATTAACACTCTCAATTACGATAGCGACCACAATGTGTTAGATTTTGATGTTTGTTTGATCTCTAATAAGAACTTTGAACTGGAAAATTATAAGAACGAGCATAAATTAAATTTCAGAAAAACGAATTGGAAAAAATTCCAATCGACACTGAACACTAAATGCAATATTCAGATTCCGAATGACAGAAATTTAACGAATGACGAAATCGATAGATATCTTCGAGAAATTGAAATACACATAATTAACACAATCCATAAAATAGTGCCAAAAATAAAGGACAAATATTCGTGTGAATCATACATAAATAATAGTATTAAACAAATCCAGAAAGATAAAAACTTCATATTACGTCAAATAAATGATTTACACCGCAATAACCATCCAAATAAAGATCAAAAGCTCGCACATCTTAAATCGTTATTACAGAAGGCTAAAACAAAATTAAAAGAAGAATTTAAAACTTCCATAAACGATTATTGGAAAAACAAGATCTCTAAAATTCCAATAAACGACCCTAGTAATATGTTTCCTCAAGTCAACCAATTTTTCAGACCTAAAAACAGTGCTTCTATACCCAATTTAAAAATTCCTCAAGAGAAAATCGAACTTATAAAATCAGTCAATATAAATCCTGACCAAACATCCATTGATAAGGATGGCAACTTTATCATTGAAAATCCAATTGAAAAATTAAATGTAATAGCCTGTTCATTTTGAAAACACCCATAAGCAAAACGACAAATTTGGCAAAGACAGACTAACAGAAATTATTATAAAAGACACGAACATCCTCAAAGCAGAAATAGAATCGGATAATAAAGTAAACAACACTCTCACCATTTTTAATAAACAAAATACTGCAGATAATCTCTTTCAAATAGAAGAAAAAATACAATATTGTACTAACTTCAGAGCATTGTCTAAAATATTTCACAAATTAAATAATAAAAAATCTTCTGGACTGGACGGCATACGCAATATAGCATTAAAGCACTTACCACCAAAAATCAAATGGTAAATACATATTGTATTTTCCAAAACAATGGAAAAAAGCAAAAATTATCGCCTTACCGAAAAAAGATAAAGGTAGCTCAAATCCTGCAAATCTGAGACCTATTAGCCTTCTTCCAAATATCAGCAAAGTATTTGAAATTATCATAAATAATTCATTAACTCAGTTTTGTGAAAGTAACAGCATAATTCCAGATAGTCAATTCGGGTTTAGGCACAAACATTCCTCTATTCATGCTATTCATAAACTAATATCTGATGTTTGTTGGGAGTTAAATGACAATAAAAGAGTAGGAGCATGCCTCATAAACCTGGAAAATTTCGCGTTCGATACCGTATGGATAGAGGCACTAATTTACAAAATGTTAAAAAAACAATTCCCACGATATCTAATTAAAATGGTATGGAATATGATTATAAATAAGTCGTTTATCACAACAGACGGGCTTAACACATCTAATCAAGAATTCAGAATTACAAACGGCTTACAACAAGGAACTGTAAATTCCCCGATTTTATTCAATATTTTTAACAGTGATATTCTCAAACTATTCGCCTTAAATACAGATTCCCATAAAAATGCAATAGCTTTCGCTGATGACCTAATAATTTACATTTCGGGCTCAAAATCAAAAATAATCCAAGATGCTCTTCAAGATCTTTTTCAAAAAATTCAAAATTATTATTTCACATGGAAACTGAAAATTAATCCCGTTAAATGCGAAACAATTTTATTCAGACAGAGATTATCGACACTAGGAAAAGGAGAACGAAAACATTGCAAAAACTTCTGTATCAGAGGAAAAGACGATACTGAACCAATACCCCATAAAAATTTAGTTAAATATTTAGGCATAAATGTGGATGATAGATTACACTTCCAAAAACATATAGAAATCCAATTAGAGAAAGCAAAAAAGGCATTTTGGAAATGTAAAAGACTTTTTTACTCAAAACATCTTCATTCAAGAATAAAACTGCTCTGCTATCAAGCATTGGTTAGACCTATCATCACTTACGGATGTCCTATTTGGTACAATGTATCGGCCTCGCTAATGGAAAAAGTAAGGTGTTTTGAAATGAAATGCATGAGATCCTGTCTAGGCATTTCCAGATCTCAGGAATCGGAATACACAGAATATATAAGCAATAAGAAATTATACAACATCGCAAATACACACCGAATCGATTGCCAAATTCTAAAAATCTGTCGAAACCATTTTTCTTACGCCGCTAGGATAAAAGAAAATAGTTTAATCTTCTCTGCACTATACCCGAATGATCTATATCATAGAAATACGTTATCCACCGGTTACATACCACCCGAAACGTTTTTGTACTTAGACAAGAACAATTATCTTCAAGATGATAACAATGTTCCCATTATTTATCATATAAAACGTCGAATGAAAAATAAATGTATCACTTACGAACCGAATCTAGATGAGTTAGATTATAATACATTGTGGCGATTCGATATGTCTCTTTCGCGAAAAGACACTTACGATAAACACCGAAAAAATACGAAAAAATTTTGGTGGCTTGAAAGTCAATAGCTATTCGAAAAAATAAAAGGTAAAGGTTAAAGTAGGGACCAAATACGCTAATGATGATAATGTATGTTAGTTATAAGGTGTAGGTTTAAGTTTGTACATAATGTATATAGTGTAAATAGCCGTTCTATCCTATATATTCCATCCCAATTCCTATCCTATATTTCCACGCCCAAACCCCCTTTCATTTACAAATTAAGAAGCAATTCCAGTTTTTTAACCCGTTTTCTGGAGTCCGCAAAACAAATTTCAAAATGTAAAGAATAATTAAGTAATTAGTTATGTACTACAAAAAAAAAAAAATAAGCAAGAGAATGAGACTACGTTGCGCAGAATTCGTCGCCATTAGTCAAGCAAAATAGATGTAAGAAGGACAACCTTTGTTTATTTAGGTTATTAATGTAAATTGTTAACATGTATGGGTTTAAATAAACTAAATAAACTAATTTAAAAAAAAAAAAAAACCAGTTCTCGTCCGATCACTGAAGTTAAGAAGCATTGAGCGCGGTCAGTACTTGGATGGTGACCGCTTGGGAACACCGCGTGTTGTTGTCTTTTTTATTTTTTGCGCTCCACGTGTTATTATCGTTGTAAATAACGAAAAATGTTAAATCGCGGTCAGAATCGACAAATTTTACCATAATTTCAACAATATATTCCTAATACAATATATCTTTTGTAATGTCGACAAAATTAAAGATTATATTGAACTCTCGCTTGAATATGATGCAGATTAGTGATATTGTATACTATGGAAAACGGCAGATAATTTCATGAGTTCAAATATTATTGCAGCACTCATTTCTAATAAATGCATAAATAGTTTTTTGTTGAAATTAGTTCACTGCACAATCAATAACAAGGCTCGATTCATGTCTGCAGTTGTAGCGATTCTATTCTTCCAGTCAACGACCTTATTATGTTTAAAAAATCAACTTTCGGCCGATCACCTAAGTTAAAAAACATTGAGTGCGGTCAGTTCGGCAGGACGCCGCCCGCTTGCGAATACGGCGTGTTGTCTTTTTTTGTGCCACGTGTTATTATCGATGTAAATAACGAAATATGTTAAATCGCGGTCAGAATCGACCAATTTTACCATAATTTCAACAATATATTCCTAATGCAATATATCTTATGTAATGTCGACAAATTTAAAGATTATGTTGAACTCTCGCTTGAATATGAGGCAGTTTAGTGATATTGTGTATTATGGAAAACGGCAGATAATTTTATGAGTTCAAATATTATTGCCGCATCTAATTTATAATAAGTGCATAAATTTCTTTTCGTTGAAAGTAGTGCACTTCGCAATCGATCACAAGACCCGTTTCTTGTCTCTCGATTTAGCGATTTCATTTTATCAGACAACGACCATATCATGCTAAAAGAACCAGTTCTCGTCAGTTCTAGTCAGGCCTCGCTAGCGTGCGGACGGACTGCTGCGAACGTATACTTTCTGCCATTGTGCAATTCTTTAAAACCCAAGCAAAAGAATAGTAATTCTTTTTGCAAATATAATCTTTGATAGTTTTTATCAAGTGTTAATTAAAATAGAGACAGTGCTTTGTGGCAGTGCATTATTGATTATCAAATTAAAAATAAAAAAGAAACCGTTATAAATGTACAAAAAAGTGAAATTAAAGAAGACATAAGACTACAAATGTCTAATAAAGATCCATCGGAATCATTCCAAATCGAAGACAAAATGAAAAAATATGCAGCGCGCAAAAGAGCGTCATCAAATGATAATATACATGACTATATGGATAATACGCCACCTAGAAGTTCAGTAAATAATAAAGAAAAAAAATTTGCAAAACTGAACCCAAAACCTAACCTTATCAAAAGAAAATCAAAAGAAAAATTATACAATATTACAAACGATGCTCCTGTAAATTCTAATATAACAATGGAAATCGATGACAATCAATCTACATCATCGGAATTCACCGATAAAAACAGGTATGAAGTACTACAAAGTCTTCTAACAGAAGAGGACTACAATAATGATGATTTAATAAAAATAATCAAAGAAAAAAATGAAGCTGCTAGAAGCCAAACTATGGCAAATTTCACAACAAAAGAAAAAGAACCTTCTTTCAATGTCAACATAACATCACCCGCAGACACCGACGCCCGCGCCGGAACCAGCGCAAGCACCGACTTGCCGTCAACACAAAGCACGCAAGAACCTGCAAAACAAGGAAAACAGCAAAACAAGATACCACCGATCACCATAATGAAACAAGACCCGAAGGATACGGTAAAATTAATAAACGAAAAACTGCGCATTACAAATTTTCACATAAAACGGATAAATAATAACAAACACATATTATATCTAAGTAACCTAGTAGACTTTAAAAAAGCGAAATCTTTATTAACCTCCGTAAATGCTATTTTTTATTCATTCACGCCGGAATGCGAAAAACCAAAAACTTTTCTTATAAAAGGTCTGAATAATACCTTTGATAGCATAGAAATTATGACTGAATTGAAAAATCTAAAATTGCCAAATGTTAACATTTTGAAAGTAAATCAGTTTCAAACAAAATACTCAAAAGATCACAATAAAACCTTACCGATATTTTTAGTACAAATCTCACCAGATAGTATAGCCAACAATTTGTTAAAAATTAAGTATCTTAAGTACCAAGTAATTAGATGGGAAAAAATAGAAAGGAAACAAGTTATTCAATGTTACAAATGTCAGCTTTTAGGCCATACAGCACAGAACTGCTTCATAGGATACAGATGTGTCAAATGCAATGAAGCACACACTCCAGGCGAGTGCAAAATAAAAAAAGGTGATGTAATTGACAAAACCAAAATTTACTGCGTAAATTGTAAAAATTACGGACACCCGGCTTCATATAAAGGATGTCCAAAAATTGTTGAAATCCAGAAAAAATTAATGCAAAAATTAGCAAAAAATAACAAACTTCAAACAATTAATAATAAATACCGTCCGGAAGTATCATTTGCAGAAGTAACTAAACTCAAACCAAATAGTAAAGAACAAAACAGTCAACATTCTAAAATATCAGAACCGAATCTACAATCAAATATTACGCCAATTTCAACACAATAGAAAGTGTTATCCAAACCTTTAAATCATTCAACGAAAATATACTACAGTTATTAAAAGAACAACAATCAAAAATAGATACGATGCAAGCTACAATTAACAATAACCAAGATAGAATAAACGCACTTTTTAATATTCTAGATGACATTCAATTATAATGGCTGCGACCCGTACACTTAATAATAACATAAATTCGTCATTTGCACTATTTAAAAAATTAAAAATAATATCCATTAATGTAAACTCGATTATAACTAACCAAAGACGGAATAATCTTTTTAATTTATTACAAACAAATAACCCGGATATTGTATTACTCGGAGAAACAAAACTTAGTAAAATTCATAAAATTCAATTTAAAAATTATAACATAATTCGTACCGATAGAGAGAATGCAATACAAGCAGGTGGTACCGCGATATTAATAAAAAAACAGTTGAAATATACACGTGTTATCAAAAATTCTTTAATGAACCCCGTTCTTTTAGAAACATCGATTATCAAACTTCATCTAAAAAGTAACGAAAATCTATACATTATATCAGCTTATGCACGACCTAGCAACCAAAAAGAATTTAACCTGGAACTTAATGAACTCTTTAAAACTCTAAAACTAGACAGAAAAGAAAACTATTATATCATTGCTGGTGACTTAAACGCAAAACACACGAATTGGAAAAACCGTAATAACAATCCCAGAGGAGTGTTTCTAAATTCCTGGATTGAAAAAAATGATTTTCGTTACCAGCGGGTAACAGTTACTTAGACCTCTGCTTAACAGATACGAGATTAGAAGTACTTAATAAATACTCTAAAAACACAATAAATTCTATAATTTACGACAGCGATCATAATGCTTTAAATATTGAAGTTGGTTTTCAATTCAATAAAGATTTTGTTTTGCAAACACAAAATAGTCATCATAAATTAAACTTTAAAAAGACAAACTGGGAAAAATTCAAATCTAAACTAAATTCTAGCTGCAACATTCAGATACCAAACGATAGAAATTTAACTAATAACGAAATCGATATATACTTAAAAGAAATAGAAATAAACATCGTTCACACTATTCACCAAATAATTCCAAAAACAAAAGATAAAAATTCGTGCGAATCTTATATAAATAATAAAATCAAAGAAATCCAGAAAGATAAAAGCTTTATTTTAGCCCAAATAAATGATCTGCGTCGTAACAAAGTAAATAATAAAGAAGAAAAAATTGCTAACCTTAAATCAATATTAAAGGCTATGAAAATAAAACTAAAGCAAGAATTTAAAAGTACAATATCAACGTACTGGAAGAACAAGATAAAAAAAATACCAATAAATGACCCAAGTAACATGTTCCCGCAAGTGAATCAATTCTTTCGACCCAAAGGCACTACTACCATACCGACTTTAAAAATTCCTCATAATAAATCAGAACTTATTAAGTCGGCTGGTTTAAATCCTCAAATAGCTTCTTCAGATAATTCAGGAATCTATGTAATTGAAAACCCATCCGAAAAGTTAAACATAATAGGAGCCCATTTTGAGAGTATTCATAATCAAAATGAAAGTTTCGGAAAGGACAGATTAAGTGAAATTATTGTAAGGGACACAAATAAACTGAAAACAGAAATCGAAAAGGATAGTCAGGAAAATATCACAGTAACAACTTTTTCTAAACAAAATAGAGCCGATAACCCTCTTCAAATTGGAGAACAAACAAGATACTTCACAAACTTTAGAGAAATGTCTAAGATTTTTGATAAATTAAATAATAAGAAATCTGCAGGGTTAGATGATATTCCTAATATAGTATTAAAACATATTCCTTCAAAAATAAAATGGCTCTACACAATCTTGTTCAACAACACATTAAATAATATGTACTTTCCGACCCAGTGGAAAAAAGCAAAAATCATAGCACTACCCAAAAAAGACAAAGATATTTCGAATCCAGCTAACATGCGACCGATTAGCCTTTTACCCAACATAAGTAAAGTTTTTGAGATATTAATAAATAATTCCTTAACAGATTTCTGTAATAAAAATAGTATAATTCCGGAGAGCCAATTCGGATTCAGGCATAAACACTCCACAACTCTCGCTATTCACAAATTAGTATCCGATATCTGCTGGGCTTTAAATGGGAACAAAAGAGTTGGGACATGCCTCATAGATCTGGAAAAGGCATTTGACACAATCTGGATCGAGGCATTGATATATAAAATGATAAAAAAACAATTTCCGTCTTATTTAATAAAAATAGTGTGGCGTATGATAACAGACAAATCATTTATTACATCAGATGGGTCTAATACGTCTACCAAAGAATTTAAAATAAGAAATGGCCTCCAGCAAGGAACAGTTAACTCTCCAATTCTATTTAATATTTTCAATAGTGATCTCCTCAAATTATTTGGTATAAACAGAGAACCACATAAAAATGGACTAGCTTTCGCAGATGACCTGATAATTTATATTGTTGGCTCTAAAACAAAAATTATACAAGAAGAACTCCAAGAACTCTTTAACAAAATACAGGATTATTACTTTACATGGAAATTAAAAATTAATCCTAGTAAATGCGAGACGATTGTATTCAGGCAAAAACTATCACTTTCAAAAGCGGAAAGGAAATATAGTAAAAATTTTTGTATCAAAGAATCAGGTAATAACGGGGAACTGATACCCCACAAAAAAATTGTCAAATATTTAGGGATTAATGTTGATGAAACTCTTCAATTCCAAAAGCATATTGAAATTCAACTTTCCAAAGCCAGGAATGCTTTTTTTAAATGTAAGAGACTTTTTTATTCTAAATACTTAGACTCGAAAATAAAAATTCTATGCTATCAATCATTAATCAGGCCTATTATAACATATGGTTGTCCTATATGGTTCAATATGTCAGCTTCTCTAATGGAAAAAATCAGAATCTTCGAAAGGAAATGTCTTAGAACCTGTCTAGGAATTCACAGATCGATAGAATCCAACTTCCAAGAATATGTATCAAATAACAAAATTTATAACATCGCAAACATTCATCGAATTGACTGTCATATACTTAAGTTGTGTAGAAACCATTTTGCGCATACCCGTAATATAAAAGAAAACAGTTTAATTTACAGCTCACTTTACCGGAATACATTGTACGATAGGAATACCCTAAGAACAGGCTTTATACCCCCAGAAACATTTTTATACCTAGATGAATACAATTACATACAAGACCAAAACAACATACCGATTATTTACCATATAATGCGAAGAATCAAAGATAAGCGCATATCTTATAATCCAAACCTCGATGGTTTATCGTTCAATCCATCATGGAGATTCGATATGTCTCTATCACTTAAAGATCGTAAGGACAACCATAGAAAAAATACCAAAAAGTATTGGTGGCTTTCCTCATACTAAAGTTAGCTACGAAATAAATTTATAAACGACCATGTATCGTAATTTAGGTTAAGACTAGGTTTAAGTTGTACATATTGTAAATAATCCTCATATATTTATTCCCACTCCCATCCCCTTCCTCCCATTTTTATCTACAATAGCGAATCTCATCCACTTTTCTAACCCGTTTTTCTGGATAATGAAGAACAGAAATGTGAAATTGTCATTGAGTAAAAATATCCTATTAAGGATAATTCTACTTCGGAAAAAAACTAATATAGAATTAAAAAAACAATAATTGTATTAGACTAAGTAGCGCCTAATCATCGCCAAGAGTCTCGCCAAACTAAAAAAATGTAATACTAGAATCCGTTGTTTATTGCTTGAATATGATGCAGTTTAGTGATATTGTATATTATGGAAAACGGCAGATAATTTCATGAGTTCAAATATTATTGCCGCAACTCATTTCTAATAAATGCATAAATAGTTTTTTGTAGAAATTAGTTCACTGCACAATCAATAACAAGGCTCGATTCATGTCTGCAGTTGTAGCGATTCTATTCTTCCAGTCAACGACCTTATTATGTTTAAAAAATCAACTTTCGGCCGATCACCTAAGTTAAAAAACATTGAGTGCGGTCAGTTCGGCAGGACGCCGCCCGCTTGCGAATACGGCGTGTTGTATTTTTTTGTGCCACGTGTTATTATCGATGTAAATAACGAAATATGTTAAATCGCGGTCAGAATCGACCAATTTTACCATAATTTCAACAATTTGGGCCGCCTGGAGCCCTTGACGTGCACGCGCCAAAAAGACAGGCCCCTACCCTGGGAAAGGTACCGCGGGAGTCCGGGGCCCCGAGGCTACGCTGTCCTTGTCTTTGTCTCTTTTGGCAGAGCCAAGGTCGGCGGCCTTGCCCGGGCAGTTGGGTAGGCTTCGCGGGGGCAGTGTTCGCTGGGAAGTAGATCACAACTTACCCCATCCGCCTTCATGGGCGTGCAACCATGGGGGTGGATGGGCAGCCCGCCGGTGAGCCATCTTATCGACGGGCTGACAGGTGGGATAGCCACCCATCACCCCTCCTGAAAAGTAGGAGGGGTGGTGCCCAGACCATCGGGGGTGCCCGCATGGCGCGAGCTTTGGGCACCTTAAAACAACTTGCTAAATAATTTCAACAATATATTCCTAATGCAATATATCTTTTGTAATGTCGACAAAATTAAGGATTATGTTAAACGCTCGCTTGAATATGATGCAGTTTAGTGATATTGTATATTATGGAAAACGGCAGATAATTTCATGAGTTCAAATATTATTGCCGCAACTAATTTCTAATAAATGCATAAATAGTTTTTTGTTGAAATTAGTTCACTGCACAATCAATAACAAGGCTCGATTCATGTCTGCAGTTGTAGCGATTCTATTCTTCCAGTCAACGACCTTATTATGTTTAAAAAATCAACTTTCGGCCGATCACCTAAGTTTAAAAACATTGAGTGCGGTCAGTTCTGCTGGATGCCGGCCGCTTGCGACTACGGCGTGTTGTCTTTTTGTGTGCCACGTGTTATTATCGATGTAAATAACGAAAAATGTTAAATCGCGGTCAGAATCGACAAATTTTACCATAATTTCAACAATATATTCCTAATACAATATATCTTTTGTAATGTCGACAAAATTAAAGATTATATTGAACTCTCGCTTGAATATGATGCAGATTAGTGATATTGTATATTATGGAAAACGGCAGATAGTTTCATGAGTTCAAATATTATTGCCGCAACTAATTTCTAATAAGTGCATAAATAGTTTTTTGTTGAAATTAGTTCACCTCACAATCAATCACAAGGCTCGATTCATGTCTACAGTTGTAGCGATTCTATTCTTCCAGACAACGACCTTACCATGTTTAAAAAACCAATTTTCGGTCGATCATCTAAGTTAGGAAACATTGAGTGCGGTCAGTTCTGCTGGATGCCGGCCGCTTGCGACTACGGCGTGTTGTCTTTTTGTGTGCCACGTATTATCGATGTAATTAACGAAAAATGTTAAATCGCGGTCAGAATCGACAAATTTTACCATAATTTCAACAACATACTCCTAATACAATATATCTTTTGTAATGTCGACAAAATTAAAGATTATATTGAACTCTCACTTGAATATGATGCAGATTAGTGATATTGTATATTATGGAAAACGGCAGATAGTTTCATGAGTTCAAATATTATTGCCGCAACTAATTTCTAATAAATGCATAACTAGTTTTTTGTTGAAATTAGTTCACTGCACAATCAATAACAAGGCTCGATTCATGTCTGCAGTTGCAGCGATTCTATTCTTCCAGTCAACGACCTTATTATGTTTAAAAAATCAACTTTCGGCCGATCACCTAAGTTAAAAAACATTGAGTGCGGTCAGTTCTGCTGGATGCCGGCCGTTTGCGACTACGGCGTGTTGTCTTTTTGTGTGCCACGTATTATCGATGTAAATAACGAAAAATGTTAAATCGCGGTCAGAATCGACAAATTTTACCATAATTTCAACAAGATATTCCTAATACAATATATCTTTTGTAATGTCGACAAAATTAAAGATTATATTGAACTCTCGCTTGAATATGATGCAGATTAGTGATATTGTATATTATGGAAAACGGCAGATAGTTTCATGAGTTCAAATATTATTGCCGCAACTAATTTCTAATAAGTGCATAAATAGTTTTTTGTTGAAATTAGTTCACTGCACAATCAATCACAAGGCTCGATTCATGTCTACAGTTGTAGCGATTCTATTCTTCCAGACAACGACCTTACCATGTTTAAAAAACCAATTTTCGGTCGATCATCTAAGTTAGGAAACATTGAGTGCGGTCAGTTCGGCAAGACGCCGCCCGCTTGCGAATACGGCGTGTTGTCTTTTTTTGTGCCACGTGTTATTATCGATGGAAATAACGAAATATGTTAAATCGCGGTCAGAATCGACCAATTTTACCATAATTTCAACAATATATTCCTAATGCAATATATCTTATGTAATGTCGACAAATTTAAAGATTATGTTGAACTCTCGCTTGAATATGAGGCAGTTTAGTGATATTGTGTATTATGGAAAACGGCAGATAATTTTATGAGTTCAAATATTATTGCCGCAACTCATTTATAATAAGTGCATAAATTTCTTTTCGTTGAAAGTAGTGCACTTCACAATCGATCACAAGACCCGTTTCTTGTCTCTCGATTTAGCGATTTCATTTTATCAGACAACGACCATATCATGCTAAAAGAACCAGTTCTCGTCCGATCACTGAAGTTAAGAAGCATTGAGCGCGGTCAGTACTTGGATGCTGACCGCTTGGGAACACCGCGTGTTGTTGTCTTTTTTATTTTTGGCGCTCCACGTGTTATTATCGTTGTAAATAACGAAATATGTTAAATCGCGGTCAGAATCGACCAATTTTACCATAATTTCAACAATATATTCCTAATGCAATATATCTTTTGTAATGTCGTCAAAATTAAAGATTATGTTGAACTCTCGCTTGAATATGAGGCAGTTTAGTGATATTGTGTATTATGGAAAACGGCAGATAATTTCATGAGTTCAAATATTATTGCCGCAACTCATTTATAATAAATGCATAAATAGTTTTTTGTTGAAATTAGTTCACTGCACAATCAATAACAAGGCTCGATTCATGTCTGTAGTTGTAGCGATTCTATTCTTCCAGTCAACGACCTTATTATGTTTAAAAAATCAACTTTCGGCCGATCACCTAAGTTAAAAAACATTGAGTGCGGTCAGTTCGGCAGGACTCCGCCCGCTTGCGAATACGGCGTGTTGTCTTTTTGTGTGCCACGTATTATCGATGTAAATAACGAAAAATGTTAAATCGCGGTCAGAATCGACAAATTTTACCATAATTTCAACAACATACTCCTAATACAATATATCTTTTGTAATGTCGACAAAATTAAAGATTATGTTGAACTCTCGCTTGAATATGAGGCAGTTTAGTGATATTGTGTATTATGGAAAACGGCAGATAATTTTATGAGTTCAAATATTATTGCCGCAACTAATTTATAATAAGTGCACAAATTTCTTTTCGTTGAAAGTAGTGCACTTCACAATCGATCACAAGACCCGTTTCTTGTCTCTCGATTTAGCGATTTCATTTTATCAGACAACGACCATATCATGCTAAAAGAACCAGTTCTCGTCAGTCTCAATCCGACAGTCGTGGCGTGCGGACGTGCTCAGTTCGACCGAACCAAGCGCCTCATTCGTTTAACAAAAAATTCCATTATCAACAGACAAAAACAAAATTCAGTGCTGTGATTTTGTGCCAGAAAATTAGTGCTTTTCTAAATGCAGAAAAAAGTGCGGCCACGGTGCCGAAAACAAAAATGTCACAAACACCGGCAGAATCGAAACAAAAAATAGAAAAACCAAAAGAACAAAATGCTTCTCGAAAGAGAACTTCGTCGTTGGAAAGTTTAAATTCTAAAGTGCAATCTAATCTCGCAGTGTTAAAAAAAGAAAAAAAAATGCAGAAATTAAATCCAAGGCCGAATTTAGTACGTAGAAAATCAAAAGAAGATGTAGCATCAAGTAAGATAAATGCAATAAAAAACAATAATAAAATGGACTTGGATGACGAATCGGACAATGGTAATGAAAGCTCGTCAGAATACTACAGTGAGAATAAATTCAACGTTCTAAAAAATGACAATTACAACGACGATTTTCCATCACTGATAAGGACAAAAAACATCGATGCAAGAAACCATTCATTCGAAGGAAAAACCCAAGGCAGACAGATTAACAACACAACGTCGCCAAGAAAGGATAAACTCAACACCGCCGTAGACGGCGCCGGATCAGCACCGTCTCAGGATATTAAGAAGCCCGTACCTGTGGGTGCGAAAAAAGGAGCGGACCGGATACCACCTATTTACATTACTAAACAAGATCCACGTGATACAGTGAAATTAATAGAGATGAAGTTGGAAATTAATAACTTTTATATTAAACGAATAAATAGTAGTAAACACATACTATTCATGGAAAATTTAGAGGACTTTAAGAAAGCAAAATTAATACTAACATCAGTTAATGCAATTTTTTACTCGTTTACTCCAGAGTCAGAAAAGCCGAAAACCTTTATTGTCAAAGGTTTGACTAACACGTTTGATGGCAAGGAGATTTTTGATGAATTAAGAAATCTTGCGATAGAAAATGTAAATGTTACAAAAGTAACCCAATTTCGAACGAAATACTCTGTAGAAAATAATATTTCATTACCGATTTTTCTAGTTCAAATTTCTGCAGATAGCATAGCGAACAATTTATTAAAAATTAGATATTTAAAACACCAAGTGATCAAATGGGAAAAAATAGAAAAAAAAGACATTATTCAGTGTTTCAATTGCCAATTATTAGGACACACTTCTCAAAATTGTTCTATGAATTACAGATGCGTAAAATGTAATGAAGGGCATAATCCGGGCGAATGCAAAATAAAAAAAGGCGAGATCGTTGACAAAAGTAAAATATTTTGCGTAAATTGCAAAAACTTCGGTCACCCTGCATCCTATAAGGGATGCCCTAAAATAGTTGAAATCCAAGAGAAACTTAATCAGAAAATAGCTAAAAATAAGGAAATAAAAAATAATCGAATAAATAGGATTAGTCAAAAGTATAATCCAGAAGTAAATTTTTCAGAAATGGTAAAAAGAAATCCGAATAGTCAAACAACACTGGCACAAACTAAAGAGGAAACGAAACCAACTCTCAATCATAATGTGCAACAAAATGTTAACAATAGTCAGGCCAATAACATCTCTATAACAACAGTAATACAAACCATGAAATCATTTAACGATAAAATCTTAGAATTATTGCAACAACAACAGTCGAAAATAGAAGAAATGCAATTGACGATAAATAATAACACAGAAAGAATAAGTTCTATTTTTAATATTTTAGAAAACATTCAACTATAATGGCAGCGATAACCACAAAAAACAACTACAAAATAGATTCCTATAAGTTAATTAAATATTTAAAAGTAATAGCAATTAACGTCAACTCAATTATAACTAATCAAAGAAGAGCCAACCTTTTAGAACTGATACAAAAAAATGATCCAGACATTGTTTTACTAGGGGAAACGAAATTAAGTAACATCCACAAAGTTCAATACCAAAATTACACCATGATTCGTACAGATAGATTAAACTCAATACAAGCAGGAGGAACAGCTATTCTTATTAAAACGCATTTGAAATTCACGCAAATCTGCAAAAATACGCTAACAAATCCTAAAGTTCTAGAAACAACAATAGTTAAATTACAGCTTGCAAAGAACGAAAATTTGTATATAATATCGGCTTATGCACCTCCTAATAACCAAGAAGAATTCGAAATAGAACTAAATGAATTATTTAAAGCGTTAAAACTAGAGGAAAAAGATAATTATTACATTATAGCGGGAGATTTGAACGCAAAACATAACAGTTGGAAAAATAGTAGCAATAATACCCGAGGAACATTTTTAAAATCATGGATTGAAAAAAACGATATTCAATATAAATTACACCTTTTTAGCTCAGAAGAACCATCTTACCCAAACGGTAACTCTTACATAGATCTTTGTCTAATAGATACTCGTCTAGATGTAATAAATAAACATTCCTCTAACACACTAAATACGTTATTATATGACAGTGATCACAATGCCCTCAGTTTTAAAGTAAGTTACAAGCACAATAATCAATTCCAATTACAAATTCAAGAAAAAGATCACAAATTAAATTATAAAAAAACGAACTGGACAAAATTTCAAACTACATTGAGCAGAAATTGCAATATTCATATACCAAACGACAGAAACCTATCGAACACAGAAGTAGACAATTACGCCAAAGAAATAGAAATACTTATAACTAATTCAATCCATAAAGTAGTACCAAAAATAACAGATAAAAACTCATGTGAATCTTACATTAATAATAAAATTAAAGAAATGAAGAAAGATAAAAACTTTATTTTATCCCAAATCAAGGATCTACGCTATAGTAACGTTTTAGATAGAGATATTAAAATCGCTCACCTGAAAACCACATTAGAAGACATAAAAATTAAATTAAAACAAGAATTCAAAAACTCTATTAACAAATACTGGAAAAACAAAATAAAAAATATTCCATTAAATGATCCTAGCAACATGTTTCCTCAAGTGAATCAGTTTTTTAGACCAAAGAGTAGAGTTAACATACCAACACTGAAAATTCCTCATAATAATTCTGAACTCATAAAACAAGCAGGGCTAAAGCCAGAAGAAACGGCTACTGGTAATAACGCAAATTTTATTATCGAAAACTCGATCGAAAAATTGAACGTGATTGGAGCCCATTATGAAAAAACTCATAAACAAAATGAAGCCTTTGGTAAACACAGATTGACAGAAATAATAATGGTAAACACAAACAAATTAAAAGACGAAATAGAAAAAGATCGTATCGAAGAAAACACTGTCACAAAATTCAACGAACAAAATACAGCAGATAATCCCTCGCAAATTGACAATCAACTAACATATTTTACCAGCTATCGATCATTAAACAAAATATTCAAAAAGTTAAATAATAAAAAATCATCAGGGTTAGACGAAATTCCAAACATAGTACTAAAAAACCTTCCTGTAAAAGTTATACGGCTCTATTCTATTATTTTCAACAATGCACTAAATAACATGTACTTCCCAAAACAGTGGAAAAAAGCAAAAGTGATAGCCCTACCAAAGAAAGACAAAGATACTTCAAATCCTTCAAACACACGCCCCATCAGTCTTTTACCCAATATCAGTAAAGTTTATGAAATAATTATAAATATCTCACTAGTTGAATTTTGTACAAAAAAAGAAATTATACCTGACAGTCAATTCGGTTTCCGACACAAACATTCCACCATACATGCCATTAACAAATTAATATCGGATATTTACTGGGCACTAAACGACAACAAACGAGTAGGAGCTTGTCTTATCGATTTAGAAAAGGCTTTCGACACCGTCTGGATCGAAGGATTAATTTATAAAATGCTCAAAAAACAATTCCCTCCACATTTAATAAAAATAGTCTGGAATATGATCACTAATAAATCGTTCATTACAACAGATGGAACTAATACTTCTAGCAAGGAATTTACAATAGAAAACGGACTTCAACAAGGCACAGTAAATTCCCCTATATTATTCAATATCTTTAATAGTGATATTCTCAATCTATTTGGTATAAACACAGAATCTCATAAAAAAGGACTAGCTTTCGCGGACGACTTAATAATTTATATAACTGGATCAAAGTCAAATAAAATTCAAGAAGAACTACAGGATCTATTTAAAAAAATACAAAATTATTATCACTCTTGGAAATTGAAAATAAATCCCTCAAAATGCGAGACAATAGTTTTCAGGCAAACATTCACAAACCTCTCCAAATCAGAAAGAAAATATATTAAAAATTTTTGTATAAAAGAGAAAAACAGCGATGAAACAATCCCCCATCGAAAAATAGTCAAATATTTAGGAATAAATGTAGACGAAAGAGTATTATTTAAAAAACACATAGAAATTCAACTGTGTAAAGCAAAAAATGCATTCTGGAAATGCAAAAGATTATTTTATTCGAAATATCTGCAACCAAAAATAAAAATTCTTTGCTATCAGGCGTTAGTCAAGCCTATACTCACTTACGCTTGTCCAATATGGTACAATATATCAGCATCCTTAATGGAAAAAATAAGAGCATTTGAACGAAGATGCATCAGAACGTGCTTGGGATTATATAGATCCCAAGAAAGCGAATTCAAAAAGTACATAAGTAATGATAAAATATACAACATTGCCAATATCCATAGAATAGATTGTCATATACTAAAAATCTGCCGCAACCATTTCTATTACGCATCTAACATCAGAGAAAACAGTTTGATATTCAGTGCTCTGTATCCGAATGCAATGTACCATAAACACACTCTAACGACAGGATTCATACCACCCGAAACATTTATATACTTAGATCAAGAAAATTACCTACAGGATGATAACAATATTCCAATCATTTACCATGTAAATCGCCGAATAACAAATAAGCGTATTATGTACGATCAAAATCTAAACGGATTATTATACAACACTGTATGGAGATTTAATAGAGACCTTCCTCGCAAAGATTATAAAGATAAACATAGAGACAATACTAAAAAATACTGGTGGCTTTCCAAAAACACAAATTAATATATCGAAATGTAAAAATGTAATACGCAATCAAAATATGCATCTCCAAAATTTAGGTTTAGATGTAGGTTTAAGTTGTACATATGTAAATAATCCTGTATTCATATCCGCCATCCATCCTTCACTCCTTTCCCACTCCCTAATTATCTAAAAAGAGAAAAGAGATTCATTTTCCAGTTTTCGACCCGTTTTCTTCTGGATAAGAAATAAAATAATACAGTAAAATTAAATTATGTTAAGGAAATATAGAAGCTAAAATACTCGGAATAAAACTATGTAGCGTGTACCTCGCGCCATTAGTTATTACTATTAATATTAATATAAGTCAACCGTCGTTTATTGCGGTTATTATTGTAAGATTATATGTATTATGGGTAACAATAAAAAATACAAAAAAAAAAAAAAAAAGAACCAGTTCTCGTCCGATCACTGAAGTTAAGAAGCATTGAGCGCGGTCAGTACTTGGATGGGTGACCGCTTGGGAACACCGCGTGTTGTTGTCTTTTTTATTTTTTGCGCTCCACGTGTTATTATCGATGTAAATAACGAAAAATGTTAAATCGCGGTCAGAATCGACAAATTTTACCATAATTTCAACAATATATTCCTAATACAATATATCTTTTGTAATGTCGACAAAATTAAAGATTATATTGAACTCTCGCTTGAATATGATGCAGTTTAGTGATATTGTATATTATGGAAAACGGCAGATAATTTCATGAGTTCAAATATTATTGCCGCAACTCATTTCTAATAAATGCATAAATAGTTTTTTGTTGAAATTAGTTCACTGCACAATCAATAACAAGGCTCGATTCATGTCTGCAGTTGTAGCGATTCTATTCTTCCAGTCAACGACCTTATTATGTTTAAAAAATCAACTTTCGGCCGATCACCTAAGTTAAAAAACATTGAGTGCGGTCAGTTCTGCTGGATGCCGGCCGCTTGCGACTACGGCGTGTTGTCTTTTTGTGTGCCACGTATTATCGATGTAATTAACGAAAAATGTTAAATCGCGGTCAGAATCGACAAATTTTACCATAATTTCAACAATATATTCCTAATACAATATATCTTTTGTAATGTCGACAAAATTAAAGATTATATTGAACTCTCGCTTGAATATGATGCAGATTAGTGATATTGTATATTATGGAAAACGGCAGATAGTTTCATGAGTTCAAATATTATTGCCGCAACTAATTTCTAATAAGTGCATAAATAGTTTTTTGTTGAAATTAGTTCACTGCACAATCAATCACAAGGCTCGATTCATGTCTACAGTTGTAGCGATTCTATTCTTCCAGACAACGACCTTACCATGTTTAAAAAACCAATTTTCGGTCGATCATCTAAGTTAGGAAACATTGAGTGCGGTCAGTTCTGCTGGATGCCGGCCGCTTGCGACTACGGCGTGTTGTCTTTTTGTGTGCCACGTATTATCGATGTAATTAACGAAAAATGTTAAATCGCGGTCAGAATCGACAAATTTTACCATAATTTCAACAATATATTCCTAATACAATATATCTTTTGTAATGTCGACAAAATTAAAGATTATATTGAACTCTCGCTTGAATATGATGCAGATTAGTGATATTGTATATTATGGAAAACGGCAGATAGTTTCATGAGTTCAAATATTATTGCCGCAACTAATTTCTAATAAGTGCATAAATAGTTTTTTGTTGAAATTAGTTCACTGCACAATCAATCACAAGGCTCGATTCATGTCTACAGTTGTAGCGATTCTATTCTTCCAGTCAACGACCTTATTATGTTTAAAAAATCAACTTTCGGCCGATCACCTAAGTTAAAAAACATTGAGTGCGGTCAGTTCGGCAGGACGCCGCCCGCTTGCGACTACGGCGTGTTGTCTTTTTGTGTGCCACGTGTTATTATCGATGTAAATAACGAAAAATGTTAAATCGCGGTCAGAATCGACAAATTTTACCATAATTTCAACAATATATTCCTAATACAATATATCTTTTGTAATGTCGACAAAATTAAAGATTATATTGAACTCTCGCTTGAATATGATGCAGATTAGTGATATTGTATATTATGGAAAACGGCAGATAGTTTCATGAGTTCAAATATTATTGCCGCAACTAATTTCTAATAAGTGCATAAATAGTTTTTTGTTGAAATTAGTTCACTGCACAATCAATCACAAGGCTCGATTCATGTCTACAGTTGTAGCGATTGTATTCTTCCAGTCAACGACCTTATTATGTTTAAAAAATCAACTTTCGGCCGATCACCTAAGTTAAAAACCATTGAGTGCGGTCAGTTCGGCAGGACGCCGCCCGCTTGCGACTACGGCGTGTTGTCTTTTTGTGTGCCACGTATTATCGATGTAATTAACGAAAAATGTTAAATCGCGGTCAGAATCGACAAATTTTACCATAATTTCAACAATATATTCCTAATACAATATATCTTTTGTAATGTCGACGAAATTAAAGATTATATTGAACTCTCGCTTGAATATGATGCAGTTTAGTGATATTGTATATTATGGAAACGGCAGATAATTTCATGAGTTCAAATATTATTGCCGCAACTAATTTCTAATAAATGCATAAATAGTTTTTTGTTGAAATTAGTTCACTGCACAATCAATAACAAGGCTCGATTCATGTCTGCAGTTGTAGCGATTCTATTCTTCCAGTCAACGACCTTATTATATTTAAAAAATCAACTTTCGGCCGATCACCTAAGTTAAAAAACATTGAGTGCGGTCAGTTCTGCTGGATGCCGGCCGCTTGCGACTACGGCGTGTTGTCTTTTTGTGTGCCACGTATTATCGATGTAATTAACGAAAAATGTTAAATCGCGGTCAGAATCGACAAATTTTACCATAATTTCAACAATATATTCCTAATACAATATATCTTTTGTAATGTCGACAAAATTAAAGATTATATTGAACTCTCGCTTGAATATGATGCAGTTTAGTGATATTGTATATTATGGAAAACGGCAGATAATTTCATGAGTTCAAATATTATTGCCGCAACTCATTTCTAATAAATGCATAAATAGTTTTTTGTTGAAATTAGTTCACTGCACAATCAATAACAAGGCTCGATTCATGTCTGCAGTTGTAGCGATTCTATTCTTCCAGTCAACGACCTTATTATGTTTAAAAAATCAACTTTCGGCCGATCACCTAAGTTAAAAAACATTGAGTGCGGTCAGTTCTGCTGGATGCCGGCCGCTTGCGACTACGGCGTGTTGTCTTTTTGTGTGCCACGTATTATCGATGTAAATAACGAAAAATGTTAAATCGCGGTCAGAATCGACAAATTTTACCATAATTTCAACAATATATTCCTAATACAATATATCTTTTGTAATGTCGACAAAATTAAAGATTATATTGAACTCTCGCTTGAATATGATGCAGATTAGTGATATTGTATATTATGGAAAACGGCAGATAGTTTCATGAGTTCAAATATTATTGCCGCAACTAATTTCTAATAAGTGCATAAATAGTTTTTTGTTGAAATTAGTTCACTGCACAATCAATAACAAGGCTCGATTCATGTCTGCAGTTGTAGCGATTCTATTCTTCCAGTCAACGACCTTATTATGTTTAAAAAATCAACTTTCGGCCGATCACCTAAGTTAAAAAACATTGAGTGCGGTCAGTTCTGCTGGATGCCGGCCGCTTGCGCATACGGCGTGTTGTCTTTTTGTGTGCCACGTATTATCGATGTAAATAACGAAAAATGTTAAATCGCGGTCAGAATCGACAAATTTTACCATAATTTCAACAACATACTCCTAATACAATATATCTTTTGTAATGTCGACGAAATTAAAGATTATATTGAACTCTCGCTTGAATATGATGCAGTTTAGTGATATTGTATATTATGGAAACGGCAGATAATTTAATGAGTTCAAATATTATTGCCGCAACTAATTTCTAATAAATGCATAAATAGTTTTTTGTTGAAATTAGTTCACTGCACAATCAATAACAAGGCTCGATTCATGTCTGTAGTTGTAGCGATTCTATTCTTCCAGTCAACGACCTTATTATGTTTAAAAAATCAACTTTCGGCCGATCACCTAAGTTAAAAAACATTGAGTGCGGTCAGTTCGGCAGGACTCCGCCCGCTTGCGAATACGGCGTGTTGTCTTTTTGTGTGCCACGTATTATCGATGTAAATAACGAAAAATGTTAAATCGCGGTCAGAATCGACAAATTTTACCATAATTTCAACAATATATTCCTAATGCAATATATCTTTTGTAATGTCGACAAAATTAAAGATTATGTTGAACTCTCGCTTGAATATGAGGCAGTTTAGTGATATTGTGTATTATGGAAAACGGCAGATAATTTTATGAGTTCAAATATTATTGCCGCAACTAATTTATAATAAGTGCATAAATTTCTTTTCGTTGAAAGTAGTGCACTTCACAATCGATCACAAGACCCGTTTCTTGTCTCTCGATTTAGCGATTTCATTTTATCAGACAACGACCATATCATGCTAAAAGAACCAGTTCTCGTCCGATCACTGAAGTTAAGAAGCATTGAGCGCGGTCAGTACTTGGATGGGTGACCGCTTGGGAACACCGCGTGTTGTTGTCTTTTTTATTTTTTGCGCTCCACGTGTTATTATCGATGTAAATAACGAAAAATGTTAAATCGCGGTCAGAATCGACAAATTTTACCATAATTTCAACAATATATTCCTAATACAATATATCTTTTGTAATGTCGACAAAATTAAAGATTATATTGAACTCTCGCTTGAATATGATGCAGTTTAGTGATATTGTATATTATGGAAAACGGCAGATAATTTCATGAGTTCAAATATTATTGCCGCAACTAATTTCTAATAAATGCATAAATAGTTTTTTGTTGAAATTAGTTCACTGCACAATCAATAACAAGGCTCGATTCATGTCTGCAGTTGTAGCGATTCTATTCTTCCAGTCAACGACCTTATTATGTTTAAAAAATCAACTTTCGGCCGATCACCTAAGTTAAAAAACATTGAGTGCGGTCAGTTCTGCTGGATGCCGGCCGCTTGCGACTACGGCGTGTTGTCTTTTTGTGTGCCACGTATTATCGATGTAAATAACGAAAAATGTTAAATCGCGGTCAGAATCGACAAATTTTACCATAATTTCAACAATATATTCCTAATACAATATATCTTTTGTAATGTCGACAAAATTAAAGATTATATTGAACTCTCGCTTGAATATGATGCAGATTAGTGATATTGTATATTATGGAAAACGGCAGATAGTTTCATGAGTTCAAATATTATTGCCGCAACTAATTTCTAATAAATGCATAAATAGTTTTTTGTTGAAATTAGTTCACTGCACAATCAATAACAAGGCTCGATTCATGTCTGCAGTTGTAGCGATTCTATTCTTCCAGTCAACGACCTTATTATGTTTAAAAAATCAACTTTCGGCCGATCACCTAAGTTAAAAAACATTGAGTGCGGTCAGTTCTGCTGGATGCCGGCCGCTTGCGACTACGGCGTGTTGTCTTTTTGTGTGCCACGTATTATCGATGTAAATAACGAAAAATGTTAAATCGCGGTCAGAATCGACAAATTTTACCATAATTTCAACAATATATTCCTAATACAATATATCTTTTGTAATGTCGACAAAATTAAAGATTATATTGAACTCTCGCTTGAATATGATGCAGATTAGTGATATTGTATATTATGGAAAACGGCAGATAGTTTCATGAGTTCAAATATTATTGCCGCAACTAATTTCTAATAAGTGCATAAATAGTTTTTTGTTGAAATTAGTTCACTGCACAATCAATCACAAGGCTCGATTCATGTCTGCAGTTGTAGCGATTCTATTCTTCCAGTCAACGACCTTATTATGTTTAAAAAATCAACTTTCGGCCGATCACCTAAGTTAAAAAACATTGAGTGCGGTCAGTTCTGCTGGATGCCGGCCGCTTGCGACTACGGCGTGTTGTCTTTTTGTGTGCCACGTATTATCGATGTAAATAACGAAAAATGTTAAATCGCGGTCAGAATCGACAAATTTTACCATAATTTCAACAATATATTCCTAATACAATATATCTTTTGTAATGTCGACAAAATTAAAGATTATATTGAACTCTCGCTTGAATATGATGCAGTTTAGTGATATTGTATATTATGGAAAACGGCAGATAATTTCATGAGTTCAAATATTATTGCCGCAACTAATTTCTAATAAATGCATAAATAGTTTTTTGTTGAAATTAGTTCACTGCACAATCAATAACAAGGCTCGATTCATGTCTGCAGTTGTAGCGATTCTATTCTTCCAGTCAACGACCTTATTATGTTTAAAAAATCAACTTTCGGCCGATCACCTAAGTTAAAAAACATTGAGTGCGGTCAGTTCGGCAGGACGCCGCCCGCTTGCGAATACGGCGTGTTGTCTTTTTGTGTGCCACGTATTATCGATGTAAATAACGAAAAATGTTAAATCGCGGTCAGAATCGACAAATTTTACCATAATTTCAACAATATATTCCTAATACAATATATCTTTTGTAATGTCGACAAAATTAAAGATTATATTGAACTCTCGCTTGAATATGATGCAGTTTAGTGATATTGTATATTATGGAAAACGGCAGATAATTTCATGAGTTCAAATATTATTGCCGCAACTAATTTCTAATAAATGCATAAATAGTTTTTTGTTGAAATTAGTTCACTGCACAATCAATAACAAGGCTCGATTCATGTCTGCAGTTGTAGCGATTCTATTCTTCCAGTCAACGACCTTATCATGTTAAAAAAACCAATTTTCGTCCGATCACTAAGTTAGGAAACATTGAGTGCGGTCAGTTCTTGGATGGGTGACCGCTTGCGAATACGGCGTGTTGTTGTCTTTTTTATTTTTTGCCACGTGTTATTATCGTTGTAAATAACGAAAAATGTTAAATCGCGGTCAGAATCGACAAATTTTACCATAATTTCAACAATATATTCCTAATACAATATATCTTTTGTAATGTCGACAAAATTAAAGATTATATTGAACTCTCGCTTGAATATGATGCAGATTAGTGATATTGTATATTATGGAAAACGGCAGATAGTTTCATGAGTTCAAATATTATTGCCGCAACTAATTTCTAATAAGTGCATAAAAAGTTTTTTGTTGAAATTAGTTCACTGCACAATCAATCACAAGGCTCGATTTATGTCTACAGTTGTAGCGATTCTATTCTTCCAGACAACGACCTTACCATGTTTAAAAAACCAACTTTCGGCCGATCACCTAAGTTAGAAAACATTGAGTGCGGTCAGTTCTGCTGGATGCCGGCCGCTTGCGAATACGGCGTGTTGTCTTTTTGTGTGCCACGTATTATCGATGTAAATAACGAAAAATGTTAAATCGCGGTCAGAATCGGCAAATTTTACCATAATTTCAACAATATATTCCTAATACAATATATCTTTTGTAATGTCGACAAAATTAAAGATTATATTGAACTCTCGCTTGAATATGATGCAGTTTAGTGATATTGTATATTATGGAAAACGGCAGATAGTTTCATGAGTTCAAATATTATTGCCGCAACTAATTTCTAATAAATGCATAAATAGTTTTTTGTTGAAATTAGTTCACTGCACAATCAATCACAAGGCTCGATTCATGTCTGCAGTTGTAGCGATTCTATTCTTCCAGTCAACGACCTTATTATGTTTAAAAAATCAACTTTCGGCCGATCACCTAAGTTAAAAAACATTGAGTGCGGTCAGTTCGGCAGGACGCCGCCCGCTTGCGAATACGGCGTGTTGTCTTTTTTTGTGCCACGTGTTATTATCGATGTAAATAACGAAAAATGTTAAATCGCGGTCAGAATCGACAAATTTTACCATAATTTCAACAATATATTCCTAATGCAATATATCTTTTGTAATGTCGACAAAATTAAAGATTATATTGAACTCTCGCTTGAATATGATGCAGTTTAGTGATATTGTATATTATGGAAAACGGCAGATAATTTCATGAGTTCAAATATTATTGCCGCAACTAATTTCTAATAAATGCATAAATAGTTTTTTGTTGAAATTAGTTCACTGCACAATCAATCACAAGGCTCGATTCATGTCTGTAGTTGTAGCGATTCTATTCTTCCAGTCAACGACCTTATTATGTTTAAAAAATCAACTTTCGGCCGATCACCTAAGTTAAAAAACATTGAGTGCGGTCAGTTCGGCAGGACGCCGCCCGCTTGCGAATACGGCGTGTTGTCTTTTTTTGTGCCACGTGTTATTATCGATGTAAATAACGAAAAATGTTAAATCGCGGTCAGAATCGACAAATTTTACCATAATTTCAACAATATATTCCTAATGCAATATATCTTTTGTAATGTCGACAAAATTAAAGATTATATTGAACTCTCGCTTGAATATGATGCAGTTTAGTGATATTGTATGTTATCGAAAACGGCATATAATTTTATGAGTTCAAATATTATTGCCGCAACTAATTTATAATAAATGCATAAATTTGTTTTTGGTGAAAGTAGTGCACTTCACAATCGATCACAAGGCCCGTTTCTTGTCTCTCGATTTGGCGATTTCATTTTATCAGACAACGACCACATCTTGCTAAAAGAACCAGTTCTCGTCAGTTCTCGTCGTGCGGCCGACTTGAGCGGACGTAACTACGCTCACCTCGCGGTATATAGTTTATACTTGCTGGTCATTTGCGAATTTCGATATCTCTTCGAAATTAAAGATGATTTAACACGTGAAGAAAGTGTTTTCCTTTTCTGCTTGTTAGAGAAAATGAATGTAAAAAATTAAAATAAAAAATGCCTCAGTCACAAGTTGAAGAATAGAAACAGAAACTTCATGATTCCTTTATCGAATCTGCGGACTTCAGTGAGAGCACAAAAATTAGTGATGCTGAAAGCGAAACTTCCATTAGTTCGCTCATATCAAAAACCAGGAATAAAAAGTTGAGAATTAATCCTCAACCAAATCTCACATCAGCACGTAAAAAAATCAGTGTGCAAAGTACCAAGAATATGCCGGTAGAATAAAAAAATAACCACGCGACGAAGAACGTTAAAAAGGATGAAAATAATCCTTCCTACGAAGCACTCTTCGGGGAAGTCCAATTTCTGAGAAAAGAAATTAATAAACGAAGTACAATATGTACTGAAAATTCAAAAAAATGACAGTGATACTACTATTAGTACCTTCAACCATTATGACGTACTCAGAAATTTGGTAGAAAACCAGGAAACGTCGGAATGTACTCACCCTGTAATACAAAAAGTTCGAAGCAAAACTTTAACCGAACACAGAACTTCCGGAAAGACGATAACATTCCCGGAACGTCAACTTCAATTTCCAATTAAAAAAATTCAAATCCTGTTAAAAATAATCAAATAACGAAGAACAATGTCAATCGGGAATTAAAAACAACGCATATAGAAAAAAAACAACTGATGCCACCTATTATCATATATCATTAAGATCCTGAGGACACCGCCGAACTTCTGAAAAACGGATTACCAACAGATAATTTTGAAATTAAGCGTATAAATAACGGTAAACATATTGTATTCCTACACACATTTACAGATCTTAACATTGCAAAATCACTTCTTAAAGCAGCAGAAACCAATTTTTATTCATACACACCGAAAATAGAAAAAAATTACATTTATTTATAGAAAGGTTTAAATGCGTCTGTTGACAGTAATGAAATCTTAGAAGAACTAAACTCTAAAAATGTCACAGACTTAAAATTTGTAAAGGTCGCTCCATTTACTACAAAAAATTCTAGAAATAATAATTTTCAACTGCCCATATTTTTAGTACACTTATCTTCAAATAGTAAACCTGCTTAATTGAAATGTATTCGAAGTTTTCAAAATATAATTATTCGTTGAGAAAAGTTGAAAAAAACTGAAATTTCACAATATTACAACTGTCAAAAATTTGGACATGCTGCAAAAAATTGTAACATGCATTTTCAATGTGTGAAATGTAGCGACTTACATGAACCTGGAAAATTTTTAGTTACCGACAAAAATTTAGATAAAGATAAATTGTATTGTGCAAATGGCAAAAATTTTGGACACCCAGCCTCTTCCAGAGGCTGTTCGAAATTAAAAATGCTGCAAAAATCAAAAGAAGAAAAAGAAAAACAACAAAATATAAAAAATGCAAAGGTTTTAAAATCGATAAATAATTATGTGAAAACGGGTGCTCACTTTTCGGACATTGTAGGAAAGCCGGCAGATAACGATCTGGAAAGTAAACAAGCACAACAAATAAGTAAACAGATATCAACAAATGATAATTTTAACTCAAATTCAAATACGAAAGCAACGCATGCAGTAATGACTTTTCCGAATTTTCCGCAAATACTAAACGAAATCGCTGATTTGAAAAACTATATCTTAAATATATTTGAAAATCAACAAAAACCAATTAAACAATTAAACGACTGGATTAATTCTCTATTTAAAATCAATTTTAATACAACCATTCTACCATTTATGCAATTAATAAATTGGTTTCTGATATTCATTGGGCATTGAACTCCCGTAAAAGAGTAGAGGCGTGTCTGATCGACCTTGAAAAGGCATTTGACACAGTCTGGATTGAAGGACTTATTTTTAAAATGATAAGAAAGGAATTTCCAAAAAATCTTATCAAAATGATTTGGAATATGAATATTGATAAAAAATTTGGTATTTCTGATGGCTCATTGACATCAACCAAATTTCAAATACCAACCGGTTTACATCAAAGCACTGTAAACTCTCCGATATTATTTAACATTTTTAACAGTGACATATTACAATTATTTGATATGAACTCTACAAGTAAACGATCTATCGCCTTTGCAGACGACCATATAGTCCATGTACTTGGTTCTGATACAAAGGAGATAGAACTAGAGTTGGAAAGGACCTTTCAAAATCTACATTATTATTATAATACCTGGAAATTAAAAATAAACCCTGATAAATGCGAAACCATACTTTTTCGTCAGACATTACATTCCTTAAGTCGAGCAGAAACAAAGAAATGCAAAAACTCTTAAATTAAAAGAAATACGAATGGGGATGAAACAGTTGTTCACAGAACATGCGTAAAATACCTGGGTGTGCACTTGGACCATACCGTGAAACTTAATAAACATTTGGAAATTCAGATGAAAAAAGCAACGAATGTTTTCTGGAAAATTAAAGGCCTCTTCTATTCAAAGCATTTACGAAATCGCTTAAAACTAATTTGTTATCAAGCATTTATCAGGCCAATTATCACGTATGGCTGTCCCATCTGTTTTAACATCACGGCATCAATGATGGAAAAAATTCAAGTTTTTTAAAAAAAATATATCAGAGCGTGCTTGAATACTTACAGATTCGAGATATCCGACTACAAGAAATATGTCAGCAACAAAAAGATCCACGATAATGCAAATATATACCGTGCTGACTGTCATATTCTTAAATTAATTACAAAACGTTACGCGCAAGCCTCAAATATTAATGTTAATAATCTTATTAATGGCGTAAGACTCATTAACGACGAATATTATGAGAAATGTATGAAAACCGGATATATCCCACCAGAAGCTTTTATGTACTTTGATTCTGGTGGTTAGAAAACACTTGATATTGTAAAAAAAAAATAAATTGTCAAATTATTGTGACTCGGTTTTTCGTTTTAATCCCGGTACATAATTGTATATATGTATTACCTTAGAATTTATTATTTATTTGTACATACTGTAAATGTTAGTTTTTTAAGCTTTCCTATCCCTTATTTTTCCATATGAAAGAGATGGAGTCAGTTTTTTTTGTGAATTTTCTGGCGAAGATTAAAACATAAAAATGTAAAAACGGTTACTAGATATAAGTAGACATTATTGTAAATATATCTGTAATATATTGTACAAAAGACATTGTTATCAATTAATTACGTTCCATAATAAAAATCGTATATAAAATTGCGAAGCTGAAACACGGCCATCTTGTTTATTAGGAATGTAATGTATTTTGAGAGATCTTATACGTAGCAGATAATAAATGAAAAAATAAAAAACAGTTCTCGTCCAATCACTAAGTGAAACAACATTGGGAGCGGTCAGTACTTGGATGCTGACCGCTTGGGAACACCGTGTGTTCTTGTCTAGTTGTTTTTTCTTTCTTTCTTGCAGGAAAAACCGACTATATTATATTCGGACGTAAAAGTTTTCGCTCTTTCCGAATCCGTAAAAGAAAATAGCAGTTTCCATTTAAAAAAATAAACTTGACCTTGGAATAACCTTCAAAGTCATGTTCAAGGTCAAGTTCTATGCTACCATTAAATTAATTATGTCTAAAACATTTTCCCCGAAAATAATCTCTTGCTGAGTTAATTCGCAGTTCCAGGAGTTTTAAGTTTGGCCGTGAAATGATGCCTTTTTGATACACGTGTCCGCAAAGTAGACACTTTACGGACTCTTTTGAGTCCGTAAAGTGTGACTTTGCGGACTGATTTCTGCACTTTACGGACTAAAAATAGTCGTTAAAGTGACTACTTTTGCGAACAGTGTATCAAAAAATAGTATTCGCTCCTCGGCCGTAAAATTTTACGACCTCGGTTTGGAGATAGTGCGATATGCACAATCTCCACTCGGTCCGTAAAATTGAACTTTACGGCCTAGGACCGAAAAGTACTATTTCGAAAAAACACGTCCATAGCATTTTCGGACGTAAAATTTTGTGCTCTTTCCGAATCCATGAAAAAAATAGCAGTTTCCATAAAAAAAAATTAATTTGATCTTGGAATAACCTACGAGGTCATGTTCAAGGTTAAATTGAATGGTACCGTTAAATAGCCAGAGAAAAATCCTTCAACTTCTGTATTTAAGATTTTCTCCGAAAATGCACTCCCCTTGAGATATTTAGGTAATTTTGTAAGATCGGACTGGAAATGAATTTCAAATGATGCACCGTCAATTGTGGATAAACAATGGCATGAATATTTGGGTACGTTTTGACTTTCCCAAGTAATTTAAAAAATGCAGGCGGCAAATATTCATTGAAATAAACATCTTTGATAAGCCAATTGGAACAAATGTCAGCTGTTTTCAATATAATTTTGTACGCCGTGCACGAATTAGTATATCATGGACCGTAGGACTTGTCAGACGAACGAAAATATTTCGTGATTGAACAGCCGAAGTACAAGTATCATTAAAGGTACCACCTGGTAGGGCGGTACTAGAGCTTGCATTGGGGAAAGGGCCGGCCGGCATCCTGTTGGCACGCCCAAAATCATCGGACTCCAAAGGTGCACCTACAGCAGTACAAACGTCCTAAATTAATGACGAGAGATTTTTACTGTCCAACCACAGCAAATCTGTAATCACAAGATCGCAATTGCGATTTTCGAATTCCAACTCGAGAAGGCGATGATCATGTCGCTTTAAGAGACCCGTAGCATTTAGTTTTCTACTCGAAGAGTCGAAATTTCCATGGAACATATCTTCGCATTTTGCCCCTTTACAGAGTAATGTAATTCCTCTCTTTTATTTAGGAGAGCCGACTTAGTCGCTTGGTTTGAAATTTTAATCTCGCTAAGTTTACTTCGTACTTCACGCATGCGTGACACGAGGACATGTAGTTTGCCTAATTTTAAGTTTAGACATAGGAACTGTTGTGAGATAGAAGCAAGTGAGTCTCTAATATCTGCATCGCTTAGATGACAGAGGAATGGCCGTTCTTCCACTTGGACGCTTTCTATTAGTAGAGTCTAATTCAATAGGTTCAGTCCTATTCATAATGTCCGCTGGACCACAACATATGAATAGTCCCTCTTCGTTGCAATGATTTGCCGCACGTTGTGGCATGTCTCTGTTCTAGTATATAAATCAAGCGTTGCGCAAGCATAAACTTTTTTAAAACATTCAGAAAAATTAGATTGATCGCTGCGCGTAAAACTTCTAATTTGAAATTACTCGTATTTATAAATTGATTTAATTGCTTTAAATTTAGAATAATCTGAATGAGCCATTTTGTTTTTTAGCCAAGAAAACGTGATAATATTTTTAAAGAATTTATCTAAATTATTTGCTTCTTGAATTCGCACTTTTGGCTCGTTGCCAAACAGGAAACGGTCTGTTTTTAATTCGTTAAAATTGTATTGCTTTTATCAATACCAGGATATATTAGCGCTTTTCTAGATTACGTTTCACTATGATTAATTTGCATTGTTAGCTTTGTTCCATTGATTTGACTATTTGAGTTTCCCCTTTTTGGTTCACAAAGTTCATAGTCAGTCTGTATATAAATCAAATGTCCCTGATTGAGATAACTGATGAATCCGCCAATAGAACAAAGATCAAATAGATTACTTGTAAAAAATATACCGGCACAACGAGCACTTTCTGCAATTGAGATGAAGGACCTTACCTATCAAAAATTCAATTATCTCAAATACTCCACCTGACCACCATTTGATGAATCGGTGAGACTGGTGCAGGATTTCCGGTCCTCATTCTTCCACAATGGATTTCGCGGTATATGGATTTTCCTTGTTTTTCTTTTTCAGGGTCGTTTCCAAATTTCTGAACCAGGTTTTGCTCTTACTTATACCGTTTTCCTAAACCATAATCGAAATTATTCCGTGCACAATTAACCGATAATATTTATATTTCTGGTGCCTCACCCTGGCCATTGAGCGCCGAATGTCTATGGGGTACACCTTGTTTGTTTCATTATTTTCCTTCTAATCTTCTCTCTTTGTTTTGTTCTATGCATACTGTAAATGAAAACAAAGACAACATATAACCGGGAAAGACATTATTAAATGAGCTAGAATCGGAAAACCTCTAAAATGTGCATTTCCCCTTTTAATTAGCTATAACTCAAGAAACATGAAGGGGAGGCCCCACCTTCAAAATCGACTCTATGAAATACATCTTTAAACATTTTGAAAACATTATTTCTTTAGTAATTTTTGACTAGGAATTCCGTGGTGATAGAATAAAAAGTGTGCGAAATTTGTTTGACCTATAAATTGTAGCTCAATATAAAATTGCCTTTTTTCAAATACTGCGACTATATTTTTTTTTATTATTAATTAACAGGCAGAATCGCCCTTTTTATTCAATTGTTGCCGTATTATAAATTGTAAGATTTTTGCGAGAGCTGCAGATCGACTTAGAAAGATGGCGCCATACTTCACATTTATGTATGAAATGTTGGACTGCAGAGACCTACACCAAGTACAGCAGCGATCATGAGAGTCGATTTCCGCCAGATAAACAATACTTTCGAAACGTAAACACAAACAACGTGGCCCGTCTTACCAACAGCGAGCTGCTGCTTGAAAACGAAATCGAAAAATTGTTCACCAGACGGAGATCGTACTCACGACCTACACAACTTCGTCGTCCAGTGCGTTAACCGCCAAATATTTTTCTAAATTAATTTAAAAATTCAACAAAATTAAGGTGAACATAGAAACATATTTTCTAAATTATGTATGGATTTTTAAAAATTCCACTTTTTTAACAAAAAAAATTTTTATGGAACAAACCAACTGTTCTTAAGGGTAAAAAAATGTTTACATTTTGTATTCCAGCACCACTGAATTCCACGTTAAATGTTACTCCAGAAATAATTTTTTCGACCCCTACATAAACAATTTTTTTTCGTAAAAATACTTCTACATTTTTATAAATTAATTTAAAAATTCAAATAATTTAGGGTGAACATAAAAACACATTTACTAAAGAATTACGTATGGATTTCAAAAAATTTCATTTTTTTCGAAAAAAATTTTTTTTTTGTTCAAAAAAATTGTTTACACTTTTTATTCCAGCACCACTGAATTCCACTTCAAAAATTACTAAATAAATAATTTTTTCAAATTTTTTTCAGGTGTATTTCATAGAGCTGATTTTGAGGGTGGTTCCTCCCCTTAATTAAAAATCAGGAAGCACAAAATAAATTGTAGGGCTTCTGAAATGCTTCAATATAAGCTCCTAGTTTTTCCGAAAAGTACAATTGAATCAGTATTATGGCCAAAATACAACCATTTTCAAGTTTGCCTTTTTATTTCATGACATAAGTAATATGTCAAACGAATTGTCTGCAGGATAACTGTGATTTTGAAAATTAAAGATATTTGTTTCCGGTAAAATATTAAAAACTTAGTTAAATTCGTTAAATTTCAAAAATAAAAGCATCTACCATTATAGAAATATGTAAATGTATTAATTTTTAATCAACAGTTTATTATATTTTATAAATAGGAAATGCAAATTTTCGAGTTGTTTCGCGTCTAACTCATTTCGTTCAATAGCTAGTGAAATGTCATACACAAGAAAGTTATAAGTATATCTTCGATTCGATTTGATAAAAATTGAGCCCTGGAGGACTTTTTTGTCTATATTTTTGGACAAAAATTCTTCACTCTAAATTTTTCTTATTTGGATCACATTAAAGTTACTTTTTCACTATTTCTATAGTCACTTTGAGCAAAGATTGGTTTAATTTTTACTTTAAGTAATTTAGAGTGTTCTTTTTTTAAAAACTCCGATTTTTTGTTTTTAGGCTCAAAATATTCGTAGGTACAGTGCCCAGGAACAATTCCACGCACACAAAACTCATACACCCGAACTTTTTAATAATCAAGGTTGGTTCCGACGTACCGTGCTCTATGGATTTCTTCTGGACTGCAAAATTTGAAGTTTGAGGTTGTATTCGACGAGTTAAAAACACTATACGTCGTAAGTTTTGCTATTGTAATTTTTAAAAATTAAATTTGATTGTATGAAAATAATAAACAATCAGATATGTTTTTCCGCTCGTGCCAGTTCGATAGCTATGCAAATACTTTATTTATCGATTTATATATCTATATACATGAAAAATGTTAACATAATAAAATTGTGAAACAAGCGGCCGCTTTAAAAGTAAAAAAAAATTAGTTGACGTTTCCGCTTGATATTGCAACCATCTGGAAAGAAAATTGTTAAACAGAGTGAATATAACGATCGACTACACATTTTCACGCATTTTACCGAATATTTACATATTTTTATCCTCACTGTTTAATATTTTTTTCTGAAGATGGGTGCAATGCCGAGACGAAATGTCAACTATTGTTTTTATTTAATTTTATGGTAACCGTTTGTTTCACAATTTTATTCAAACATTTTTAATTAATCCGGTCGACAAATTAGAATTTACTTACTTATATTAAACTTTAGAACAAGGAATAACCTTGCTATAACCTTACCATGGCTAGATTCGTTATTCACCGCTTTGTGTCGTTTTTTGCAAAAACTTGTATTTTCTGTGTGATTTTTTCCATTTGTCTAAGTACTTCGACATCTTCTCCTGCATTAAGATACACTAAAGATAAAAAAGCGCAAAACATGCTGCTTCCATACTACACAAACAATGAAGACGAAAGAGTTACTGCAGCGTTGCCTTTTTCTCCCCACTTTTTGTAACATGGTGACTTCTAGCATTATCAGTGGTCTACATGTGTGATCTTGAAAACGAGGCATGAAAAATAATAACATAACATCGCCAAGAAAAGGGAACAACAACAATGTCATGGACAGCCCATCTTCGTCTGATGATAAAAACATGCCCGAACCTTCGGTGTAAAGAAACGAATCGTATACAACCCATCTACATAACAAAGGGAAATCTACATGATACAGTGCAATTAATGAGGTAAAGTTAAAAATTAAGAATTTACATACAATATGTACATACAAGCAAAATTTAGAAGATAGCAAAAACCAGTTACAGATGCGTAACATACAATTAAAAAGACAGCCGCAATCAATGCAAACTAAAAAAGGGGAGATTATTGACAAAAACAAATATTTTGTGTAAATTGAAAAATCTTCGTTCAAACAAAGGACGCCCAAAGATTACTTGAAATACAAGAAAAACTCAATCGGAATATAAAAAATAATCGAATAAATTCCAACAGTAAAAAGTATAATCCAGAAGTCAAGTTTTCAGAAATGGTAGAAAAAAAACAAATAATCAAACAACACTATTACGAACTAAAGAGAAAAAAGTCAGCTTTGAAAAATAACGTTCAACAAAATGTGAGCAATAGTGATAACAATAATATATCTAGAATCAGTAATACAAACCATGAAAGCATTTAATGATAAAATCTTCTACAATTATTATTACCAAAATTATTACAACAATAACAATCGAAAATAGATGAAATGCAATTAACAATTAACAATAATACAGAAAGAATAAGGTTATTTTTTAATATTGTCGAAAACATCACAAATACAATAAACAACAAAACATCGTTTCTATAAGTTAAGCAAAACCTGCCAAGTCCAAAAAAATAAAAAACTGAGATAATCATATAAACATACATTACATATAGTTCTTTGAATGTTTAGAGATTGTGTATATGCAAAAAAAATATTTAAATTGAGCTGTACACTTATGAATCTGCTATCTTTCCAATGTTAGTGGCGTTTTTCTCAAAACTGCATAAAACGGACTTGGCAGGTTTTGCACCCCAATGCCTTAATTAACATTAACTCAATTTAATATTTAGAAGGCCGGAATTTTGAGACAGAAATTCACTTTAAAAAATTAGAACAAAAGGTATCTTATATCATTGATTGAACATACACAAAGTTCCGACTATAGGGTGTGCCATTTTAGTGGCTTTCCGGTCCAGTACGGAACAGCCAATGTCAAACATTTCAACAAAAATTGTTTTTTCAATGGTACATTTTGGGGTTTTCGTCATATAATTGGAAAATAAGATAACACAGGACCACAAAAAAAAAATTTGTTCCGAGATAACTTGAATCAGGAATAGTAGATCTTATACATTTTTAGCCGCTGAGAACGAATCCGTTATTCGATTTGGCCCATCACGTCAGAATTTTAAGATATGTGATCCGAAAAATACTCAAAAATATACATTTTGGCAATTTGAGGTTAGGATAAATATCTCACGTCACGGGTCAAATTGGACAATTAATTTATTTTCAGCCACCAAAAACCTATAAGATCCAGTACCTTTGATTCAAGTTATCTCCCCTAAAAAATTGTTTTGCTGTCCTGTGTAATTAATCGCTGAAGGTACTTCTTAAAATAAATAACACAAGACCGCAATTTTTTGTTTGTTGGCACAACTTAAATCAGAAGTGGAGGACCTTATAGATTTTTGGTCGCTGAAAACGAATTCTTGGTCAGAGTTTTCACATATCCTAACCTTAAATTTCCAAAAAGTATATTTTTGAGTATTTTTCGGATCACATATCTTAAAATCCTGACGTTTTCAGCGGCTAAAAATCTATAAGATCCTCTATTCCTGATTCAAGTTATTCTCGAAACAAATTTTTTTGTGGTCCTGTGTAATTTACACATAAAATAAAGTATCTTTTATAATTTTGACAGAGCTGTAAAAATTCAAAGAGTTGCATTAGGGGTAATTCACCCCTATAGACGTATTTGAAACTGCAAATCTATGTTTCCGGCCTATTTTCTAGCACTGAATTCAAATCTAATATCAAAACCATTGTAAATTAAAAATGTAACTTGTCTTTTACATACATACAAAATAAAGTATTCTTTTTCAACAAAATTGAATCTAAATTAGATCAAAAAGACAGAAAAATGATCTAAATATTACCAATTTTCGGCCTATTGTAGGTCCATTTTTCATTTGGACTACGACGTAATGGGGAAAATACCTTGCATTACCAAATTTGAAACATCAAATGACTTCCACTTTTGTCCTCACTTACCTTAATTCGACTTCTGTTCTAGGTAAATAAGTCGTGGTTGAGGAAATCTCTCGCCCTCAGGGAACGTAGGAAAAGGGTAATTTGGCCCTATTTTGCTACTTGGGGTCCACACTTGCTGTATACTCTACCTCATTCTACTCGGAAATCAGCAATCCAAAATGTAAACAACTCTTGACTATAATATTTAAATTATAGTTCTCAACAGTATATTTTAAACGTCTCACGCCGAGTGTATTAAAAGTGTCATGTATTAAATTTAAAAAATGACTTTGTTATTCTTTTTTATGAATAATGATATAATTTACAATATACATTAATTTGTACGAGATTATGTTTCAGTAAAAAACCCTAGGGAGTACGGAAACCTGCACTGAGAGAAATGTTTGTTTATAGTTAATGTAATAGCATTTAGATTTGGATCTAAAGGTAAGGTATTTTCTCCTGAAGTTACCGTAATCTGATATTCGGTTAAATATGTTATGTTAAGTTAATATAAGAATTTTAAATATTAATGTTGGGATCATTACGTGACTTATTTACGCGCTAACCGTTTCACTGAAACGGAGATAAACAAATATACACAAGCGCAGTCATTCGATTTTCTGCGAATTTTTCGACGCATTGTTGACATGTGCACGTCAAAGGACAGAATTTAATATAAGATTTATTAATAGTTAACGAACGCTCATTGAATGTTAAAATATATTAGTTAATATACAGTTATATTTCAGCCTTGCAGGAAAGTACTGGCATTTTCATCCCAAAGTTATCTGATATTTTTAACTTTACGGTTACTGTTATAACGTTACAGTTAATGTAAGAGCCTTGAAATTAGCTTACATTAACTATTAGAAAATTATTTCTCGGAAGTAGCAAATGTCAAAATCAGTTGAAAAAAGGTGTGCCTATCATAAAATAAAAACTACAAGTATTTAAAGTCGCGTTACATGCATTTATGAAAATTTGCATTTCGGTTTATTTTTAACTATATATGGTAATAACTATGGTTTATATATGACTTTTGGAACGTATGATATGGAATGTTATGGAATAGTACTTCGGGAAATTGCAGTTGATATACCAGTATGTGGTTTTTTGCAACGAAAAAGTGTGTGCTTAATGATCTACGAACTCTAGGCCTGACATTAACTGTATAATTTGCAATCATATATCCTAATTATTTGGGTAATTTATGGATCACTAATTTATAGAATTAATGTATAGTTGTTCCAAAAAAGTATGAAGTTTGTCACCTTAAAAATGCCAATTAGAAACTGATCTATTCGTAGGCGCATCTTCTGTGTTTACAGTGATTGCCACAAATAATTTGCTTAGATTCTTTGGATAATTTTCAGCAAAAAATGACTCTTGTCAATTCTTTTTTAAGAGTTTTGGAGATACAAAATTAGAAACTCAACATTTTTTATTTGAGGAAATATACATTTTACGAAAGATTCACAAGAGATATTTTTTCTTTAGAATTGTTCGATGTCTGTAATCCATACAGAATAAAGTTTTCTAACATACATTGTTTTCTAAGATGCAAACGTATAAAATAATTGGTTCATCACCATTAGTTACGTCGGATTTCACACCCCATGAAAAACATCTCGCAGCTTGATTAAAATTATATTCGTTAAAATTTCGTAATTCTGATTACGCGGTTTAAATCGGTAATGTTATGCTGCATTAAACACTTTTAAATAATTAAAATTTCATAAATTTGATCCTGTGCTTAGTTCTAGTCAGTAAAAAAAAAACAAAGAAAAAACTTCTTTTTTCATTGAGGCACATCATTGAAAAAAAGTTGTAAATTGATGTACACAAAAATTATACTAATCAAACTATCACATTTAATGTACTTTTCTAAAAACAATATGCAAATAATTATATTGAATAAAAACGATCATCGAATGCTTTGAAGGTGACTAAATATCCGACCTAGTGCATAAACTTACGACAATTAACGCGATTCGAATGTCTTCCGTGTGAAACGCCGAAAAAATAGTGCAGGAAGCCTCTTACATATTGATAGACGTATAAATTTTATTTATTTTGGTCTATGCCGTAATAGATGAGACAAATTTCTGGTCGGCAGGTAGATTCGTAAAAGATACGCTCCTGAAAGAGGTCGTAGGTGCCGTAAAACGATCGTCAAACACGAAAGATTGATTAACCAAAGAATTTTTATGGCCAGCCACTATTAGCCACTATTTGGCACTGCTACCACTAAAGATCGTGTTTTATTCCTTATCTTACCACTTAGGGTTTTCCCTTGTTTTTTTTCTTTGTTGCCGTATGGTGCAAGTCTCGGGGTCATTGTGTGCATTTCGAATCAAGAGATACAAATGTCAGGAAATCGCCAAAGATGACGGCAATGACCCCATGACGTTAGGTGTCTCTGCGATTAAATCATGTCATTTAAATTTTAAGAAATTGTATAAAAAATTGAACTATTCTGACTAGGGGTCCAATGGACCGACCTGCGACTATGTTGATGTCTTCCTTTTTTACCCTAAATACAACCGCCGAAAGCTGTAGTAAAAAAATGTCCATTCAGGACATAATGGGTGAAAATACTAAGAGAAAGATATAATAAGATGTTTGCAATCTTTGACGGTGAATCAGATAAGAAAACGTGATTGTAATTAGACAATGTAATTCACGTCCCTATCTAATCATATCTAATCATAAATATTGTCTACTTTTTCATCTGCAAATTATTCCCAACCTTAGTCTGAGTATGCCTAAAAAACTAGTATTAATTGTCAATTTACTAGTAAATGTCATTCATATTCAATTTTCCTATTATATTAACTAGTAAGTATATTAAGACTAAAATAAATTGTGCATATTCATGTTTACGTATTAACCTCATTAAAAATAAAAATGGTTGTTTAAAGGGTGTTTCTGACTATATAATTTATGAAATAAAAAGCAAAATGTTAAGTGAAATTATATATTTTGTGTGCATTTACAAAATTCAATATTAAGCTGTTTATGATGTTCCACAAACAATACTAAACTTGTATCCTTTTCTTGTAGTAAATTATTTGCTTACCTTATACCTTATATTTAACACTTCGTGTATTATCTTCCACGTACTTGTTTTTTTTCCTTAACATGTATGTTTAGAAGGTCTCTGAAACACAGAGGAAACTAAAAGAAATGCACAAAAGAGTAAGAAATGCAAAAAGAAATATGTACTCCGCCAATGTTCTATATAATGCAATGTAAGTTCTATATTTTGTTGTAATAAATCAGTTTTAATTAAACAAAATGATTAACTTCTTGTTTTCAATTTTTTAGCACTAAATAAAAGTTTTTATAATTTGATCCTCCATATTTGATTCGCCATTTTGAGTATTATAATCAGCTATCATAAATTTTGTTTAAAAGTGTATTTTTTATACTATTAAAAGTTTGGTTCCATGTCAAAATAATTGAACAAAAACTAGCGTCGACAAGCTAATAAAATAGGTAGCGTTATTATAATAGTATTGAAAAATGAATACGATCAATTAATAATTTTTAACAGCGTTACATTGTAAGCATAACCTAATATAACCTAACCTAACTAAACTAACTTAAGCCAACCTAACCTAATGGCTGAAACTAATATCCGTACAAACTAACCTAAACTATGCATTACATTTCATTAATTACAAGATTAGATGATTATCATAAGTGAATTTACAAAATAATAAGTTAATTTAATTAAGAATTACATTACATTTTTATAACAAATAGAAACATTTCGATCCATTTCCATTCGAAACATTTGAATCGGCCATTTTGAATTTCGCAAATTCGACATCCAGTTAGTGATTAGCGACACAAATAACTTTTAATAAACACATTTTTAGTAGGAATTTATCAATTTAACTTGTTAAGCACGACAAAAGCGAAAATGTCATTAAATTTTCGGCTTCAAGCCACCATATTGGATATCGCCATTTTGAAACTTAAATTTTGCGCTCAAACATTTTGTAGTTTAGGGCCAAGAAATTTTCGCTTTATAGTGACCTCCTCATCCAATTTCGGAGCGAAATGGTTGCTCGAACAAAAATTATAAATAGCCAAATTTTTGTTAAATAACACTGTCCGACACTGAGTTTGCCTTTTACAAGCGAAGTATCATTTCTGAAGTATTTTTTCGTGCTGAAAACGATGGCACTAGCAGAATTTTGCTATCACAAAAATTTGGCTATTTATAATTTTTGTTCGAGCAACCATTTCGCTCCGAAATTGGATGAGGAGGTCACTATAAAGCGAAAATTTCTTGGCCCTAAACTACAAAATGTTTGAGCGCAAAATTTAAGTTTCAAAATGGCGATATCCAATATGGTGGCTTGAAGCCGAAAATTTAATGACATTTTCGCTTTTGTCGTGCTTAACAAGTTAAATTGATAAATTCCTACTAAAAATGTGTTTATTAAAAGTTATTTGTGTCGCTAATCACTAACTGGATGTCGAATTTGCGAAATTCAAAATGGCCGATTCAAATGTTTCGAATGGAAATGGATCGAAATGTTTCTATTTGTTATAAAAATGTAATGTAATTCTTAATTAAATTAACTTATTATTTTGTAAATTCACTTATGATAATCATCTAATCTTGTAATTAATGAAATGTAATGCATAGTTTAGGTTAGTTTGTACGGATATTAGTTTCAGCCATTAGGTTAGGTTGGCTTAAGTTAGTTTAGTTAGGTTAGGTACCAAATTTCTGGTAGCATCATCGCTTTCCGTATGAAAAAATACTTGGGAAATGATACTTTGTTTTTCAAAAGTAAAAATTCCTTTTTGTTTGAAAATCAACCGAAATATGGCCAAAACCTTGCTTTTGACACATTTAACCATGTTTTGCTCCAAAATGTGACGAGATAGCAAAAATTTGCTAGCGCCATCGTTTTCACCAGGAAAAAATAAGTAAAAAATGATAGTTCGCCTGTAAAAAACAAATTCTCTTCTGCTACAAAGTTAGCCGAAATACGGCCAAAAACGCTACTTTTTATACATTTAACCTCATTTTTTCTCCACAGTGTGGCCTGATAACAAAATTCTGCTAGTGCCATCGTTTTCAGCACGAAAAAATACGTCGGAAATGATACTTCCCTTGACAAAGGCAGACAAAAAGTAAAATTTTGTCGGTCAGTGTAATCGATTGTGTCTTTTTTAAATCGTATTTTTAAAAATTATGAAGTACGATCAATTTTACATTAGAAAAGGTAAGTACAAAATTTTTTCATCGATGATAACACATCAAAACTGACAGCTGATAAGTTCAAGAAAAATTCGTCCTTTTGGCATCGTCATACCCAGAAAATTCTCCTTTACCTATTTTATATTTCGTTCCCAAAAAAAAACTTTTATAATTATCAAAAATGAAAAGTATAACATTTTCACCCATATTCGATACCTGTAATGAAAGAATTATCTTTGTTATAGTATTGACAGAGGAGCAAATAATTTTAAACAAATTTTATTATTATTGTACCAGCTCCCTTCTAGTTATAAAAAATTCTACCCAAACAGTTATAAGTTATGTCTTCACGTTACCAAGACAGAAAGATACTTTGGTCTCGACAGTACTGGCAATTATAATATTATCTTGGTGTTGTTTGGTATTATCGTAGCCTTGTCTTGAAAATTGTGGTCTTGATTTTCCACTCGTATCGACGCCATATCCGTTGTTTTCTTACGAAATATTTCTCATCTAGTTAACAAAAATTAACAAACGGATTTAAGGGACAGAAAAAGGTTACAAAATTGAATTGATAATGATTGACGAAGATTCAATTGCCTGCCCGTTGTTGATCATTCAACCCTTTTTTCTATTGCTGATCGGTATTAGCCTCCTTCACTATTTGAAGTGTAGATTTTGTTTGTAAACAATTTCTGGAAAAAGTTAGTACAATTGCTTCTGTTCTAACAAATTTTATAACAATTTTAAAAAAATGATTTCAGACAATTTAAATAGAAAATTGTTGAAGGTGTACCGTAACCTCATAAAATCGGGTTTCTGCTGGTTAGAAGAAGTGCATTTGATTGACAGAGAAAATATGCAGCTACACTTATGATGTTTTTATTTTTTATAGGTTTATTTATGTGATTTATTTAAATTACTTAAATAGAAGAAACCAGATAATAATACCAGCTGTACTGAAAAGTACTCAATGTTCTTGCAAGACTTACCTACTGTTGTCTGGATAAGACGATATTTATATGAATGGTCTTGTATTGATTGTTGATAAGATAAGACAAGACCAAGAAAAGTATTGTGGTCTAAGCTACGTTATATATGACGATAAAAGAACCTATAACGACATTTTAATTAACTGTAATATTTAATTTGTTTGACGCGTTTTCAAGGATTTTTTAATTTTTTTCCTGATACAAAAAATGTTTAAATGTCTCATTTTGTATGAAAATTTAATCGTTTGACAATTATTTTTGTTTACTTATTTTTTAGTCTCAATTGTAATGTGAATTAACTACTTAATCACAGTGTATCAGTCCCAACCGGAATAGTAAAGGCTATTTTCACTTACGAATAAGAAATTTGTATATTTTAATCCAACATTTTTGGTTATCACAAAAGAAATGAATATATAATTAGCCTGAAAGTTTTAAGGAACTTTATAATTCTTACACAGTACTATTTTCGTCTATACAAAATCTTATAAAATCTTTTTTCAATTTGTAAAATTAATATGTTTAAAAATTTTTAATGACGTAAATCTTTCTTTACTTTCAGATGATAGTACTTCTGAAATACATTAAAAAATACATAGAATTTTTATTAAACCAGACCATATTTGTGAAGACCCCTTAAAATTTGCAAATGAAGATATATATATCCAGGTTTGAAAATAAGTATTACGGTTAAATCAATACCGTTCTTGCCGAAAAAAAGACTGTAAGTTTTGCCACAAGTTTATGACCATTTTGAATTCTCACCTTCGGAATTTTTTTTAATAAAAATTATTTTTGTAAATAGTGGAACCGTAATGCAGCCGAGCATGCCGAATATCTGAAAGAATCATAGCAAATACAAGAGGCTCTCTTCAAATAGTTGCAGTATACATATACAAGCATGTATTTCGAGGCTGTTGATTTTTCTCATTTTACGACGAGAACGTATTTTGAAAACGTTATGGCCGCTCGAAATTTAATGAACAGAATGCACAAAGCCGATCTATTCTAATATAAAATACTATTAAGACACGAGTTAGGTTAAGAGACTGAAAAACAAATATTGGGAGATTGCTTGCTTATGGAAAAAAACTTTTTAACAAAAAAAGAATCGTTCAAACTTTCCGACAACAAAATATAACTTACTAATGAAATATTTTTTATTATATATAATTGTAGTTTTTGTACACGACAGAATATCAAAAAAAATAGTCGTCAAAAAGAATTCTTATAAATAAAGGTATTAAACACCATTAATTTGTTTAAATTCTTAATTAAATAATTAATTCCACCACATTTTTGCTGGTTAATGAAGGATCATAAAGTTTAGTCGAAAGGTTGGAAATAAACTAATCACTAATGCGAACAATAATTTAATCAAAATATATTGATGGAAAACAATTGATGTATACGAGCCTAATGAAATAAAACGACACATATGACGAATAAATACAAAAATTCTGTTAGTAACAAACATATAAGAAAATACTTCCGTTTTTAATGCGATTTTATGACTTTTTATGATGTTTTAGACGGAATAAACTTTGATACAAATATTCACGAAGATTTACCGTATTCTTTTGACTCATAGATGATTCATTTCTAGAAAACTGTGAATCAAATCAATCAAATTTTATGATGGAAGTTTATTCCGTCGGCAGTCATCGAACCGTATAAAGTTACTTTTATGTCAGTGGAGTATTTTGTTATAGATTCAGACGATTTTATTGCATTCAAAGCTGTTATTTCCTATAGTTTCATACACAAATAATTGTGTGGGTTATGTTATTATTATATTTAATGCAAATTAAAATGAAGCTTTATAAAGCTGCAAATAATAGCATAAAACATTTTAAATTTCATAAACGTAGGAAGTAAAAATAGCATATAGAATTTTCTAGTTGGAATAGATAATTTGAAAGTAACAATACTAATATTAAAATATTTTATCCGGAGCTTTTTAAAAAAATAGTATACAAAAAAAACATTTTTCAGTTCTTTTTGTATCCGACGAAAGTTGACCACCAATTGAAAAAAAAATAAAGTTGAAGATATTAAAAAGATCTATAACTTTTGTATACATCGTTTTTCACATAACCTACAAATTTTTTGAGACAATTAAAAAATAAACGTTTTTAATTTTTGTTGCCCTAAATAAGGTGTAATTTTTTTAAATAAAAATATTCATCTTTAGATATTATATTGAATGGAAACCGAAAAATTAAACGTAAATTCACCCGAACATTCTCGTGTTAAAATTTTAGATTCTTAAACGTTTTTATGTTGGATTTTGTTCGTTGAAATGTCTATTTTCAGCTGGTCATAAACAACATAGACGTCATTTGTAAAAATTTTTTCACGAATTTGCTATTATTTACTAAAATTTACAGTAAATTTAACTGTGTATTTTCAGTAAATCTTGTATATTTATGGATACGTCATACATAACTTATAAGTTGCATTGATTATATTCTAGACCATAAGTAAAAAAATAATATTTTTGTCTTTCCTCCTGATGTAAATAATTGTACCACTTTTTTTATAGTATTTATTCAGAACAATAAATTACTTATTTGGGACAAGCAAAGATAAGTTTCCTCCTTTTTTTTTTGTAAAAAAGTTTCTTTTTTGGGCGAGAAAAACATTAAAATTTAGTAATTACCACGAATAAGTTGAGGTTGTGTGAAAAATGATGTACACAAAAGTTGTACATATTTTTAATACCTAAAACTTCTCATGTCATTGTTTTTGGAAGTCAACCTTCGCCGGAAATAAAAAGAACCAACAGATTCTACGTTTTTTCATATTTTTCCGAGTACATTTTTTGTTAAAAAGGGACCGACAAAATATTTTAATTTTAGTTTTGTTACATTCGTAGGATTGTAAATTATCTATTCTAGCTAGAAAATTCCATATGCATAACACTTTCAATTAAAAGTGTTTTAACCACACCGTGAAGGATAGTTATTAATCTAATAATTGCATATTAATATGTTGAAAATTAATTAAGTTTTCAATTATATTCAGAATAAATATGTTATAAAAAAATCCAAACAAAAAATCAGGATAAAGAAACAAACCACAAAAGCTCAGTAGGATAAAGACAGTGACAAAAAATTATTTCACATTACAAAAATAGAAAAAACAAAGAAAATACGAGAATAAGGTAAATAAAAAAAAACCTACATACAATTTAAGTACATTCTCATTTCCTTTAGAAGTTGCTTTTAGTTTTAGAAAATACATGGAGTTAGAAATGGCCAACAAGTTAAAAAAGCATAAAATTAACATTTTATGTTAACATTGTCCAACTTTAAAATAACAACTTTGCTAAATATTACAAAAAATAGGGGATCATACAGTTAACCAATTTAGGGGAGAGGACGGATTCAAGAACCATTCTGGGTTTAAAGAAGGTTACTTTAATGTCTAGACCAATTGATAACTATTAATAAACTTAAAAGTAGATTTGTTATTATTTAATAAACCATTTTAACATCAAGTAAACCTCTTCCCAGTGTAGGAAAAAGCAGGTTACTCCATTTTTATTAAAAAAAAAGAGACCACCGAAAACCGGATGGATTGTTTATTTACAAACGCTTAAACAGGTCAAAATTTGGATTTAACATCACATTTTAAAATTAGTTGAAGAATGTATCTTTGGCGCTATAGTAATTTGGACATCGTTGTAATTTTCTTGACATTACTTTATAAATTCAGCAAAATGACAATCCAAGTAAAATCCAAAACAAGCATTTACTACTGGTCCGAAATTTTTAACCCTTTTTTTGCCCAAAATGAGAAAAGACGGTCGTCAAATGCAGCTCGGTTTTTCAAGTAAAAAGATTATTTTTTAATTTTTGAAAGATGCATTTCCTGGTATTCGTACGTGTGTTCTATTCGTTCCCAATGAGAAAAAAGCAAAAAACGATTGTTTATACACAAATTTTGAAAAATAAATAAAAATGCTGTGATTTTTAGTTCTTTTTTTATTAAATTTTCACGATTTTCTGCAACTGAAAAGGATTATAATCAATGAAATTTGCATAAAACCTGATCCCGATTGCTGAACATAAAAAATATGCTATTAGAATATTTTTCAGAATCAATGGCACATATTTTTCAGAACCACTGAGTTCAGAATTATTAATTCCTTGAAATAGAGATCAGAAAACGTTTTTTTTTTAGTATTATAATGATAATACAAATATTCCCTGGTTATGTATGAAGATTATAATAATTTTATGTTCATAAATTCAAAATGGCAGATGTCTAATGGACACCGTATGCAAATTGTATATTTAACATGCTTTTATACGTTGTTGCATGCATCTCTTTCCAAGTTATATTATACATATTCGGACCTGAAAAGATCAAAATGGCGGATATTTTTTATATACATTCTACAAAATTTCGTACCAGCATATTATTTATATCCAACAATAGGGATCACTTTTGATGTATGCAATTTCATTGATTATAACCCGATTCAGTGGAGAAAATCGTGAAAAATTGTTAAAAAAGACCTAAAAATCATGGCATTTTTATTTTATTTTGCAAAGTTTGAGTATAGACAAACGTTTTTTTCAAATTTCTTATTTGGAATCAATGTAGCATACTTGAAAATAGTAGGAATGGCACCTTTTAAAAATTTTTACTCCAGAAAATGAATGGAACGTACCTGCTCTTCTCATTTTGGGCAAACAAGTGTTAAAACTTGACAAAAGTTTTTTGCTTTTACACAAGATCTAAGGATTGATTGACTATGTCAAACTAAAGAATACAACTAATCAGTGAACTTAATAAGGACAGCAATAATCATACTCATCGAAAGTATTAAGAAGGCATTACTTCTAGAAATTTCTAATGATTCAAGTGCTTTGGAAATTTTGGACGAGCAGTAAATGCACATTTTTTGTTATTTCGCTTGGATGGAATCGGAACATTTAAAATAAAATGTGGTCGAAATATAAACTACAAAAAATGCATAGCTATTATGCACAGAATCTGTTGAAATCGCATAAATATAATATTCAACAGTATTGATGTTTCATGTTAATAAATATATTTATTAAATGTTTATGTTCGAGTATTTAGTAAATTTACCTTTATCGTGTTTTTATTATGCGATGGTAATACTTTAGGTATTCTATTGTAATTGCTTCAGTATAAATCATTCACTAAAGGTAACCCTACACAATAGATCCTGATGTTGATTTTGCACTGAAATTTACTTTTTTCGAAAAAGGCTCAGGGCAGGGGATCATTTTAATTTTTCCACAAAACTTGTTTCGAAATGTCAGAAACGAACAAAAAATAAAAATGGAGGTGCCTCTTTTGTACTTCCACTATGCCTCTTGCCTTATTTAAAATATGTTCAAGACCCCTGATAGTAAGTAAGACTCCAGTGTAGTAAAATCACTGGTAATGTATTTAGAGATCAGTGAGTAAAATGAAAATTACATTGCGTATTAAAATATTCAACTGTCTCACAATTATTCTACTCTCTAAATAGAATAAGTTGTATAATGAAAATTGAGCCACTCTTCTATCAAGAGTGAACGAAAAAAACTCACTCCTAGAAGACTCAATAGAGTATATAGATTTAAACCACGTAACTTAGTCAGAAAATGGATTGTATAGAATAAAACTGGACTGAATTTCTACCAGGGTGGGCTTGAAACAACGTTAAATAAAACGTCTTTCGAAACGGGACCTTCCTTGAGTATTGTTGTCATAAAATCATTATGGCCGTGTTTTTAATTGATTTTTTTTTGTAGTAAAATTAGAAGATTAATGGAATTACAGTATATGCTTAAATATTTTACATATATTTGTTTGTTTTTATAGGTAGGTTAGGAATAAATATAGCACAGATTTATTTTAATATTTTGCAGGCAGAAACACTGAAACCCTAGACACACGAAGATCATTTTTTATTCTACTTAAACGAATGAAACATTTCTAAAAGTTTGTACAAGCTTTTCAATCACTTTTTCATCAATTTAAAACTATTTGACCAAAACGCAAATTTAGCGTAGCGCATTCGAAATGCAAGCAACATTTAGTACAAGCTGTTTTGATCTTCATTTGTAATATTTATTGTTACCGATATCCAAAAAAATGCAATAAATCTTAAAATGAATAAGTAATGATTTATGACTTCACCTAAACTTGTTTTATTTTTCATTTTTATCATTTCAATTTCAATCAAGTATTGCGTATCAAACCCGAAGTTGACAAGAATTGAAAGGTACATGTGTCTCTATTTCAAGGTTGCTCTTCAAAATTTTGAGATTAAAATTGAGTTTCAGCCTTCAGGAATTCTAATATTGCGTCATATTTCAGCCAAATTGTCAGAAAATGTTGAAATATTTATTTTCTTTCATTTTTTCTCAACATCAGAATAATTCAACTGTGAAGAACAGTGAAGATAATATTTGGATTTTAAGAATTTTACTTTTATACTCCACATTATTTTACCGACCTCAAAATAGCTTTGAAAATTTTCAGGACGCTCGAACGAAAAAATTATAAACTTTTTTAAACAAATACTAAGAATGAAATGTTCTTAGAATTGATCGAGGAATATTTTTGAATTTTTCGAGGTTCTAAGCTATGTTTCGATACATTTTTTAAAATTGTTTCAAACCTTTGCTTGATGATTTCTAAGTATATTTTTTTCTTTCCGAAAGTTGATTGTTCACGAGGAAGAAATCATAAACTATAATGTTTATGGAAATTACAAATAATAAAAACTGATTAGAATTTTTCTTAAATATTTGAAATTTCAAAAAATTGAAATACAAAAATTCCCAAATCATCGTTTACAAAATCTGGAAAAATTTCAGTATATTCTTCAATGAATTCTAAGAACATATTGTTCTTATCGTTTTTTTTTAAAAAAGCTCATCGTTTTTTGAATTAGATAGTCCAAAAGTTTTTCAGAGAAATTTTACATCGAAGGCGCCATTTTGAGGTCGTAATAACTTTACTATAAAGCAAAACGTTTTCTAAAAATTCAAATATTTTCATCGCATTTGAGTTTGAATAGAATCCTAAGAGTCTAATGAAATTTGATAAGAATAAATATTTCGTAATTTTTTGACAATTTTTTCAAATTCGGAGCCATATAAAAATTCCTGACGGCTGAAATTCAATTTTGATATAAAAATCTTGAAAAGCAACCTTGGACATAGTAGGATATGTACCTTTGAATGTTTGAATGAAATATTGATTAATTCACTAAAAATAACCACGAACTCACCATTTTAAACAATTAAACAATGTAAGAGACCTTTAATAATTTAACGCAGAAAACAAGTTTTTGGAAGCAGTTACTAAATATTTGCTTACTAAATTCATCAACATTATTAAAGATTATAATCTTCATATTCTGTGAAAAGAACCGGAAAACATACGAGAGGCAAACACAATCAGTAAGAAATTAACACAAATGCAAAACTAATACTGCATTTCAGGTACTTACAAGTAAACATTTCTTTAATGTTAAACAAAAAGTTACAAAGTCCTCGTGAGGGGTTGAGGAAAATAAAAAAATAATTGAAAATTTACAATAAAATAACACAAACTAATCCTACGTAATTGATAAAACGCAGTAGTAAATGAAGTTTCACATAAAAGAGATATATCAGGATTTTGGTTCATCCTGATACAAGTGGATTACTTCTTGACCGCTTGTATTAATAAATGTTAAAAAAATGTTTAAAAAATTCCTTCCAAGAATTTTTTTTCTTGATTAAGTCGGTCCCAGGATTCAAAATAAATAACTAAAAGTTTCTTCTTCAATACGTTTCGGCATCAAGATATGTGCAATCTTCAGTTTATTAAAGTTATTGATGAAGAATAAGTCTTCGCACCATTTTATGATGTGAAGTGTAATTGGTGACGTTTAGTGGGAGGAATAATGCATTTTTGACAGTCCCAAAACTACAGTGTGTAGTGGGTGTCAGTGGTGATTACAGAAATTACGAAACAAAAGTCATTTCTACTCTTTTTGGGACTGTCAAAAATGCATTATTCCTCCCACTAAACGTCACCAATTACACTTCACATCATAAAATGGTGCGAAGACTTATTCTTCACCAATAACTTTAATAAACTGAAGATGGCACATATGGGTGATTCTTCAAAAACAGGGCATTTTCAAGAATGAAAATTTTTTTTTAATTTACTGTAAATTCGTCTTTTTTTTAATTAATTCTTGCTTATTAGCATCAAGTTAAGTTATTGTTAAAGTAGTCACGCTAGAAAATTATTTTAAAGGAAAGGGGAAGACTTTTACTATGACGCATTTTCATACGGCTGTATAAACCAACAATTGCTTATTAAAAACTTGAAAAAAATAACTCTAAAGAGTCAAAAACATAATGTACATATCTGATTTAGTGCATTTTTATGAATAAATGAAAATTATTTATTAAGTAATAATTAAAAAATTAAGAAAAACACATGAATTTTTGAAGAAGTTTTGGACAAAATAAATTTATTAAAGTTAATGTGTCGTTGGTTAGTAACTACAATGATAATATTATATTCATAATTTTAATAAATAATATTATTTCATAATAAACTTGATTCATAACGTTGTAACAAATATAAAGAAACTGTACTTATTATTATTTAAATTAACAATCACACTAGATATTTGTTCTTTGGACGGTCACGGCTCATGAAAATATTTGGATTTTAATCATCTAATTTTCTTTTTCGACAATTTCTTTTGGGTCGATCTTCTGTCGATGGGTTTTTCTCTATATTAGACTCTTTTCGGTTCCTTTTTGCCGTGACAAGAAAGGGTACTGAAAGAAACTTTTTTCTTTCAATATGTTATTAATTAAAATATATACAGTTTAATTTTGTTGTTTTTTAAATTATATTTAAATAAATGTCTAAGAGGAAGAGGAATATAAACGTTATTTATGATTTGAAAAATATTTTCTGCTACGGGTTACACTTTTTTCTTGCTTCGTACCTGATACGCCAAATGTTTGGTAACGACAATGAAGGTGACGACAATGAAAATTTGTAAAAAAATCCAATTTTACATATTTTAAACAATAATAAATTAAACAACAAATTGCCAGTAACGTTTATTCCTTTAATCTTTAAGTTTTCATCGTTTTTTAATTGCTGTTTGTATCAAAATATCAAAATTAGGACGGGTGACGACAATTAATTTAATAAAAATACGTAGTATTTTTATACAGTTTTTACTTGTTCATGAGGTAAATATGTTCTCTTTTCAATTTTCTATGGAGGATTAGTAAAGTGTAGTGTTTTTTCTTTGATTTTCTCATAAGTTTTAGTAAAAAAGTTAATTATTTCCAGTTCATTTATACCAGTTTACGCATTGTCGTTACCTCATAGAAATTTCTTAAGACATTAATATTTCAATAATTATAAGTATATATATATTGATTTAATTAAATATTATACAGAGAGAAATTGTACAGTTTGAGCTGTACTATAGAAATATTATTTGAATAAATTAAAATAATTCGGTTTCTTAATAGCGCTAATATTTTCAAGTTTTGAACTTAGAGGTTTGGACATATAAAAAATGCTACTTTTAGTCTTCAAATGTCATTTTACACCAGTTTTTGTAACAAAAGTATTATTGTTTCAAATTAACATGGGCCAGGGATATTTATTTAACATTTCTATCGAAATTTAATAATTTATTGTCAAAGTTTTTGTAAGATATAACGTAAAGATATGAAAATGCCCTGTTTCCGGAGAATCGCCCATATCTTGATGCCGAAACGTATTAAAGAAGAAACTTTTAGTTACTTATTTTGAATCCTGGAACCGACTTAATCAAGAAAAAAATTCTTGAAAGAAGTTTCACATAGTTTTCAGCATTAATTCGCATGCCAAAGAACACCAACAGTATTTTTTGTCACAGTCGGCTATTCAGTAGAACACTTCGTTTCCAGACCCAAAATCGTCGTCAACAATTCATACGTGTATATGATTCAATCCTTAATTCTCTTCCCTTTGCACTCGGGTATGTAAAAAACTAAATTTTGCACCCAAAAACAGGTCTTATTAGGCGAAAAATGACCTGTCATGTAATATCAAAAAATTGGGAGGATAAAAAATAAAACCGTGTAAAAATGAGAAAACTTTCATGATTCCACTAAAATTGATCAAAACCAAATTGTAAAACACCCTCTTTTAGGTATATTTCCAAAATTTCGGATCGTTTACGAAAACAGTCCAACGCTTATCGGATGAAGATCGCGACGACCGGCAAGCGTCAAATCTTCGCGACGGTGGCCGACCGGTCAACTGCGTCGTGGGAAAACCTCGAAGAAAAGTCGCTCCGGGGAAGTCCCGAGTTCCACGTGGGCGTCCACCAGGTGGGCGACGTCGCGCGGGCAATTCGATTTCCTCAACGGCCATTGGTTGTCGGGTTCGGGTACGAGGCGTTCGCCAAGGCATGGTAACGGGGGGCCCGACCAATGGGGTCAGCGGCCTCGTCCTTAGTGGCCCTGGACCAATCGGGGGCCGAGCCCGAGCATGGCGGTCGTCCGCTAATTAGTCGTGATTAGCACCCAGGGGTCCCCGGTAGGCATCGTGCTCCGAGGCGTTCGCCGGCTAGTGTGAAATATCGCGCCTTAGTGTTACAAGCGAGCCCCGCAACGCGAGAACTCGACCGGACGCGGAGGAGCGCCGTGGAAACCCGCGAGCTGCATAATTGCTTTGTTTGACCGCGAAAGTGTTAGGTACGCGAGTTTTCTCCCCAGGAATTGAAAGTCAGACTTTTGCGGGGGCACCGTCCCCCCCGCGCGATCGATAAGTCCCGCGAAACGCCCCGGAGGACTTCCGTGGTGGGACGATTTTCCCCCCAAGGTTTTTCCAAAGGCGCGTATTTTTTATTTACACTTTTGGGAAGGCGTTGCAAGGCGCATGTCGTTAATAGACTTACGGCTCGTGCCATTTTGTCGTTGATAAGTGATAATTTGGTTGGAAATGATCTATTGGGAATTATTAGTTGCTATTGGTTTACAAGTATCCCTAGAAGAAATACGAGTATTAAATGATACTTGTACTTGTTGAATATCCCCAACTATGACAAGTTGTACCTTCCGGAATTCACTATTATGTAAAATTACTAAAAGTTACATTAGATGTCATTTAATAAAAAAAAACAACCGGCGACAACGTCAAACAACACAGGCCTGCAAATTTTGGCTTAATTCTGTAACAAAAAAAGGGGAATGTGATTCTGATAGGATTGACGTAGAAAACGAATCCGACCTTCAAAATGGCCCATCACGTCAGGATTTCTTGTAATATTGGCTTAAATTGCCCAAAAATGGCCATTTTGCCCATTTTTCAGAATTTTTTTTTGGGTAACCAAAAAATTTTTTTTTTTTTTTTTCATTTTGCCCAATTACATCGTTTAGTACTATATGTAAACTTTAAAACCCATTTTTGAAAATCGCTGTACGATTTTTTTTAACAAAGTTATGTAGATTTGAAATTTTTTCATTTAGACAAATGTAGGTATTTCAAATATAAGGTTCAAATAGCCTTGAACATTGACCAATAATGTACAATTATTGCCCCCTTTGTCCTGAACAACTTTTGTTTAAAACATTTTTCTCTAAAACATTTATTTTTCAAAATATTTCGGGTGGGGATTAAAATGGGACACCTTGTATACCTTACATTTGCCTAAATGAAAAAATTTCAAATCAAAGTAACTTTGTTAAAAAAAAATCGTAAAGCGATTTTCAAAAATGGGGTTTAAAGCTTACATATAGTACTATACGATGTAATTGAGAAAAATGAAAAAAAAAACATTTTTGTTGCCCAAAAAAAATTCCGAAAAATGGCAAAAATGGCCATTTTTGGGCCATTTAAGCCAATATTACAAGAAATACTGACGTGATAGGCCATTTTGAAGATCGGATTCGTTTTCTACGTCAAAAATCCTATCAGAATCACCTTCCCCTTTTTTTTGTCACAGAACTAAGCCAAAATTTGCAGACCTGTGTAATAGTTTGGAAAATGTCTAATGCAATGAAAATAGTTTTAGATACTATAAAATAACATTAGATGCTACTTTTTTATATTTCCATATAATTAACAGTGATATTATATAGTTGGTAGTAGGAATATATTAATCAACAACGTCAAGTAGTAATTACTAGTCTTATAAAAAAATATCTAATGTTGCAAATAGTAGCGCTAGATATTATTTACGCTAGTTAAATGTGCCCTAACATTAATTTTTGGTATTTATTCCTACGGAAATTATTCGGCAGTATTAGTTGATATACAGTTTCAAGATTATTGAGAAGAATAAATGACATTGACTAGCACTTGCAATAGTTGAATATCATCCAACTATGACAAGTAGCATCTAAGACCAGTACGTAACTATACAAATCTTAGACGCTACTTTTTTATAGTTCAATATAATTAACGGTGATATTATATAGTTTCTAGTAGGAAAATATTCATCAACAACCTGAAATAGTAACTAGAAGTATTATAAAAATGTTCAATACCATAATAGTGCCATTGGATATTATCCTTTAGTTAAATGATCAATAACATTTATTTTCCTAATAGTATGCGGGAAATCCGCATTTCCCGCATCGTTTTTAGTGCAGGAAACGCTTATTCCCGCATACGTATGCGGGAATTTTTATTACATTACAGTATGTGGGAAATGCTCATTTCGCGCATTATTGCTTTTGTCTGGCGCATTTCTCACACTCTTGTAACGTAATTCGTTTTAATTCTAATTCTATAAAACAAGAACAAACAATAGCACTATTTTTCTTTATATTATAATGATTTAAATAAATTCATGATAAACAAATATTATGATATAACTTTTTATTCATTGTATTATATCGAAAATGATTGTATCTTTGTTTACAAACAAACGCTACGCTGAACGAACGCTTCACAACCACGGCGTTTAGAATATCGTTTAGAATATCATTTATAATACACCATTTATAGTAGAATATAATTTAAAATGGGTGATAGCGATTCAAGTGAAAGTGATGATTTCAAATTAAAGTGAATTCTAAAATGAACAAACCTCTATTTTTCCCATGTACCCTTGATATCTATTGTTTAATGTTTCTTTGCTGCAACAGTTTCCCCATCAAAAGATTACAATATAATTTATAAAAATTATTTTTCACATTTATATTGAAATGTACTTTTGAATGAACTTGTTAAATTATTGTATACTGTGTGCTGTCAATCACATTCGTGCGGGAAATCGCATTTCCCGCACTTGTAATAGTTGAATATCCTCCAAATATGACAAGTAGTATTTAATAGTAGTGCACTATTATCTAAAATTACCAAAGAGTTACACCATTCTACAATTTATAATAGGAAAAAATGAGGAAACATTAGGTAGTAAATAATATTACGAAAAGTATCTAATATATAAAAATGGCTTCGGATACTATAAAAATAGCGTTATATATTATAAAAATAGTACAAGACACTATCATATGATTACAGTAATATGTAATATAACTAACAGTGACAATAGGTACCGTTTGCAAGAAGAAAATAGTCGTCAATGACATTTAGTAATAATTAGCAGTATTATAATAGTACATTTCGATACATGTGCGTAAAATGCCATTTTACACACCGTTTTTAACATGGGATTAGATAGGACGGTGCGTAAAATCAAATTTTACGCATACTATGACAAAAAGAAATTTCTCATACTACAAATAGTAGTATTAGATGTTATTTGAGTTTGTTTACTACTACCGAAATGATTATTCAGAAGTATTCGTTGCCCTTCATTTTCAAAATACTAAAAAAAATAAATAGCATTGACTAGCACTTGTAATAGTTGAATATCGTTCAACTATGACAAGTAGTATCTAATAACAGCATACAACCATGTAAAATTACTAAAATTTACATTAGATGTCATTTAATACCAAAACGCCTGACAACAATCTCAATTATTAATTAATATTTTGGAAATTATCTGATACAATAAAAATAGTTTTAGATACTATACAAATAACATTAGATACTATTTTTTTTAATCCGTTTCGTCAAGTAATATCTAATAACACCACGTAGCATGTAATATACTTAACAGGGACAATAGATACCGATTCTAATAAGAAATTATACATCAACGGCGTCTCGTAGTAATTAGTAGTATTATAAAAAAATATCTAATGCCGCAAATAGTAGCGTTACATATTATTTATGTTAGTTAAACCAATCCTAACATTAATTTTCTTTACTTATTCCTACGGACATGATTACCCGGGAGAATTGATTGCTATTCAGTTTCAAGAATGCTGAAAAGAATAAATAGTATTAAATACTACCAGCACCATTTGAACATCCTTCAACTATAACAAGTAGTATCTAATATCCCTACAGAACTATATGAAACGACTACACTGAGAAAACATGCGGACATTATTAGTAGCAAAGTCTGCTCCAACAACAAATAGTATTAAATACTATTACGAGTAATATCTAATATATCTGTATAGTAGTGTTAGATATTACTTAAACAAGTATTGGAGACTTTCTTTTTTCGAAAATTTTCCTATTGTTTTCTCAATATGAAAGTGGCATTACATACTATTTGTCGTAGCAAAACTAACAAGAATTGCGGGCAAATTCGTTTAATGTATAATAATAAATAATAAACAAACAATAATTATTAAAACAATATATTTACTTGTAGTATTAACTTTCATGAGTTTCCATTGATTGTGACACCTTCTTTAGATAGTGATTCTGTTCTTTGCAAGGTAGTTTTTAAATGATTTTCCTAAGCTGTTTAACTGTTATTTTCAAAATCAGTGATCCAACATTCAGCAGTTGATAAAAATGATAAATAAACTTTTTCATGTTGTTTTCTTTTGTAACGCCGTATTTTCATCATGAAATATGGTTAAGATCCATTTCTTTATGTTGTGCAATAAGTATCTGAACTTGCACTTCGAAATTATTTGAACAAAGCACTTTTTGTCGGCGAAAACCCGAAAATTTCAAAAAGTTTCTTAAATTAACTATAGGCCTTAATTGAGTATTGAATGATTCAAATCAATATAATATGCTCATAGATGAAAAATAGTAGGGGAAAAAATGTCGGACTCAAAATTGGACTTGAATTTTCAAATTTTTAGTTCAAATTTGTACTCAAGAACTTCCATGTAACGAATGAACTCCACATATAATTCGAACAACTCCTTAAAACGCCTTTTACGTCATATTTAAGCTGGCATTTTCAATTTTAAAATTCTGAATAGTTTTATCAATTACATAACTCAAAAACAAAAAAACAATAACAAAAATAATAATAAAAGATTCATAATAATAATGGACCTTTTTGGTCAATTCAACCTAAAGTTATAAAAAACCCTGGTGTGATGAACCATTGTGGATAACAGATTCCGATTCGGTGTAAAAAAATCTACAACAATCACTTAACCTTCGTTTATAACAGACTTGATTGAAATTTTGCAGGCCTGCATTATTTAAACAGAAAAGTCCGATAATCGTAATACGTTTTGTTCTTGCATAATTCAAAAATTGTTTAAATTCACATAACTCGGTAAATTTTCATCCATTTTCTTGCAAAAACGCATTCGACGCGGAAATATATTTACTTTCAAGAAAAAATCCTCAAGATCAAAAATCGTCGTCAAATTTAAAAAAAAAAAGAAAAAAAATCGAAAAATCGTCAATACTTTCAACTGTAGTCTTGTCAGTTTTCATTTCATCAACATGAGGCATAGATAGTCAAAAAGGTATGCCTTTAGGCTTTTAATTTACAAAAAAAAAAGGTTTTAATTCGAATAAAAAGTAGAGCACTTATTAGTGACTTTTGACATGATTAAAGTAGACATTAAATTAATAAATATAAAGTCTACTATCGCCTAGTACTAAAAAATGTAGCTGGCAATTTTTTATCTTACGTATTAGCCTAATAGTAATTCCTATAAAAACTGCTGACAAAAATTCGTACAACTAATAGTGAATCAGCGGCATGTTCTTGATAGAATCTACATGTGCAAATAACAATTATTGTGGCAAAATTATCATAAGTTTTTTTGTACTTTTAAAAGATATTTTTAATAATTGACATTAGTTGCAAGTTATTTATTTGTTGATATTTAATGTAACTACATGATCTATACATTTACTACAAATGCTAATCGTTGCAGTTACTTATTTATAATAGTTATTATTTTTAAATTTCGATTTATATTACAATAAAATCTTCAATTACTAATTAAAGAAATGTTTGTTTTAAATTATATGTTATTGATAGTGAATTAATATATCATAAAGAATAATAACGTGCAAAAAAGTAAACAAAAATATGAAACCGTTATAAAAATAAGGTGCATCGCTTTTACAAATAACGTTTATATGTAATATATTAAGAATCAAAAATAAATGATACACATAAAATACAATATTGACACAGTAAGGTAGAAACTAATTAAACACAATTTCATTATTAAATATTATCTACATACGTATTGAAAACGTTTCATTTCACGAGGATTTTGACGAATAAAAATCGTTTCTTAAAGTCTTTTTTCTTGAACAAATTAAAAGTTTCTTGAGTTTCCTGAAAAAAATATATGCGAACAAGTGTAATAATTTGTAAAAGATATGAACATATTTATTGAAGAAAGTAAATAATTTTTTGTTGACAAAAAAAACGTTTGAAAAATCTGACCCTTTCTAATAAAAAATTGGTCAAATTTTCGATCTACGATCTACTCAAAGATCACTATCTTGAAGAATGCGACCGCACATTACGACAATCCGTCTGAGCACATCAAATACACTTAGGAAAAACATACACAAACTTTGTAATGTATACTGATAAAGTACAAAAGAGATCTTAAGATAATGACTAACTGCTTAAACAGTAAATTGTAATTTTGATTTACAACTTTTTGTTTTAAAGGTGTTTATTCAGTTATTCCCCCTTTAAAGAAACTACTGGAAACCCATTATTATTATTATTCATTTGTTATAAATAATTAGTGTTTGATAGTTACTAATACGATCAATAGTAATTTTAGTAGTTACTATACACTAAACAAAAATTGGATTCAAGTAAATATTTGAATAGTTGCATATAAAAGATTTACTAGTTGTAAGAAAAAATGTTAATATTTCTAACTTAAAGTGAATATTTATTTAAAAATATAAATTTTTTTTATAAATTGAGAGAGTAGCAAATATTTTCTCCGCATACTACCGAAATCCTAATTAATTAAAAACTACTAATAAGAAATGAAAAGTGAGTCACCAAATGAATTAGTAATCATTTTTGCTAATAAAAAGTTAAAACCTACTAATTTATTACTAATTCTACAAACTACTAAACTAAAAAAAGTCAATATCTACTTATAGATTAGTCGAATCTTAACAAAGAATTAGTATTTTCGTACTATTTTCAGTAAAAAACTTATTAATTGATGGCAATCCACTTTTCGCTGTAGCTAAGTCGTTTTTTAACAAATCAAGTTTAGAGAGTAGGAACAGAAATGGTATTACTGAAAATGACTTGTTAAATTAGGTATAGTATGTGTAAATATCTTTAGATACCATGGGAAACAAGAAGTCCATTTGAAAATACTCAAATAAAACCATTTCAGAATACAATAGAGAAAAAATGGTTTAGCTTTCACTATACTAACTCGAGTTAGCAGCAACTATGGTTTATTGTTATATAATAGTTGCTGCTAAGATTAAAGGCTACTAAAAATTTCAGCTAAAATTCAGCTGATGTAGCTAAATATTTTCGTCGTCAGTTTTTGTATATAATTTCTTAGTTGCAGCTGCTAATAGCTAATACTTTCTTTAACGTAGGCATTATTCGAATGTTACCCAAATTTAGTAGTATAATTATGGTCAAGTGTAATATTTAAACGTGAACTGATTTATTTTAGTTATTCTCTAAATCTGAATTAGGCAAAAACTGCTGAAGAAAGAGTAAAAAGTCAGTGCACGGAAAAAAATAGTTGGAACTACTAACTAGATAGTAGGATAAGACACAAGCAACGTTAACACTTAATTTTACTGAATAGTGACCTCGACTAATTAGGCAGTCCACACAACCATGTATGTAGTAAAATCAACTAATTTTTCGCTATTACTAATTAAAAATGATTAATATCATAGATAAATTAAGTCATTGTATATTTAATACCTTATTACTAAAATGAATTAGTTAAACATGATTTATGAATTAGTAGTGTTTTACTCTTTATTAGTAAAAATGATTACTAATTGAAATTCAGTTAGTATTCAAACACTGATTAATCAAAACATTACTTTTGATTAAACGAAATCTATTTTAAATGATAAAATTTAATATAAAATATACCTATATAAAATAAAAAACAGTGTTGTTACAGTTACTAAATTATGATAATCATAATAAATGCAATTTTATTCCATAAGTAATTCTGTGCGATTAAAATAGATGTAATCGTATTTATAAGTCACATACAGATAAGCATTCACTATTTGTCACGGTAACGATTTAATCCGGTATAATCTACATTTAACACTATCTGTAAACCACTTATAAACTACTTATCATTATCACCTTTAAATATGGTATCATTCATCTTTAAACACCCATGAAAATTATATCCTGAGAAAAATATTGAAATTGTAGCATGATTTGGGAATAGTAGTTTGTAATTCGAATATCGACTAGTTATTAGTATTCGTCTTACATTAGTAAAAAATTTACAGTTTTTTACAATTTTTGATAGCAATTCGGGGGTAATATTCGTGTTTATATTAATATATTCGTAATCATTTCTTATTTACAATACGTTTTGTGCCATAAATATTTTGGAAGATTTTCATTGTGAAGGTGTTAATTTTGTCTACGGAACTTTTGTTCCATTAAAATAATAAATATTATTATCTATCTATCTAAATATCTTGGTATCATATTAGGTATAATTAATTACTAATGATTACAATATTTTAGAAAAACAAAAAATACCAAACATTATTTTATTGCTAATTTTTTAAGAGGAATTCATTGATAATATAAAAATTGTAAAAATTTGACTAAAAAGCATTTTTTTTATCGAAAAAAAAAGATAATTTTTAAAATTCTTTTTTCGTGCTAAAATTTATTGGTAAAAAAATTGTTACCCTTTTTATTGTGGCACCACTGATAAAAAATTGCTAAAGAAATAATTTTTTGGTATTTTTTGAACCACTGTTTGTAGTTGCTGATTTTGTGCCCGGACCCTCCCCTTTAATTGTACTCTCAATTCGGTCTCGATAATGTGAGTTTTAAAAAATGAAATAAATTTACTTATCGAGATACTTAAATAGTAAATGTAAAAATAAATCACAATTATTATCTTCTTTTTCTCGTGGTGAAACTTAAGGAGTAATATTGGCGATAGTTAAATTACTGTCAAATCAAATTAGTTAGTTGTACCATTACAACACTGGTAATTTTGACAATTTTTCATAATAATTTTTGTTACTACTGCAATTTTTTATATTAACTTATAATTGATGTATAATACAAGTTTTTAAAATCATTTTTTGAGAGAGTCACTATGTTGAATTTTGAGTCATTCGAGTCAGAATTCCTTGAAAAAAAATGTCTAAATTCGTGAACAGTTCATTTGTGTTTCGTGAATCATAGTGATGCGGTACTTTCAAATATGATACAAAATACTCAAATGTATACACTTCCGTCATTATTAACTGGAATCCAAAACTTCAAGATTCATTATATAATAATTGAAGAAACCATTAACCTATCGCGTTTTGCGAAATATTACATTTATTTTTATTTATCATTTATTATCATAGTTTAAGTTAGTTAAAAATTGAATTATATAAATTCAACAAAATTAATGATTACTTAACCAAAGCAAAATCAGTATGCCAATCATCTTCTAAGCTGTATTAAAAGCATAAAAGTAGTCACTATGACTTATCAAAAGTTTAAAATTTAATTGTTAAAGGTTTTTAACCGTTTTTAATTTGAATTTTGATAAAATTTTACTTTTTGTCTGCCTTTGTCAAGTGAAGTATCATTTCCGACATATTTTTTCATGCAAAAAAACGATGTCGCTAGCAGAATTTTGCTATCACGTCACACTTTAGAGAAAAGCGGGGTTGAATGTGTCAAAATCAGGGTTTTTCGCCATATTACGGTTTATTTTGTTTATTTAAACAAAAGGGAGTTTAATTTTGACAAGCAAAGTATCATTTCCAAAGTATTTTTTGTCTGTAAACGATAGTGCTACCAGAAATTTGCTATCACGTTACACTTTGGAGAAAAATGAAGTTCAATTTGTTTAAAAACTGAGGTTAAATTTAACCAAGTTTTTCTCCGAAATGTGACGTCACAGCAAAATTCTGCTGGTGTCACCGTTTTCAGCACGAAAAAATACTTCAGAAATGATACTTCGCTTGTAAAAAAAAATCCCCTTTGCTTACGAAATAAACCAAAATATGGCCGAAAACAATGATTTTGACAGATTTAACCATGTTTTTCTCCTAAGTGTGACGTGATAGCAAAATTCTGTTAGCGCCATCATTTTCAGCACGATACTTCAGAAATGATACTTAGGTTATCAAAGTCAAAATCAGTGTCGATCAGTGTTACAGATGAAAAACGAAAACATGAATATTCAATCGATACACTTTTTAGTTATGTATCAGTAACATTATACATGAATATTTAAGCTGCGATTGGAGACTAACCTATAACAAAGTCACTTATAACGTCTTCTTATAAAACATTCGAAAATGTCTTTAAAATAGGCACAGAAGAAGAGACACCTGTTTTTGAGTGTAGCCTGAAAAATTTGTTAAACTTTTCATCAGTGTTAAAAGGGGGAAGAGAATTCGAATAAAGAGTAATACACCAATTGAAAGCTTTATTTTCGTACTTTAAGTATCTATTCAGTTTTTTAGTATCGTCAATGAATTTTAGATACGAGACATTACTTGATGACCTCGAAAATTGGGAGAGTTTACGAACTTTTAGCCGGTAATGTACATGGAAATACAATTAAATTGCAATTTATCATATTGAATGAAATTATGATAACAATAGTCGTTAAAACTTAATCATTTTCAAATTAATCAAAAAAAAATAAAACATTGTATTCTATTCAGTTTTATAAAGCGCGGTGCGCTAGAAAGTAACCAAATCCAAATATTCGTGCCCTGTAAATTTTCATTCTTGGTTCACATCTCAACTTGGGTCCATTATTTTTAGAGGGTACTGTATAAATTTTAAAATGATCTATGGAGTGCTAGTAGAAAAACTGAAATGGTTTTTACCCTTAATTTCGTAAAATATTTTATAGGGATTGTTTACGATGCATCGAATTCATTTATTGTATTTCAATTTCTTTAAATGTTCAAAATTATGGACAATAATTCTTTGTGTTGTCTTTATTTCACATATAAATTAATTTTATTTAATTAAGTCACATATAAATTAATTTTATCTGCCTTAATACGATCTAATTATAATCGAAAATTACATCGTTAAAGATAAACGAATATTCACTAAGCAGAGAAAGTTAAACGTCTATAACTATTGCATTTTTATTGGTTTCCTCCAGATTAAATTGCACTGTCAATTAACAAAGATACTCAAATATACTTCGTGATAATGATCCATTAAAACGTGTTGTTATTTTTAAATACAATTTACACAAAAAAAAAAAACATAATCACCGGGACTAATCATTGATGAATTAAAAATATTAAATTAGAAAACACAAATGATAAAATTAACGACCAGTAAATTCAAATTAAGTGACCTGAAATTTCCTGTTTATTCCTATAGATTCCTATAGTTAAAAAATTTCAATCAACATGACGGGAGGACAAGATGATTCAATTCGAACCTCTTGCTGTATCGATCGAGAAAAGGATCGACAAGGATTACAACCGATCGATGATGATAGATCGATAAAAGATGAACGATTAGGCGACGATTCGCACTGCAACCTTACGAATGGACAAGGATTGTCCCTGTGTCTTGAAGATCGGGAACTTTGGACGAGATTTCAGTGCATCACGAATGAAATGATTGTGACCAAAAATGGAAGGTAATTAAATCATTTTTATACATCATTATTAGAAGTAAACAAAAGAAATTTTTGAACGAATATCATGTTTTCTACTAATTTTGGGTTTCTACAATCCATCTTCAAAATTGTACCAAAAAATTTCAGATCTTTTTTTAATCTGTTTCTTGGTCAATGAATTTACGAGTTTATTTGTAATAATGGTCAATACTGATCGGAGTGATTGAAGTTAGAAAGCATAGAAATATCTGCTCAAAATTGTATACAGCTTTTTCAAAATTGTCGTTTTCAACCTACGTTGGCCATGAAATTTGAAATATCTGACAGATTTAATCGAAATTATTTGCTCTGGAGTTTTTATGAATGGGGATATGGGAAAGTGGAATTTCTAAATTAAAAATGACGGACAAGAAATTATTTTAAATTTCATTTGCATTGTTAATCAGCGATAATAAAAACCCAAAATACTCGTAGTTTTTCGAAAAATTGTGAGATTTTCAAGATTTATTGTCTACTTTACTGCATCTGCCATTTTGTATACGGATCTTTAAAGTCAAATTCATCATTAGCAAGCGCAACAATCATAAGATTTTGTAATCTAATATATCTGTGAGATTTATTTACGTCTGACATTTTGGGAATTTATCGTTTTGGAAAGATTATAAACAATTTTGAGCTTCAACAAAAATTATTCCTTAAACTTAATTTGACCATAATTAAGATCAAAGTCCCTAAAAAGTATTCTAATTTTTTAATACTTTTTTCCAAATCTAAACTCAATTTTGATTATGAATTGTTGAAAAGCATGCCCAAAACGGCTAAAAGAATTTCGGCGTTCATGAGTTTAAATATGTATATGAAATATATTTAAGAAATCCATTTTTTTAAACAAATATTTTTAAGAACAAAAATTACAGGAGTTTTATACATATTTTATTTATTAACAATATCCACTTGTTAAATGTTTAATGAATTTTATATCAGTTTTGTACCTTAAAAAAAAAGCAGGAACGAAATTAAGTAATCATACCACTATCGTTTCTTTGGAATATACAGAAGTCTAAAAATTCGCGTAATAATTAATACAATTTATTGCGATTGCGTAAATTTATTTTTGAGGGACAAAAAAACGAGACTTGTAAATTTTTATCACACCTGTAATAAAATGGCACTCTACGGAGCCTAGGTTACACAAATTCATATTTTTATTTCGGCCATGATCCGGTGCGATAGGATGAATAAATAATATTATTTCATCTTGAAATAATACTACTTTACTCTAATAAATTTAATTAAAACTTATTTTTTTTTATATTATAGAAACTGGTCTACTTTTTATGTGTTTAGGGTTTCTTTAGACAATAATATTTAGCATATAAATTATAATGACAATGGAACATTTGGTTATATGTTTTAAATGAATCAACTAATTTTTATAGAATTTGTAAACTGATACTTATTTCCCTAAAAATTATGATAGATCGATAAATACATTAGTTTTTTCAATTAGCAGTGATTAAATATCTAGTGAATGCAATTTATATTATATACTTAGTACTAATCATTCTGTAACTGAATAACCAATGAGAAAAAGATTTTGTATAAAAATTATTATTGAGAATAATTAGAACTGCTTTAAGAGGATTTTATAGAAAAGAACATTTTTCGAATATTTAAAAAAAAATTTAATTGGATTAACTTTCTTACTTGACATCTGCACGGACAAAAGAGAAATTAAAAACTCTATAAAAAATGCCATTTTTCAGCCCTTTTTGCGCGTAGCTTCTGAACTATAGCAAATAAATACCTCTTATCGTTATATTTATGTTCAGGAGGCATAAACACTTAATACAAGTTACTGTTGGCCTGCAGTTTGTCGGTTAAACAACTTGTAACTGCCTATTATAATAAAAAATGGCGATTTTTTTGAACAACCGCCATATTTCATTATTTTTCAGCATTTCCTAACAATTTTTGTATGTTTTTTTTCATGATATAGGTTTTACAGATACATATTCTGGACACGGATTTCAATAGTAAAAGTCTGACTTATATATAAAAAAGGTAAAGTTAGGTAAAAATTAAAAAAACACCTCAAAAATAGGATTTTTGTGGCGATTTCTCGAATGTAGGATATTTTTCTAAATTTTTTGTATGCACCCCACAGGATCATCCACAGTATATAAGAAACGACAGACATAACAATGTTTTAAAATTCGATTTTGTTCTTCTGTTTACATACGAAACAAAAAATTACCCATCAACTCTACAAACAATTTAGAAAATTTACTTTAAGAATTACAGAATGTAAAGTATTTTGTACTCTATATACAGTAAATATATTCCTTGGTGTTCAAAATCGCAGTACCCTGAATAAAATGTATATTTAAACATTAACTGCGTAAAGATTTATTTTGTAAAAAATTCTGAAATGTTAAGACAAAGACTGACATTTTTCCTCAACATTTACTGTATTTTAATGGTGGAAATTACCCAAAATCCTTTTGTGTCATTACTTCGTCGTTTGGTAAATATTTTTGGATTTAAAGTAATATTTACATTTCTTTTTTCTCAGTGTAATGTTCATCTAACCTAACCTAACCTAACCTAACCTAACCTAACCCAACCTTAAAAGTGTTTCTTGATATAAAGTAAATTTTGTCGCCTATACCCAAACTATAAAAACACAAGTGTGTTATTTTAAAATATTTTCAATTTATGTCTTTCTCCAAGAAACTTTTTTGGTCCTAGAAGTCTAAGGTTTTTTGAAATAAGACACTCGATTTTACGGTACAGTACTTGATTTTATAATATGGAATAGCTCTGTCCCGGAATCTCTTTTATCATTTTTTCGTTGACAATAGTACTATTTATATTTAAATTATAGTAAAATTAGTAAAGTACAATTTATATTTATATATAGTAAAATTTAGTCTTATTGTATGTAGTTACAGCTTAACACCTAAATGCTTAGTCAACTAACCTACACACCAGTTCCTCTAACTGAATCATAATGATTAAACATCATTTAGTCAATTAAATTACTCAATATTTCGCTGCTAACAAGTAACCACTTATGTAGTCAATGTTACCAGTTACTAAATGTTTTCTCAGTGTATTTTTCAAAAATAAATGAAAATCTATTTCTGAATGATCGTATAGTTCTCAATTAATTTCTTTAGACTTTTTACGAGATTTTATACCATGATTAAAATCACAAATACAAGATGTTTTTTTATTATTGACGTGGATTACAATAACTTAGATTAAACTTATAACACAAGCCTACAAAAAAAGCTTGTTAGATGTTGTGGAGATGTTAGTCATTGTCGAAGTAATTTTATACGTAGAATCCGAAACCGCAGGCAGTACACGAAAAATACAGACGGCGACGAATTTTTGTAGCTTTTTTTATTATTTGCAGCATTTAATTCCACTCTTACCCTTCGAAATGTTCTAGTAGTCATCCACCTAAGATTTTTCTAAGTTACGGACACCTTAAATGAAATTTCCTAACAACGTTACTATTTAATAATTACGCATAGAAACTTGTACTTCTGGCTTTGCAAAATACGACGTTAATTAAAGAGATTTAAAAAAAATAATAAAATAAAGAAAAAATGAAGAATTACAAAAATGTCTACGAGTTTTTGCAAAATTTTCTATTCATAGTGACGATTATTTAAATTTGTTATGCTCTACAATTTCTTGGTTAGTCAATCGTACACTGTAACTACTTATTAGTTCACAGATGCGTTTATCTTCATTAAATAGTAATTCGATGAGGAATATGCTGTTTGAATTGTATTATTTTCAAAGTTGTTATAAAATTTACTTCTCCAACCTTTTGTTTATCAATAAATTTACTAAACTTCAACCAAAAAGAAATATATCTTAAGCGTAGAAATTTACTATCTAATAATAAAATAAATACACAAAAAATAATTCATTCGACGTACCGTACTTTTACCCAAGAATAAAATTCACCACAGCTATTCTGGCTGCGGTGTATTACTAAAACTTCCCAAATATTTATAAAATTAAATAAAAAGTGTTTAATCGACGTTCAAGAACGGAAAACTGGATGACATAAAATTCGACATTTTGACCAGATCGTTTGGAATTCCTCGTACTTTTACGCATGAGAACAATAGTAAAGTTTACATTTCCCAAAAGGACGAATCAAACGAATCTTCCCGACCGGAAAATTCGTGACGTCTGAACAGGCGCATCCATAATGCCGTTTATGATTTTAGAATAAAAATGAGTGGTGCAATAAACTTTTTTACGGTCGGCGGCATTTCGAAACCCGTGTGACGGTGGCGTCGCCGCCGTCTTGCACGCGCGTCCGTTTTTACCTGCCTGGGACCATTCAAAAAAAAAAAAAACTTCTAGACTTTGCCGACAAAACTGGATCGTGGCCAAAATAATGAAGGCTAAACGCGTAAATAAAGCCCAGGGAAGAATACCGCGGTTTACTGATAAGAAACTGACCTCTTTTTAAACGTTTTCAGGCGCATGTTCCCTGTCGTCAAAGTAGTAGCAGGAGGTTTGGAGCCGGCGGCTATGTACACCCTGCTTCTGGAATTCGTCCAAATCGACCCACATCGGTGAGAAAATGAACACTTTACTTACTAACTTACTTAGTAGCGATAACAGGTAAGATCGATTTCGTTACCTGCACAAACAATGGTAACCATTTTTTACAGATGCTTTGATGTGCACGATGCTCAGAACGTGGCTTAAATCGATTTTAAAATTACTAAAAAATTTTATTGCAAGATAGATTTTCTAGATACGCAAAGAGTATACATTAATATATTCTTAAATAGTTTTGGTGTTTTGCGGTCGCAGAAAGGATAGAAATTAAAAATGATTGAGTTTAATATAAATTAAAAAATTAGAACAAGAAAGAAAAGAAAACAAAAAGAGTCGATAATTTGGAGGGTTTTTGTAATATAAAAGGCTACGTTAGCCTTAAAGAGGACTCATATCAGAGTCGAAACGTTGCTGCATATTATTTATTTATATTACAAAAACCCTCCAAATTATTGACCCTTTTTGTTTTTTCTCTCTTCTTCTAATTTTTAAATTTTTATTAAACTCAACTATTTTTAATTTCTATTCTTTCTGTGACCAAAAAACACAAAAACTATTTAAAAATATATTAATTTACATATCGGTCGAAAATAAAAACCTTATCAAGAGTATAAATATACCAATTTACAAAATATTTCGCAACACTTTTTCAAAAACACTTAACGAAACTCAATTTTTTTATGACATTATATTAAAGGCAGAAGGACTATCAGAACAATTGCGATTAACGTCATAATCGACGTAAAAGAAACTAAACTTCCGGAATATTTTATTAGATTTTTCGAAAAATGCAACCGTGAAAAAGTATAGATAATAATTTCAAAAAACATGGATTTTTCAACAATTTTATGTTTTCTTACATTGAAATCGATTTAGAATTTTGGTTTGAACTATTGTATCCTCTAGATTTTGAAAGCAAAGGTAAAAGCATCAAAAATGGTGCTTCAAACCAGAAAAAAACCGGGAATACTTCAAGAGTTTATAATTTTAAAATGAGAGAATTTTACAAAAAAAGTGTGTGTAACGCTCAATAATAAATAATGTCTATTTATTTTATGTTTTACATATCTACTCATTAATAACTACATCCAATTATTTTCGGAAAAAAAATTACTTGATAATGATACGATTTCTGAATTTTCAAAAATCGAAAAAAAAACCTGTAAAAATATAAGATTATTCTTTAAACAATTCTAAGAACTTTTTGCTTGACATTTTTCCCCCATTTTTATGTAAAAAATACGTTAAATTTTGGGCAGTTTTTCGCATTTTACAAGTGTATTAAAAAGTTCTGAAAGTTTCGTTAATTCTAAAATTTTTAAGTTTTTGTTAACCTTTTTTATCGTCGAGATCTGATTTTCTACATAAATTTAAATCTCTAGAAAAAAGGTTCTCAAGTTTCAACCGGTCCATTCCCAACTAAATTGTAAAACATGTCTTTGAATACTTTTTTCTTAAAATACTCAAAAAGTCCCATTTTCCAAGTTTAACTCATTCTTTTTTTTTTGAAATCTATATCAAAATATGTTCGAATACGGTTGAATCTGGTTACTTAGTGGGTTCTAGGTTGCTGATCACGAATTTGGAACCAAATAATTCAAAATGGCGATCACAATTTCGTTGTGTATTTTTGCAAAAAAAGAAACATTTTTCGTCTGCAAATTTGGTAAATCATGTTGCATAAAAAAATTAGTTCATTTCTAGTGATAAAAGTAAACTAAAATTTAGAAATGCACAATTGAGTTGCCATTAAAAGATTTAAATTTTGGATCTTTTTGTTTTCTTCACAAATTTATGTTTTGAAGACGTATACACCAAAGTTAAAAGTGTGGGAAACACAAATAATACTGTTGACACTTTCAAATCGTCTGTCATCAAAATAGCTGCGAAAATTCGTGCTAATTTTTCTAATGGTAAGACAAAATTGAGTAATTCATATAGAGTACCTATTTTTCCAACTAAATTGTAAATTAAACATAATTATTACTTACTTTCGTTACAAGGGTATTAAATAAACTTTTACGCCCCCAGACGATTCCGTCGGTTACTAAACTTACGTCCGTTAGAACGAGATCGTTCTTCAAAAGGGGTTTAAAATTCGAGTTAGTGCCAACAAATTAAAAATAGAAAAAGTGGGAAACTCCTATTTTATCCATGTAATTTTGGGAGGAGTAAAATGTAATTCCTTTAAAAGGGGTAACGAAAGTATTACTCCCGCAAAAAAATATCCATTTCAGATACTTAACAATATTGTCGGACTATTTTGAAAACTGTACTACTATAACTATAGCATTACCCAGAGACGAGACTATATTTCTAACAAATCTCACCGCAGAGAAGATTTTGTACTATCCCAACATAACAGTGCAAAAAATAACAGTTTTCCCATTTTTAAGGTTATGTATATGTGTATTATTTTGGAGGAAGAACATAAAATGCACAGTCTGAGATCCCAAAGAAACTAAGTTTTATTAAAGTCGGACAATTTTTTAAGAATTGGTTTATTAGACTAATATTGTAAAAAAATCTCGGTCGTTGCCGTTTTAAAATTGTCCTCTTGAATGTTAGAACGAGTATTTACAGGTAACAACTTAAAAACACAACATTTAGGCTTTAACCTAAGCTTTTTTTTCTCATTCGACATGGCAATTTTTATTCGTAATTATTTTTAAAGAAAACAATTTTTTTGTAAATATTTATAACTTGCTAAACGTTTATTGTAAGCAACTTTTAATAACGGAATTCGAAAAAATAATCAACTCTGCGTTGAGGATCGATATGCTAGAGGTTGTCACTAGTTTATTCTTACTACTCTGATTTAAAATATGAAAATTAATAACAGTCAAGACCAAACCTATAGTTCCATCGAATTAATCGAATAAAATTCAACTTTGATTCTAGCAATTTTGTTTGTGATGCGTATTCTCCAAATTATTCTAATTGCTTATTAGCTAATTCTACTTATTTGCGTTTGCTGCAGCTAGTTTGTTATCTTAAAAACGTAACTAGTCTGATTCGATCTGAATTAGTAGAAACATCAATCAAGGAGTGGACAAAGCTATCATTTCAAATTAGTCACTATATTTTGTAAAAACTTATTACTAAAAGGAATTAGTATTAATAAAAATGACTACTTCGTTAGTAGTTTTTGACTAGTTTAAATTTAGAGAGATGATAATGAAAAGAAGTTTGCAAAGGCTGCTAAGAAAATTAGTAGAAAACAGCGAAGTTAGCATCTTAAAAAATCTGACTATTGAAAAATGTCCTGGAAGTATTAATCATAATAAGAAAGGAAGCGATTACATTCATGACAGCTTTAGGCATCATGATCTGCTAATATTGACTTCAGTGATATTTGCATCATTGGTAAAATAGTAAAAAAAATGATACATATTAAAATAAATGTTTAATCACGCGTTTAACACATGATACATAGGAAAATTACGCAGCGATGCATCATTTCTTCATACACATTCTGACCTCCAATGATTTATACAATTCACACTGACCTTCTAATTGAACTAATTGTTAATTAATTAGTAACAATTTATAGTGTAGACCAAAATCAATTGTGTCAAAGTATTATTTCTTGGATGTTTTAGTGAAAATTCTGTTGTATACACAGAGAAAAGTGTTTTTTACCCAGTATTAGAATTCTTATGCCCCGTAAAAGATAGTATTTTACACATAGGGATTGCCATCTTTCTATTACCTGTTAAAAGACGAAGACTATTCTAACTTACATGTTAGTTTATTTTAGCCTTTTCTCTTTAACTAAAAGTAACTTTTGTTTATGGAAATTTATCTAGAAAATTAAAATATTAAAAATGCCTTCTTTTAGTCATAATAAAACATTCTTTTAAAATAGGAGAGTTTAATACAGTTTCGTATAACCTGTCAAAAACAAATGCTGAAAGACGGAGGATTTTACTAGTTATAATATTTCTTTTAAGGGCTATAATAGACTTTTTAAAAGCCAAGGGATAGTAACTGATAAAGTACACTTTTCTCAGTGTACTTTTTTAACAAAATTTAATTGATTTGAGTCTCAAATGTAATTTGACCCACAAACTCGTATCTTGCGGATTTTTAGCATTTCACGAATTATGGTACATGATATTGGCACGGCCATCTTGAATTTTAAAAAATCTAACCTCAAATTCACGATCAGCGACTCCGAAAACATCTGTACATTCATTTTCGGGACACTTATTCTGCCACTAGCAATATGCATTTCATCAATAATAAGTTTTATATTTCCAACATTTTGACGGTTTTAAAAAGTTAGGTTGATTCAAACGAAGAAGCAAAACAAAAAATGTCCAGTCGAAGTTCATAGATTTTAGAAATTATGATTTAGCATCGTTTAGTAATTTCGTGGATACAAAAAAAAATCGCAAGAAACAAAATACTCGACAACATTAAAGTTAAAATTAAAATTCAGTCATTAATTTATGAAAAAAGCTAACTAATTAATCATGTTTAACAGATGGAAATACGTAAATGGCGAATGGGTACCAGGCGGAAAAGCAGAGATACCTCCTCCTAACCCAATTTATATTCACCCAGAAAGTCCAAATTTTGGTGCCCATTGGATGAAGGAGGCTGTTTCATTCGCCAAAGTTAAATTGACGAACAAATCCAATGGTAACGGTCAAATCATGTTGAATTCGTTACACAAATACGAACCTAGGGTCCACCTCGTTCGAGTCGGTGCAGAGGAACAAAGAACGGTAATTAATTATTAAAATTTATTGTCTCAAAACTCAATTTTATAATTTTGCCAAAAAATATTTTGGATTTATATATTTAACATATACTTAAAATTTTGATATATCCATATGGTAATTAACAAATGAGTTTCATTATTTATAGAAAAAAAACTTTCCGGGTTCTAACGTGGTCCACCGGTTACGTAGGAAATTTTACTAAAAAACGTAAATAAAAAATGACTGAATCGATTTTTCAAAATTTGGGCTTTGTAAATGCAATTCTAATTACTATAGACGGTTTTGCTAGAAAATACCAAAGATATTAATTGAGATCCGACCGAGAGTTTTCTGAAATAAGTAAAAATCACTTATTTCTGAGAATTCTTCGTCAGTTTCTAATTATTTTTTTTTGTATTTTCTAGGATACCGTTTAAAGTAATTAGAATCGCCTTTATGGAAACCGAATTTTGAAAAATCAATTCATCTATTATTTAATTGCGGTTTTTAGTGAAATTCCTACATTTTCAGCCAAAATTTCAGAAAAAAAAATTGTTATTTCTTTTGTTGCATCACTTAATTTATGAAACAAAATGATGCTTATTATCCTTTTGTAACATTTCTTTAATTATTTAATGATGCTAAAATTTCGTCGGTGCTTCTCGATTCTTATCCACGTCTCTAGTAATTTTCGACAATTTGTAACTTATTTTCAGTTTCTGTAACGACTGAAAATATATACTTGACTGTCATATTTTATTTCTCTGTAAATGTTTCGTTACAAACGTTAAGCAAATATTATTCAACATCAATATTTGTATTAAAATAAAATACCAGAGTTTGCGTACAAACTTTAAACTAAACTCCATTATGTTCACCAACAGGTTCTCACCTACAGATTTCCGGAAACACAATTTATTGCAGTAACGGCATACCAAAACGAGGAAGTTACAAGTCTGAAAATTAAATACAACCCTTTTGCAAAGGCATTCCTCGATGCTAAAGAAAGACCTTCGGAAACACAATCTTATCCACAGTGTAAGTAATTTTATGAATTTATTAATACAATTTTTTTTGTATTTGTGAAATATAAAATTTCTAACATTAAAAACGTAATAATCTGACAGCAAAATAAAAAGAGTTCAGAATGATTTCGAAATGTGCTCTAAAAGAAGTCAGATGTCCCACTTTCTGAAGGTTTTCTGAGCATGATGTCATTGAGATCTTTATGAACTCATGTTCAGACAACTTTCAGAAATTAGATGGATAAAATTCTAAAACACTTCGCTTCATACTTAAAATTGTTTATAGGAGATCGCCAAACTTTATCTTAGAAATTGACACAAGTGCATACATAACCTTTCTTTTTCATTCATATTGCACTCACATGGAGCGCACACGCGCGCATTAATGTCATTTGTGAGTTCCGTTGTGCACCAAATTTGAACTCACCTTTCTATCTAGGAATTCACGAATGTTTTTGAATATATACACTGCGAGTTTCTATTATATCTTAGTTCTAGATTGTTTTAAAGAAATAATTAAACCACCATTTTGTAACCGAAATTTCCCTTATAATGATGCAGTGTTTTCACAAGCTTGTATACAATTATAGTGGAAATCGCCAAACTTTATCTTAGAAATTGACACAATATGAATGAAAAAGAAAGGTTATGTATGTACTTGTGTCAATTACTAAGATAAACTTTGGCGATTTCCACTGTAATTATATACAAGCTCGTGAAAACATTGGATCAAGGGAAATTTGGGTTCCAAAATGGTGGTTTCATTATTTCTTTAAAACAATCTAGAACTGAGATATAATAGAAACTCGCAGTGTATATTTAAAAACATTCGTGAATTCCTAAATAGAAACGTGAGTTCAAATTTGGTGCACAATTGAACTCACAAATGAGATTAAAGCGCACGTCTGCGCTCCATGTGAGTGCTATTTATATCCTCCAATCATACAACGATTATCACTCAGTTATGAGTCTTGCCTTATGGAACTATTCGCGCATGCGCAAACCACTAACTTGTTGCAGCACAGACATTTCACCCGATACCGATTGGATCGAAGCGGAGATCTTTTGCGCATGCGCAGTCCACTCCCGTACATTTTACTCATTCCTGAACTCTCATATGCATTCACATTAGCACTCATAAGTGAGATCTCAAAGATGAGGACATCGTAAGACTCAGGCCTTGGTTATTCTCCAGGGATTCAAAAAGTGAATTCAGAGGAATTCAAAATAATTCAAAATCTAAATCATAACAAAAAATTTCGATCCTCAGATTCCTCACTATTATTTCGACGATAAAAAAGTGAATTTACACCCCTTTTTCACTCCAAATTTTCTGTCACACCGAAAAATGTTGAGTATGCTGAACAAATATATTCCAAAGTTTAATTAATTTTTACTTATTTATTATAAAATTCGTACATTGTTCTTCTGGTTAATTCTACTAGTAACAATATTTCAAGAATAACTAATTGAAAATCTTTCATGTCTGAAATTTTTGAAATTGTTTAGATACAGGAGCTTGGTTTCTACCTCAGCCGGCTATGAGCTATGAATATACCAGTCCTGGTATCGTAACACAAGGTCCACCAGTGAATAGTTCCCCTGGATTATCACCGTGCACAATTTCTACCAGTCACAAAAATTCATGTAGGCCATCTCCTTATACCTTAAGGCACAAGTATATTCCAGATGGTAAGTATATTTCCAATCATTTGAAACTAGATTTCACTACAAATTCAACTTTTCAACATTGAAACGATTCTAAAAAATAACCAGTAAAGTAGCATTGGATACATTTTTGTGGACACCTCTTTTCAAATAAATCAGTTAACTTTGACTAATCAATACTACGTATTTCTTATCAACAGTTCTCAAAACCTCTTGTGATCAAATATTCCATGTTTTGTTATTGTCTCAATAAATGATGTCCATTTAATTTCTTTTTCAGACCAGTACATCGATCCTTACTCCCCAGTAAAAGTAGAACCTTTGCTACACTCATCATCATACGTAACTGGCTGGTCTCCGAGGAGTCCTGAACAGATCACGTCCCTATCCACATCCGGTTTAAGTCAAGACTGGCCATCGTCACCCTCATCGTCTCCAACATCTCCATCGATTGCGACATCTTACTCTAGTTTGAACCATGCACCTCTGAACCGGGCAAACTGTGCAACAACCATCTCCTCGACATCCGGAGGATCTTGTAGTCTTTACGTTCCTTCTGGATGCCCATCGTCCACCCAAGATCACCAACAGTACACCAATGAGCCATCAGCCTGGCTACATCCTGGATCGATGTCAGAGCAAATGCAACAACAATCCTACTTAAATCTCAATCTCCATTTACATCATCAAATTTCTTACCAGAATGGTTCGCCGCTGCAGAGCCTACATCCGGCAGATCAGCTCTCGTCGCAGCAAGATTTTCAGGATTACCAAAATCATGCGCATGCGCATCAACAGCAACAATCGAGTCATCTGTTGCAATTACAGAGTCCTGGTGAATCTGTAACCGTAAAATACGAAAGTAACAAGGAACTGCACAATAATCACCTCACCGGATTTGATCGCCACGAGGCGGAAGAAAGACCTAGATCTGATCTACAAACGGATCGAAGATTTTCGGAAGGAACCATCAATCATCATCGTCAAGGACAACCGGAAGTGATCGACGACCAGACATCATCGAACTGGACTCCACTTACACCTCCACCACCACCGCAAACCACTGCTATTTGATATAGTTGATTGGACATTACTCTGCATCGGAATACATTGTTGTTGCAGTATACGAAAATTAGCTCTTAAAAGTGCGTTATTTAGGAGCATTTTAATCGAATATTTGTGTACTGATATTTCAAGTACCCCGGGAACTAAAAAATAGAACAGTATTTCGTACCACAGGTTACAATTTTAAGGGAATCCTATAGAGGAGCGGTAACACAATTCGCCACTTCTAAAAGTGGTAAACGCGTGTAAATTTGTCTAAAAATACACGAAATAAAATTAATTGTCTAATTTAAACAAATACGTAGATCGATTAAAGTGACTAATCCTTCGGACATTCACTAAGCGAAGTCTCAAACCACAATGTTTGGAACACTTTTCGAGCGTAATTTTAAATTTTATTATTCGGACCGTCCGCGTTAGTTAAATAATGATAATTAGTATTTTCTGAATCTCTGAGTATGAATTCGCTGACCAATTGCAACCATTAAATGTACTTTTAATAAGTAGATATAAGCTAAGGTTATGTTTAATGTAAACGAATGGCAGAGAGAAAGAGACGCAGTATTGTAATATAATAGGAAATATTACTAAATATAATGTAGAATTTTAATAAAATATTAGCAATTAATAAAGATTATGTGTAACAGATATTATTAATATACTGCCTGCATCTAATTTTAACAAAACCTATCAGGTCTGTACGTATTAAACATATCTGCATCAAACAATCAAATTGCTCCATTTTACGATACCGATGTAATCTTCTAAAAATTTAAGTATGTTTAGAATGCTTCCTTATCGGAAGCTTAAAAATGAAATTATTGCAAAACATATTTTATTTTATTTCAAACAAAGCTATTATTAAACAATTCTGGAATTAATATTTTACAAATCTTTTACAGTTTTCCTCATTTATCCTTTTTTAATTTTTTAATCTCTCACCGCACTTCAAAAACTGACACTTCTTTCCTATCAAAGCAAAACAGGTTTTCTTCTTTTTTTTTGTTCTTTTCCTCGCATAATTATAATTGAAAATACCAATTTTTTTGTTCCTGAATAAAAAGATATGACTATATTCAACGTTTGATATCACTTTCGTTACAATACTTGCTATAGAAAGTATAAATCGTACCAATTGTTTATAAAACTGTTATAAAAAATAAAAAATTATTACAAACATTTTTTTTAATTTAACAAGAAATTTGCTTAGTGTAGGAATTTAAAGTAATAAATTTTTTTCCTAAAATACAGTGAAAGTGTTAATATTTAATTTAAATAAAAAACCTCTGTTCACATTCAACGTGATTTGACCAAAAAACCTTTCCTGGGGCAGCAATTATAATCGTAAAATGTCAAAATGACGGACCCAAAATTGCCAAAGAAGGATATCTTTTCGCAAAAATATTAATACCCAGACTTCACTTCTTTTTAAAAATGTATTATTTACAAAATTAATTTACATTGGTACAAACCATTGAGTATCTACATATTTTTTGACTCGTTGATCGCGAATTTGAAGTCAAATTTCAAAACGACAAAATTGCAGATTCAATATGGTAAACGCTCAGTTTTAAATTGGTTAACATTTTTTGAAATATGTTACTCGGAGATTTTCAAGATGTAAGAATCACGTGTAAGTGACATTTGGAAAAATTCGTTTCACCATTATGAAGCCTGGATATTGAAGACTCGATATTTGCAGTTATCAGATTACTTACTATGTGAAAACCATAATCATGTTTGAAACAAAATGTTCAAAAATGTATATTCTTATTTTTTTTTAAATGGCCGTAACTTTAAGAATATTAATTTTTTTGCTATTTTATTCGCAAATACAGAAACCCTGGTAGAAATTGTAAGCATTTTTATTGGATTAAAACTAATTATTAGGCAAATATGTTGCTTAAAAAATGGATACAATAAAAATGTCTAAAAAATGGCCAAGAATTGGACAACTATAAGCAAAACATATATTAAATAAGAAAATCTTACATAATTGTCTAATTCTTAGATATAATAAATGTGTATTAATTAGGGAACATTTTTGTCCATTAAATGTTCATTAAAACTATTCTAAACTTGGCTTGAAATTTTATGCAATTTTGTTATCTTATTATTTCACAAGAAAAATGTTTTAAATTTATTTAACCAAAAAAAATATAATAAACGAACAACAACATTTGTAATTGTACATTTCTCGTTTTTAAAGATTTTTAATTAGTTTTTTTTGCAATTTAATTATGAATCTCTCAAAGGATTATGTGAAAAAACGTAGACAATTAAAAAAATATAAGCAAAGCCTGCTTTTGATGTTTACTGCGGCCAATGAAGTGAAATGTGAAAATTCAGTGGAAGACGATCACAGAAGCGAAGAAGATTCTTGCTTCAGAGAGCTACGATACCAGCAAACATACTCGTCGCATAATGTAATATAATATGTTAACCGTAATTTTTAGAAAATTGCATTTTTCTTACTTTCTAACCTTAAAGTCGTAAAATATAATGTTATCTTTCTTACACATTCCAATATGAAATAGACAAATATTTTCTAATAATAATGTCTAATAAATGTCCAAAACTTTCTAACCTCAAAATCGTAACATGTAATGTCATTTTCCTTATAAATTGCAATATAAAATAGACAAATATTGTCTAATAAAAATGTCTAAGAACTGTCCAATAAAATCTTACATTTTTGTCTATAAATTGTCTAGTTTTATTGCCCATTATTTGTACATTTAACAAGAATATTAGACAATAAATGTCTAATTAATGGCTAAATTTCTACCAGGGAAGAGCGTGTCTAAATATGTAAAAAAATGGCTCTTAAAAAAATCGTACTACTACATAGTAAAACACGCCAAGTAATAAAATTCAAGCGTTTCCAATAAATGCTAATTTTATCGTCCGCCGTATTGTGAATTTCGAAAATCTAAGGTCGGATTGGTAATTAGCGGATCCAAAAACCTTATAATAACAAGTTTCAAGCCAATCCGATCACTTTTCAATTTTATATTCGCCATATTGGACCTTCCATTTTTAAATTTCGAAAATCTAAAATTATAATTGTAATTGGAAGTTCCAGGAAAAATCCGACTAATAAGTTTCAAGAAAATCCGAGCAATTCTTAATGTTGTAGCCCGCCATACATTGTGAATTTTGAAAAGATAAAGTTCGATTCGTAATTAGCAATCCCGATAAACCTTTCAATGGACTACTTCGTCTCAAAAAAAAAGGTTTCATTACAGTATTTCGACCTAATTTGGCCCTCAGGATAGGAATATGACAATAAAAATTGGCGGTCGGACAAACTGAAGCCGCTATCTTGAAAAAATCGCAAAAAAATTATGTAACGCGTGCAATCATTCACAACCCGTTATCTCGAGTTCTATGAATGTCTCCATCAATATTTTTTTGTAAATTAAAGGTGAAATCATAAGGAATCACCACATACATATTAAAAAAAATAAAAAGAGTATAAGTTTGAAAAAAATTGGTTCAAAAATTTGTTTTGCATTGTTTTTGGGCCAAATTGAAAAATTTTTTTATTTATTCGTTTTATTTCGAAATTATATGTTTTTAGCTTTAATATCATGGTTCGTTCATAAAAATAGAATTACCCCTTCCAGAGTTACAGTGTTTTGAAAAATAATTCGATTTCAAATTCATCACCCCGTTGTGCGCGTAATTTTGAAAATTTTCAAACATCTTTCAGGCTTAATTTATCTTTCATATGGAGGTATAATTATACCGAGTTTCAGAAATCGTGATATTTCTGACGTGGAATGACCCTGTTATTTTTGTGTTTGCAGGTTATGTCACTAAATTAACGGAAAATATTTACCAATTGTAATTTTAGATTCTGTAGCACGTTACTATATTGGACAATAAAATAAAGAAATAAAAGTAAAGTCGTACAGTCCGACCTCTCTAATTGATAACATGCCGTAACCGGACGAGAAGTTGAAACTCCATAATTGATAACTTCCCACCTGTCTCCATATTCAATGCAATTCCCCTCACTTAACGAACATATCAAATAATGTAGGTTATGTACACGTGATGTATACGGTTTATTCTCCCAAAAAGGACAAATGACACGTTCTTGACATTTTGCTGAAAGTATTTAAAATTATTAAAAATTATGACGGTCATGTGATAGTATTTATCAATGTTTAACAAGACCATAGTAGGAAAAAAGTAGAAATTTCATATTATTTGAAATATTCATGTTTATATGGTGAAAAACCTCCACTCCGTAACCGTGCATGGAGCAAATTTTATCCAAATAATAAATATTACATTCAATCTGCAATCTAATATCATTTGGCTAGCAATATTTCTTAATTATTCTATATTTTAGTCGATTCCGGAAAAGGTAAGGCAAAATATACCAATTTCTATTTCTTAGAATTAAATAACTTTTGTGCACGATTGAAAACTCCACTCCGTAACCGGTCGCAAATATAAGTAATAAATATGAGGTAAATCAGGAATTGTAGTCATTCTGATTTTGGTAGCTTTTTTCTTGACTTTTTGCAAAGAAAATAATCACAAAGCTCTTACCAAACATCGTATAGAAACAGGTCACGATTTTGATTATCGTAAAGTCAAAATCCTAGCGTCAGAAATTAATTTATTCAAAAGAAAAGAGATAGAAAATTATTACATTAAGAAAACTAAAAATACAGTTAATGAACGATTCGAAAACACATTTTTACCGGAAATCTATAATACTTTAATCTCATAGTATCGGGCTAACATAATTTGATAATAGGTATGATATTACATATGTATTACATACAAATGTATAATCGTGCTTACTAGCACTGGTCGCGCGTGTTATGGTTTTCTTTGTGTATATTGGTCTCTTTGTTTATATTGTCTCTAATAGGCTCCAAACGTTATAACCGTGTGTGAATGCTAAACTTTGTAGTACCAGGATACTACAAAGAGGTATTGGTAACTTTTGACTTACTAATTTACGCAACGTCATTCAAATATGCGTTTCTAATTATAGTCATACAATGTACAAGTGACAGTGAGAGACACGAGTGAAAGTTCGCATACAAGGAAATAGGATACAACATCTGCTTAAGCGATAAAAAGATCTGTTCGTCTCTTTCCTTTTGTAAGTTCTCCTACAATATGTTATACACAAACATTTTGAATTCAAGCGATAATAATTGTTACTAACGGGTCTTTCAGACTTCCTTCGTTCTCTCGTTTCTCTCATAAACACTTCTAAGTGTCATATGACATGTCACGTTGCGAGATTTTTGTCTACCTTTCACCTTAAGTGAGTAATTTTGTTTTAATCATTTCACCTTCTAGAATTTGTAACTAATGTAAAGTAAAAACTGATTGTCAAAAATATTTTTTATAGACACAATAAAACTGAAGATGGCACACATCACAGTGCCGAAACGTCTTTTCAACTAAATTTGTTTTAATGTTTTATTCATGGGACCGACATAACCAAGAAAAGAGTCAAGAGATTCAAATCTCCTATGATTTAGTCTCAATCGTAAGTAAATAAGTAGTAAATGTAAACAAGCATGTTCAAGAAGCAATGCAGAGGTAAACAATGTTTATAATATCGGTGTGATTAAAGGTCAGGGCGAATTTGGTTGTAAAAAAAGAAAATATTCAGTATAAATGAGATTTTCAGTTCAACACGAGTCATCGACACAAATAAAACTCCACTCCGTAACCGCAGTAAATTGTATATTTTGGTAAATAAATGAAAGATACTATAAATAATGTTTAAAATATTCTTTTGTTAGGCTAAAATATTTCAATTACTATTGATTCTTTATTTATAAAATTTAATCTTTTAAATTAGAATCAACATACTTTCAAGCTGCCGCAGGGAGAAAAAAACTCCACTCCGTAACTGCATTTTCAGTTTTTTGTTATCTAAATGTTAAATAAATTTGAAAATCGTTTCTCGAGAGTTTCTGGAGTCGCTGATTACAAATCTGATGTTAGTTTTTCAAAATTCAAAATGGCGGATTCAATATGGCTGACGAAATATTTAAAAATTTTGTGAAATAGCCTAAAATTTGTTATTCAGGGGTTTTTGAGGTCGCTGATTTTTAATTTGATGTAAGTTTTAGAATCCAAAATGGCGGATCCAAAATGGCACACGAAATCTTTGAAAATTTGTTAAATATAACCCACATTTTGTTAGTTGGGGCTATTGGGGTCGCTGGTTTTGAATTTGATGTTAGGTTTAGAATTCGAAATGGCGGATGAAATATTTAGAAATTGTTACTTGAGGCTTTTGGGGTAGCTTAAAAATGTTAAATTTCAAGGTAGCGGATGTTTTTTGGAAATTTTTAAAAAATTATCAGTAATAATTGTCAAGACAAATTAATGAATTTCAAAAAAATCATCCGCCACATTGCATTGACTTTTGAATTCTGTAAATTTCACTCCAAATTCGTAATCGCTAACCCCGAAAACCCCCGAGTTATCAATTTCAAGCGAGTCCAATCAATTTTTTTAATTTTATCCGCCATATTGGATCCGCCATTTTGAACTTTCAAAATATGATGCCAAATTCGTAATCAGCGACCTCGAAAACCCCTGAGTGACAAATCTCAAGCTGATTCAATCACCGTACTTGTAACAAAAAAATAAACAATTATTTTACATTAAACAATTATTTTTTAAACAATAATATTTATAAAGATTGTAACAACGTATTTTGGGGACTTATTTTGGTCCTCCTCTTTCCATACGAACATTCACATCATTATTTTTGACACTTTTTTTTTAATTTTATCTTAATTCTGAATTTGTCCTTTTCGAGAGATTTACCGATACATTTGTTGGCGAACCAATCAACGCCATCAGCCAATAAGGTGTTTCTTCCCTGAAAGACGATCAGGTGGGGGAACCAGAGTAGCAATTAAGGAGTTTTTGACGTTAACAATTATGGAGGTTTTTTCGTTTTGATCAGTTACGGAGGTTATCAATTAGGGAGGTCGGACTGTATCTAAATTATCTTCAATAAATAACATATTTTAATAACTTCAAATTACTAGACCTAAAAGATTTGTAAAAAATACTGTAAGACTTTTATTCGTGTTAAATATTATTATTATTACATATTTTGAAGCGACAAAAATTCAAAATCATTTAAAAATGGAGAACTTTAATCAGTAGTGCCATCTAGCGGCTATTTCACTACAATCCGATCGATTTTCTAAACAAACAACGAGATTTCCGAAAAATGAAATATTCGAATTTGTAAATTTAATTTCTTGGCGATTTGTACTGTTTGTAATTCAAGTAAAGTGCATCGCATTAAAATCTTATACTACTTTACAATAAAAGGAGAAAGATTACTCCTAGAATTTCAATTATGGCAACGGAAAATGCAGAGACTCAAAAAGAAGAATTATCTCCTGAAATTGTCGAACGCATCGAAAGAAATCGGCAAAGAGCTTTGCTTTTAAGAAAATCAAAAATTGTTGCTAACCATCCCTACAAAAAAGAGTAAGTATCACAATTACTCTATATTTCACAAATGAAAACTAGTTTGAGGTTAGGTATAATCATATAAAGTTTTTTAATCCGTTCTTTAGTACCGAAGGTGATGGAATTCAAGGAAAGTTGATTAAAGTTCAGGGTCATCGTGTCATTGACAGCGGAGCTGGATTCCTCATCGAAGATGACGCTGACCTTGAATCCGAAATGGTAAGATATTCCGTCACAACGAAATATTCCTCCGTTTCTTCTTTTCTCGCAACATATTATTGCAGATGAACATTGTCGAAGTTCCTGCTCCAATAGTCAGTAAATCACCTCGTTGCGAGGAGTGCCAAGCAGAATTCAAAGATTCTTTTCTCCTTCAAAAGTTTGACTACAAAGTCTGCGACGGATGCAGGTACGTTCATCCATTCCTTAATTACGAATATCAATTACAAAATCCGATTATTTCCTTCAGAGACAACAATGGAAAACATTCGTTAATCACCCGAACCGAAGCGAAACAAGAATATCTCTTAAAAGATTGCGACATTGACAAACGACCGCCACCTTTAAAATTCATCCTTCGTAAAAATCCTCACAATGTAAATTGGGGCGAAATGAAACTTTATCTCCAAATAGAAATAGAGAAACGAGCGTTAGAAGTCTGGGGATCGGAAGAAGCGTTGTTGGAAGAACGAGAGAAACGGGATGTGAAACGTCAAGAAACGAAGATCAAAAAGTTTAATAAAAAGGTAAAACAGTTACGAATGGAAGTGAGAAGTTCCTTGTATGACAAAACCCAAAAAGCTTCGCATGTGCATAAATTTGGCGAAGAAACTTACAACGAAGATAGCGACGATTACAGTCATACCTGCGTCACTTGTGGTTTCGAAGAAACATTTGAAAAAATGTAATTTTCTAATCTATTTTTTAAGGTGAAAAAATTGTACAAATATTTATAAGAAGTAATTCTCTTTATTTTTCACTGCCCGATTAACATAATTTTTTGTACCCAATAATTTATTAAGCTCTAATACACTCGTCCGAAACTGATTTTTGTTTGATTGGAGCTTCGCATCGTAAGAAAACAATGATTTACAAAATTATTTTACAAAAGAACGCTATTGCTCTTGCTTTTTAAACAATCGTCGTAACGATACATAGTACGACACGGTAACGGAGATAAAATCTATTTTCAACGCATTTACAAAGCTGAATATTTCATTGTACACGTAAATACAGTTATTTCTCTTCGACGATACGTGTTCGTGCCATCGGCGTCTTCGCATCTATTAAACATAGTTGAAAACTTTGGCAACCGGCTGCTCGAATATAAACACTGTAACCCGCTTGGTCACGTTGAAAGCGTTTTCCAGAAATGAAAACGACTAATGCAATTATCAAAATACTTCGAAATTAATGCTACGAGCCTCGGCTTGCGTTGGTACAGACGGGTTGTATACTCGGCACTGTTAAACTAACTGCTACGGGACTCCTTGACATTGCTGGCGGTGTACTTACAGGATTACTAACTGTAGTGGATGACCTGAAATTAAAATAACAATTAATTTAAACAATGAATAATAATAATAATATTTATTTCTAATTCTTTGGATACATTTACAGTAATTGTACTTATTGTATAAAATAAAATAAAAACATAATAATGCAAAGAAAAATTTTTAAGGCTACATAAGGGTAATAGCTGGGCAGCTAGCACGAAGTTACAAAAACGTTAACATATTGTTAACCTCAAAAGTTACGTGTTAACTTTTAAGATATCCTAAAAGTAAATGAAAAGGTTGGTATTTTGGTGTCGAAATCTTGTCGAATGCACCAAAAGCAGTTATCCTCTAAGTTTCCAAACTGCTAACAGTTATGATACTCTATTGAAAAAATCCATGTGGATTCCATATGGATTTTCAATGTGGATTCGACTGAATTCCATATGGATTTTCATGTGGATTCTTTCATATGGATTTTTTATGTGAATTCCATATGAATTTTTGACATGGATCTTCATGTGGATTTCCATATGGATTCCATGTGGATTCGACTGGATTCCATATGGATTTTTTACATGGATTTTCATGTGGATTCCATATGGATATGTAAGTGGAATATGAATTCCATGTTGATTTTTAGTATGGATTCGTTATGGATTATTTTATGTACATTCCGTATAGTTATTTTAATGTGGATTCCATATGGATTTTTTATGTGAATTCCATATGAATTTTTGACATGGATCTTCATGTGGATTTCCATATGGATTTTCCACATGGAGTCTACGTGGATTGATGTGGATTCAAAATGGTTTTTTACATAGATACTACGTGGATTCCATATGGAATTCTACATGAAGATCCATGTCAAAAATTCATATGGAATTCACATAAAAAATCCATATGGAATCCACATCAAAAAACAATACGGAATGCACATAAAATAATCCATAACGAATCCATACCAGAAATCAACATGCAATTCATATTCCACTTACATATCCATATGGAATCCACGTAGTATCTATGTAAAAAACCATTTTGAATTCACATCAATCCACGTAGACTCCATATGGAAATCCACATGAAAATCCATGTAAAAAATTCATATGGAATCCATATGGAAATCCACATTGAAAATCCATATGGAATCCACATGGATTTTTTCAATAGGGATATTGATTGAATAATGTTTTTGGTAACTATTGGACTAACAATTTGATAACTATTTGTGAGACCGTTTTGTAATGAATATAATAACGTTTTGTTAACGTTTAGGTGAACTTAAAGTTAAAGTTAAAGTATACAGTTTCAACAGGTAGGTTAACTGTAAGTTAACTTTTACGCGTTACAAAGAGATGACATAATGTTACCATTTTCCAGGTAATATATCCCAACTTGCACACTTGAGCATTTGTCAACAGAAAGTTATCCAGACATAACAAATGTTAAAATTCCAATAACTTTTAGGTGTGCCTGCGTTAAGAATGCTCGACAAATCTTGGCTAATGCACCCAAAAAGTTCTTCGAATATTAACATTTGTTAATATTTGTTATGTTTGGATAACTTTTTGTTGACGAATGCTCAAGTGTGCAGGCTGTGATCCTTCCCAGATTGTCGAAAGGCTTCTGTGTGTACGGGACCATCAAACTGATGTTTTGATGTTCCAGACTAATGGAACGACTTGGAAAATCTCTAAAGGATTTATTATCTGGAAAATGGTAAACTGACAACATTAATAGTGATGAAATATAAACGTTATAAATATGGGCAAATCTCTAGAACTTTTAAACTGTGGAGTCCTGTGACACTACTTGAACGTCATTGCTTTCACACAAATGCTATATTTTTTTTATACTTCAAGATATCATAAATTTTAAAGCTTGATGAATTTCGAAGTCGCCCGACGTTACAGAGACGCTCTATAATTATTTATAGATAAAAAAATAATGAAATTTCATGCGTCCCTTGCATGTTTTTTTTTACTCTTATGAGTATTGTATTTGCGCCGCGTGAGTTAACCTTGTGTTTTTAGCGCGAAATGGAGGCAAACATCTCATAAAGCAATATATTCATATGAATTATATGTGCCATACATTTAATTGTATAGAGTGAGCCTACAGTACCCGTCCCTTGAATTTCGTAAATTCTAAACTTATTTAAACTTGTTTATTCATTATCCGCGCCGTCTTAGAAATCGAATATTTATTGTTTTTGGTTAGTAAAGGACACAATAATAAAGTGTTTGACACTTTACTCATTCGTGTGCGCCTCAAACTGTTGATGTTATACAAGTGTAAACGTACATTCCAAAAACGTGCCAATTTCAGAAAATTGACTATTTTTCGTGGCACATTCAAAATATCGCCAATATCAAGTTGTTGTTAGGTGTGCTGGTAAGTAAATACCTTATATAAGTATGTAAAGTGCGCGGCATTCTTATATTTTACATATTTTCAAAGTTATTGAAAGAACTATTTATAAAGTCGTAATTTAACGATGAATTAAACACTGTAAGCTTAGTAACATTGTGGTCAGAAACTAAAAGTATGTTTATTCAGATAAAATTTGGTGTTCTTTATGTGTTTAAAGAAAAACAATTCTTTATTATACTTGTTTAAGCACTGTCTTTCAAATTAGAGCTATTGTAAAACAAAATATGCATTTCGAGTCTGTGTATAAGTGATAACCCGGGAAAAAATGAATCATATATGGATCATATATGAACCATTCTTCAACTCTCACATAAGTGATATTTTTAAAAAATTGGGCGGAAATGCGTTATTTAATTATTAACCTTTAAAAAAATCAAAATTTCAAGCTCATCCCGGTGGTCAATATTTTGGACATTGTACCGCAATGTTTTAATGCCGTTGAGTAAAAAGGATGCACGAGCGTACGTTTTTACTTCTTATGTAGATATGAATACATATACCCAACGCCAATGTTGTGCTTGAAGTTTAAACAAAAAATTTATTGAGAGGCTGAAATTTAAAAGTTCCAGAGATTTGCCCATATAAATATTTATCTTGAATATGGTAGTTTGTATGCAGAAATGAGATACAATTTTTATTGTTGACTTTGTGATGCACACTTTGCTATGTATGTCTGTATCACAGTTTATTTATCATTTTCAAGTAAAGTCTGTCCACTCGATAACATTAAAAAGACTCGATTTCGCTACGCATTTTTGGACGACTTAAAAATTTGATCCTTTTGCTAACGTTTTGAAAAGTACGATTAGGCAACAAAGGAATGGTAACTTTACGATACTATTACAGATGATAACAAATTGATACCATTTCATAGTCAGCTTCTCGGTAACGAATTATTGGATAACTTAAGAAAACGTGTCTTTTAACTGACGTAAAGAAGGCGGCAAATAGACATCATTAATATCGTAACAATTCGGTAACTTTATATGGATAACAATTCCCTAGGTTAACTTTCTGATGAATATTTTTATGATGTTTATCACAAAGTCAACAATAAAAATTGTATCTCATTTCTGCATACAACCTACCATATTCAAGATAAATATTTATATTTCATCACTATTAATGTTGTCAGTTTACCATTTTCCAGATAATAAATCCTTTAGAGATTTTCCAAGTCGTTCCATTAGTCTGGATCGTTAAAACATCAGTTTGATGGTCCTGTACGCATAGAAGCCTTCGACAATCTGGGAAGGATCCCAGCCAGCACACTTGAGCATTCGTCAACAAAAAGTTATCCAAACATAACAAATATTAACAAATGTTAATATTCCAAGAACTTTTTGGGTGCATTACTACCATATAGAACTACAACTTGACCAAGTTTGGACCAAATTAGATAACTTCTATTTTTGGGCTGGCCCACTTGAGAAATTTTCCCCAAATGTATAACATGTAAGAGGCAACTTTTTGAAGTACAAATTATCAAATAGGCTAGCTTAAACCTAATTATTACTAACCTAAATTAAAGATAAATCTTATAGATCTGGAAGGGTATCCATGGCAAAAGCTAGGTTAATGATATAACAATCGGATAACTTAAATATTTAGAGCAAGTTTTTAATATTTTTTTATCATTTTTTTTCACCAGTTGCTTTTTTATCATTAAGATGACTTATGATGTTTATTATTTCATAGTTATCAGTAGGAAATAGGAACATGGAGTCCCTGTTGACTTTAATATCATTTCTGGCAGACTGATCCTTATATCATATATATACCATAAAATAATTTTTGCTACGTGTGGTCCAACGTTAACATAACATTTATTTAAAATTTTTTTTTCTCGTAAAAAAATTCCCTGACTTTTCCCTGACTTTTCCCTGACCAATATTTTAATGATATCTATTAAAAATAAACAATACGGATAAAAATGTTTTAAAAACAGCTACACATTTTCAATAAATTCTTTATTTTCTCAATCGACAACGAGTAGTATATACTAAAACATATTATCTATAAAAATCCAGAAAAAAAAACTCATGTTCCTACGGATTTTTTCGTGTTTAATTCAAAATAATAGTAGAAAATTTGTTGGGGGTTCTTTGTCAAAATTTGTTATAAAATGTCAAGTTCTGCGGTAATATGTTAGACAATAATTATAAATGTTGATAAATTTTAGAATTTAGGCGATTTTGGACAGTATATTCAAAGTATTGTCAAAATTCTTACGAATGTTGACAATAACAAAAAATTGCCATAAATTTTATATTTTTCAAATACTATTGGACAAATATCAACTACTTAAAATAGAAATGGTAAAATAATCATTTAAACAAATTAATATTCTCAAAATTTGGGAGTTTTGTGCTGTTTTCAACATTTTAAAAATTTTTCTACGATTTTTAGCCTTTTTGTGCAATTTCGAAGATTTTTGAAGATTTAAAAAAATGTATGAAAGTTTTCTAAAGGTTTTATTTACACAAATATTTGTTTAAATAGAGAATTAGTATGGCAAATATTTTTGAAATATTCTGTAAAGTATCTTTATAGAAAGATAAATATCTTTAAATATAACATTGTTTGCATTTATTTTTGTTAAACTATTAAATTTTATTCAAATCTGTTAGAATATATTCAATATATTAGAATATATTATTTTTTTTCTCAAAATTGTTGGTTTTTGGTGATATCTGTCGAAAATGTTCAAAACTGAAATATGTTATTGATAAAAAACGTCAATATTTGTTTAAATTTGTGAGAAAGCATTTAAAATCATTTAAAAGAATTTTTTGCGAAACACGATAAAATAAAGCATTTTTCTGAATATGAAATTGTGCGATTTTTTGTTAAATAATGTTTTTCACTTTTTAAAGATTTCTCTACAATTTACTTTTTCCCTGACCAATTTTGAAATTCCCTGACTTTTCCCTGATTTCCCGGTTTTCCCTGACGGTGGCCACCATGTATCGGTAGCAAATTCCCATTTGGAGTTAAGATCGATGAAATTGAAATAAAAACGTACCTATTGTGCCTCAGATGACTTTTAACTAAGTGTCCGGCGGTGAGAGCAGCCATGAGTGAGAGTTCACCAGCAAGAACAGTCGCGCAAACGATCCTTGCCAATTTGCTAGAATTCTTTCCAGGTTCTTCGGAATTCGCTCCCTTCACTCCAAGCATCGCCAGACAAGCACCCTGTGCAGGAAGTCCGGTACCTCCACCAATGGTCCCAATTTCGATACTTGGCATTGTGCACGAAACATAGAGATCAGTTCCATCTGGTCCCCAGGGTTCCATCAAGGTCATACAATTGCTGCTGCCCACATTCTGAGCCGGATCCTGTCCAGTCGCTATATAAATGGCAGTTACGATATTCGCAGCATGGGCGTTGAATCCACCGATACTCCCAGCCACTGCAGAACCGATCATGTTCTTCGAAATATTTACATCGACGAGGGCATGCACCGTTGTCTTCAACACTGTAGATACGATTTCGGACGGCACGACTGCCTCGCAGACGACACTTTTCCCTCTGCCTTCGATCCAATTTACTGCTGCCGGTTTCTTATCCGTGCAAAAGTTTCCACTTAGCGACAGAATTTCCATGTCGGGGAATTTTTCTTGGACGGTGCGAAGTGACTTTTCTGTGCCTTTCGACAGCATGTTCATCCCCATGGCATCTCCGGTCGTTGCCACAAACCTGATGAAGAGGTGCCTGCCAGCGATTCGCACATGAATCTTCGACAATCTTGCAAATCTACTAGTTTCGTCGAAACTGTCTTTCATTTTATCATAATTCTCCGTCTCTTGCATCCAAGTCATGGCTTCGCTGGCCCGGACAATATTGGGGAAACGAACCACTGGACCCCTCGTCATACCGTCGGAGACTACTCTGCTAGTGACTCCGTTCAACAAGGCTCGACTGCCTCGATTCGTCGATGCTACCAGGCATCCCTCGGTCGTGGCCATCGGCACGTGCACGAATTCACCGTCGACTAATAACGGCCCTGCTATTCCCACTGGGACTGGCACGTACCCGATGACGTTCTCGCAACAAGAACCCAGCACTTTGCTGTAATCGTAATTTCTGTACGGAAGCTCGTGGATGTCCTCGGAGATGTCCACCGAATTGCCCAGAATCAGTCGTCGGATGCCGACACCTCTCTCCATGTCTCCCACGGCTTTCTCGAGTTGATACGCTTGGATGTACTTGTGCTTCACTAGTTCGATGACTTCCTTGTCCGACAATGCGTTGGCCCCCAACTGCGAAGAAAAATTATGTTTATTTTGAGGTTATGTTAAAATTATTTATTAACCCGTTTCGTCCTGAAATGCCGTAAATTTTGAATTCTTTTCATCAGGTGCTTTCTTAGGGAAAAACTCACTCAATCTTTTTGATATAATCATACCTATTGTATTTTTGCTCGAACTTTCTAAATCCGATTTCAGATTGACCATATCTGCCGCCATTTTTTTTTACTATGGCGGTTTAAACATAAAAAAATTGTGAATTTTGAAAAAATTTCTTCAAATAATCGTATTTTTGAACAGGAAACCATGTTCGGAACAAGCTAAGTCTCTGTATCTGGTGGAGTAATTAGTTACACTAAAAGATAGGATGATTATTAATTCTCCATTCAAAATGGCGGCCTCAAAATGGCGGTTCTCAGTCAAAATTTTGTTGAAAAATTTCTGGACGATCTAACTCAAAAGCTTCGAGCTTTTTAAAAAAAATGTTGAGAATGAAAAGTTCTTAGAATTCATTGAGAAATATAGTGGAATTTTTTCAGATTTTTTAAATGAAGTTTTGAGAAATTTTTTTTCAAAAGTTTTTTCAAAATTGTAATTTATTTACGAAAAATTCTGAACAAAATTTAGTGCATTCTCTGATAAATTCTAAGAGTTTTTTGTTCTTTGCAATTCTTTTCAAAAGTTGATAGTTTTCGAGGAAATGAATTTCAAATATTATAGTTTAAGATTTTTCTTTTTCGAAAACTATCAACTTTTGGAAAAAGATGCATAGAATAAAAAACTCTTAGAATTCATCAGAGAATGCACTAAATTTTATTCAGAATTTTTCGAAAAAAAAATTATCATTTTGAAAAGAATTTTGAACAAAATTTTTCAAAAATTCATTGAAAAAATTTGAAAAAAATCCACTATATTTCTCGGCGAATTGTAAGAATTTTTTATTCTTAGCATTTTTTAAAACAAGCTCATAATTGTTCAGTTAGAGCGTCCAGAAATTTTTCAACAAAATGTTCACTGAGAACCGCCATTTTGAATGGTGAATTAATAATCGACCTATCTTTTAGTATAACTATTTACTCCACCAGATACAGAGATTCAGCTTGATTCAAACACGGTTTTCTGTTAAAAAATCCGATTATTTGAACAAATTTTTTCAAAATTCACAATTTTTTTTATGTTTAAACCGCCATAGTAAAAAAATGGCGGCAGATATGGTCAATCTGAAACCGGATTTAGAAAGTTCGAGAAAAAATACAATAAGTATGGTTGTATCGAAACGATTGATTGATTTTTTTCCCTAAGAAAGCACCTGATGAAAAGAAGTCAACATTTACAGCATTTCAGGACGAAACTGGTTAACCACTTCAATGGTAATGGATCATATATGTTTAAAAAAAGGGACGAAAAAAAGTTAAAATAAAGGACGCAGTTAAAATAAGAGGAGTTAAAATAAGGGGAGGGCCACTGTATGTATTTCCTTTCTCTGTTTTTATTCTCTCGTACTGCCAGTGGTGAGGATGAGGGGAAGCGGTAAAATAAGGGAAGAAGCCGCCATCTTCCTTTACTTGAAAAATTAAAATAAGGGGAGGGCCACTGTATTTCCTTTCTCTGTTTTTATTCTCTCATACTGCCAGTGGTAGGGATGAAGTGAAGCGGTAAAATAAGGGAAGAAGCCGCCATCTTCCTTGACTCGAAAAAGTTAAAATAAGGGGAGGGCCACTGTACAGCAGTCCTCCCCTTATTTCAACTATTCGGGACAAGGAAGATGGCGACCCCTTCCATAATTTTAACATCTCCCCACTTTCTTACGACCAGCAGTGAGAGCGAGAGAGCACGATAAAAGGTTTAAATAGGGGAAGGAAAAAAGTTAAAATAAGAGACGCGGTTATAATAAGGGGAGTTAAAATAAGAGGAGGACAACTGTATGTACAAAAAAAATTGGATCATATGTGTACATTTTGCAATAACTTTTACAATTCTTAATGAATTTGCATGAAACGTTCGTATACCAAGATATTTTGGGTCGCCGAATCCGAATCTGTCGTCAAAATGGGAAAATTCAAAATGGCGGATCCAATATGGCTGCCGTAAATTTGCTAAATTTATTAAAATGTGCGGCGCACATATCTCTTTATACGGAAAACAGCTGAAAATTGTTACTCGGGGGTTTTCGGGGTCGCCGATTACGAATCTGAAGTTAGATTTTGAAAATTCAAAATGGCGGATCCAAGATGGCCGACCGAAATGCGAAAAATTACCCAAACTTTACGAAACTGGGTTCTCGGGGGTTTTCGGGGCCGCTGATTATAAATCTGAAATCAGATTTTGAAAATTCAAAATGTCGGTTCCAAGATGGCCGACATAAACGTAAAAAATTTACTTGATTTCGATGAAAGTTGGTACTCGGGAATTTTTTGGGTCGCTGATTACGAATTTCAAGTCAGATTTTGTAAATTCAAAATGGTGGATCCAAGATGGCCGACATAAATGTGAAATATTACTTGATTTTTTAAATGATTAATTAAATGTTAAATGATATATTTTAGGAAAAAATGGAACCCGTGTTTCACCTTAAGTACAGGTCTGTACCACTTCTGGCACTTTTTTTTTTTAAACAGCTACCACTGAAGTGGTTAAAAAAACTAATAAATCACATTATAACCTCACTTCTTTTAACTTAATCACAAAAAAGAATTGAAAAGTCACTGAAAATATTCCTTACTTCGGATCGATAGATTGTGAGGCACTCTTCGACAGTTCTCAAAGTTTCGGAACCGGTACACAAGGCATCGCTACTGGAAGAACTGAAATTTTTCTCTTCGGTCTGCACTTCCTTGTCAATCATTTGAACATCGTCGTCAACCTCGATCCAGTCTCCTCCCACTCCGGACAGGGGGAAGATGGCTGAACGACTGGATGTTCTCATAGCGGAGAATCTCTCGCTGATGTCACCTTCCATCCTGGAAGTCTGCATGGCTTCGTCGCAACAACTCCGAGGCTCCTCGCACTCGCTCTTGAACCGCAACTGCTTGGTAATCTCTTCTTTATCTTCGAAGAAGAACAGTTTGACAGCCAGCGCCAATAAAACGATCAGAATCACAATGTTGTCGGCACTAACCGACAGCCAGTTCATCAAATACTCCTTAAAGTCCGGTGGAACTTCGGTCTTGTTCCTATTCGTCAGGAGAATATTGGGATTCACCGGTGACACTTCATCCAGTGGTTCCTCCCCGACGTCGTTCCTGTACGGCCAGCGACTGAAACACCAAAGGGATTTGATGGTCTTTGCACTCGTTTCTTTAAAATCTAACCTTGACGGTGGGTTGATCGAGGTAATGAATTAATCCGAGGAGCTGGCGAACGCGTCCTCGCCGTGCGAGAATTTTTCGAGAGAATGAAACCGACGAGGAGTCTCCGAACTCCACCACCCCGACGGATTTTATTTCTAGAATCGCGCCTCGAAGCCAGTCTATTGTCCCAAGCCTCATACAATATGGAAATCGATCTCGGGCCACATATTTTTGTCGAGCGTAGAACGTCCATTCAAAGTCGCATCTCATTTTAGACTCTAAAAGGACTCGACGGTGGTAAATATATTTTTGGGCACCGAGTCAAGTGAAGATGAACCGATAACTGAAATAAAGATCGGAATATCCTAAGGTGAATGGGCCCTTCGTATAAACAAACTCCTCTTCTGAGAAGAATCAGTGCGTCTACCGTGCGAATTCTCAAAAACTCTACAATTTCAAGATAATTTTCCAGCAGGAAGAGGAGCCCGATTCGACGTGAGAAAGAAGAGATCGACCCTGACACTTTGTCACCCCGTACGACAAAAGGCTCTGTCCTACAATAGGCTGAGCTGCCGAGTCGCCGGGGTCAGATCTTCGGTTGAAGATTGCGCGTGAAAATTCCCCCCTTTTTCAAGCTTTCCGAAAAAGACGTCAAAGGGGAACGATAAAAAGTATCCGCGGGAAAGATCCTCTGCGTCACTCGACAACATACGAATGTCACGTGGACGGTTCTAGGTGTAGGTCGCGTGCGATTTCGTCATGTTCGCCACGAAAGGTAAGAAGCCATTTCGTAAGCATGCCGTAATGAAATTAGGATAATAGCGATCTGGCGAACCGGTTCTCGCAACAGGAAACATCAATAAAAAAAGAAAAGGTCCTCCGAAACGATGTCAACAGTTGACAATTTTTAGACATACTTCATTTTCTAAGAAAATATCTTATAGAGTAAATAGTATAATTGTCAACGGTTTGGTGAATCATAGTTAAACAGTCATCGATTTGCTTTATATGACATCAAGGTTCGCTTACCTGTGTGCGTGAACAACAAAGAGGCCAATGATCATGATGAGTTTAACTCGTTCCACGACAGGATTTAGCTTTTGGTCCTCTTCGTTCAAAGAGTGCATCATCAGGATCTTATCGGCGTTGAGCGATCCCAAACCGTTACCATTACGAGAAAGTCTTGACTGAAAATAAAATAGATCATATGAATGACGATGCAAATTGGAGAACAAAATATCGGTTTTAATTATTTACCTCGAGAATCAATGAAAGGCATGCTGGATAAAAAGTCATAAAGACGAAGTAATTGACGACAACACCCAGGCAGGCAAAGCCGCAGAGGGTCTCGAGCCTGCGAACCCCGGATAGGGAACCGATGCCGATAAGAAGGATTTCGACCAAGGTGTCCAGGGTTATCGAGGGCCCTAAAAGTGACATGCCTTTGGCAATGTTGGCTCCGATTTCTTCCTGGCTGCGGGAGCTTAGAGCTAACTGTGCCAGAACACCGGCTTTGTTCAGGTCGATCAGTAGCAAAAAGAAGAAAAAGGCATCTCTGAAATCACATTTAAATTCAATTATTTAAAAAATGTTAGTATCTTGATTAAACGTTAATGTACATATTGATAGTCACAGGCAGACACCAGTGTCCCCTAGATGCTATCGATTTTTTAAGGTTTATGAAGAGATAGTTATCGATTTCGATGCGTTTTTTTGTTCCTGGCTTTCCTAAGACTCCAAGTGTTCAAAAAAAATAATATTGCAAAATTATTTAAAATAACAAAGGTCTGCAAAATTCACTTTTGTTTTTATATCAGAGTGATTTCCGACGTATTTTTGTACGCTGAACACGAATCTGAAGACAAAAAATGTCTATCACGTCATTATTTTGAGAAAAATCTATTTTCTCAGAAGCCTGATATGCAACAGATCTGAATTTGTGCTCAAATTAAAGCTTGATTCTTCCCCTACAAAAATCATATACGATAGCTTTAAAAAAAATGTCATAGTTTTGAAAAAAAAATTGTTTTAACCTTGCTATTCCTAGTGATTATGATGAAAATGCAAATTATTTAACTACATTGAGCAGAGTTCATACAAACCACTACTTGACTGTTTTCGAGGTTGGTGTTTAAGAATCCTGTGTCGCTTTTAAAAAATTCAAAATGGCGGATCTAAGATGGCGAACGTAAAAATACAAAATTTAAATTAACCTCATGAAAATCAGTACTCGGGTTTTTTTTTTGTGTCGCTGATGACGAATCCAATGTTAGTTTCACAAAATTTAAAATAGCGAATCCAAAATGGCGGCCGCAAAATAAAAAAAATACTTAGGGTCTTAAAATCACCACTTCACGGTTTTTTTGTCCGCCATTAGTAATGCCAGCCGATTGTTCGACCAGGGAAGGCAAGACTTTGTTTTATAAAACAATCTACATGCAGTGTAAGATTCAAGATTTTATTTCAGTATAGACTGACTAAAGTTTGTAATAGATCATATGGAATATGATCTAGTCTTTGTTTCCCTACGGATAGATAAATTGTTTCTTTGATTTTTACAATTTTCACAACCTGGCAACTACTAATGGCAACAAAAAAATCCTGAAGTGGTGATTTTTATATCCTTAGTTTATTTTTTTATTTTGCGGCCGGAGTACTGATTTTTTTGAGGTTAATTTAAATTTTTTAATTTTACGTCCGCCATCTTAGATCCGCCATTTTAAATTTAATAAAGGCGACACTGAATTCTTAAACACCAACCCCGAAAACAGTCAAGTAGTGCTTTGTATGAACTCTGCTCAATGTAATTAAATACTTTGAATTTTCATCATAATCACTAGAAATAGCAAGGTTAAAACCATTTTTTTTTCAAAACTATGAAATTTTTTTTTAAACTATCTTATGATTTTTGTAGGAGAAGAACCAAGCATTAATTTAAGCACAAATTCAAGTCTGTAGCACGTCAGGTTTCAGAGAAAATTAGTGGTAAAAACACCCAAAAACGCGTTTTTTGGTGTCTTTACCCCCACTTTTCTCGAAATCATGACGTGATAGGCATTTTTCGACTTCAGATTCGTGTTCAGCGCACAAAAATACAACGAAAATCACTCTGATATTTAAAAAAAAATCCGTGCAGACCTGTGTAATGATTGTTAACAACAAATTAGTACCAAAAAAAGGCACAATTTTCAAAAGAAATTCATGTCAGGAAGAACTAATCGCTATTATTACACGGACCAACAAAAATTTGAGAATTTCATGTTGCCCTATAAGCAAGAGTCGATTCTGGTAAGATTTTTGCTCTAGAATCCAAATATGACCGCCAAAATATCCAATTGGCTCTATAGTTTTTCAGATATTGAAGGTCAAAGGGATAAAAAATCCGATTTCAGGCATTTTTAGAATTTATTCACTGCCCAAAAAAATGCTGTTGTTCCAACGGTAAAGGTCAATTCTGATAGATGACCGCAGAATCCAAATCTGTATGCAAAAATTTTGAATTGTCTCTACTTGTTGACTAAATTGAAGGTCGAAGAGGTAAAAAATCGTGTTTTAGGACATTTTCATATCTATACTGCAAAATGGCGGATCCAATATGACCGACGAACTTTTGGAAATTTGAATGACTTCAAACACGTTATCGTTTTGGCAACTTTACTTTGTTTTGTACCAAATTGAAGCTCAAAGGGGTAAAAAATCGTGTTTTCCGACCATTTTTAATTTTTTCCTAGAAAATTAGTCAAGACTATAACGAGTCTATAGTAATTCGAATTTCAAAAAGTTCATCGAACATATTGCATCCGCCATTTTGCATTTTTTTTATTTTTTGCGTCGCGTTCTATGCTATAGATATGAAGTGTCCTAAAATAAGATTTTTCACCTTTTTTTACTTAGAATTTGAGCAAGAAGTAGATCGAATTCAATAGTTCCGCATACATATTTGGATTCTGCTGGAAAAAATGTATGAAAATTGTCTTTTACCAGTGGGACAACAACAATTTTTTTAGCTGTGAATAGATACTAAAAAATGCCGAAAATCGAAATTTTTATCCCTTTGACTTTCAATATCTCAAAAACTAGAGACAATTGGATATTTTGGCGGTCGTATTTGGATTTTTGAAGAAAAATGCTATCAAAATCGACTCTTACTTGTAGAACAACAAAATTTTGTTGGGCTGTGTTATTTGAAATTCGGTATGCCGGAGTTCTTGATGTTGCTGGTTACGAATCCGGTGTCAGTTTTTCAAATTTCAAAATGACGGATCCAATATGGCCGACAAAAGTGTTGAAAAATTTTGATTTTGTCTAAAATTTAGAATACAGGTGTTTTTGATGTCGCTGATTACGAATCAAAATATAAAATACACAACGAAAAAAGATACCAAAACCCCTATATACCAAAGCTTAGCCAATTTTCATTATTTTTCAAATTTTTGGTCGGTCATATTGGATCTGCCGTTTTGAATTTCGAAAATCTGACACTGGATTCGTAATCGGCGACCTACAAAACCCCTATATACTAAATATGAGCCAAATTCTTTAGCTTTCAAATTTTTGGTCGGTCATATCGGATCCGTCATTTTGAATTTTGAAAAGCTCAGACCGGATTCGTAATCAGCGACCTCAAAAATTCAAGTATACGAAATTTAAAAAAAATGCCATGGCTGGAAAAATTCATGACTGAAAGGGTTAATTGTTACGAAATCATCATGAAATAAAACAATAAAAAAAAGTTCGTAATTAATAAGTGATTGGCAGGTTAAATCAGTAAAAAAATAATTATAGCTTGTAGCAAAAGAGAAAGATGTAAAGTCATTGACTGTATTGCGAAATTTAGCAGAATAATTAATACAATCGACTAATTTTAGTGTTTTTTTACTCTAAAGTTATTGCTTCTTAGAATTTTATTAATTATAGTAATTTTACTGGATAAAACGTGAAAGATTAATGTATTAAAGGGAGGAACCACTCCAAAATTGACTCATTGATATTGCACTGATTCAAATGTGTAAATTTTTCTAAAAAATCATTTTCTACTGAAAATTACACTACGTAGTAAAAAAAAATTTTTCGAGCATGCATAATGTTTATTTTCCTAACTAAGAGAAATTTTTTAAAATCCATACGAGAGATTCTTCAAAATCATAAGAAAAGTATGCAAAAAAATTTTCATCAAAACATATTCAAAATTGTGGGAGTAGTTTCATTTTAAAGGTTTTTTTAACACTCCGTGCGAGAAAATCGATTTTTCGCGCTAGGGCAAAATTTTCAGATACGTAAAATCAAGTTTCGTGCACGTCTTATTAACAAATATCGTATAGAACACGAGCGAAATGTCGATCTCCAAAGAGTGTGATTGTAATTACAAACTTCACACTCGTCGGAGATAATTGCGCCCTTGTTGCATAATATACTTTTTTTTCATTTTTTTGCTATAATATTTAAGTTTAAAAACTGAAAAATTGTTTAAAATAGTAGTTTTATAAATATATTAAGCAACTTTTATTTAAAAAAAACTTTTTTTAAACACCCCGTGCGTAAAAACGTGTTTTACACACTTCGAGCCGTGTGTAAAATTCAATTTTACGTAAGGAGTATAGAAGAATATAATTTATAACTGGTGAATCAAATTTAGATTTTACATAAAATACAGGTGGGTAGAATAGTATATTACTCAACGAGGGAGGTAAAGTAGACACTTTACGGACTGCTTTTAGTCCGTAAAGTGTGATTTTACAGACTGATCTCTGCACTTTACGGACTAAAAACAGTCGGTAAAGTGCCTACTTTTGCGAACAGTGTATAAAAAAATCGTGTTCGCTCCTCGGCCGTAAAATTTTATGGCCTAGGACCGAAAAGTACTATTACGCATCATTGTGCGTGTGTAAAATATCGTTTCACTTACAAACGCCAATAAAAATACGACTTATTTTATACTAACTGCTTTATATTTGTTTTGATATTCAGACACGAGTTTTTTTATATCATTTTCAACACAGATATAACGAAGTGATGTATGTCATACAATCGTCATTCTAAAAAGATTTATAATTTTTTGTACTATAATATGTATACAGGTGTAAACATTGAAAAAATGAATATCATTTTGTTTGAAATGTCTTCTGTATGATCAGCTGTATGCCAGAAAAGGAGTTTTCGGTGCTATAGCTGTAAAGTCCGATTTTACGGCCTACTTTTAGTCTGTAAAATGAAATTTTACGGATCACGTGTAACACGAGTCTGCGCTTTCAAAATCATAACCTATATGGACTAAATGCAGTCCGTGAAATCGAATTTTTATAGCTTTCAGTACTGAAACAGTATTTTTCGATACTAGACCCTAAAACCAGATTTTACGGCTCCAATGCGATACCAACGTACGAGGATCAGCGAAGCCGGTTTTTTACAGCAGATTCAAGTTTCACGTCATCCGTAAAATGAAATTTTACGGACTAAAAGTAAAAACTGGTTTTACGGCCTTGTATCGAAAAATATTATTTTAGTATTAATAATTGCATGCAATATTTATACAAAATATCGATGTAAATAATTTTTCAATGTTTACATCTTTATACATATTATAGCAAAAAAAAATATAAAATATATTTTTAGAATGACAAAATAATGTGTAAAATATATTTCTATCCATCTGTATTTTGTGTAACATGGATGTAAAATCTAAATTTTATTCACCAATTCCAAATGATATTCTTTTAAACTCCGTGGGTAAAATTGAATTTAATGCACGTCTCGGAGTGTGTAAAACACGTTTTAACGCACTTGGTGTTTAAAAAGAGTTTTTTTTATAACAGTTGCCTAAAATATTTATAAAACTACTATTTTAATGGCTGGGGACCAAAGTTCCGAATATCAAAATACCCCGCAAGGCTAAAATTTCGATATTGCGTGAGTCCAAGTTATTTTATTTTCTTTTTGCCAAATTTTCAAAGACAAAGTGAAGAAAATCACGCTAGAGTCATGCTCCTAAAATATTTATAAAACTATTATTTTAAACAATTTTTCAATTTTTCAAACTAAATATAGCAAAAAAAAAAGAAAAAAAAACTTTAAAATGAAACTACTCCCACAATTTTGGTTATTTTTTGATGAAAATTTGTTTACATACTTTTCTTATGATTTTGAAGAATCTCTCGTATGGATTTTAAAAAATTTCCCTTAGTTCAGAAAATAAAAATTGTATATGCTCGAAAAAATTGTTTGTTGATTACATATTGTAATTTTAGGTAGAAAATGATGTTCTTAAAAAAAATTGACACATTTGGATCAGTGAAATATGAATTAGTTAATTTGTGGGGTGGTGCCTCCCCTTAATACATTAATCTTTCTCGTTTTATTCAGTAAAATTACTATAATTAGTAAAATTGTAAGAAGGGCTAATTCTAGACTTAAAAAAATCACTAAAATTAGTTAATTGTGTTAATAAAAAATAGCATCGTTGTTAAAAATAATTATATAATATAGTGTAAGACTTTTAACTTACTTCAAATCTGATATGTCGGTTTTGCCATAATTAACGACACTAGATGTAAACACGATGCTGGAAAAGCCAGTAAAAAGTCCTGCAATACCTGTGGAACACCAGAATTATTAGATTTCTTTGTTACCTAAAACTACTATCATTAAATGATGTGCGATGTAGCACCTTTATTAATTAAAATTACTTAATAAATTTTTTTTAAAATTCGCTAATCTGAAAACATTACAGTTTTCCTCAGTATATAAGTGAATATTAAAGTATGCATGTATAAATGAACAGTGAAGTTATATTTGAAAAAAATATATATTAAGACGTACAAGGAAGAGTCGGAATTTAGGAGCTTGTAAATACGTAGAATATCGACACGACTGACGTCCGCCTTGTTGTAATCATTTACATAAGGTTATTTTAGTAGGTAGAGTCAATATAGAATCTTTTACTCTATTCATGAAGGATTACTCTCGACATTTCATTTTAGTAAACAAGAAATCATGAATTTTAAACTGGATTATACAGTTTTTTAAATCCTGTGAACTTTTGTTCATTAATTCTGTTAATTTTTAAAAATCATTCAAAATTATTTTAGTGTCATCATAACAGAACGTTTTTTTATTGTTTTGTGAGTTTTTATCAAGTGAGGAACAGTTTGTGTAACTCGTTGTTGTGACAATTTATTTTGTCTGTTTATTCTGAATGCTGTAATATACTTTATTTTAACCCATTTTGAGAGAAGCAGGTACGTCAACATCGACTCAGTTTCTGCAGTAAAAAAATTTTGTTTTTAACTTTGGAAAACACATTTCCGACTATTTTGATGTGTCCTCTATCGATTCCCGTCGAGAAAATGACCAAAAAACGATTATTTCTATAAAAATTTTGCAAAATAAAAAAAATGACATGTTTTTTTTGTAGTTTTTTTTTTATTTTTCGCGATTTTCTCCATGAAACGGATTATAATCAATGAAATGCATATATAAAAAGTGATCCCGATTGTTGAACATAAATAATATACTAATAGAATATTTTTAGAAGCAATGGCCGCGGAACGAAGCAAATTTCTTCAAAATTTTTAATTCCTTGAAATAGGGGTCATAGAACATTTTTTATTACGTTTTATATTGATGATATAATAAATATTGATTTGTTATGGACGAAAATTATAATAATTTTGAATTGATAAATGATATTAATTTTAAGTTGTCAAACTTTACGTTAAATTTATGTAAATTTGGTCCTTAAATATTTAAATAACCCCGGATACCATACTTTCCTAAAAAAAGTTGAGTATATAAAGATGAAAACGTTTTTGAGTGTTCAAGACGAAAATTCAAAATGACGGATCCAAAATAGCGAAGAATTTCTTAAATTCAATCCGATTTGTTCTATATTACCCTTAAAGTGTTTTCTGGATCATTGATATTTAAAAACAATTTAAAAATCTAAAATGGCGGATCCAGTATGGCAAAGAAATTTTCAAAAAATTGAGGTACTGGTGTTTATGTAAATAACCTCGAAAATTGCACAAGGGCCAGTTTAGAACAAATTGGTTTGCATTTAAGAAATTCGTTGCTATTTTGTATCCGCCACTCTGAATTTTGGGGACACTAAAAGATGCATTTGTTGTAGAAAATCAAAATTCCGTGTATTTAGCAATTTTTTCTTCATTTTTAGTTGACATATCGGAAAAAAGTTATGAAGGATTGTCAGGCATACAGTAGGACCTCTCTTATTCTAATTGCCTTTCTTATTCTAATTATCCAGCCTCTCTTATTCTAATCGTTCCCCCACAAGTCTTCTCCCACTATCACACGAAAAGTCAACGAAAAATATTGTCCACGAATCACAAGCTCGCAAGCAAAGTGAGTGGGGGTAAGGGGAAAATTAGAATAAGAGAGGTCGGCGCCATCTTGAAAAACTTTAATAATTAGAATAAGGTCCTACTATACTTAGAATACAATTTTTCATAGTATCGGCCTATTTAAGAAGGGCCCAAAAGCGAACTTTATTACACTAACCCTTTCGTAATTGTTTTAAAATTGTTTGTTTCATTTTCATGTACAGCGATGTATCAAGTAAATTTAATGAGAAATATTAACCAATTGGTAATCTAGACGACAGTGGTGACTAATAAATACTGACGAAAAAAACATAAATAAATGAAACTGAACATTTAGACAAAAAATGGAAAAAAAATAATTTATAAAGTTAGTTTTATGATGTAGGGTCTTAAATGTCATTAGATAAAACTATAAGAGAATGACAACACAGTTGTCAATCCTAAGTGTCACTGAAGTATGTCACTCGAGAATTTTGGTTTATTTTTTGAACGAATTACGTACTGAATAGTCCATTTTCAAAATGTTTCCAAAGTAAGTTTTTGAGGCACCCCAATTGTTATTAGTGTCATATTTTTGAATCATTGTGTAGAATAAATGTATGAAACTATAAATGAAAAATATGTTTTCTACATTGAAAAAAGAACTAACAGTTTCGACATTTTACTAAACCAGTAAATTTTTAATAACTTACGTTAATTTACGTTGTAATAACTAACTGTAAGTAATAATCTTTTTTTTGCAATTAATGAATGTTTTTTCTGCTTTCGTTTTGAAAGAAAATGAACAAAATATAGGAAACAACGAATTATGAGGTGTTTTCTAAAACCGAGAATAAGGTTCGTGTGTTATTATGGCCAAAACAAGAAATACGTCGACTGAAGAATAATAGAACTAAAAATATCTGCCAAACAAAAATTCTACGCACATCATTGACAAACACCCCTCATTGAAGAGTGATGTAATTTTGATAAAATTGACATTATACGCTATAAGGAAACAAAACTAGTGCTTTCGACGTCCCATTTCCGAAATATTTTCTAATTACTTATTTCTTACACTTTTTCATTCTTCTTTTGAAAAATTAAATTGATATTATAAATAATCAAGTCAACTTGATTATTTAAAACACATTTTAAAGAAATTTTCATGTTTTATTATAATGTAAAAATGAACAAATTAAGAAAACAACACGACAAATTGAAAATGATTTCCGAACTAGGAATTTTGAACTGATATCAGTCTAAAAAATACCTGAAAAAATATAAAAATCGTTGTTTAACCGGAATGTCGAATAAATTTGACAAATTAACCATGTTAACTATACAATTAGAAATCTGAGTCATTAACGCGATTAAAAACAATTGTTTTATGAACCGAAAGAGTTATGTATTTAAGAACATTTTTATTCTTAGTTTATTTTTGGAAAAACGAGAAACTTTATAGATTCAAAATTATAAAAAATTCGAACGTCGATGATCTGAGAAATTTAGAAATATTTTTAATTGTCATTTACGGACCTTCGAAACATTTCGATACTTTACCCGACCCGAAGACACGAGTTTTTGTAGTTATTTGTTAAATAATAAATATATTAAATAATACTAAAAATTTATCAAATTTTTTTTACGAATTTTGACGTTATTACCGAAAACGTTTTTAAAAAATTAAAGCAATTTTTATGCGAAATTCGTAATTGGTTGCAGTATTCTATATTAACATGACGCATAAATTCATTATCGGTCAATGTATTATATAACGTAAATACTACTAAAAGGCATAGTACCAATGAATAAAATGAATACTGCAGATTATCAAATTATATTCTGATAAACTTCTTCATACAAGATTAAAATAACACCGACAAAAATTATTTAACGTTATTCAAGTTTAATAATTTATCCGATTAAAAATTGTCGTAATCTTTATTTTAAAAGATTTACAGTTTGACAATAGAATTTATACTAAAGGAAAAAAAATTTTTTTTTTCTTTTAGATCAACAATTGTAAAAAGGTTTTTTAATTATACAAATCTTTAAATATCTTTGTTTACATACACATTTTTTTAAATTTGGTTTCGAAATATCCTATATTATTTTGAAAATAAACAATTGGAATGTAAAATATTTTAATGCCTGTGCTACACAAAACGATTAAATTAGATAATTAAATTTCAATTGATGCATCACTGGTAATACAGAATTGTAAACAAAATTATAAATCCTTATAGTTATTAATAAACAATAGTAAGAACTTACATACATAAACCCGCAACGTAAAACATTTCCCAATTGCATAAAAGGAAAGATATTTTTTTGTTTTATATTTTTAACATTCACTGCAGTTATTTATTTAGTTATTTATAATTTTTGTTGTTAATTACCCGTATTACGTAAACACATTAGTCCTATTCATGTCATTTAAATAACTGATATTTTTAACGCATGAAAATTAAACGGCATTGTAAAAAAAAAAGTAAAAAAAACTTGGGAACAGATTCGAAGTAAAAATAATCGGTTAAAATGAAGTATTCAGAAAGAAAATGACAGAAAAGTTTAAATTAGTTTAAATAATACGTAGAAATGGCATAAATAATTAACCCACATGGAACGACCGAGGTAAAAATTAACGAAAGTCATCGAAAATTAGCCAATTCAATTATGATGATTGGAATTTATAAAATCTTTTTAAAATCTTAGAGTCGCCATTTTGAATTTTGAAAATCTACATTTGGATTCGTAATTATATCATTGATATATACATAATATGGTTACTGTTAACACTTAACACATTTAGACCAAAAAGTTCTGTCAAAAATCATGTCTTTACCCCAGTAAACTACTTAAGTTTTAAGTATTTTCCAAAACAAAAAAAAATGTTATAGAGCCGTTTTTTAAAAAATCAATTTCTTAAATTAAAACATTGCCACTTTGCTATTTATAATCAGAAATATTGTGTGGTATTACCGTAAAAAATTATTTTTGTTGTAGTGTAATATAAGGGCAAAAGTTTAAATAAAACCTGACCGTCAATATGACAACTTTTCTTTGTCTATTTTCTTTTTTTTACCCGGTATACGAGGAAATTTCTACGGATCCTCACAATCAGTTACAATTACAAATGAGAAATTAAAAGCGATTGTTATTGTTCCAACTGTTGTTGTTATTATTATTACTATTATTATTTTTGTATGTTAGTCATAAACTTTATATGGAAAAAGTTCATAAATATTTTTTTAGTTTTAAGTTTACACTTCGAAAGACGATGAAAATCGATTAAAAGTGTGTTTATTGCTTTAAGTTGAACAACAAAATTTTTGTTATTACAAAAGTGTTAAATATTCAAGTTAAAAATTATTTCCTGACAATGTTGATATCAAAATTTCTAGAGCTTTATACAGTTCGTGTAAAGATGGATACCGGTCTCAATGTTACTGTCCAAAATATTTTCGTAATTCTTCAAAAAAACTTCAAAAAAATCATCGACAAAAAAGTAACAAAAGATTTTACATATATTTTACCTCCTGATTACGAATATGATAATAAAAATTGGCGGTTATCCATATTTTGACCGCAATCTTGAAAAAACCGCGTAAAAACTTTTTTTTCAGCTTTTTGCACTTATCTCGAAAAATCCGAATTGTACAACAAAGATTTTCAAACAAAATAACACACGACATTTTTAAAGACATAATTACACTCGTAGTTAACAGGTTAAATGAATGGACCTAACACTAATAGTATTTATAGGGAGAAGGTTCGAGGTTCCTGTTTGCGAATTCGAAATCGTATTTTAAAAATTCAAAATGTCGGATATAATGGTCCCAAAAAATATTACTGGATTTCTCTAAAAAATTGTATACAGAAGATTTGGTGTATCACCGAATACGTATCTGAACTGAAATTTCGAAATTTCAAAATGGTGAATCTAAAATGGCGGCAAAAATTCAAATAACTTTTCACTCGCAGCTATATACAGGAAGTTGTCGGGGTCTATGACCTCCAATCAAACCTTAATTCTCAAATCATTTTTGATGAAAATAAAAGATTAAATCAGACTTCGTGCAAAATTTTATAATACATACACGAAATGTTCCAGGTTATTTTTTTATCTAATACAAATTTCATTCAATAATTTGAAATAAATAATAGATTCAGATACTTCACAGAATATTTTTTAAAATATATGTCTTAAAGTGCGCCACCATATTCGGACCAAATTTCCTGCCCTTCATAGAAAATTATTTGGACATCATCGTGCATAATTATTCATTTTCAAGCACTAATTTTGAGCTGTAATGCATTTTGTAATAAATGCAAATTAAGGCATTATAATGTATCATTGAAACAGTATTAAAAAAAAATAAACGAAAAAAGTTAATCAAGGCAGAATCGAACCCGAGACGCGACGTACAAATCCAATGACTCACTGAGCTACATTACATTGTAGGAGATAAAATATTCAAAATGATCTGTGGCGACTATTTCAATGTTTTCGAAGAGTTCTTTCAATCATTTTTATTAAAGACAAATTATATAACCAAATTAACAAGTTTCTTTGTTGTGAATTGTTTAATCGAATTGTTCATATTTTTTTCAGAAAAATGTTTGGAACCATGAAAAATATTTAGTAATTAATTGCAATTGGCATTGTCTTATAAAATTTACTACAGACATATATTCTATACCTATTCTGTAAAAAGAACAAATAATAAAAAATTGCCTTTATTGGCAAACAAAATAAATATACAAAATTAATAAGAAATTAATTTCTTATTAATTATTTAATTAAAATCTGCATTTTTAATTATCGTACATTTAAATATACAAAATATACAATCATAACCAAAAGGCTAGTCAAAGATAAAAGGAACTATTTTACAGGTTGACCTTAATATATTACTAACTTTTGTTTAATTAATATCACGATTTAACCAAAATTTACTACGATAATAGAAAAAAAATCATGCATTTTTGGAGAATCATTCGTAGTCTTTTAGTACCTAATTTTTTAAAACGTATTTATATCTGAAAAATACACGTTTTCCTATACCTGCATTCACAGTTACAACGATGTAAAATTTCTAACCTCAAATACGGTTTTGTCACATATGGAAGCTTTTTAAAACTGTACACTCAGCAAAACTTTTTCTTGCATCTACTGCAAATCCAACTTGTTTTAGCCGTAGTAACCCAAATATCATTTCGGATGAAGAAAAAAATGATAATTAAAATTCGAAACCATCAAAAATAACTTTTTTTTTTAAACAAGTATCGTTTTTGTATGTCGTTACCAATATTTGTCTATTTTTTCTAAACGACTTACTTATTTATTTTATTCTGCAAATTCGTTTGAGCTGGGAAAGTAAGTTTCGATTTAAATTTTTAAGATTTTAGTATTGGAAACGGTGGAAGACAACAAAAAATGAACTCAACATCCTATTTACTATGTAAAAGTCCATATAAAAGAAAATGTCCAAATACTGACAAAAACATCTATATCGATTTTTACGTAAATCCTAGTGTTTTCAAATTTGAAGGAAAATATATATGAAAATAAATGTAGGTGTGTTGTAATTCATTATCGAACGTGTTGAAAAGATCCTAATGTTTACACAGATATAAACGCCTGTGCCTTATTTCCCCTGTAGATGATTGTATTTGAATAATTGTACACCATTATTCTAAAATTACCATACTTAATCGTGATGATTACGTCCAAAATTTGCTATGTTCAAAATTATACATTATAATACAAAGATATGCATTTTTTTGCATAATCATTAATGAATTTTGTGAAAAATATCGCCACTAATTACTCATAATTACAAATCAAGCATGACAAAACTTGTCCTCCAGGCGATTATTAAATTACTTTAAACATACATTTACAGTTCTGTTTATACACTCTATAATACATCATGAGAATGTATTTATATATCCGTTACGAGGTAACGGTACATTTAAATGCACCCTGAATCATCGGCAGCCCAGAAAAAAAAACACACCTTGAAATTCAAAAGTATGTGTTAAAATAGAATAAGATTTTTTTCTCACACACGTAATCCTTATTACACGATCGTTCATTACATTTCCACAAGACTCGACTTTGCACAATTATCTGGCATGATGCGATTGCCTTGAACAAAAAAAAAAGAAAAAGAAAAAAAAAAAAAAAAGAAACGAGAAATCTGTAAGAAACGCGCGTTACCCGTACAATGGATATGGGAAGTAAGTGGTGACGTGCCGGAACGCATATAGAAAGTGAATCTTCCATTTTATAAAGCCCCCGACATTTCGCACGCTCCGCGCGTCCGTTAGCGGGCCATTTTTATTCGTGGGCCCGATACGGCTCCAATATTTAAAAAATCGAATTGCGAGAGGAGCAAGCGACCGGTTTTCTCGAGTGTTCATAATTCGGTAATCGCCGATATAACGACCGCGAAAGAAATGTTATATCGCTTTCTATGAAACTTTCACTGGCGCTCGGGGCTTTCTCGGTTCTTGCCTTGGCTCGGTTCAAGGAAACATCCGGTCTTTATCAGTTCGACGCTCCGAGCAAGGTGAACTTCTCCCAGCATACGCGTTTTCGCTTACATGATACGACAAAACTCATATATATGTATATTTATATATATATAGTGTCGCATGTATAGAAACGCAAATCAACGGCGCGCGACTATGATCCCGAGCCATGGGGAGCCCAGATGTTTTGGGTCCAGTTCAATTCCACGTTCCGCTAAACAGAACATTTTGAAAATAATGAATGATTTACGGTAATTGAGACATTTGTCTTGAAACATGACTTATTTGTTAATTTGAACGTCCAAACTCATCGACAGTAAAAAAGTTTCTTTTTCGTTCGCCATTTTGGGCATGACATTACAATGGGCACACTTCATCAGCGGCTTTAAAAACTCTAAGTAACGCTGAATTGAAGTTTTCAAACTTGAAAATTCTGGTACAGGAACAAACTGTTTTTTGGGTCCACCATTTGGGCGCCATTAAAGTAGATAAACATTTGATAGCTAATACCTCATCAGCGACCTTAAAACCCAAAGTAAAATGGAACGTTTTGAAAATCAAGAATATTGAGGGATTTTTTGGGTCGCCATTTTGTGTCCTCATTGAAGCCCATAAACATTTGTCAGATAATTTACGACTTCAAAACCCGTCTTCTTTAAGGATATTAGAACATTTTAATAGTCGCAAAGCATTTTTAAAATTTTCATACTATATTCCATTTATACAAAAAAAAAATGGCGACGTTGAAATGTATGCATAATTATTTTTGACAAAGAATTATCAAATTCGACATAGAATTTGATAGATTTTTAAATTTTCAAACGGAACTCAACGGTACTGAAGAATTTTGTCTTTGACCCACCATTTTGGGCACACCATTTAACCCTTTTACTGTGCCGGACTGAAATCAGAAAATTGACTCATAGTGCGGAATGGGATCCAGGTAACGAAATTTAATGGCTAAACGTATATGACTGTTTTCGGGGTCACTGATTATGAATCTGATGTCCGATTTTTGAAATTTAAAATGGCGAATCCATTATGGTAGCCGAAAATGCGAATTTTCATTCTTGCGCGTTGAAATTAGCCATCTTCTATAGTTGACATCGACAGTGAAGGGGTTAAAAAGTAAACTTTTGTAAACTTCTTAGTATATATAAGTTTTCAATCGAAACTCAACAATCTTGAAGGATTTCTTGAATGGACTACCATTTTGGATATCCCAACACGTGGCCAACGACTTTAATAAACTCCAGGCTGACCAAAACACTAATTTATTTCCGTCGGTATACTGATTCTTCCATTTTGTATGTCAAAATTTTCGTACTCGATATTTCCTTCTAATGGGCTAAAATGGTTATTTTTACTTCATTATTTTAGTCTTTAATATAGAAAATTTTGAAATATTCAGTTTCGTTTTGGACAATGACGATTATGCAGACAGCAAAATAAAAACGAGTTCAGAATGATTTTTAAATGTGCTCAGTAAAGAAGTCAGATGACCCACTTTCTGACGGTTTTGTGAACATGACGTCATCATGAGATCTTTATGAATTCGAATCGTTTAACAAGTTTCGTGATATTCCAAATAAATTACATTTTTTGTCTCCGTCATATTAGTCCCTCAATTTTGAATTTAAACTATTTTTAAAGTAATTGTTTACAAATTTTTGGCCATCGTTAGTTCCACTGCGTTCTCCAATATTAATTCCAGACTTTTTTAAATGAATCGACAGAAAAGAATTTAGTTTATTATTAATATTATTAATTGTTTAATTTTTTTTAATAATTAATTCTTTTTAGAAACAACCGATAAGGTAATAAATACAATTGCTAAAGAAAGGTTAGAAATTGTTCTAGAAATAAAATAAAAACAGTTAAATTAATTATTTACGAATCTTTTTTAGTTAGAGTTTATATAATAAAACTCGATTTTCTGACTGCAAAGTTTTAAAAAAAGTAGTCAAACTCTACAACTAAATATTTGAAACTGATACTTTTAATGAATGGAATCCTTGTATCCTTCATCTGATCAGCATGAATTCAATACCAAAACCATATGTAACCAACTCGGAAGATATCATCTTAATCTGGTTATATAATTACATTGACAGTGATATTATAAATCCTTAAGGCGATAATCCTCCACTGACAAGGTAGAAATTTACGCTGAAAATCGAAAAATTAAAAATGTCTGAATCAATTTGTCAAAATTTGAGCTCTGTAAGTTTAATTCTAAGTGCTATATATACAGCTTATTAACGAATGCCAAATAAATTAATTAAGAATTGAAAGAAAACTATTGGAAATTGATGATTTTTATTTATTTCAAATAACTCTCGGTCAATTCTCAATTTAGTTCTTTGGCTTTCTGTAAGAGTCGGCGTACATAAGGTAGAATTACCCTTACAGAACCCGAATTTTGAAAAATTGATTCGGACAATTTTAATTCATGTTTTTTATTGTAAATTCCTACATTATCGTCCGACTACTTTAAAACCCATTAAGGAAAATGTTGAAAACACCTTCTGAATGAAGCGGTCCATTTTGTTTAGTTTCAAACGGTACATTTCTTATAATTTCCGTTTAACTAAGAGATATCCTGCTTTTGTATATGAATTTCAACTTCCAAAACTACATTTTTACTAGAATACATTACAAACGGTCTATTCCGTTTAAACGAGCAAATTGCGAAAAAGTTTTCCGTCATTTTACGTCCGCCATTTTTAACTTTTTGAATCAGACTTCAGATTCGTAATCAGCGACTTTGAAGATTCCCGAGTATCCAGATTCGATCGAATTCGAAAAAATAATTCAAAAGTGGTTCACCATTTTGTCCACACCATTTTGAATTTCTGTAATCCGGCTTCAAATTCCTAAGCAGCGATCCCAAAAATTCCTCAGTAATCTGATTCAAATGAATTGGAGCAAATTTTTAAAGAAATTTTTTCTTCAGGTGTAAAATTTCAAAATATTTACAGCTTATATATAGGCGCCATTTTTAAATAAAAATGGAAAAAATGCGATACGAAAATGTTGACAACGCCATCGTTTTTAGTATCAAAAAATAATAAAAAACCATACAACTCGCTTGCAAAGATTAAAGCAGTGTTGGCGCGTGTAATATAATTCGTTGTAAATACAATAAATAAATTAAATGGTATAAAATTTTATAAAAAGAGCATAAATTATATTATTAAATATCAGAATGTAGCCAGTTTTATGCTAATTATACATTTAACTAATTAGTTACTAGCACCTGAAACCTGTGTCTTAAAATTTACAATATTTATTGGAAATATTGTTGTAAATATCACAATACGTATTGTAAATCTTAATATACATTTCTCTCCTTGTATATTAATTCCTTGCAGGTAACTCAGTGAGAGAAAAACATTAATAGTCCGCGTTTTTATTCGCTAATTGATTATTTTTTGTATGTTAATTTTAGTAAATAAACTAGGCATACAGGGAATAGTTATTATTAAATACAAATCTTAGTCAACCTATAATTCTGCCTAGGTAAAATAATATTTGAATATTTAAAGTGATTAAAGTTGCGTTGTTATTTTTTTTATCTTTTTTAAAGATGAGACCAGAACAAGAAGAAAATATTTCGTTCGTATGCCATCATCTTAATGGTTAGAATGTAAAATTTTTAGCGGAAATGCGAAATTTTCAAAATTACAACGAAAATTTATAATTTAGGAAGTCTATATGATTGCTGATTTTGCTGAAATTTAGATATGTTGTAAAAAAACAAAAGAGATACCTATTTTTTTAGAAGCGGAAAAACATATTCAGGAGATAAAACGACCTCGAAATTGGAGCACAGGAAAGTATCTTTCAATGCAAGAATAATATTTTGAAAGGGGGATAAAAATTAGGGTGCAAACTACCCCCGAAATGGTTTTTGAGGGACTGTTTCATCCCTTAAATATATTTTTTCTACGCTAAAAAAATACGTCTCCCTTTGATTTTTTTTGTTTTACAACACATCCAAATGTCACATAAATCGATAATTTACACTTCTGTAGGCTTATTTATAAGTTAACAAGATAAAAAAGGTTCGTAGTTCTCAATTTAAATAATTGAATTAATGTATTACATTACTTTTGAATAATTGTAATCTATCAGTTATTAGTCTCCGGTCTGTATCGACATTTTGTATTTTTTGTCAACATTTTGGGATTCAGCTCCGTAATTTTGGTTTGAAAATGCAGATTTTATGTACAGAATTAATTTGCTAAATACTACTACCAACATTTTTAATAAAAAATGTTTACAGAATTATTACTAATATCCATTCAAAAACTATAAAAGTTTTATAAAATTACACCAAAATATTGTAAAATGATAACAACAAATAAAAACAAATACAGTATTTGTGAGTTTAAAACCGATGTTTCTTACAGTGCATCAACAATTCGAACCTGTCAAAAGTGTCAAGGCAAATTTATTCTGCGGCATTGAAGACTGTTATGCGTGAACTAACGAGATAATTGAATTTGATTTTGACCCTTTCTTGAGGATTCTATTAGTTATAACTTCATTAATTTACGCAAACACAATCCCTTAATATTGCGAATTAAAATAAAATGATTCCTGACATCTCTTTAAATTAGATAGAAAACAATAGATATATTAATTACTAATATCGAAATATTTGTTTATATGACATTTTATTTGTATTAATATTTACAGCACAATAAAGTGTATTTACGATGGCAGCAAATTTACAATGCAATTTGTTCAGGTAGCTGATACTTATTATCCTATTAATACAGCATAGAATGTAATTCATGTATTTTACTACAGTTAACGGAACTCTTTCTCATTATCTGAATTTAATGTGCCTTTATTAATCTTTATCGACCAGAAAAATGTTCATGAGCAGATATTATGGTAGCATATACTTGTCTTGTATTTGTGTACAGAAAAAATAGATTGACAGTCAAATTATTAAAGTAAATAAATGAGTAAAATGTTTACAAAATAAGATAATTAAGTTAAACTTAAGTTAAAATATACTGCGAAAAATGTATCCTCAAAAAATTTTCGTGTTAGAATTCATTAATTTAACGGTGTAGACTAATCATTACTTGTAAACAAAATTGTGTATATTAGTGACTAAAAATCTGTACATTTTTATTTGCTTTTGTAGAAATTTTGAGGGTTTTTTAATATGTGTAATACGTATCGCTAATCTGTATTAATTCTTGAAGCATACTTTTTTAATTTATAAATTAATTTTTGGACTTGATGACTACGAAAAGGTTTTGACTATTTTGAAAAGCAATAATGGCAAATAAAAAATAGGTGATCAATATCTAATAGTTTCTTAATCAAGTTATAAATTATAAAGTTTTCAACGTCGTTGATCACAAATCTGGTCTTATTCTTTTAAAATTAAAAATGGCCAATTCAATCTATGCAACACGAGTACAAAATTTTGCTGTGCATAATCATTATCTTGAATTCGCCATTTTAAAATTTGAAAATCAGAAATTAGTTTCGCAATCAGCAATCTTAAAAACAATAATATACAATAATTAAATTTTTGACAGCCATATTGAATCCACCATTTTCAAATTTCAAAAACATAATATCTTAGCTATGTCATATTAGTATTTTTATATTATTATATTTAACATTTTTCAATTTTCATTTTCAAAGTTGTTATAGATTCTCATAAAGTTTACATTTTAAACATTAATTTTTGTAATGCTTTCTACAACTTTGTCGACAGAAAAACTTGACTAACGTTAATTAAACAAATGAAAGCAATAAATTATTAAATTATTATAGAATTGATTCTTATTTTTTAATTCATGTTTATTTACAATATTTTAGTTTCCACTTTTGTAATTTACTCTTGAACTTATTATTGATTATTATATATTAATGTTTATGTTTTCATTAGTAGCTTGACAAGTACATACTATAAACCTAAAGCTATAAATAACGAGTAAGACATTACTAAAGGCATTTAACATAAAAGTGTTGCTGCTAATAAATTATCAATATAAATCTAGAAAAAACGGGTGAAATGCTTCGAATTAAAAATATAAAAATACATAAATACACTAAGTATACATATACTTACAACATTATTAGTAAAGTTCTAACTTACCTAAAATATATTTAGATCCCAAGTTTTGCAAATTTCGAAACTGGTAATAACAAAAGAGAATGGCAAGGCAGCGGATTATTGTCATTAAAATTACGTCCGGAGCGTTGACGTCCTGAAATAATAAAGAACAATCATTAATAAACCATTGCACTAATCGCATCTATTATATTATAACAACGTACGAAATTGTTATTACTATTGGAACTAACATTCTAGGATACTTATTTCATACTGATATTTTTTTTGTGATTTTCTTATTTTCAATTATTTATTTATTTAGAATAAAATTATATAATAATTACGTTATGTAACACTCTAAAGTAAGTAGATCGTGTGTATTCCTAATTAATTATTAACAATACAAACAATTTGACACAACTGAAGTAGATGCAAAAAAAACGAAAAATAAATTACTTCTAGGATTTGCAATCTTTAGACTAACCTTATTTTAATACATTTGTTTATAATATTTGCGTTTAATTATTCAGAAAGTTTCAGTATACTGCAAATAAGTAAATAACTTATTTACTCTATTAATCGTGAAATTGCGTATTTTGTACAAAATCTAATTATCGGTATCTCAGTAAGGTGGCGGCAAAAAGCCGGCAATTTTCTTAAATTCGTAATGCCTGTTATTATGATAATCAGTGCCGTAATGAGGTAATCACAGCTACCAACTATATTTTATATATTTTTCTTTTCTATGCAAGTAACTCGCACGTGCATTTTAGTCGTTGAATACTCAAGTTCCTACGACTTTCTAAGCCTGTCTCGGATAACAAATTAATTAAAAACTGATTCGGAGTGAAATTCATGAAATCATATACAATTAATCAATTTGGTCCTCTTTGAAAGATTATCGCCACAGCTGGTTATTGATATTTTAAGAGAGATTAAGACAAAATACGAGTGGCTAAGGTCTATAGGCGTAACGTATCGCGTGAGATAAAAGTTAAATTATTCTTCACCATAATTTAATTAAAAAACAATCAGAAATTCGTTAAATGATATTTACTATATAGTTAATATTAAACTATTTATAATTTAAATGGTTTTCAAGTTTCCAAAAATTTGGCGAATAAATTTTAATTTGAATGGGTTGAAATTTACTATAAAAAGAAATTTTACTTTTTTAGCAAACTATGAAAAACATTCAAATCATTTTTATTTCTTCCTTCTCGGGGCAAATTACGAATGTAAATAAGTCCAGACTTATCTGATAATACTTTTGATAAAAAATTATACATATATTAGTAAATTATAAATTTCCATTAAAAAATGCAAAAATCATGCAATGAAAACATTAAACAAAATTTCTAGTTCATTTTGAGTATACCGACAATCAGTCCTCAAATTACTAATTAAAACTGTAATATTTAAATCTATATGAACAAAACTGAGCCTCTCTAAATCTTAATCTTAATTAGCAAGATGTGGTAAGATATAATTACGAAAGTTATGTCACATGCATTCAAGAGATTGCCATCGTATAAAAAGGGATCTTTTGCAAACGTTCAATATAAAAATGTATAAACGATCGTTATTAACATAATAAGAAATTAAATAATTGAAATAATAATTATCATGGTGTAGTGACCTACTACAAACTTACTAATTTGAGGATTTTAATAAGAAGAAAGTGACGCAATTTTTTAAATTATTATTGTAACTACTAAGTCTTTTTATCAATCTTATTAGATTTTTTTAAGAATTTAAAATTATGTAAACAAAGATTTTACTTAGTAAAAAAGAGAACAAATTGGTAATTAAATAATTTACATAACTTTACTAAGTACATAAAATTCTAATTAGTTACGTTAATTTTAATTAATTAATTAATTAACTATACTCCATTAATTAGGATATCTAGATTATTGAATAATAAACCAGAAATAGTTGCATCAACCAAAATGAGTTCAGGGGCAGTAATATTTAATTTGGTTAATTAAATTTCTTAGGTAATTTCGTAGTTAATTTCTTAGTTGCATTGATTACTTTTTTATTCGTGAATCGTACAATTAATTTAAATAATCTTTTCAATTTAGCTAAATCTTTATTTGAATGTAATTTTGGCAAAAATAAGTTTTGAATTATAAGTTCGTTTTTAAATTTTACAAAAAAATGATAGTGCGAGATTAAACCTCAATTATTTTCACTAAATAAGACATACTTTTGGAAATTTTGTAAATTAATGTTTCTAGATGTAATAATTTTAATTTCTTAACAAAACCAACTTATATTATTTTATTCATATGAACGTGTTATTATTTATACTTTTTAACAGATTTTACACAAAAACAATAAAAGTATTTTTTGTTTAGAAGTTATAAAAATCTGTTGATGATAGTCTAACGTTGAATAATAAACTGAACAATCTACACAGAGAGAACTTGTATAATAATTTTTACTATGTTTGCTATTTTAACTCCGAGAAGAGACAATATGCAATTATGTTAATATTTACTATTATTTTAGTAAATAATCCTATATTTTATAGTAAAGTTTTTTATTTTTATAGGAAAATTTACTAAAATAATAGTAAATATTAACATAATTGTAGGCCTCCAAGTACTAGTCAGAATAGGAAAAATTGTTATACTATTTCCTTCTGTGTATTTGACAAATTTAACAATCATGATTGAGTATCATATTTAAAAGTAGTAAAAAGAACTAACTTTTTAGTTAACCCTTTAAGGACCAAATATACATAAATTTAACGTAATGTTTTCCAGTACTTTTTTAGTAGTAAAGCGTCACAAAAAGTTGTTGGAATTTAAATAAAAAATAGTAAACGTTAAAAATAGAAAAATTACGAGCATTTATTTATTAAAAATTAGGATTTTGGTAATTTTTTTTCACTTATCATTATTTTTTTAATTATAAATTTAACACATAATTCTTTTTTTATATAAAAAAAAGTATATTTCCTTCTGTTACATCCTGAGAAAGATTTTGTGTAGACTGAAAGTAATCAAATTTACTATGAATTTTTTTAGTGTACATTAAAGGTATATTTGTTGTATAAAAATGAATGTGTGTAATTTTCGAGCAAATTGTTTTCAGGAATTAATTAAACAAGTTTTTCACAAGTCACAATATAAGAAAATAAATTGCCTTCTTTGACCAGTAATAACGATGTTACATATGTTGTCATTATTTTTAATAGCTGGTATATTCTTTTTTATTTCTTTTTTTAAATTATATAATTAATTATTTTAATGTTGTTTATTAAATGTTGCTAATTGTTATTTTCATATTTAAAATCCTTAACTATAAAAGAGCATATTTGTTGTAACCTCCTTAAATACGATGAGGAAATAAAAAAAACAAACAGATTCCTTACCAGCACGTGCATTGACAATAATTCCACGATGAAGTCAGAAAAATCTAGTATTTGCATGATCTTAAAAACTAATTATAGACTTTGAGGAGACTTTGTTAAAGTCATAACATTAAAATATACTAATATATTTCCTCTTTACATTGCTTTAGAAAATCATTATTATATTTGTTATATCTTTTATTTTAGATCATTTCATTTATATTTATATATTTTCCTGTTCAGTCGAGTCCCGGTATAATTGCTTCTCTCTATAATTACGTCCCAGCATATTTTCCTGGTTCCGTCTCGTTATATTTACCATTCCCAGGTCTCATTTTCCCCCACCTTGTGGGCTGGGGCCTCTGGAAGGGCCTGCTGTGACGTCAATAACTTAACGCGACTGAGGAGAGTGGGAGAAGCGGCGTTCCCCTTCTTTTGATAAATGTAACGAGACGGGAGGGGGGAGTCTTATGTTGAAATTTCAGACACTGTACAGGATAAATTATGCTCGACAACGAAAAAATATGTACTAGAAATTTGCATCGTTGGAATCCAACGAAAATTCGGAAACGTTTTGTTTAGTTTTATTGTTGATAGAAAAATATTAAAATAATGGTAAATACTGTGTAACCAATAAGCCTACACGAAACTGAAATTTTTTTTCGAAATTTTGTTGAACGCCAATTATTCAAACTGAACAATATTATATTCTTGTTTATTACAGAAATGGTTAAATCAACAACTTTTTGTTATCAAATGTTTTACTATTATGAAATAGTTCCATTAACCATTTTTCTTCTCTCTGTGCACTCTCTAAATTTCTTGGAGTAAGAATTCACTCGTTGGTTAGTGAAAACTGAGCCACTCTCGTGAAAGAGAATATTCAACTCTTTAAGAGTGAAATTTCAATCTAACAAGAGTGAACATTTACTCTTTCCCTCCGAGTCGTGGAGTTGACAACTGTGGAAGAAAGAGTGAATGTGTACTCTTGAAGAGTGAATTTTCACTCTTAAAGAGTTGAATATTCACTCTTTCACGAGAGTTGCTCTGTTTTCACTAATTTAAGAGTGAATTCTGTCTCCAAGAAATTTAGAGAGTGCACAGAGAGAAGAAAAATGGTTAATGGAACTATTTCATAATAGTAAAACATTTGATAACAAAAAGTTGTTGATTTAACCATTGCTGTAATAAACAAGAATATAATATTGTTCAGTTTACCATTTCCCGGTATTTAAGTATGCATCACCATACATAACCTCAGATACTCGATACTTCAGTTTCATACTTAAATAGTCAATTCAAACATTACTGAATAGTGAAATGGACATAATACAATAAATTAAACGAAAATATCCTCTTCCCTTACTAAAAATAAGTATTGTATGGCCCTTTTCACAGTCTTCTGAATTGCAAAAGTAACACTCTGCGAGCTACAGCTTTTCACATTGTTAATTTTACCGTTATTATACTTTATAACTGTTTTTACCATTTCTTCATGATTCCGTTAACCTTTTTTTCTCTCTGTGTGAACCCAACGGACACGAAAGTCCCGAATGTTTCTGAAACGTTTTTAGAACGTTCCTAAAACGTTTTTTGTCTGCAACATGGATGAAACGTTTATAAAACGTTTTAGGAACGTTTCTGGAATATTCTAAAAACGTTTTAGCAACATTTGGGCCCTTCGTGCCCGTTGGGAAGTATACGAACAAATTTTATAAAAATATTCGATTTTTGTCAATAATATTTTGACTTTTTCGATAAAAAACGCAATAATTAATATGTTATATATTAATAACAAAGGAATGTTACCTCCGTATTACACCGGCCATGATAACAATGGCCTGGTGTGACGGGAAGGTGTCCCTCGCGAGCAGCACTTCCGGTGTCTGCAGTAAGCAGACATGCCGTCAAGATTACCAATGTTGTAAATATCACCTCGGCTGGATGTGAGGCACAAAATCGGCCGTGTGCTTCGAAAAGTCTTTCCAACATCTTCCTAACGATTCGGCACCGCCGATTTACTGTCCCAATGACCTGAAAAACAAAAAATTCACAGTGTTAATTAAGCAGTTGACAAAAAAAACGTAATTTTTATCACGAAATTATCTGGAAAATTATTAATGAAGACTATAAGGGGTGAAAAGAAGGGTTAAGAAAGTTCTAATGTGCTTCGCTGATAAAGCAACAATTTTCGCTAAAAGCTGTAAATAAAAAAAGACTCAATTGATTTTTCAAAATTCGAGCTTTGTACGGTTGATTCTAATTACTTTAGACGACTTTCTAGCAAATACCAAAGAAATTAATTGAAAACTGACTGAGAATTTTCTGAAATAAGTGATTTTTATGTATAGTGCGCCGACGGCAAAATACAGGACTAACTCAAAAACGATATATTTAACCCTCCTGTGCACATTGTTTACATATGGGAAAAGAAAAACTCGTGCTAAGGAAGGATAAGGATTAAACAAAATATTTACAAATTTTTTCGTAAAATTTTCATTATTTTGTGGGCTATAACTACCGCTGTGTAAGTTACAATTCGTAAAACGTTAAAAAGGAAGAAATTTCTAGTACAGTCAAACCTCCGTTAACGAATATGGTCGGGAAAGTGATGGGCATTTATTTTTCTGTTAACGAATATGTAAGGAGAAAATATCGACACCCCTACTTAGAACCTGTATTCATTCACCGCGCATGCGCAGTATCATAAAAACTCCTAAACGTCTGAATATTCGCTAACGGGAATGTTAGAAATCAGGATATTCGTTAACGGGGGTTCGACTGTTTTATAAATCATCCAAGATTTCAGAACCTTTTCCTGAAGAATGGGAAACAAATTGTATTAGACATTACTTTGCAGCTAAAAATTAAAGATAAATAAAAAAGTAAAATTCCTTTGCACTTTTGTAACTCTTACTCTCCTTTACGACTAATAAAACAATGTAGTCTACTTATTGAGATTAAAATATGACTATAAACTTATAATAATAAACGAACTAATTACTATTATACAAAAATTCAACGTTAACGTTAGTAAATAACTGAAATGATTCACGAAAACTTTGCTGGATGTATTTTCAAACGTACAGAAACGTCTACTTCACTTTGAAGAAATTAAATCTAAAAGGGCACAAATTATTCAATGCACGTAAGCGGAAGATGACTGCGTATTTTAATGGAACAAAAAACTACTAATATTTATGAGAATACACCACAAAAAATTTATATATGACGCTTTTATGATAGCGTTATACATTATTCAAAGCTCGTAAGCGAAAAATAATGTCAGTATACTTTCTCGATGCAGAATAATCAGATCTCTTGGCCTAAAAGTGAAAATGTAAACTGATACTAAATTAATTCTTTTAAAATCCTTGCAATAACGGGTTTTATCAAAGTAAACGGGATCGCTTAAGAATAATAATTAAAACTTGTCTGAATTTAAATTTATTAGTACGACTCTTTTGAGTAAAATCTAATTTTGTTACCTTTCGTCGTGGACTTAATGTTTTATTCTAAAGAACGAGTATTTCCTTGGTAATATTGATTCACGCCGAAAAATATAGTAAAATCTATTAAAAATGTCTTGCTTCGGTAAATTAACGAGATAACTATTGAAAGTAGTCAAATTAACTATCGTAGCCAGTAATCGGTTATTGTACACTGAAAAAACAGTTTCTAATTTCAAGTAAATATTTACTTGAATAGTCGCAACAAGATATTTATTTAAAATAAGGAAATATTTTCTTAATTTAAATAATTATTTCTTAATTTAAATAAATATTTACTTGCTGGCTAAAATCAAATTCATATTTAGTTGAATTAACAAACTATTTTTCTATTATAAATAAATATTTTGTTGTGACTATTCAAGTAAATATTTACTTGAAATTAGTAAATTTTTTTTCAGTGTACCATGTAGTAAAAATTACTAAGCGATCTGGTCATTTCTACTATTTTGTTTATTTTATGTACATCAATATTTTTTGTAACGAAGACATAACCTACTTTAGAAAGAAAAACAATCAGCAACACCGTTCTGATAGGATACAAAGCGATCTCATAGTAAATATTGGATTCTAAAAAAAATTCTGTCTCCAAACTCGCTTTTTTGTTCAGTATTTTTTGAAAAAATGCGTTAAAGGCCATGTTTTTTAAAGTTTCACCAGCATCATTCGAAAGAGTGACCTCAAAACAGGTCGAAAAATGTTAATCCGTTCAGTACCGAATTCAATCGGTGCGACTAAATACGATTTTAAAAATTAAAATACGCAGAAAATTTCAAAAAATTGTTAAAATTGTAATGATATTAAATTATTAAGTCTTTGAGTAATTAACACTTTATGTAATAATTTCAGATAATGAGTTTGTCCACTGTAGAGGACAAAAAGCAGCAAATTGGTTAACAACACAGAATTTTGAAAAATTGTTTATTTTTGCATATTTCTATAGTCAATATCTTTAAGAATAATATAGTAAAAGCTTTAGTGAGTATCTCAAAAAGTATTTTAGTTACCACCATAGCCTCCATCAACCAAGAAATCAGTAAAATCAGTCACCATTTTTAAAATTTGGTGCATTTATAAATCTTTCGATCGCTTTTTATTTTTATTACAGCTAAAAACGTCTTTTTACGCGGCCAAAAATCATCAAATTTTCATGGTAATTATGAAATTTTTTGTTTAAAACTCCGACATTTTTAAATTTTTTGAAAATTTTTTTTATCGACGTTTATGGTACAGACAATATCTTTTAATTTAATAACTTTTTTGTTTGTTTATTTTAGTTCGCTGTCACTTCAACTTTACAGAACTTTTTTAGAGATGAAAGATTGAGAATAACTTGCTTTTTCAATTTCTGGGCCAAAAATTTCATTAAACATTTTTTTATATCCAAACATGTTTTTATATCCTCAAAAACTTCATACACAAAAAAAAATATTCAATTTCTTTGCTTTTTTTTTAAATTTCATAAAATTTGTTTAGAATGTCATAACATAATTAACATTTGACTACAATCATCTAAATCATCTTTCTAAATCAGTATCGTCGTTGTATTATCAAAGCTTCGTTTTACAGTAAATTACAACGTTAAATCCGCTTACACTCCTTTCAAATTGAATTACTTCGCGGATTACGAATCTTTACGCAGAATGATCTAATGTAATGAAAAGAGCATTTAGCTTCTTCGATTATGTCGTAAGATTTTTTTTTTCTTCATCGCGAGTCGTGTAATTGAAGATCATTTTTCAAGAAGCGGGTCGAGCTCCAGAGCCGGTTATGAATTGCGTCAGTGACCACCACGCTGGTGATAGCTAATCATTTCTACAAGGCACACCTGCAAATAGTTTATTTTAATGAAATATTTGCAAAAATTTCGTTGTTCGATGAAAGTTCAACTCAAAGATATGTGCAACTTTTCCAAATTTTAAAAATCAAATATTTTTTAGAATTATTATTGTATTTTTGAAATGATTCCAAACTTTTTTTATTTAAAGATATCTTATTCTAAGTCAGAATTTAAAAAGTGCAGTTTTGTGAACTAATATTTTGAAAAACAGATCTGTTATTTTTTTCATTGTATCCTCTTAAAAGATGCTAGAAATTTTGGTTCAGAAATGACTTTTGTACTCTTTTGCCCCGAGAAATTTTTCTTTAGATTTATCAAAGAGATCTAAAGAAATTAAAGACAAAAATAGTCCTTATACATTAATTTTTAAAAGAAGATCTTTTTGTCAAAATTTCGACGTCTCGAAAGAAAAGTAAAAATCCAAAAAAAAAAGTCTGAATATTAAGTAAAATCAATGGGTACTCCACTCCTACTCTGATTCGTAAAATTATTTTTTATTATTTTACCTTTCAACGCATTAATAAATACAAAAATTATTTGAGTAAAAGTAACTGTTTTTATTTTTGGAACCAAAAACAACACTAATCATCAATACTTTTCAAAAAACAATTTTTTGTTCGTTTCTTTTCAAAAGTAACCTACCACAAGATAATTTAGCATAATTTAGTCGACATTTAGGAAGTTTCCTGTCATTTTTTTACTTCTTATTTTTTACCTAAATTTCAAAAAGTTTCTCGATCATTATAAATGGACATTAGAGAAATTTTACTTTTGAAGCCACAAGAGGTCGAAACATCGACAAAAACACGCCTATTTTTTAAAATCCTTTAAAAAGTGTATTTTTTCCCACCAAAAGTCTGAGAAAAAAAGGTTGGTAAAATTTGGCTTTGATAGTTTAGAATAAATCTGAAAGTGGCCGTGTTCAGCACAGGATAAACTGGTGTCAAGACCTCACTCGTCGATGGAACAGATGTTTCTTACAGTGTTTTTTAATATGTCTATTTTCGGATCAATGTTCGAAATCATCTTTACGATCTCTCTGCAGTTCGTTTATCACTCCAATGTCACTGTAAATTTCACGGATGAAAATTGATCACAAAAACTCGACAGTAAAAAATGAACCAAACGATACTTTCTTTATTCTACTAATGTTTTTTACGATTTAAAATAGTAAACAAATTCATAGAAAGCATCGCAAGAAAAAAAGCTGCAGCTAAAGAATAATAACATAAATGTTTTTTTAGCAACCTCTGCAAATATGTCGATGACATAGTGGTAACTAAATCATTTATTTTCACTTAGTTAACGTGCATTAGCGCATGAGAAAATATCGTAACATATTTTCTAAGTATATATGAAAGTTCTCAAAGTGAAGGTTATGAAAGTGATGAAATATTTCAATGGAACGGAAGTCACCGACCAAATAGATGATTTTGCCAATGCAAATTTAAAAAAATAGAAATGTTAATAGAAAATGTGTTTTTTAATCCTTCTCTGAAGGTAATATATTCTTATAATAATTACAGGTTGTAAATAAGTCTTGCTAGAGAATGTGTTTAACCTAAAAAATTGATAAGCACTTGCTAAGCGTTTCTTTTTAATTTAGACGGTCATAATACTAAATAATTTCAAATAACACTTAACTTTTTTTCTTTTTTAAACATTTATACAAATTTAAACTTATAATAGTTTGAAAAATGTTGGTCTAAGTCTTATACCTAGTAGTCTAACTTCTAACACCCTGTTATTTTGTTTTTGAGTTTACTCAAAAAGTATTCAAAATTTTTTTTAATTGAAAATAAAAAATTGTACTTGCATTTTCAAAAACTTACTACAGATTGTTTTTTAATAAATTCAAATCTCTAACTATTATTAATCTTTCCACATTGAGTTAACTTCTCACAGGTATGAACTCAGAAGAATCCAAATTAAGGACCAGCAAGCAAGATGTACATGGATGACGTCATATTTCAAACTTGATTTAGTAAGTCATAAAGTTAACATTATTTCATCATTGTTTTTACAGAAATGAAAACACACCAAATATATGGTCGAGATTCGAGAGAATTTCGAGATAAGTAATCTTGAATGTCGCTGAAGCTAACTTCGAAAACAAGGAAGGAATTATTTTAATCGGTCCAGTTTAAATGTATCATTTGGAGCTACTCCCTTCAATGCCACCTATCTTAAAAATTAAAGTACTTTTAAAACAAAAATTAAAAGAGTATAGAGTACACAAAAATTCGATTCAAAATTAGCCTGTAATTTCGTGGATAAACGAAACGTTTTGACAATAATTCATAATTTGTTTCATTTAGTCAAATTGAGCATGTGATAGAAACTGAAAAAAATGGCAATAAATTTGATGAATTATATATGTAATATATAATAATTATAAAAAAATTATGATGGTCACTCAGTTTTATTAAGTTCATGGTACCGTTCATAATGTAGACTCCTAAAATCGAATATCGTGATGGAAATTTGAGCAAATCCATTCTACATAATAAAAATTATGAAAAAATCGATAAAAATTGTGATTTTTCGCAGTTTTTCTTGTTTACTTTGAAAAAAAATCGAAATGTCGAAAAATGTTTCCAATAAAAGTTGTAGATTTGCTGAAAATACATATTTTATATTCAATACATTTTTTGGAGTTTCCAATATTTAACGAAATAAACGAAGAGAATCATAAAAAATCATAATTTTTATGGATTTTTCATTTTTTTACCATGTAAATCGCATTTTTTTTAGTTTGTATCACACCTATACAAAAAGTGCATAAAATATAAAATGTGTACTTAGAGCAGATCTACAATTTTTATTTCAAGCATTTTTCGAATTTGCCAATGGTTTTGAAAATAAACGAGAAGAATCCAAAAAATCTTCATTTTTATTCGGTTTTCTCAATTTCTCACTATTTAAACGGGATAACGTCAATATACACCAAAGAAAATGTCGATCAAATTCGAAATCATTTTTTACACCGAATCCAATGAAGTAGTCAATATTGAGTATATCGATTTTTGCTACTTTTGAGGTTATGTACAAAATATGCGATTGCGGACAGCCAGCTTGGAAAAAGATGTATATTTTTGTACTTTGCGTAATTTTCAAAAAATAATTGCTACAGATCTATAAACAATTATGTAATAAACAAGACAATAATAATTATTTGTAAGCTGAACATAACCTCAAAAGTCGTTAAAACATGCATTATTCAAGTACATAACCTTAAATTTACAGAACTTATTAATCAATGTAATTTATTATAATTTAGAACATTATTAAATATCCTTTATGAATTAATAACAGAAAATGTTTTTCAAAAATAATTGAAATCTAAACAATCAACTTTTCAAATAGTTTATAATTAAAATAACTTTTAAATGGTGAAATCTTAATAAAATATACCCTCCAAAAATTACTTATTCATCAGATAAGTTAATGGTACAAGATATCGCAGATTTGAGTCACTAAGTGCAAAACAAGTTTCTTGTCTTTTTTATCTCAAATGTTTTCATTGTAACTTGTTTTGCACCTCTTTTGAATGTCTCAATTTCAATTGGCAACCCAGATCTAATTAATTCTGGTTTAGAACTAAAGAAAGATAATAACAGTAAAAAAAAAAAAGAATTGATATAAAAGGAACAAAAGAAAAGGGGGCAAAACGAAAATAGAAAAAAAGAGAGTCAGGTCATTGTGTGTACATTTCACTCGATCAAACCTTAACACTTTATTTTCTTGTTATTGTCTGCTTGTCAAGTTCCACGAAATACCTGATAAAAATCACTGATTTCGTCATCTGTATCCCTCCGAAATGTACAATAGAAACTTGCCTTGGTTAACAAAAAGGCCAATCAATAACAGGATGCACTAAATAATTTAAAACTTGTTATTTCGACCTAAATCAGAACAAGGATCCTCCGAAATGTTTGACCTTTCGAAGTGCATCAAATTTTTGTTTATTTGTAAATTGCAAGTGAAAACGTAATCACGTGCCTTGCACGCCATAAGTCTTTTCCATCGCAATAAACAAGCTGCCATTTTCAACACTTTACCGAAACATAAATAACGTGAGATAAAGTGGCACAACAATGCAAACTACTTTATAAAATCCTGTTAAGATGCATTATTCATGATTTATTGATTTTCGAACTTAAATTCACCCGTCTAACACATTTTGAAAATGAATCTGACTGCGGGTCCATTGCTACGTCAACGAATGAACGTTTTTATTTCCTCGTAAATCTTTTTACCTGTAATATTTGTAGAATTGACCGAAGTGACTAATAGGACGAAATTGCTGCATCGCTATTACTTTTACTCGATATATGCGGGAAACCGCATAGCCTGCATTTCCAATGGAACAAAGTTGGTTTATGAAATACGCAAAGTGAAATATAGGCGATAAATATTTCATGTAATCTGTATCAGTTACAAAAGGTACTACATGTAGTTAAGTTATGCTTGGTAAACCTCAAATGTCAGTATTTTCATGTCACAATACATCAACCCTTTCATAGATGCCAATTACAGTAGATTTTTGGTATATTTTATTATTCATGGTAAATGACATTGATTTACCCACTCGCCTACCCCTTCCGTCTCGTTATATTTGCCAAAAGAAGGGGAGTGCCGCTTCTCCCACTCTTCTTACGTTTGTGACGTCACAGCAGGCCCTTCCTGAGGCCCCAACCCGCATAGTGGGGGAAACTAGAGCGGCGACAAGCAAATATGGAACCGGAGATTTTCAAAATTTAAAATGACGGAAACAATATGGCGAAACAAAACATTATAACACTTTTTATCTATCACCTGTGTTTAATGTCACATCTTATACAAAATGAAGGCTTTCCTGGTAGACGCCATTTTATTCTTTAGCTACAATATAAAATTTGCATCTCATACTAAATTCCTCTTCAGTGGTTCAAATAACACCTGAGGCTATTTTTATGATGTTGTACTATCGTTTCGATTTTTTCAGTTATATTATATTCGCCATTTTGAATTTTGAAAATCTCACGCCATATTCCATCGAATTTCGTGACCGGAAAAATGCTTTAACGTTCGTATTTACATGTTATCTTAATTATACTGTTGTACAGTAAACAATCCGTTTTATGTTGTTTGTATTTGTTTTCCTTCCATTTTTATAAATATGTACTGCTAGTTTAAAAATAAATGAATGGGATTCAGTTATTTTTAAAATGTAAGCAAAAGAATTATCAATAAAAGTAAAAAACCCCCCTATGTTTATTTTTAAGAAAAGTAATCAAAGTTTTTAAATCTTGTTCGCCATACTGCATCCGACATTTTTAATTTGTTAAAAATAACTCGTAATTCGTAATCAGATATTCCAAAATTCTGATTTACTCAGTTTCATAAATATAATATGACATTTTTTATTTTCGGCTGCCATATTGGATCTGAAATTCTTAATTTTTAAAAAAATGAGGTGATTTTCGTAATCGATGACATCGAAAACCTCTGTATAAAAAATTTCATATATATAAAATTAAATTTTGAATTTTCGGCCCCCATGTTGAATTTGACATTTCGATTTTTTTAAAAATAACTTAAAATTTGTACTCAGAGACCCAAAAAACGTATAGGTACTAAGTTTTATCAAGATCGGATAATTTTTGAAGATTTGGTACACTAAGCTAATATTTTACAAGAAGAAAGGAAACTTTAGTCGCCATTTTGAAGCCGCCATCTTCAACTTTTCCATATATTCTGAAGAATAATTATAGCTGAGACATTAAAGACACGATATTTTGAAGTTTTGACACAATGACTTTTGTTGTTTAACCTGAAACTATTGATTGAAAAATTTTTTGTAAAAAAAAATCGCGTTTTTTGTGAATGATTGTTTATAACTTTTTACACGTTTATTGTAGACAGAATTGGATAATCTGAAAAAGCGATGACTTTTACATCGATGTAATGTTTTATCACAAATTTTTTTAACTGATTTTTATTGTCAAGAAATATTCCTAAAATCTTGGTGACATTTGTGTCCTTGTGGCGTTAATGGGTTGACTACGTAATTACACAACAATTTGTAAAAATACTTTCGGCATAGCAAACTCATTTACAATAATATTATGTCTAAAATAAAATAAATAATATATCGATGCTAGTAAGTATTAAAGACTAGTAACACTGAATCATCGAGCCATAAGGAAACATTTTCACTTGACCATTTTGCATGCAACCTCTACAAAAGAATTTCACTGCTCGAAAATAAGAATGCGTTTCAAAATTTACATGTCATTTCCTTGAAACCTACATGCGAATCTATAATAGAAATTTCTTTACGGTGCACAAGCCACCGTAAGCGAGAACTACACAGATTATTTCTGATAAGACCTAGCACGTGTAAAAATTCTTTTCGATAACAAATTCAACTAGTCTGGTAAAGCTACATTTGCAGAATGGAAAGTGATAAATAAACGACTGTAGTTTTCACTCTATTTTAACTTTATGAGTGCTGTTGGACAGCGAGCTACGCAAAAAAATTCATTTCAATACGTACAAAAATCATGAACCCAAAATCTTGAATTTTTAAACAAATTTAACACTTTTTTCAATGTAACATTTATTTTGACGATACGTAAAAATACAATTAACCAAAATGTATAGTTAAATTAACAAAATTAAAAATGACTGATCTAAAATAGCGGTATGAATTTTGAGTTTTGACAAATTTAAAATAACTACGAAAAACGTCGACATAAATTTTCATTTCGGTCCAGTAAATTGTTACGAATTTGATCCACCATTTTGTAAACGCCATCTCGGTTTTTTTAAAGAAAAAATGCTCATATTTTACTCAATTTTCACAATTTTTAAAACAAAAGATGTTGTCAACCGCAAAATGGTTCTGTCGAATAATTTTGTGCAGCCGGAGAGAGTATTAACACTTAACAAAGCAGAAAAAAAGAAGATTTCCAGTTTTACGAGCTGGACACTTTGACGTAATAATAACTTAATAGTACGCTTTCATGTATTATTTCACTTTTTTTAATATAACCACAATTTATAATAGAAAGTCCTCCTGAAGTACGCATGTCCCAGTTTGTAATAATTTATTCTAGTTTTCCCCTTCGATTGTGATTCCGGAAATCTCTTTATAAATTGACAAAATGTCACTAATTATGAGTGAAGAACTATTAATCAAGTTAAACCAAAATATTTCATTGAATTACATGAAAGTTGTTCTAATTTGATAGATAAAAAAGATAATTAATGAAATTAATCGTAGAATTTCACTGATGTGAAACAAAAAGAAAAAAGTTTATCAAGAATAAGCACGGAACTAAATTCTAAAGGTTCAGAGAAAGTTAATCATCATTAACAAAAACTACTGAAAAACTGTCAAAATTTTGACATTTTCAAATATAATTTCCATAAATTTTATGATCATTATTTTAATCAGTTTCTTACAGTCGAATTAGTTCATAGTAAAATTAAATGTTTTAAAGTTTTTAATACTGCAAATGTGAATAAAATACAGTCTAAAACTACAAATATCTCTGAGTGCAATTAAGATAATTGTATTCAAATTCATTTTCTTTAGGAGTGAAAGTGACGCTTAGATATTTTATTAACGTTGGCTAATATTTCTTTATCACTTTTCAATTGGTATGCCAATTAATCAATTGTAAATGAATCTTCATTGTGATATCATTTGTGTCTTAATACCAGAGATAGTTTTCGATTTTTTTAAAAATAGTGATAGTTTTTAAGCTAAACTGAACCGCTTATAAAATTGTTTAACACTTATCGTTTTTATTGTTTTTTGACAAATTTGTTGCGTTAGGGTGTAAGTTTTACAAATCTCAGTAGCAAGAATTACAAAAGCTGGAAATAAAACCCCGATTATTCCTAATTTAAAAATATTTTTGCAATTTTCATTAAATGTCTAGGTGTAAATTAAAAAAAAAGTACTTTTGTGCCCATTTCTTCATGTCATTTTATCTATCTCCATGTTTTTTTTGTTACAAAGTGCATAAATTAATTATTTGATATAAAGGTTGGATTTTGGACAGTCATAATGTTAAGATTCGTTCTAGAATGTACGGAATTGTTTGGGTTATTTAAAGCAAATATATAAACTGAACTAAATTTTAACATAAACACAATTTTTTCAATTTTCACGAAAGATAATAAAAATCAGTTTTTATTTTTAAATTGTTGTTAATTCTATCAATAAATAATTAGGTTTTGTGAAAGTACGAAAACTTTTACGAAAGTTTGAAGACGTGCAATATTTATTATCTAACAATTTTTTGTCATTAACGAACTCATGGAATTGTTGGCCATTATTACTTCATAAGAAATAAAATCATGAATTTTAATGTTTTCACTCATTGCAAAATAAGTACATTTATAAATAATATAACCTATCAATTATATAACTAGTATAATTAAAAAATGGGTCAACTTTTTCTTTTCAGAAACTCAAGATGCAAAATTATTTGACTTCTCAAAATTTTGTTAGTTTACAATTCGATTTAAACATTTGTTGAAAAAACGATGAAAAGATGAGAATTGCACAATAAAAAATTGTTTTAAATATAATAAATTAGTATAATTTAATTAACGTTTGATAATATTTTCTATTATAAAATTTGATTGATTCTTTATTAAGACAAATAGAGAATTTAGTTAGTGGAATGAAATTTAGAAATTATTTTGAGTGTTTATTTTTAATAAATGTTGGAATTTAACTAAATAAGTCTACTAAAACATTGCAAAAGTCGCGAGAGATTATATTAAATACTCAGTGGCTCAGTGATTCAGTCATTGGATTTGTATGTTGCGGTCCAGGGTTCAAATCCGTCCTGAATCAACTTTTTTAGATTATTTTTTTAATGCTTTTTCAATGATGTTTTGAACAATTTTTCCTAGGGATTTTTGCTACTATGAAAAAGTAACTTTTCCTATCATCACAAATATAAATAAATTATGAACTAATTTGATACAATTTATAGAACATTGTGTAATAACAGATTCTGTAAAGTTCACAAAATTTCGACAATTTTTTGAAAATTGATACAATTTTCTTAATATTTTAGAATAAAGCAAATATAATCCAGGCTCAATTAGACAAAAATAACTTGAATATTTTGATTTCATTCGGTAAACTAGCAAAAATTCCGGTTTATTACACGCAAATTAAAATTGAGCTTCTATATATTTCGGTTAATCTAATCAGCTGCGTGTTTAGCTGATTACAATTGAATGCTAAATAATCGGTTGTTAGTTAAAACAATAACGACAGTGAGCTCGTCTTCTTTTGCACATTAAAAAATATAATAATAAACTGATAAGTAAATATTCTTAAGGAGTATCATCATTTATATTAAAAAATATAATTATACAATAACAGTGTACTATAAATAGGGCTAATTAGATTAATAGTTGCAAATAATCCCTTCTGTGACTATTGTAATTGACTTTTTTTTAATTTTAGAGAGTAATTAAACTCTTGGTCGACTTGTTTAGTTCTTAGTAAATTAAAAATATCAAGCTTATTTAACTTCTATATATAATAAGTACAGATCTTTCTTTTCAGCCTTTTAATTATCTTATAGTTTTCATTATAATTGTTGATGATCAAGCATATTTTACTCATTAAAACTGACGGAGGAATGGCAAAAAAATTAGAATTTTGTTTCTTAGAGGGACTAGAATTCTGGTACTTGAATTATAAACAAAGTTGAATTTGTTCTTAGATTAAATAAAATAAAAATGTTAGGTGGTAAACCAAAAAGTAATAAAAAATCTACTTCTCTAATCAGGTAAATCTTGTTGATGATTTAATTTTACTATTTTTATTTAAGTTAATAATTAGTAGTTAAATTTACCCATGCATGTTGTTAAATTTGAACATTTTGTTTTCATTACAGTCAAAATAATTTTGACAATGTACCAAACATTAGTAATTATTGTTTTAATTATGTTATGATTAATTGTATTTATTTTATTAATAAAGTATCTATTATTCTAAGTATAGTTACTGGATCAAATTACATGCAGTTTATAACTTACTCAATTACATTGAGAAGTTGGGAAGTTGAAAAATTTACTAAACATTTTTTAAAATCAACTTTAACTTTGCTTATTGTTTGTTATGATTACTTAAACTGTATTTTCGTGTATTTTTTTTAAAGTTATTACAAATTATGGATGGTTCGGTTAACCAAATCGCATTACCGCCTGGAACATAAAAAACTACCGGTGAAAGTTGAGAAAATTCTGGTTCCATTAACCTAAAAACCCTGCACCACAAATTAAACAAAACTTTTTTTTGGTCATGATTAACATAAAAATTAAATTTTGTTACTTTTTACTTAATTACAAGAGAGCAAATAAAAATTACCAGAGTTTTGAAAACGTAACTTTAATATATTTTTTTAATTAGAACCTGGTCACTTTAATTCTAAAATAACAATTTGTTTATATTAAGGAACCAGAAATTTAGTTTCATCATCCTGAACAACTAAATTTTTTTCATTTATGAATTTAGGTTGATTTTTTATTATATCTTATATTTCTTATATTATTTTCTTTAAGAATTCGAAAATTTATTTTTTAGTTGGACTAATCTGACTGTACCAACAAAATTGACTGTCAAAACCAGAAATATTTTTATTTTTAATTATACTAACAAAATTACAAGAAAAAATATCCTGTATTAACTTATTCTTGTTTCATTAACCTACAATTGGTATTGATACATTTATTTTAAAAATTGTAAATATTTTTTAATTGTGGTTCAAATAAAAATATTAATCTAGAAATTATCTTTTAATTAAACGTAACAAGACACTGGAAGAAACAATGGCGGAACATAATCTCTATTTTCTGATAACAATAAATATAATTTTTGTGACTTTAAATGTAAACAAGTTACAAAAATTCTATTTTAGATAAATTAACGTAATTCTAGTTTCATTCATTTGAAAATATTACATGACAAAAATAATAAGAATTTTTGTTTGTAACTAAAATAAAAATTTTTTTATTAATTACAATCCTGACCACTTTCATTTTCAAAAAATTGAAATAAAACTTGAAAATAATTCTTGTAAATGTGATGAATTAGAAATCTGATTTCATTCTCCTAAACACCCAGCAAAAATATAATCATAGTTTCTTTTCTTGTATCTAACTTTTGTTTAGTTTCTTTACAATTTTACAGAAATGTTATGAGAAATGTCGGGAAGTTAATAATATCCCTAGTTTCTAGAGTTTTTCCTGGTGAAATAATCTGAAATTATTCCTCTGTTTCGAAGAAAAATTAACTTTACAACAAACAAAATTGTATTTGTATTTTGTTAAAAAAAAATACTGATCCCTACTGATTTTTCAAATATTTCGTGCCAATAGCACCTAATTTTTCAAAATAGTTTGAGAATAATCCAACTACATATAAATTCATGAAAAAAATACATGTAAAAGAGAGCCAAACATAAACTCAATCCATGTAAGTGTTACTACATTTTCTAGTAAGAGTAACTAATTTTTGTGACTTAAATCCTGTAGAAAAGTTGTGATTCCGTTTGAATTAAAGTAATCAAGAATTTACACTGATAATTTGATTAATCCAGTTATATTATCTTGGTAAAATAAGCTGCAAAAATTAACATAATAGTTTCATTCATCAAAAATTATTACATATGTCAGAAATAATAAGAATTTATACAAAAAATTAACTAAAGTATTTGTTTGTAATTAAAATAAAACTGGTTAGAGTGACTACAATCCTACACAAAGAAATAGTTGCGTTTACCCTTTAAATAGTTGGAGTTGGCACAACTATGTTTTTTAGTCGATTCTACTATTTACATAGGAAGTTTGGATACCAATTCGTCGAGGTCACCATTTGGATAGAAAATTAACTAAAAACTATGGCTGTATCTTATCTCACTATCTAGTCAGTAGTTCCAACTATTTCATTTTTTTGGGGGTAGTACCACTTTAATTGTAACAAAACTACACAATATTTCTCAAATTTCATTTATTTGTTTATTTAAACATGGAATCTAAACATAATCTCCAATAAAGCTTATTACTATTTTACTTATTTATTAATTTACTAAATTAGTATCGTGGATGTTCACAAGAGGATGTTAACAATAGAGAACTAATTGCAGGAATTAATAATAATTGTTAAAGGAATTAATAAAAATAATTGCAGGACTTAATAAACAACTAACTATACTAACTAGTGTTTATTAACTAATGGTTGAAAGTAATATTTACTAACTGATCGTAGAAGAGCTACTTGTGAATGAAATAATAAATACCGAAACATCAATGAAAGTTTTTTGTCAATTAAAATTTGTTACATATTTTATTCACACAAACATTTGTTGTTGGTTAAATCAGTTAAGGTAGTTCAGCAAATCATATTGATTAATCTACTCCTATACAATTTAATCCAATGTTACTATACTACAGAATATTTTCCTAAAAAAAAAGCTATTAGAAAAAGTACAACACGGTTTCGTTTTAATTTTTTAATTTTTTAATTTTTAATTATTGTTTCGTACTAATAGTAACAATACAGATATTTTTAACAATAAAAATACTAAACGCATTTAATCGTTACTCGATTAAGGAGGAAAAACAACCGGTAAAAGTTCCTCGAATTCTGGTTTCATTAACCTAAGAATACTCCGTTTCCCGTTGATTCTATTATTTTAATCAAAGCAAGCAAAAGTCGTTCCTGACCTGACTTACTACGAGAAACTTACTAACCGGTAAAATCACAACTGTAACGATATAATCATCCAGATTTCTACCATTTATAATTTAATAATTTCACAATTTGGATTGCGGGATCCCTTCCGTAAAAAATTGTTTCTGCAGGGCTCCGGTTCGTTGCACAAGAATAACAATCGTGTTGCGTTCATCCTGAGATTACGCAATGCATATGTTAATTCGAATCATCGTGTCAACACACGTGTGCCGCGTCTGCCGAATCTTAACTTAATTTTTTTTTTTTTTTTAATCGGTGTACTGTCTCTTCCCGGCACTTTCACTTTCTTCTTGTGTATATACGTACCTCTTATGTAAACCGCGGCCAAAAATATCCCCCGCGTCTCTCAGGCGATAATAACGCACTTCGTGGCCCCGACGCACATTATTGACAGCAGACCGAAAAAAAAAAAATTTCAAAAAAAACAAAAAAAATTTTTTTATTTTTTGAAAAACTTTCTTCGAGTCCTATTGTTTTTGGGGTATATTTTGGAGCACTGTTTGGTTACGATTGGGACTTTTTAACGAGGATTGGAGCGACGGGCTCCGCTCGGTTGGGACTGCGCGCCTCGACTGATTTCTCGACCCGAGGTTTGGCTGCACGAAAGAATCGTTGCTGTTCGGTGACGTTCGGGGATGACCGGTTCGACGCTCGATTTTTCGTGCGTAAATCAGATTAACTAGTTAATTAAGGATGCGCGCGAAATAAAAGAAACCGTTTCTTTGTCTTAGATAATTCATGATCCTATTTTGCAACCAGAATCCTTCAAGTTATCTTAATGAAATGCTCACTCTGATGAATAATGTAGCTGCTTCCGCATACAGTGAAATTATTTACTGCTTGTTCTGTAGAAAAGTGATTTTTATGAATTTGCTTATAAAAAATTACTAAACGGTTTTTAATAAATTTTTAACACTTTAAGGGGTCTGTCTAGTAACTCACTTTTGAAAAATCGGTTTTTTGTTTTTTACTTTTTTCGAAAGTAAATATATTAAGAAATATTGTGTGATAAGGAATTTTGTACGGTCCAGGCATCGCTGACTAGGTGTAAGTAATTTTTTTTTAAGAATTTCATGTAAAAAAACTTTAAACGCGTTTTTCTCGAAACAACGCTTTTACTCGCCTTGTTGATGATATTTTCGAAACTACTCGACCGATCCTTATGAAATTTGAACCACATATTCTTTAAACCTATCGCTATGTCCCCTATAAATTTTTTTCAAAAAATTTTGAATTTAACTATATTATTTTTTCAAAAGTCGGCGAAAAAAAACCTTTTTTTTGAAAATTTTTTGTTTTTTCTTCACCATTTTTTTATTTTTTAAAATAATTGAACAAAATTCACAGGGGACATTGCCATTGTCATACCAAACCTAAAGCACTTTGATTTTTTTGTTTCAGACAACACAGCTCCGAGATTTTATCAACAAGGCGGACCTACCTACTTTTCGAGGTGTTGCGTTTGGTTGACGTTTTTGGTCATAATACATGTATAAAATAAAAGAACAAAATTTTTTTATGTATTTCAAGAGTGCATTTACTAAGCCTAATAACTTTTATATCATTACCTTTATCCAGTATCCCAAGAAATAATCACGAAAATCGCGTTTTTTTCGGCGCGAGCTACTAGACAGACCCCTTAAGTACCAAACCTACATTTTTTCATGGAAGTTTTCAACGTCTGTCACATATTTCCGGGATTGAAAAAAGGTCAGGTTTTTTTACTAAAATTTTTGTTCCAGTAAGATTTTTGCATTGAAATCGAACAAAGACATTTTGGTAAAGTGAATCAAAAGCATCCATGGACCTTAAACTTAAAAATTTATGTGCAAAAATTTGATGATGCCTTTACCCAAAATGGAAGCTTGCTGTAGAAACGTTGATACTACTTCATTTTTTTCAAAAATGACGATTCCAAAACATGATTTTCTTGCATAATCTGATAATTTAAGACGTGCAACTTCCTTGAGAACAAATGTGTTGTACAAATTTATACATTTATAGTGGCGAACGCAAAATCCGTGACCAATTGCCCAAGAGCCCTTATATAGAAATTATTATCAAAATTGAAGAGCGATTAAAATATTTGAAGGACATTTTGAGTTCGCTATTTTCGATGTATAATACGATGTAATTTCAAGTCAAATTTTCAAATTATGAAAGAAAATCTTGTTTTAGAATCATTATTTTCAGAAATAATAGTACCAACATTTTTACACAGAGCCTCCATATTGGAAACGGATATCGAGAAATTAAACATTTTGGCACATAGATTTTAAAGTTTAAGGTCCATGGATGCTTTTTATTCACTTTTTCGAGATCTCTGTCCGATTTAAGTGCAAAACTCTTGCTGAAAATAAAATTTCAGTAACAAAAAACTTTTTTAAAATTATTAAATGCAGCGATCTGAATTTGCATTTTTCTGAAATTTTAATCGCAGATTCATAAAGTTCGATAAATTTCACGTCAAAAATGAGTGGTCCATATTTTTTTCAATGCAGGAAATATATGACAAACAGACTTCCACGAAAAAGTGTCATTTTGGTCCTTAATGGGTTAATTGATACATATTGTATAGTGATAAGTAATAATTTTTGTTATTTTATATTTCTATTTTTATTTTTTTTCTTTATTTCAGTTAAGATTTTTCTTCGAAATTACTGTTATAACTAAGAAAAGGGATTCCTTTAATTGTACAGGTTTGTTACAATTAAAGTACCACTAATCAATCTATACTAACTGGCTAGTAAGATTAATTAAAATTATTGAAGAGAGAAAGTATTATTGTTCTTAAAAAATTGACGTGCAACAATAATTAGTTAAACAATTTTTGTTAATGAACCAAACTTTCTTCTTATCGATACTTAAGTAATTTTTTTTAAATAAATGGATTTTAGCGAATCGCGGCTTGTTTTTTGGAGAAAAAGATTCTCTACTACAAATTTTTCAACATTGTTACCTGATCACTAAACTGTTCAAGTATTGTAGAAAGTAACATTTTTTTCCCTTAAATAAATGTTTGACACTAGCTTCAAAAATTTGCGAAAATTGTACGGTAAATATTTTCCCCAAACCTACTATATCTCGGAGTCGAACTACCTCAATTTTCTAAATAATGGCCCCGAAAAATTAGTTAGCCTAAACCGCCTATGTAAATAATAGAATAAACTAAAAAACATATTTTTGCCAGATCCTACTATTTAATTAGAGCTTCCAACTATTTTTTCCCCTGTTGAATTGTAGTTACTCTAACCAGTTTTATTTTAATTACAAGCAAACACGTAGAAATTCCTCCATAATCTGGTAACGAGTAAATATCTTTAATATGTGATATGTTTAATGTTAAAAATATCTGCATTGTTACGAATATTACACTCTCAAACGAAACCGTGTTGTACTTTTTGTAATCATTTTTTTGGTAGTAAAATATTTGGGTAGTATAGTAACATTCGATTAAAATGTATAGGATTCGATTAATCCTTCTGATTTACCGAACTACCTTACTGATTTAACGAAAAACAAATATTTGTGTCATTTATGTATGTAATAAATTCTAATTGACAAAAAACTTTTGTTGACGTTTCGGTAATTATTATTTACTACTCAAGTAGCTCTTCTATGATTAGTTAGTAAATATTACTTTCAGCCATTACTTAATAAGCACTAGTTAGTACAATTAGTTGTTTATTATTAATTCCTACAATTAGTTCTCTCCTGTTAACATGCCCTTGTGATCATCCATGTTACTTATTTATTAAAATTGTAAGATTTATTGGAGATTATGTTTAGATTCGTTGTTTAAATAAATGAAATTTGATAAATATTGTATAGTTTTGTTACAATTAAAGTGGCGACACGGAAAAATTGAAATAGTTGGAGCTACTAACTAGATAGTAGGATAAGATACAGTCATCGTTTTTAGTTAATTTTCTATCTGAATAGTAACCTCGACAAACTGAGTAGCCAAACCTAAGTAAATACTAAAATCAACTAAAAAACGTGGTTGTGCAAACTCCTACTATTTAGATAGTAACCTTAACGATTTATTTTTTTTCTGTTAAGGTTGTAATTACTCTCACCTGTTTTATTTTTATTACAAACAACTACTTTAGTTTATATTTTCTATACATTCTTATTATTTTTGTCATGTAATAGTTTTAGATAAATTAACCTACTATTATGTTAATTTTCGCAGCTTACTTTTTCGAGGCATTATAATAATATAACTAGAATCAAATTATTAATGTAAATTCTTGATTATTTTAAATTAAACAAAATTGTTATAACCTTTTTTGTATGATTCAATAAGTCACAAAAATTAGTTAGTCTTACCAGAAAATGTAGTAACACTTACATGAATTGAGGTTATGTTTAGCTATCTTTTACAAGTTGTTTTTTCACGAATTTATGTGCAGTTGAATTATGCTCAAACTATTTTGAAAAAGCAGCAGTTATTGGCAGGAAATATTTAAAAAATCAGTAGATAACTGCATTTTTCTAAACAAAATATAAGTTACCTTCGAAACAGAGGAATAATTTCAGACTATTTCACCAGGAAAAGCTCCAGAAACTATTATTAGCTTCCCGACATTTTTCTTAACATTTCTGTAAATTTATAAAGAAATTAAAGAAAAGTTAGGTACATGAAAAGAAACCATGATTATATTTGTAATGTGTGTTTAGGAGAGTGAAATCAGATTTCTAATTCATTACATTTACAAGAATTATTGTCAGTTTTTATTTCAATTTTTTGTTAAAATTAAAGTGTTTACGATTAAAGTTACTTAAACGAGTTTTATTTTAGTTACAAATAAAAGTTCTTATTATTTTTATCAAATAATATTTTTAGAGGAATCGAACTAGTGTCATGTTAATTTTCGTATGTCACTTTTTGAATACATAATAATATATAAGTATAATAGAATAAACGGTTGCCGGTTTTTATTTTTGATTTATTTAATCCAAAAGGAATTGTTGTATCTTGTTTACAATTAAAGTCACAAAAATTCTAGTTACTCTTAGTAGAAAATAGATTGAGATTATGTTTAATTATTGCCTCCTCCTTTTTCAGTTTTTCTAACATATCTAAAATATTATGTTATCTCTTCTTCTATTATAGAATTTAATAAACCAAAAGAGTTACAGGTAATCAATATTATTGCGAAATTCGAATGAATTATTATTAACATAATTTAAAACATTTTTCTCTCGATAATGTGAAAAGCAACTTACCTCTTTTTTCAAATCGCACTCTATTATTTATATTATATCTAATTTGCTTTGTGTTTTTTTTACAAAAAAAATTGTCTAATTATGAACAATTTTACCCAATCTCGAAACTTCATTAAAATACATCCGTCAAAAGTTAGTAAACATTGTCTTAATTATTAGTTAATTCTATCCAAATATTTGAATGAACTAATCTATTAAGAAATATCTAAACACTGATTAAAACGTAAACATACTTAACTTTGAGAATAAAAAGAAACGCAAATTTGGATCTTCACCATGCGCTTTTCAAGTTTTTACGCAATTAATCTAGGGATTTTGATATGATTAATTTCATCATGATAACAACTAAAGTATTTTCATTCATTTGTCTTGGACATATAATTATAAATGCAGATCTTATCCTATTAGATCCCATTACATCTTATAATCTTAATGGCTTCTTTTTAAATTTTCATTATCGAATAAAACTTGTATTACTTGATTTAACGATCAAAAGTTCTATTGTTCGTTTTTATTTTTCCAATTTTTTTCCTGCCGTACAAAAGAGTTAGTGTCAGTCGATCAGTATTGACTCTTGTTATTTGTACAAATATATCCCTTTCAAGTACCCCAAGAGCCCTAAAAAGAGTTAAATAAAAGGAAAACGTGATAACAGGACTTCAGATTCGAACATAAAAAAAAAGTTTAGCCCTCTCCTTCTCAAATTTCCAATCTTGTAATTAAACCAAATTTTTCAATTTGTGTGTAAGAAATTCACAAAACATATAAAACATAAAGCTACAATAATGGAAATGATGAGGATGTTATTTAAAAACAAAAGAAACGATTAATTAAATAAAAATAGCAACTACATTACTAAAAATGGATAACTCGTTCATACATAAATAATTTTTGAAAGGTTATCATGAAGAGGAATTTCGAGACGTTATTGAGATACCTTGGCAATAAATCAGAATATTATTGGCATCCTCAAATTAAAATTACGTCAATGTTGGCGAAATTTCACTTTTATGCAACGAAATGTGGCATAAATTTCTTGAATTTCAGAATACCTTAAATATTCTGGAATTCAGTACCGTGTTGCTTAACGTATCAGTGATTTCTGTTTCGATAACATATTTTTCGCGTAGTCTTTTTGGATCCCAAGGAATTAATTGCACTATAATCTATAGGTCAATTAATCAATTTGTTTTATTTATTTGCATCGTGTTTTGTTAGTGATGACACCGTAAAATCACATTTTAATATGTTGGTTTAAAAAGTGTTTAACTTTTTAGTTAGAACTAAATATTCCTAATTAAAAAATAGGAATTCCTATTTATAATGTCTGAAGTATTGAAAGAAATAATTAACCAAGAGTGGAATTTTTGCACTTGTTTTAATTTATCAACGAGGATCAAACTATTGCATAATACACTAAATAATGTCCGTATTTAACAAATATTTATTTGAATGGTCGCAAGTGAAAGAATTGTATCAACAAAATATGTTTTTCAAATTAGAAAAATTGGCTAGATCCATTATCCGAGTCAAATTCGCGAATTTTATTTAAAATATGTTTTTATTTGTAACAAATGCTTTTTCTTATTAGTAAACCTGCCATACTTTAAGATTATATTTACTTGCTACTGTTTAACTAATATTTATTTTAAACTACACAATTTTTTTCTTTTATTGAAAAAACTATTATCTAAAATTGCATTAATAGTACATTACTAACTAAAATGAACTAAATAATTTAAAGATAAATAATATTTTATAATTTAGTAAATTTGCTGTTGAAGTCTTGTATCTTTAGTACAGAAATGTTCTTCAGTAAAAAGATGGTGTTATAAATTTGAAATTATCAGAATTGAGTGAATAAATTTGAACCTTTACATTTTTTCCTTTATCTTTTTCCTGTAATAATTTATGAGAATGTTTAATTGTTTAGTAAAGGCACCGACATTTTGCATATGTATCCCTATAATACGTTTTTTTATTCGAAATGGTTAGGTTAGGTTAGGTTACGTATTTATATTACCAACTGGGTGCACTAATGGTTCCTTAATTAATCTTAATAAAATTTCAGAACAAACTACGCTTTTAATAGATCGAACAACAAATTTTGACAAAAGTTCAATAATTGTATGGGAAAATATTTTACTGCGTGATTAAATAGTAAATTTCAAAATATTTTGCAAATATTTACTATTTTTTAACTTTGTCATTTTTAGGAATTAAAAATACTCAGACTACACATGTTTACTGTCTCTTTTGCATTTTTTATGGATGCGTTTTAAATTCAATCCTGTCTAATGTCTGATGACGTACACAGACGAAATATTTTAAACGGAATTTCCAGGCCCAAGTTTCATTACGCTAAAATGTACCATTGTTTCATGGAAAAGTTACTTCAATATATGTAAATTTTTAGAAACCTCTGTGGAATTTTGATGTTTTCAAAGATATTAAAAATTACAAAAATTCTAGTACTTTGACAGAAATAAATTTACGTGTAATAAAAGTCAGTCTATGAATTAATACCTCACAATCAGATAAAAATATATATATTAACAAATGTCAAATCCATCAACTTTTCGAGAATTTTTGAGCTGGTAATTTAGACACCCCTTTTTATCATCCGAATTTGCAATTATTCCTCAGAAAACGTACTACAATTTTTGTAATTTGTAGTATCAAAATTGAAAAAATTTTTATTTTATTTACAAATTTAAATTTTTTCTAATTTTATTTAGAAATTTTAGTAACTTTAATTCAAATTATACATTTAATTATACCGGAGATATATTAAGAAAAGAACAGGAAATTTGAATGCAATGAAAGTCTATTCCTAAATTTTTATATAGAATCCCACATTTTGCAGTCTTTTGGGCGTCAGAAAACATACCCGCATGTGCATGGAAGAACATGTACCTAATTTGTTATTGTTTTGATCTTTATAATATACATATGATGAAAGAATGATGATAAACCTGTACCGGTAGGACATTTTGAAATAATACGGAAAGATATTAAAGCATCACAATCACAATGTAGAGAAAAATGGACGGAAAATTAAATTTTGATGACATAATATGGTAACTAGCATACAAAAGTGACCTAGGTTGTCTAGACTAACCTCTTGTCTCTTTTAAGGTCTTGTTACTTTCTGGACAAATCCAAGTATTTTTCGGCTTTATTACGCAAAAAAGGTAAACCTATCCGTCATCATTAATCCTAAAATAATAACCTTTTCTACCTTTGATAGAAAAGTATTATTGAGTTTTTATAAAAAACTAAATTCATCAGTACGACTAAAGGATATTAGAGTACACCTAAAAGTATTTAAACTTAGGCTATTACGTAATGACAATTCACGGACCAACAGTACAAATCTCTATGGAACCTCGAAGGGTCCAAACGAGACAAAATTCTACTGAAAAGCTTCACACAATCTGCATATAATTCAAATTTAGGGTATTGGTTACCAATATCATTAATGACAAATTTTAATTAAATTGGACCTAAATAAGAACTCTAATAATATGTTGCATTTAGTTTTTCGACTAACAACAAATCGAGAAATGTTGGTATTGTACAACTAATAACGGCAACTAAAGAAGCCAAACTCTAAAGATGCATTAAAAAAGTATAAAAGGGGGTCCAAAAGAAACATCTTACAATTTTTTATCAAAATAGATGGTATTCATATTATTATTATCCATCGTTTATAAATTATATCAAAAACAAATTAAATGATAAAATAGATGGTAATACCATCCGAACCAGAAGATTTTCTTTTATTTGCGAGATTTCTTTAGTAAATAAGAGTTTCGGACAATTTCTATGTAACTCCATAATATAAAATCTATATCTTAATGTTTTCTAACGCTGCAAAAACGAGTGTCTTATTTTGATACACTTTCGTCCTCACTTTTTAGACGTTTTCGGGTGTCTTCAATATCTGAATGTACTTATAGAAAGACGTTATAAGTGACTTCTTTTCAGACGCTGGAAGTGTATTCAATATCTCAATGTACTGCTCGATAGTTGATACATAACCTAAAAGTGTTTGATATTTATGTTCTTTCACTTATAATTTGATTTCTTTGCATCTTTCAATTATGCAGCAGTACATTATTTTTTCACCCATATCGGATTTACGAACACAATAGTGAACCATTGCAATCACATCAACCAAACAACCGCACATCAACAGAATAGGTTATGTAGCTTTTATCAACACGTCACTTCTAGTTTCGACAGTTGCCGAATATTCATGGAGATACTCGAATTGGCAAAGTGTCTTCAATTTGCAAGTGTCTCAACACATAAATGTCTTAAATTAGCTAAAACAACTTAAGTGTAGACACTTATAGCGTCTTCATTATATGTCTCAGATTATAAGACACAAAAAAATGTCTTATTTACCATCAATAGACACAAATAATGTTTCAAATTTTGAGACGCTTTGCAATGAAGACACATATATTAAGACAAAATATAAATTTTGAAGTGTCTAATGTCTTCAAACAAGACGTTTAGAAGACATGAGTTTTTGCAGTGAGGTCGCTCTTCAACTTTCCGGGGTCCAAATTGAGTTTCAGACAACAGGAATTCCAAAATGCCGCCTATATAGAACAAAAATTGCGAAAAATTTATAAACATTTATTCTTATCAATTTTTGTGAAACATTCGGAAATTGGAATTCGATTAAAATTGTGCACAACGATACCCAGAATACATGAATTTTAAGAAAATATTTCAATTTTTGTTTGCCACTTCGTTTTAATTTTATCAAAATGGCGTCCACAATAACGACTACTATGAGCTTTAAAAAAAATATAGTACAAATGAAAAGTTCTTAGAGTTCATCGAAAAATATAATTCATTTTTTTCAATTATATATCGTGCTGTACACCACAAATAGTGCAAAAAATTAAATTTCAAAATGGAGGCTCAAAAAATGCATACCAAAGACGATTTTTTTTCAACATAATAGTCGCTGAATTCAATCGATTTACTCTAATGAAATCACTTCAAACTTGGTACCCGGCAATTTGGGGTCGTTAAGATCAAATCTGCTGATAATTTTCAAATTCAAAATGGGGGATTCACAATCCAGAATCAGCGACCCCAAAATCCACCAAGTATCAAGTATGAAGTGATTTCGTCCGATTTTAGTAAATACATTTCCCGCGTTGGATCCACCATTTTGAATTGTTTAAAACTGACTTCAAATTTAGAATCACCGGCCTCAGAAAAACTTCGGGAACCAAGTTTGAAGCGATTTCATTCGGGACAGTCAACTGAGTATACGCGACTAAGATTTTGAAAAAAATCGAATTTAGCAGCCATTTTGAAATATAATTTTTTGCACTAGTTCTATCTTCAAGCCCAAACATTTTTGACCCAATATTTAGAAATATCTAAGGTATTTCAATGCGGGCAATTATAGAAAATAGCGATAAGTGAACAAAAATCCTACAAAAATCTTGATTTTTGTTAAATGAATGATCGTAATTTTTTTAGCTTTATATTTTCGACATTTTTTTATACACCATTCAAAACCCAACATTTGTGGATTAAAAACGTTCATTGCTGCATTTTTTTTATTGTGCTTTACTACAAAAAACTACTATCAAACTTTACCTTAAATTTATATACATTTGGTCCTGAAAGGATTTAAAATACTCCCAAGTAAACAACAAGGAGACGATAAAAAATAATATTTCTAACGCGTTATGTTATAAGGAATGACTAAGAAAGCAAATGAGAAATTTCTTTAAGATCTTCATCCTAAAGATGCCGCAAGTTTCTTGGAAAGAAATCTTCTCCAAGGCAGTTAGCACCTCAGCGCCGATAATATCCAGTCATATTCCGTTATTTCCTTGACCTATTCTATTTCATTTTCATAATTACACAATACCATATTTCGAAACGTCTTTATATGCACAAGACAGTGGACATCGTAAAAAAATGTTACTTCCGGAAAAGAAAATGTCTCGTTATTCTAATACCTTTCCTTTTCAACATTACAATGCCCTTTTCATAACTCTTTTTTGGAAAAAATAGTTCAGTTGAGCCTTTTGTCAATAATTTCGAAAAAAAAAAGATTTTCCCAATTGTCTTTTTAATTTATTACAATTTGTTGCTAATAAAACACATAACAAATCTTAATTTTCTCGAATATTTTAAAATTTCATTGGAGAAATGCTACACATTTTACTGATTCTTATTGTGGTTCAAAAATTTTGCATCGTCTGAAGAAAGTGAGATTTAATAATTAATATTCTGCACACCAGAAGCGTTTCACGTCTCATCCGACGTGTGGTGACGTTATGAATCGCGTAATTAGTTTGCGCTACGTGTTACTTTCTCGTAACCATGCGTGTAATGACGAGAGTAAAAAATAGTTATTACCCCCCACATTTTGGAAAACATAAGAAGTACAGTTTTTTAGTGACTGGATAAATACGTTAAATGTGCAGAAAACTTAAATTTTTATGTTTACGTTTTAAAAACTTGTTTGTTTACATTTTTTATTTTATTTAGAATAAAATTTCAAAATGGCGGTTCAATAATGGCTGCTAAATTCGATTTTTTTTTCAAAATCATAGTTCCGTATACCCTGTCGACGGATCCAATTGAAATCACTTCAAACATGATTACCAAGGGGTTTTTTGGTCGCTGGCTCCAAATTTCAAGTTAGTTTTCTAAAATTGAAAATGATGTATCCAACATGGCAAAAGGAATTTCCTAAATCCAAACGAAATTACTTCATTCTTGGTACTTGGTGGTTTTTGGGGTCGCTAATTCTGAATTGTGGATCCCCCATTTTGAATTTGTGAAAACTAACATTAGATTTGAACTCAACGACCCCAAAAACCGCCGGGTACCAAGTTTGAAGTAATTTCATTAGAGTCAATCGATTGAATACATGCAACTATTATTTTGAAACAAATCGATTTTAGTATGAAATTTTGAAATTTAATTTTTTGCGCTAGTTCTATCATTTAGTCCAAACATTTTTTACGCGATATTTATGAATATCAGAGATATTCTAATGTGGGAAATGATAAAAAAAAAGTAGAAAAAAACTAAAAAATCCCTGATTTTTGTTAATTAAATACTCATAACTTGTTTATATTTAAATTTGCGGCATTTTTCGATCCACCATTGGAAAGAACAGTTTGGGCAATAAAACACATCAATTCCAACATTTTCTCACTGCATTTTACTACTAAATAGCATTGTTAAATTTATGTACATTTGGTCCTTAAAAGGTTAGGATGGATTTTTGTATATTATAGGTAAAAAGTGTAATAAATTTGAAAGATTCTGTTCGATCAGTCATTTCATCCTTATTCACGTCTGTGACAAAATTTATAGGATGCAAATATTCTTTCAAAACGTACATAGAAATAATTTTTTAAACTACAGAAATTTAAATGTGCATCCAAGTCGTATTTAGTTATAATCTATAAATATTTTAGAATGGAATTGTTACAGAATGAATAAAAAGCGAAAAAAATTATATACATTTTGTATTCGCCTATGTATTATGCTTTGTATTTATTAAGAAAAAAACAGAGAAAGAAATAAACAAACAATTGTTGTCTGTAAACTAAACAAAGGTATCACATACACATAACACAATAGTAAAGAAATCTTCAAGATCATGTTCCTTTTTAGCTTTGATTTTATAATTTTCTATTCTTATTAAATTGTCATATTTCCTAGACTTTTTAACGTAAGGGTTTAAACCACCTGCAGGACTATGAAAAGGTATTTATAGAACCTCTTAAAAATACGCCTTCCAATAACGCATAACGGCGTTTTAAATCACATTTTCTATTTTGGAAGTATTTAAGGTCTGGTTGAACTGTTTTCAAGTAGGGAACTGCTCCAAAAGAAAGTACTTTTAACCCTTCAAATTTTCATTGTATAATATTCATTCCAACATAGAATAAATAGAAAAATATATAAATTGAGTTGCATTGAAAGATTGTTTAAAAATTGTGTTTTAACTAAATTCGGATGTTTTAATGATCGACTTTGATTAATTTTGAATTAACATAAGCATTGAAACACATTTTGAGTTTTACTAGGTTTTATCTGCCCTTCATTACTAATTAGTTTCCCATTTTCATTTTATTAGTTGAATTTAGAAATTTGTTTAACTAAATTTTGAACAAATGAACTTGAATACAGTAAAATCAACCAACTGATCAGGATTGATCCAACTAAAAATGTAGTTTGTATATTTTTATTTTTTATGTCAATTAATTTAAACGAAAACAGAAATACATATCTGAACAAATTCATTTATTTAAAATAAACGTCAAATTTAAAAGAAATTCACTTAATTAAAAAATTTTTAATCTACCAACAAAATGACAAGAACTTATTTAGAACTTAATCAACTGATTTATATTTAAAAATTGAACAAAATAAGATACATAGTTCACGCAGTTTAAGTAAAATTTGTTAAATGAAGAAGTTCTAGACTTTAATTTGAATAAATTAATTTATCTACTCCGAAATATTAGTCACATTAACATAATCAAAGTTCGTAATAACTCAATATAAGTTTTCTTGCTTTAAATAACTTCAAGTTAAATAAAACATTAATTTTAACCAAACTGTTTTCTAAAATTCACACAAAAAAAATTACATCCAAAGTAATTTGAACTCAAAAGACAATTGAAAGTTTACTTGAATTTTGTTTAAATTAGATTCAACAATACATTAATTTTCATAATTGTAAACAGTAATAATTAATTTAATAATTAATTAATTATACAAATCCGGGAACTTTACTAAAAAAGATTGGCATAATATTAACCCCTGGAATGACAAAATTTTATTTAAAACCAAAGCAAAAGGTTGTTTCAAATAAAATTAACAAAATTTGCATAATTATTTAAAAAATGCCTAATTATAGTAATCAGCTTTGCATTGCTAATAAATATCAAACATACACAAAAAGAGGAACATAGTGAATTATGAATTCGATAAACTAAAAAATCTTGAGATCCTTACAAAAATTTAAATTGAACAAAAAATATAAAATTTTGTAAAAAATCAACAAAACTTCTTGCCATCTTGTATGAAGCCGCCAATTGTTTCATTAGTTTCAAGAGTTTTTTTCTGTGAATTTTGTAAAAAAATGTCCCATTGGCAAAAATCTTAAATTTATTACTTAAATCGTATAAAAAATGCATTAAGACGAATAAGTTTTTATTTATTACAGTTCTGTAAATAGTCCTTGTTATGGACATTTGAAAATTTCCATTTATTTTTAAATCCAAAATTTTGAAAAATTCTCACTCGTTATCGAGTAATTTTAAAAATCTGAACAAAATCTACAAAATTTATTTCCTCGAGATGCATCTGTTAAAAAATCCCCCAAAAAATCGATGGTGGTCCAGTTGACTAGGAATGACCCTCATTTCTTTTGAAAATTGACGTTTCAATTAAATTTCCAAAATTGCATTGTTCTCTCCAAAATAAAATAGGAAAAAATCACTCACCTAAGACACTATTCCACCTTTGACTATCACTTTTGACCCGTATATCGAAAAACCCGAAACCACAAAAAAGTCACTTCTAGCACCGGGGTTGAATCGCGTTGCAGGATGGGACTATTCGCATCCTATGACTCATGCCGAATTATTCTTAAAGGGAGGTGGGTAGTCTTTTGGCCATAATAATAATTGAATGAAACATCTGTTTATCGACGCACCTCGACTTTTGACTTGGCCAAGCCGAAGCTGCGCCCCACCACAACGATGCACTTGACTAGAGGAATTTGAACGTCGCGTGAATGAAAGAATTCATCGTATATATACGACTTGTACTCACGAGTACCGACACAACACTGTACTTAATACATAGTCGTAGACCTTGAAAGAGAAAGCAATGAACGGAACAAGCGAAGCGCCCGGTGCAACTATACCTGCAGATAGGCATCCGTGACCCGGCACTAGTCACGTCTAGTTACTAAAAACAAAAAAATCTCAAAATTATCGTCCGAAAATAACAAACTTTTTATTTTTTTAAATACTCTCTAAATTTCTTGGACTAAAAATTGAGCCAATCTATTGAAACTGTGAATTTTCACTCTTAACCCATTAAGTCCTGAATGGAAATTTTTCACTACAATTTTCAACGGTTGTATTTAGTGTGAAAAAAGGCTCTAAAAAATTTGAAAGAAGACATATCTGACGTAAAATTAACTGAACTTTCAGAATCTGTTATTACATTTTTCAGAAAATGCAACCGTGAAAAACTATATTCGATTTTTTCAAAAAAATCATGCATTTTTCAAATGAATTTTTTTTTCATTTCGTCTTTTCACATTGAAATTGTTTCAGAATTCCTCTAAACGGTAAAGAAATCGTGTCCTCGAGACTTAAACTTTAAGATGTGCCTATGTCCATTTTGAAAATAAAGGTAAAAGCATCCAAAATGGCGGCCCAAACACAAAAAAATTAGCGAAAAATTCAGGAATTTTTTATTCAAAGACGATCGACTTTAGCAAAAAATGTTACAGAACAAAAAGTTCTTACAATTATTCAAAGAATACGCTGAATTTTTTTCAGAATTTTTTAAACACTTTTTTCATTTTTCAAAATCCCAAAATTTTGACAAATCGAAAAAGTCGTCAAAAAATTCTAAAAAAATTTTATCAATTTAAATTGATACTAAAAACATCATGTTTCTTAACGAGTAAATTTTGTTATCAACAAATTAATAAAGAATTATAAATTAGAAAAGAAAACCTCGAAAAAATTGTCGAGAAGTTCAGGAATTTTTTATTTAGGAGAAAATGTTACGGAAGAAAAACTTCTTGCAATTAATCAAAGAATGCCCGAAAATTTTTTTAGAATTTTTTGACGACTTTTTCGATTTGTCAAAATTTTGGGATTTTGAAAAATGAAAAAAGTGTTTAAAAAATTCTGAAAAAAAATCAGCGTATTCTTTGAATAATTGTAAGAACTTTTTGTTCTGTAACATTTTTTCCTAAAGTCGATCGTCTTTGAATAAAAAATTCCTGAATTTTTTTGTGTTTGGGCCGCCATTTTGGATGCTTTTACCTTTATTTTCAAAATGGACATAGGCACATCTTAAAGTTTAAGTTTCGAGGACACGATTTCTTTACCGTTTAGAGGAATTCTGAAACAATTTCAATGTGAAAAGACGAAATGAAAAAAAAATTCATTTGAAAAATGCATGATTTTTTTGAAAAAATCGAATATAGTTTTTCACGGTTGCATTTTCTGAAAAATGTAATAACAGATTCTGAAAGTTCAGTTAATTTTACGTCAGATATGTCTTCTTTCAAATTTTTTAGAGCCTTTTTTCACACTAAATACAACCGTTGAAAATTGTAGTGAAAAAACGTCCATTCAAGACTTAATGGGTTAACGAGTGAAGTCTCTCTTCATGGAGTGAAAATCCACTAATCAAGAGCGAAGATTTCATCCTTTAGTAGCCTCAGTTGTCACTCCATGAAGAGTGAATTTTCACCCCCAATAAAGTTGCATAATAGGTTCTAATTCAGATTAGTAACGAAAACCGCAATAATTACCTTGGCTTGAAAAATACTAACTAAACTAATCTGGAGGAAGTAATCACACTATTTGTGGAGTGACATTTCACTCTCACCTAGCGGTTCGCTCGAAGTCCCACATCCATATTCTTATTTTTGGGGTTTTTTCATGTAAATCTGTATCAATGTCGGCAACTTTAGCAAAAGTAGCATCCTAAAACCTTAAATAGTAAGTATCTGTACGGTAATTCTGTTTTTCAACTCCGTGCGCGAAATTCAATTTCGCACACTGTTTTTAGTGCGCAATGCCTTACTTGAGCACCGTACTTCGCACGGAGAAAAATAATCAGCAAAATCAGCCGAAAAATCCGCAGATTCTACCAATTTTATCCTATAGGGATAGCTGTTGGAATTCCGTTAGGGATAGCCGATAATTTCAGCTAAATTTACAGAAAAAGTCCGCAAATTTAACGGAACAAATCTGCTAATGTAGCGGATATTGAAAGCTAAGCGCGAATTGAGTAGGGTTAAGGCTACATTAGCGGAGTCAAAACAGCTAAAATTGTATATATTTTCGGCAATTCCAGCCGAAAATTTTAGCTGATATGAATCAGCTAATCCAGCGGAGTCATTTTTCTCCGTGCGTATACTCAAATCAGTGCGCGAAAAATTTCCCCCACGCAGTAAAAAATAGTAATTTTCGATACAAAGGTGTAAAGTTCGACTTTACGCGCCACATTTTAACATGGGATTATATAGAACCGGTGGGTAAAGTCGAATTTTACACATACTATGAAAAAAAGTTGTATATGATGCACGAGTGAAGTAGCTGACATCCGCACTTATTTCAGTCGTGAAAAAATCACTTACTTCGTACTTTTATATTGTTATGAAATATTCTGTTATTAAAATAGTTGTATAAATAAACAGATATAAAATAATGTTGATATCGAATAAATTCATGTTTTTTAAATATGAAAAGTTATGATTTGACATAAAATAATTGAGCGTTTTCGATGTCGTTGATTACGAATCCGTCGTCCGATTTACAAAATCTAAAATGGCGGCTCTAATATGGCCGTTCAAAATCCTAAAAATGTATTTGATTTCAATTAAAGTAGATACCAGGGGATTTTCCGGGGTAACATTTACGAATGTATTCCCACTTTCGAAAATCAAAATGTCCGATTATTTTGTGTGGCGGATGAAAATCAAAATTCAAAAGAGTAGATCTAATATGGCGGTCTAAAATTCAATATTTCGCTCGATTTTGATTTGATAAAGGCATTGAGATTTATGAATAAGAAATCGTTTGATATTTGTCACATGGGTCTTTTTTTTTTGGCGATGAAAGCGAATCTGATTTCAGTTTTCAAACAATCAAAATGAAGGATCCAATATTGCGGAACGAAGTTCAAAATGTTTTGAACTGATTTGAGATGCATAATGAGTGATACTCAAAATTTACGAGAAACTAATTTTTAGACATTTGTATAAAAGTTTCGAATTTTTGTCCGCCATATTGGATCCACCATTGTGAATTTTGAAAATTTGACAATGGATTTCTTATCAAGGACCTCAAAACCCTTCGAGTAAAAAGTTTCGAGCTAATTGCATGAAAGGAAAAATTCGTTTCCAAAATCTACAAAATGGCATGCCTAAAATGAATCTTCCATTTTGACTTTTAAAATCTGAGTTCAAATTGGTACTCAGCGAATAATCGGAGCCTGTTTTATCTGGACGTACCTTTTTTGTTCGGCCATATTGAATCCATTATTTTGAATGTTCAAAATATGAGTTTAGACTCAATTAATAATTAGTGACCCAAAAAACGACCGAGTACCAAATTTTCTCAGTTTTTCGTAATTTTGTATTACTATTTCGTACGTTTTAATACGATACTTTTTGTATCCCATAATTTACAAAATTCTTTACTACAATACATGCATAACAAAATATTTATTGATAAGCATGCTATTGTTATAAATAAATAAACTCGAAAAAATTGCGTTTTTTAGAATAAATCTAATTCTGGCTAAATTAAAAGACAACAAAATCTTTAAAATATCTTTACAAATTTTTTCAAACTGCTGATTACGAATCCGGTGTCAGTTTTTGAAGATTCAAAATGGCAAATCCAATATGGAGGACGACAAAATTAACAATTGATCGGATTTGTTTGAAACTTGTTACTCGGGGGTTTTTGGAGTCGCTGATTGCGAATAGAATTTTGGATTTTAGTAATTTAAAATGGTGGCTCCAATATGACGGACATAAAATTGAAACTTGATCGGATTTGCTCGAAACATGTTATTCGAGTGGTTTTGGAGTCACTATCTACGAAAGTAGATGCAATAATGTAATGACACATAAAATAATAAAAAAATGAAGTCACGAATTTTGAAAATTTAATAAAGGATTCTGAATCAGCGACAACGAAAACCTCCGAGTATCAACCTTCAATCAAATGCGATCAATTTTTAATTTTCTGGCCGCCAATTCATATAAATATTGTTTTCTATATCAAGTAAATACGAAATGGTAAATATTTTAATGTGCTAATCATTAAATAATTCAAATTTGCTTGATCTTCCTTCTTTATGAAAATTAGCAGAATCATTTTTAAAAATATCCATGGAGGAGTTCTTCGACCGAACGTATAATTCACAAGATTGTTTTTCTTGAGAATTTTATGATCATCTTGTCGGAATTAATCCTCTTCAATGAAACAATAATGTCATAAATCCCAGGAAAAAGAAATTTCCGTTTCCGTTTTGCAAATGCGTGCGGATATGAAATGCTTATTTCTGCATTGTAAAAATTTTTTGTTTAATATAGCCTGAAGCCTCGATTGCATCGATTACTATCTGTGTTATGATCTTATTTAATATTCGTGGTGTTGCACATTTCTTTTTTACTTGAAGTAATACTTGATGTAAATATCTCTTGGTTGATTTTCTTACTGAAAATGCAAACAGAAGTTGGCAACATAAAATGGTGAAAAACTTTTTGAATCTTTCACACATTTTCCCCTAAGAATAATTTGTCATTGTAACTAATTTGTTTATTTTACAAAAGGAATTATAAATTGCTAAGCTAGTTGTTTCCTGGGATATCATATATTGTGGGAAAATAATTGATATTGTTGAAAACAAATTATTGTTCTTTAAAACAAAATGAATTGTTTTAATATCAAATAATAAGTCTAACGAAATTAAAATTAAAAAATGTTTGAACTACGTTGTGAATAGTTTTGTTAATTTTGATCATTTAGATACTTTCGTTTGTTTCGTTTATTGTATGCGTACAGTTCGATTGTTTCGTTTTAATCCCATTTCATGTCTTTGTTTCAGTAGTTTTATTCGATACCTTTACTCCATTTCCAGAGTGAACGAATTGTTTTGTTTATTTTTGTATCACGAACGTCTTTACCTTTCCTCGTTTCCCTTTTCTTCATTTGTTTCGTCACGTTTGTTTATGTTTGTTACGTGTACTGTGTTTGTATACTTTGATTTGTTTTGTTTACTTTCCTATATCGATTAAATCATAACCCTTACAAGAATGATACGATAAAACATTTAAAGTTAGTTTAGTTTTTTTTTCTTCGACTTTTATCGTATCAATTACTAATTAGTTTCAAAACTATTAAAAACTTATTCTGTGCGATACTAATTTAAACCTGTTGAACATTTATCGCATTGTGATAATGATTTTCAAATATTCTTTTGTATTTCTAATTACGAAATAAATGTTACTAACTATTTTTTTTAATAATATGAGAAACTAAGTTTGTATGTTTTTTTTATCATTAAATGTATAGTATCGTTGACTTTATTGCAATGTGTATATATTTTTATCCTAATTATACCATTTTATAATCTCAACATTTAGGTAATTGATTAACCTTCAAGCTAGAAAAAAATTCGTTCAACCAGACTCAACCAAATGATATGCAAAGCGTTTGAGCCAGAACCCCCTTAGACCTAGTACTTGTTTACCAATTCTGATTTTTAGAGTTAGTTAAACCCGATATAAATCGCATCACGTAATTGTAAATTTCGATACTGATCGATGTGCGTTGGAATGTGCATTCAGGACTTTCCGAATTTAACCAAGTTCTCCATTCGTTTTCACAATTAATGCACGTGTGCAGCATGTCAAATGCGGGTTATAATTTACGTAGGAAATCCCGGCAATATAAAAGTCGTGCAAAAAGACGGTGACTCACGTATTCCAGATGAGGGTAACTTAATAGCGCCCCAAACAGGAAATTGAGAATACGGTCCCATTACGCTTTCGATCGATTTTAGTTCCGTCAAAATAGCCAATCAATTTATTCCAATTTAATTGCGGAACTTGGAGAAATTTAGAGGGTTTATGCCAAAATAAACAAATATTATCATCTCTTTATAAATCTGAATTCCAAAAAATTATAATCTAAATTAAACAAAGGGTTACTATGAATTAGTCAATTTTTATAATTTCTATAACAAATCCTTGTGGAATTTTTATAATAATCTTGAGGAAAGTACAATAATCTCCAAATTAATTCCAAAAATATTTTGAATATACTATGAAACATTTTTTAGAATTTTTAAAAAATGTTTATTAAAATTGAAGCAGCACATTAAGTAATGTTCCAATCGCTACGTTTCACTTCAAGTTTTTCAGACATAACCTGAGCAGTAAGACCACAATTATTTTCGTTGCATCTCCCCATGAATCATCGCTGGTATTTCCCAGAACTACTTCACTACAAAAAGAATATAAATCATATTTTACTCTCTTCGTCACCAGTTCGTCTTCTTCGTTGAATAAAAGAAGTTCAGCTCTCCACAGACAAAAAATAAGAAATGCAAGAAAGAAATGCGCGGATGCCAGAAACTGGCTGTTCGTGCAAATTGCAAGTGACAGTGAAGCTAAAAATTGATGGTTTGGAAACCACATTATGATAATTGAAAATTTTCGAAAATACCAATTTGGGTAATGTTAAAAAATAAAAAGTTGTAGTAAACTGAAGATTTTAATAACTTAAATTAAAGAAAAGTAATTTCAAGTGTTCGATTCATATATTTTGTTTGGTTTATTTATAAATTATTCATGATTCGATTGTATCTTGTCATGTTTGTTTTTCTTGTTTTCTGAGATTATTATGTTTGTTTGATACATTTGTTTATAATATTTTTACTTTCTTTAAACTGTGTCTATATTTTACTCTGTATTTTATTGTGGTATTACTCCTGTTTTCTATCCATTCTTTGTTTCATATGTTCCGTCTGTTTTGTACAGTATGTTTTGTATATTTGTACATTTTGTTCTGTTTGTTTTTATGACGTCTTTTGTCAGTTCCGTATGTTTTGATTTGTCTGTTTTGTACATTTTTCTGTTTATTTTGTTTCGATTTACCCTTAGGGTGCGTTTGCATCCTTTTTATCGTCATGCCTATTTCCTATCAATGTCATGTTTATTTGGTAGATTTGTTTTGTTTCATTTGCTTCCTAATTGTTCCTCCAATTTATACTACCTACTATTGTATTGCATTTTGTTTACATGCTTTTTGATTTATGTTTACACGTTTCTTATATCGGTATTATATGCATCGTCTGTTTGATTTTATACCTTTGTCAGTTTCTTACGTTTCGTATTATTAGTCTGTTCTATTTCTGTTGTTTTTGTTGTTGCATAACGCTTGCTTCGCGTTTGTTTTGTTTGTTTCCTTTCATTGTAATGTTTGGTTCGTACAATTGTTTATTTAGTTTTGCTTGCTTTTGATTTGTTTTTTATAATTATTTTGTTTACATTGCAATTTTGGTCTACATTGTTTGTACCCCTTTTTAATTTATTTTGTGTACTGTTGCTATGTAATTATTATTTTGTCTGTGCCGTATGTGTCGTCTGTTTTTATAGGATTTCATTTGTCAGTTTTTTAAGTCACGTAAGATTTCTATGATTTATAATCTAGTCTGTACTACTTGTATTTTGCTTTGCGTTTATATTACATACGTATAGCATATGTATATTTAGTTCCACGGTTGTCCACATTACGTCGCTGGCATTTTTTCTGTTCCCGCGAAAATAGTGTCAAAAAAGTGTCTTGTATGCTTTAGCTTTTGTTTACCAATAATAGTTTTTGAAATAAACGCAAAAAATTAAAAAGAATAGCGTTTTTCCGGTTTTCTCTTGGTTGTCACCATGACAAGTGCATTTTGCCAATTTCCTTCATGTATTCGAATTCAGCACATCAAAATACGTCAGAAAACATATGCCGCTAAAGATTGTCGGAACGTCCTTTTCGGAAGTATATCCGTTTATTTTTTTTTTAATGTTTTAGCCGCATTTATTTCATACTTTTTTTCAACATATTAAACGATTAATCTCATATCATAATTTATAATGGTGGACGCAATAAACGTTAAAAACGTTTTCTTCCGTTTCATTTGTCAACTTTTCCAGTTGTGGATGTACACTTAGTAACACATAGCGACAGAATAGTATACCGTACTACAGTAATCAGAACGTTTGTCTATACTTGCATGGAGTGCAAATCAGAACAAAATTTGGCCTTAATTTCATGATCTTGATCATCGCAATCATAAGGTGATATTTTTATAAGAATATTCAAAATCCCATACCTCTTTAAAGAGATTCGAGAGTAGACCATCGATAAGATAGAAATTTACAGTAAAAACCGGTTTTACTCTGTTAAAAAATAGCTCGAAAATCTTTACAAAACATTTATCTGCCCTTTATTGAATATATTGTCTGCCATTTTGAATTATGAAAATCTTACTTCAGTTTCGTAATGAGCATCCGAAGAAAACCTTGTATATAAAATTTCATACAAATCAGTAAATATTTAAACAAGTTGTCCCATAAATTTGTTCCGCCATTTTGAATTTTGAAAACCTCTATGTAGTTGTAATAAAAAACGAAATAACCCAGTGCGACATTTCATATAAATCGATGGATATTTTAAAAAACTGTCGGCCATTTAGAATCCGCCATTTTGAATTTTGAAAATGTTACCTTAGAGGCGTGATCAATTACCGCAACAACTGTTAATTATCAAATATCATGCAAGTCTATGTATATTATAACAAAAATGTCCATCATATTTGATCCGCCATTTTGAATTTTATAATCTTACCTCAAATCTACCGAAACAACTTTTAAATATCGAATATTTCGCAAGATAAACGATATTTTAAGAAATTGATCGACAAATGGGATCCGCCATTTTGAATTTTATAATCTTACCTCAAATCTACCGAAACAACTTTTAAATATCGAATATTTCGCAAGATAAACGATATTTTAAGAAATTGATCGACAAATGGGATCCGCCATTTTGAATTTTGAAAATCTTACTTTAGAGGCGTTATTAACTACCGAAACAACTGTCAATTATCAAATATCATACAAGTCCTGGTATATTTAAAAAAACTGTCCACCATAATCGATCCGCCATTTTTAATTTTTAAAATCTTACCTCAAACCTACCGAAACAACTCTTAAATATCGAATGTTACAAAGGTAATCCATATTCTTAAAAAATTGTCGGCCATATTGGATCCGCCATTTTGAATTTTGCAAATCGAACCTCTAAGTAGTCATAATAAACAACTACACAACCATGTATGACATTTCATATAAGTGGATCGATATTTTTAAATATTGTCGGCCATATTGGATCCGCCATCTTGAATTTTGAAAATCATACCTTAGAGGCGTCATCAACAACTGATAATTATAAAATGTCATGTAAGTCGATATATATTTAAAAAAAATGTCCAGTATATTATATCCGCCATTTTGAATGTTGAAAATTTGACTTCTATCTAAATTAACGATGGTTTCATAGGTTCTTCGTTTCTTTTTTCTTTCTTTGTTTAAATTAGCATGCAAATTTTGTATTTGAGATGAAATTTGCAATTATCGACAGGACAACTGGATATCCTTTCCTAGTAACATCTGTCCACGTGCTGCTTGGCTGAATGGCCAATAATTCGCACCTCGACTTTGCACATAAGTGGACGGTTTCTCGACGAGACCCTGGCCTCCTTAGGTCCGCGTCGAAAGTATCGTTTGATTCGCTCGCGAGTTATTATACATTAAAACGACAAATCGTGATTAGGGTGAGAACGCAGCGACCTTCGGTTTAAAGCCGGTCTCTGGACGCAAAGTACCGCACGTAGACCCACGATTATAATTAATTCCCGTACGTGAAGAAATTTCGAATGTCGCCAGCCATTTTGTCCGATTCCGTTCCATCGATTAAACACCAATGCCGAACAGTTATGGTCTATTAAACACGGTAAATATCCTCCATTAGCTGCAGGGGAGGGAAACGTCTACGAGGGGTTATGAACTTTGCCACTTCCGGTAAGCTGGAGGTTGCAATTTAGGTGTGAAAGAGTGCAAGAACCTGCCGATTCTTAAGAATGGGTTAACTACAGCTGCTAAATTTAAAAGCTGCCTTTGAAAAACATTTGTTCTTGGAGGTCAAAACTGTCATTGCACCATAGGCCACGTTATATCCGCCATTTTGAATTTTATTTATTTCTTGATTTGGATGCCAGATTCGTTACCAGATATTTTCAAAAAACTTGAATGTAGAATTACATAAAAATTCACTTTTTAAATTTTTTCGGCCATAATGTATCCGCCATTTTGAATTTCTTAATCCCAATAAGCGACTTCAAAAGGTCCAGACACGAATTTTTAAAGTCACGGTCAAGGGTAAGCGAATAAACTTATATGTTTCATAGATGTTATTCATTCGGGCGGCCATTTTTGTTTCCCAAAAATTAATTTCCAAAAACATATCTTAATGGTATAATTGTTTTGACGGCATAAAGGAATTGTGAATAGGTCAATTTTCAGTCGATGTGAAAAATTGTAATACGGTATGTTTTTAAAAATGAAAATTAATTTATATATTTTTGAAGACCCTAAGTACAAATTTGACCTTAGATTTTGAAAATCCAAAATGTCGGATTTAAGATGGCCTATCAAATGTAAATACTAACTTGATTGAAATGAAACTGGATGAGTGTTTATGGAGTTTTGGGTCGTTAATTACCAGCTGACTTCAGATTTTAAGAATTAAAAATGGCGGATCCAATATGTCGGTCCGAGTTTTCAGGAATACATATGAAACTTGTCGTTCCCGGATCTTTGCAGTCGATAAATGCAAACAAAAAGAAATAACCTAAGGATTATGACATTCAAAATGGAAAATCCAATATGGCGGATAATTTATTATTTTTATTACAGTTTGTATGATGTCAAATCAACCAATCAAAAACTTTTATTTCAGATAATTTTCTATGAGATCATCTTTATTTTAAAATCGTGGTTTCATATTCAAATAAGCCGAAAAATTGTGACGAGTTTATTTTTTATGCGTTTGACGAAAGTGTCTTCGGATTGTAAAACTTGTTCACTTTTAAAATGGCGTTGTTCGGACCCGTATATGCAAATTTGACAAAAAGTCGCGTACTTGTAGACGCTTAAAATTTACATACGCTTGCCAACTAAATAAAAACTACAAATTATATACCGTGCAATAGAAATTGCTGACGAATCATTGTTTTTTCCATGCCGTTAGACAACAGATATCAAGAACGTAGTTTTCATTTCGTGCAACAATTCGCAGCCAGAAACTTTATGGCTAGAAATAAAATCGTTAACAATGCGTTATTGGAGAAAACTACTTTTATGCGCTCAATTATACCGACACAATTTAATAGACTCATCGCCTCAAGATTTCAGATTAATGTTCAATTTGACAATTAAATTGTTTCGGAAAGTTACAATTGAGGGATTGTTGATTGCAGTGTTGAACAGTGCGAAAAATAATTACATATCTTTGACAAATTTAAGTGCATATTGTCGACTTGTTGTTTTTTTTGTACCTGTAAGTTTCTACTTTTCATTGCATTTTTCATGAAATACTGAGATAAAAAGCAATAAAGTAAAACGGTAAATTTCCTCTTTATACTGGGTATTATTAAGAGTTTCATTATTTTCTTTTGTAATTTTTAAATGTCAGTTTCAGTTTGTTAGTTTAATCATTCAATCAGTAAAAGTAATTTTCAATTAACAGTTATGAGCTGTTATAAATATATAAAAATAACAAAACGAGTTATGAAACCCTGCGAACAATTTAGGTAGGATACTCATGAGAATGTCGTAGGAATTCGCGAATTCCAAAAATTGATTCAATTCTAAATACTAGAAATAAAGTTATATTGTTATAAATATTAAATGAAATATTTAATTTTTTTCTCATAAGAATCTCACTTGAATTCTCATGAAAATCGTGTTTCAATTTCTCATAAGAAAAGTCTCATGAGAATCATATGAGAATCCTTCCTAAAATTTTTCGCAAGGAACCTTTAAGCCTCAAGAACATTCGACAGTTTTTTTAAGAATTTTGTGAAATTGTTTAAATTTTGACGATTCCGTTAAATAATTAAATGTCCCCAGAAATTACAGTCTATTTCTTGAAAAACTCATCACTTTTCAGTTAACGCGTCATGAATTTTTTGAAACGCCATTTTGAGGACCCCATTTTGATTTTTTTCAATTTCAAAGCGTATAGGTTTTAATATGTAACACTCGACAATATGTCGAAAAAATACACCCTATTTGATCAATTATGAATATTATTGATGAAAATATGTTCTGAAGTGGTATAATTGTCAGGGGTTTTTGAAGGTCGATAATCAGGAATTTGAGGTTAGATTTTTTAAATTTCAGATGGCTGATCCAGTATAGTATACCAAAATTCATTCAAACATTTCAAAATGCGAGAAAATATATGGATACGAGGTTTTTTGGGGTCATTTATCACGAATTTTAGGTTAGATTTTTAAAATTCAAGATGGCAGATCCGATATTGCCGACCAAATTTCATGAAAGAACTCAAAATCATATGAATGTTATCAATTATGTTCATAATCGATCAAATAAGGTTTATTTTATTGACATGTTGGTGTTTTGAAGAGGTTAGGTTGATTCTGGGAAAACCAACAAAATTAGCAGTTAAAGTTGACAGATTTTGTGCACTTTTTTTGCGAATTATAACTGTAATAATGATATAAAAATATTGCTTTTTCAATTGTTCGTTAATTATATGTAATATATTTTTTCAAAATACAATATTAAACTAAAAAAAAATAATACAATAGTTTTTTTTTGTAAATAATCTTAAAAAATACTAGATGATTTGTATTCAATGTAACAAAAATATCAAAAGTTTACTTATTAACATAAACATTAAAAAAAGGAAAATTTTTACATTAGATACAAATCGAATTTAAGGTGCCAAAACTCCAAATGAAATTCTCAATACCCTCAGTACAAAGTCATAGATTTAAAAAAAAATGAATTCGGACATCAATTAACAAAAATCTATATTTATTCATTTTTTCTAAATTTAAAATGCCTTGGCATGAAAGATTTTCTCTTAATTAACATCGAATTGAATTAAACGTCCAGGAAAAAATGGTGTCACATCATACTTAAATAGAGTATAATAATAGATTACACACTGATGATAAGAAAATTGATTTGATTATAGAAACTGAAAAATATAAAAGTTATTTTGACATTCCATTTGTAATGTAAAAATTGGTATTCGTGTCCTAATTTTCAACTAACTAATCAGAAGTTTTGTTTATGTTTTCATTTTCATTTCATTCTTAAAATGTCTACTTATGTCTAGTGTGATATTTCTATACATAAAAAATCTGCATTAATTGTCAATGTAATTCGTGTCTCATTTTTCTTTTATACTAACTAATATGCCTTTTAGTTCTAAAATAAGTTAATTATATTAATGTTTCCATATTAGTCAATGTTCAAAATGAATAGAAATGTAATTTGAAATATTTAAACTGAAAATAATATTAAAATGCCTAGACTTTTCTCACCTTTTTTATCCTAAAAATCCAGCAGGATCTTAAAATCACGTCTTAAGTTTGTTATAATATATTCTTAATTGGTAGTATTTCTTTTTTTTTTGTGCACAGAGCACACTAACTTTTAACTTTTATCTTCGCTCTTTTTTGTAAATTACTTTGTACTCAGCCTCCTTGTAATCTTCGTGACTGTATGACAAATGAGTTGTTAAATAAATCCAAATAAATCCAAATATACTTACGTAATGTATTAAATCAATTTTATTAAATTACTATATTATTATCAATTGTTAAAATTAATAAATTAACTGTATTATAAATGTACAAAACTTACCTACAAAAAGAATCTACAAAATACCCAATTTGAATTTTAGGTAAGCTTTTGGAAATGTTACAGACACAAAGAAAATTTTTAATAAACCATTTTCGTGTATTTTTGCTTTCTAGTAACGAATATGTTAACACTTTCTTTGGTTAAACCTCTTTTTCAATTTTAATTTTAGCACTTTAGGCCAGTCAATTTCAGAAAATCACAGAAAATTATCATAATTTATAGACAACATGTTGATGTTGAAAACAAAATAGGATATAAAGATTTAATGTAAAAAATGGCATTCGTGTCCTAATAATTTTAAACTAACTAATCAGAAGTTTTGTTTACGTTTTCATTTTCATTTCGTTCTTAAACTAAGTCTACTTATGCTTAGTGTGATATTTCTATACATAACAAATTTGTATTAATTGTCAATATGACAGTAATGTAATTCTTGTCTATTTTCCTCTTATACTAACTAATATGCCTTTTAGCTCGAAAATAAGCTATGTATATTAATGTTTCCGTATTAGCCAATGTTCAAAATTAATAGAAATGTTATTTGAAATATTTCAACTGAAAATAATACTAAAACGCTTAGAATTCGAGACTTTTTTCACTTTTCTTATTCTAAAAATCCTCTGGGATCTTAAAATCTTATATTAAATGAGATTAGTTATAATATACTTAAGTAATATCTTAAATAAATTTTATTACATTACTATATTATCAATTGTTAAAATTAATAAATTAACTGTATTATAAACGTACAAAACTTACCTACAAAAAAACCTACAAAACACCCAATTTGAATTTTAGGTAAACTTTTGGAAACGTTACAGACACAAAAAAATTTTTAATAAACCATTTTCATGTATTTTTGCTTTCTAGTAACGAATATTTTAAAACTTATCTTGTTTAAAACACGTTTTAAAGTTTTCAATTTTAATTTTAGCACTTTGGGCCAGTCGATTTCAGAAATTCACAGAAAATTATCATAATTTATAGACAACATATTGATATGGAAGGAAAATAGAATAAAAAGGTTTAATGTATTAAAAATTGATTTAAAAAAATCTATTGAAAAAAAGGCCCCTGAACGGCACGTAGATATGCATTCTTCAAGGGCCTTCGATTTGCAAAGTTTAACTGACCGTAAAATCGCCAATGTTTATTGTATATAGAGAGTTTAATGCTTTTTACACAAAATTGTATATCCTCTAGATGCTTCTATACAAAACTTCATGCAAAAAGCATTAATCTCTCTTCAAAACAAAATAATCGTTTTTGTAAGATAAATATTGACCCAGTTACGGGTATTTGAAATTTGCAAATCGAAGTCACTTGAAGTATACATATCTATATACTATTTAGAGGCCTTCTTATGCGACAGTTTTTTTTAAATCAATATTTAATAGATTAAATCTTTTCATCACATTTTTTTTAAACGTTCTCCATAAATTAGAATAATTTTCTGACATTTTTTGAAGTTTCGGTTGACTAACCCAAGATTAAAATTAAAATTGAAAACTTCTTTACTTTTAAATCTAAAAATTCAGCAACTAACTAAACTATAAGTAAAACCAATTAATTGATGAAGAAAAATTTACCCCAAATAATTTACTTAGTTAATGTTTACTCATTTAATTTTATTCTAACATTTTATTAATTTTTTCTAAGGATTTGAATTGGTGACATAATCTTAGAAATTTGGTAAGAACAGTTGAAAGAGTAAAAATAACACGTTTTCCCGAGAACAATGATTCATGATTCTAAAAGTTAAGCAAACGTAATGGCCCTTCCAGTGTTTAAAATTGCATAACACGTACGTCATTACCTGCGTAAAAGTAAATGTATTTATTTAAAATTATATGTACACCGAGAAAAACGTGACAATGTAAGATTAAAGTGTACAAATTCAGTTTATGTTAGTGTAAGTGTTGCATAAGCACTCTTTAAGTTTGCAAAATAAAATACTTAAAATTTCCTTCTTTATTATGCATTGTGTGACATCCTATGTGTCAGTTTATTACAAAATTTGAATTCAAATAATCTTAAAATATTGAAGTAACTTTTTAAACATGTAAAATTGCAAACAAAATTATAAACAATTCATTAGCTGTCATGAAAATATATGTTTAAAACTCTAATATTTAAAGTATTCCTGTCTGACGTTTGTCATTTTTATGAACATATAAATTATATATCTTTTAAGTTAAGATTTATGAATGAATTCTATTACATAAATGTAAGTATCTGATAGCATACAATATGTAGACCACATTTTAAAACAAATTAATAATAAATAATACGAGATTAAGTGTAAATAATAGACTACCCAAGTAAATAGTTACGCACAGAAGCAATTCTTACATATTCATTAATTTATTGACGTTATTTAACTATTTTCATATTTTAATAAGTCATGATTACCAAAAATTTATTAGTGGTATAACATGAAAATGAAAAATCCCAAGTTTCAGTCTCCCAACACACTTTGTATGTCGTTAGATAAATTTACATAATCTACATTAAAGAGGAAGTCTCGAAAGATAAGATTTGATACAGGTGCTTCTTTAGTTCTTAAATCACACGAATGCATAATCCAAGGTTCAATAACACTACAGAATAAATAATCCCATCAGACAACAATTGCGACTACATTGTTTGCCAGTGTATAATTTATTAGCTAAGCATAAATGGGTGTTTATAATAAATATAAATAAGAGCATGTTCATTGTACGTACTGTGATGTTTCTGTGATTCGTTTTTAAAATATAGTAGACTTTTTTACATTTTAAAACTTTTAAATACAACTACATTCTTCATTCGATGATTAATATTTGTAAAGTGTTATAAATTATTTCTTTTGCGTCAAAAGCAAAGTAACAAATAAGATAGGGACTTTAGAAGTATTCTTTTCTAAAGTATTTTTAAAAGTGTGAAAAATAACTTTTATTATATACGAATAAAAAAGTCACAATCTGTAAAGTTTCAAGTAATAATAATTAGAAATATTATTGAATCACTGTACTGTTGTATTTCTATGTAAACTAATTTAAATTTAGAGTTTTAAAATGTACTGTAAAAATTTGTTTACCGAAGTGTATAACACTTGATTATGTTCATTTAAATATACAATTTTTTAATACAATAAACTACAAATTATTAAGTTACATTTAGTTCTCTCAGACAAATCTAGGTTTTAAAGTCAACAACATTATTTATCTTTGTCAGTATCAAATTATGCTGTGTGACATTTAATAATGTACTTCCGCTAAGTTTTTTATATATATAGTTTGTAAATATATTGCAAGAAAGTAAAGTATTGTTACCATGAATTTAAAGAAAATGAAAATTACAAGAAGAGTACTTGTATATACAAAAAGATAATTGATAGTTTAAATAGATGCATTTGACATCTGTGTTCTGGGGAATATGTTTAATGAGTATTTAAAAGGTTGATTCGAAAAAAAGCTTTAACACATTGTAACCTTGAAAGGTCGACTATGATTAGCTTTCGATTTCACATTGGTAGCTATGTAAATTTTTAATAGACGAAAATCAATTTCATGCTTCGATGACAGAACTGCGTAATTTGAAGATAAAAATATAACGTTTTTAAACTATATGTACACCGTTTATTTGGGGATATATATTAAAAAATATATTCAGGATAAAAAATGTGTTTGCGTGAATCGTTTTTTATTATTCTTGAATGAATTATAATTACAACTCTATGTCTGTACAGTTTTCAATTGAAAAAACCAATAAAAAACAACTGAATTATTGAATAAATTACAATCTTTATTATTTTTCTATCAAAGGAATGTTCTCTTATTAAATGTTTATAAAATATTATTGAAACTCTTGTGATATGATTTCATTGTATCACTTTACGGAAACTTTAGTTTCATAGAGTTTCTTTGCTGCAATTACATAAATTCATTTTATTTTGTAGTTTATTTTATAGTTACATTACGAGCAACAAAAGAAAACAAAATTATTATTTTTACAATGCAATATCTTTATTTGGTATTAAAAAATGTTAATATCGGTTTTAAAGGTTTTTTAAACTTGTTTTTGTTTATTATTTCTTAACCAATTCACTATAGATTTACAGTTTGTAAAATGTAAGCAAATGTACTAAATGTATATTAAAACTATCTATAGAAATGTTCAAAATAATTTATTTGGAGCTCAGACATAACAACATTAATAACTTATCATTCATACCACATTACATTTATAGTAAAGTCATTCATGCTCATAAACACAAAAACATAATTTTTTTTGTCAACATATTAGTGAAAACAAGAAGAATTATTTATTATTTTTTCAGATGATTTTGTCTTATGCTGATCAAACTGTAAGGGAAGAGGTTCGGTTTGGACATTTTTTAATTTTTTGCTAATAACTTTTCCTCAACTGGATAAGTATTATGCAGACGTATGCATATGTATGGATAGCTAGAGACCTTAGTTAACATCTTGAAGCACGGTAGTCCTCTCAGGGACCACCTTTTCTGCCAGATAATTTAATTTATAAAAATTAAATTTTGAGGTATTTAAAAATATTGGTTAGTTTTTATAATAGCTAAAGTATTTATCTGCAATATTATATCAGTAGTATTCAAATTTCATTTGTTGTAAAAATGTTATAAATAAACAAACACTACAAAAAAAGCATTTTCCAGCTTATTTCAGTTTCGATTTTCATGCAATTTTTAATACGGGGTTTTTATGGTGACTGATGACGAATCCAGGGTCAGATTTCGAAAATTCAAAATGGCGAATTCAAAATGGCGGTACCAAAATTTTCAAAATAACATGTACTTATTTAATTAAAAGATATGAAAATTATTACTTGGTAAGGACGGTCGATTTACTAGGGAATACAAGTTTGAAATAAAATGTTAAAATTGGACCTTTGGGCTTTAATATAAACCACAATAGATGAGAAAGGAAATATGTAAATATACGAGATTTTGTACATTCCTGGCTGTCCCGTCTGGGGTCCCTCAAGGATCGCATTTGGGGCCTCTGTTGTTCAATATATTTATTAATGATATATGTAACATTTTCAATTTTGTTAATCCCTTACTATATGCCGATGACTTAAAACTATTTGCGGTTATTAAATCTCCTTTTGATTCACTTAGGTTTCAAGATGACTTAGACAATTTGTCAGACTGGTGTATTCGCAATAGTTTATCTCTCAATCTAACTAAGTGTAAGCACTTAACTTTTACCAGGAAAACTCGTGAAACTGAAAACAGATATAGCATCGATAACACTACTTTGGAAAATGTCTCAGTTATACGAGACCTGGGGATAACTTTCAATAGTTCCTTAACCTTCAATGAACATCTAAGTGAGGTTGTAAATAAGGCATATAGGTCACTTGGATTCCTCATTAGAACTACCAGATCATTTAATGACACTTCTACAATAATTTACTTGTACAAAACCTTAGTAAGATCTGTTTTATTGTTTAGCTCACAAATTTGGTCACCTTATACGCAGTTAGGTATCAATTATTTGGAATCTATACAAAAAAAGTTTATACGTTTCCTATCATTTAAAACAGACCACCCAATGCATTATTTCGATCACAACTTTTCATCTTTCTCTGAGGAATTTAAGTTACCAACTATTGCCTCTTTGCACACTTACAATGATTGTGCATTTACAAGAAGTGTTTTAACTGGTAATATCAAGTCTCCTGAGATCGTGTCACTGTTCTCTCATAGACACCAGAGGTACAATACCAGGAGTTTTCGTCCACTGTACGAAGGAGCTGCTAAGAGCAATACATCTTTCTTCTCGGTTGTGAATCGTTTAAGAAGAACTTGGAATACTCTGTCAACACAATGTAGAGATTCTTTACAAAATAATTCTTTTTTTATTAAATGCAAAGATGATGTCCTTTGCTTCTACGATAGTTGAATTTTTGTTCTTAATATATATGTTTATTTACTTTGTTATTCCTGGCGGCAATTCTACAATTCTACGTTTATTATGTAATTATATTTTTGTACTTGGGCGTTTTCGCCCATCTCAAACTAAAAATAAATAAATAAATAAATAACTTTTTGTTTTTTTTTGTATTTCTCTTAATCTTTTTGATATTTTATTTATATTTTTGTATGCTCCTTTTGTTTTTGATGCTTGGCTGTAAAATTGTAGAGCCTCATAACGATTTTGCAGCCTCGAACAGGCTTCGGAGGTCCATGGACATCCAATCTTTACTCAGGCCCTAAAATTCTAATCTTGGATCCGACATTTTCAATATTGAAAATCCGACACCACATTTGTAATCAGCGATCCCGAAAACCCCCGAGTAATAAATTTCAACCATTTTCCAAAGAAAAATGTGTGCTTCAAAGGATTAAACTGCTATTGAAGAAAGTAAATTGATTCTGTCGACTAGGAAATTTTGGTTAAACATTTAGTAGTCGTAATTTTTTGCAAATAAAATTTGTTGGTTCTGGTATGGACACAATTGAAAAATCTACTAAAAAATGGAAAAATGAAGTAAAACTGCACCAGATATACACAAACATGAGAATTTATGATTTCAAAAATCTTCAATGACAAAACAACAGAAAATGGCACTATTGATACAGTAGAACCTCTCTTATTCTAATTAGTAAAGTTTTTCAAGATGGCGCAGACCTCTCTTATTCTAATTTTCCCCTTACCCCCACTTACTTTGCTTGCGAGCTTGTGATTCGTGGACAATATTTTTCGTGACTTTTCGTGTGATAGTGGGAGAAGACTTGTGGGGGAACGATTAGAATAAGAAAGGCAATTAGAATAAGAGAGGTCCTACTGTACCTGTTTTTTCTTCATCCGCTTCACAATGTTTACATTGGCCGATCGCAGTCAATTTGATGGTAGTTGAGGTGGTCAAAAACCAAGGGTCGATTATAAATTGTACAATATAATGTGATTTGATAAAAAAAAAAGAAATGTTCACAATCAAACCAATTCGGGTATCCGCAACCTAATATTGTAGCTATAGTAAAACCTCATGAAAACAAAATTTCTTTTACACATTGTGGATGTCTCTATTAAATCACTAAATATATGTAATAAATTTACGATATAACTATGCTTTGCATTTATCTTTTCCTTTGATTAAATTTGATTTGTATGGCTTTAGAATACTGAAAAATGGATTTGTGGCGAAGTATATATGTCAAAAAATCAACTTGTTCACAGCAAAAAGCAAAAGTGACTTTTTGATTTCATATTCGCACAAAAGCTATATGTAACGACACACTTGACATTTTTCAAATTTGATTCATTTCTTTTCAATCAAAATGTAGGCAGTGGTGTTCACAACTGAATGATGTTCACAACTGAATCTCTTACTTTACAATATGACTTTTTTTGACATGCAACATACAGAAATTGTACTTTTATTTAACTTTTCAATTGGAAGGTCAGTCTGTAAAACAACTTTTTTAAGTTGTGGCTCGCCTTTTGGCAATGTACACGGTTGCTTCATCTGTATATGTTTTATTATTTTGTTGGCCAATAAAGACAATTTATTATTATTATTATATGTTATTAAACAGACGCCGATACTAAAATGATGTAATTTTATAACAATGATTGAAATGAAGTAACATTAAAAATTATACGGTTCAGCATATTTGTCTATATCTATTGTAATTAATGTCAGACTCGTCTTACATAAGATTACACCTGTCATTTTACTACAATTCCCCAGTAAAGGAAATCATAATAAATATATATAATACAACTTTTTCCTTTCATTACAAATCCTAATTAATTTTCAAAAATATTTGACACTATATAATTTTAAACACTATTTCACTTTTACTTTTCCAAAAATTAATACAATCATTTAAGATCATACAAATTTAAGTAATGGACTTATCCCAAGAATTCTAAAAACACTAAATACGACATAAAAATGTTAAAAGTAAAATTCTGTTATTGGTAACAAAACAAAATAACATTTACGAATGACGGGTGTCGTATTTTGAATAAGTTTTCGATGGTAAATGGTAATAATCGAACTATGTATGACAATTTACGAATTATGGAAAATTAATAAAATAATTTGATAGTAACCTCCAAAATAGGTGGTCGTCCGTGGTGAACTAAGGTCGCCGTCGCGAGGTTTTAAACGCAGATGATCATTTTGTAAATCACCTTCCCCTTTGCCTTATCCAAAATATCTCCACTTTGCTTTTCAAAATTCGCATAACACTTTCGACTTTCACACGGCTGACATAATCGCAAAATTCAGAAATGAAAAGGACATCTCTCTCTTTCTTTCTTTCTCTCTCTCTCTCAATTGCGGCGACTGCGACCAGCTGTAAATTCGCTTTCGTCAGTGTGGCCAACACGAAGAAACTCGGTCGCTAAACATTTTTGAATATAAATTTGTGTTTTGGTCAAACGAGTTTTATGTATATTGTTCATCATTTATTGTTAATTTTTATAAATATTTTAGACGATCTTTTCATTTATCAACAATTTAAATTATTGTAATGCGAAAACGTTCATGTTGGCTACACTGCGCATCGATTTTAGAGAGAGAAATTGTTTCTCTCGGGAACGGGAAGGTCTTTGATGTATACATATGTTTACATATGTTTGTACACGTATATATACATGATACACATGTTGCACGTGCGAAGTACAGTAGGCCTTCTCTTATACTAATTCCTCTTATTCTAACTTCTTCTCTTATTCTAATTTTTTCACTTCCTCTAATCTAATTTCATGCATACAACATAACCTAAAAAAACTCTTTTTAAAAACAAAAACATTTAACGATAAGTCGGTTCGGTTATCTGTCTAATAAATAATAATGTGTAAATTAACATTGATGTAAAAACCTCTCACAAGATCATAGAAAAGTGCAAACGTTTTTGGCGGAAAATTAGAATACGAGAAGGAGACGCCATCTTGCCTGTCTGGACAAATTAGAATAATCGAAGGGCTACTGTATACACACGTTGAAAGTAAAAATGATCCCGTTCGGGATGTTACACTGTAAAAAATGATGGTGTAAAATTACTTACAGAATTGTAAAATTACAGTATGATTATCCTAGAAGTAGTGTAAAATCACTAGTCTATCAGAAATTTTACAACTCTGAGCGGTGTAAAATTACAATTCCACTTGGATTTTACCACTATCGTAGTAATTTTACAACAAAATTATAAAATAACTTCGTTCAGAGTAGGTAATCTACCTTGACCCTCTCTGAGCGTAGTAATTTTACTACTGCAAAAGAGTAATTTCACTATTTTGAAGATCGTAATTTTACTACGCTAGAAGTGGTAAATTTACAAGAGCATTGTAATTTTACAATCTTCCTAGGGGTTTCCTTTCGTTCAGAGTGGGTTTTTCTGTTTACCTATTGCCATAGTCATTTTACACTAAATTTTTTTACAGTGTACACTGTAAAAAATGCAGGTGTAAAATCACTAGGGAAATTGTAAAATTACACCGCACTGTTACAGCTCACATGGTAAAATCGCATCTCTCTGAGAGTGGCAAAATTACAATTCTGTTGAGTATTTTACTACGATAAATGTAAATTACTACAAAAATGGTAAAATTGTTGTCCTGAGAGTAGGTAATTTTAATTACCCACTCTGAGAGAGTAGTAATTTTACCTCTCTTAACACTTTCACTGTGAAGACCGAAAACTCGAAAGTGGGCTCAAAATGTTACGATGTTTCCGGCCAATTGGATATTTGTGCAGATATAGATGTTTATGTTTTCGAAGACGCTGATTACGAACTTGTAGTCAGTTTTCAAGCATTCAAAATGGCGGATCCAATATGGCTGACATTTCTTTTTAGATTCAAGCCGCCATGTTGACTTTTCTATTTAAAGTTTTAAAAATTTGTCCTCAAATTCAGATTCAGCGATTCAACATACCCAATACAACGTAACTCTAGTGTATATCTGTTTTTTTTATTCTCTATTTATTCAGTCTTTTATAACTACGTGTATAATGAAAAATGCTTAAAAATTGTCTGATTTTGAGCGGCCATATTGGCTTTTATTTTAAAATTTTCGGAATTTGACCTCAAATTTGGATCCAGCGATTCAAAATACCCAACAAAACAACGCTGGTATACAGGGCCTCCTCCCCCCCCCCCCCCCATTATTATCCGTCTTGTCTGTCCTCTTCTAACCCTCCTAATATTTGCCTAGTAAGGGGAAGACATTTTTCCCCACTCTGCCGACATACAGTTATAGAATGCGCATGCGTCAACCAGAAGAAATCAGTTTAGCCTTTCTTACATGGCGAGATGTCGCCACAGGATTACCGCTCCGTGAGAAGTGGTGGGGAACAACAACCGTGGGGTAAGGCAAATATTGGGACGGACCTAGTGGCAAATATTAGAGGGTAGCAAATATATCGAACGCATATATTGGGAGGGACTACTGTATATCTATTTGTTACGTGTGTACGCGAGGTCCACAACCAAAGGGTTAATATTACTATTCGACTGAAAATTACAACGAGTATATTGTAAAACTACAATCTTCCACATTAATATTTGTCGCATAAAGCGTTCACGAACTCACGAAGTGCACTGTAAAAATCCCTTTTTAAAATTACTAGTGAGTTGTAAAGCTAAACCACAGTTTTACTAACGAAAGTGTAAAATCACAACTTTGAAAAATGTAAAATTCCTATTTGGCTAGGTATTGTACCACTGCAATAGCAATATTACAATAAAATTGTAAAATTACTATTCTCATTGGGTCGTAATAATTACCTGTATTCTGAGAGAGTAGTAATTTTACTACTCTGAAAGTTGTAATTTTTACTACTTTGGAAGCAGTAAATTTACAAGATTAATGTAATTTTATTACTCTAGAAGCTGTAAATTTACAAACTCGACGTTAATTTTACCATTTTCTAGGGATTTTACTACTTTCAGAGTTGTTGGTAGAAGTTACCCTACTCTCAGAGTAGTAATTTTACAACAGGATTTTTTACACTGTAAAAAAATTCGGTGTAAAATTACCACGCTGAGAGTATGAAATCAGTATTACCTACTCTGAGAGTAGAAAAGTTACTAGGCAATAGTTCACCGATAGTGTAAATGTACTCAACCGCAATATAATTTTTAACCGATTTTGAAAAGAAGGTTAACATTTGCAATCGATGCAGGAAAATTACAAAAATTAGATTAAAATCACATTTATCGCAGTAAAATCGCCATTTCTGATGTAAAATTACATTCGGATTTTGCTCTTGCATTTGAAGATTAAGTACCCTGTAAAGGTTAAAAATATATTTTATAGTGTTTTTAATGGTATTATTTATTTACCCTTGTGTTACTTTCAAAGTGTTTCAAGATACAAAAATAAATGGTTTTTGGAGAAATGTATTTAATTTACTAAAATATAAAATGAAATAAACACTTATAAAATAGATATCACAGTAATTGTTTGTTACTTAAAAGATATAGAAATGTTTATAAACATTATGCGTCAATCACATCACTTATTTTAATATTTTGAAGTTTTCTAAAAAAAGAATATATTTTTTCAGTAACAGATTTGTTTTTACTTCTCGTTGCTTCTCTTCTGGGATATATCTCCAACGACCTCATTTGACTGTATTCTAAGAAACTGTGCACTGTAAAAAATACGAATGAATTTTACAAACTCATCGTAATTTTCATGTTACATAAATGTGGCGTGATATTCCCACGTATGAAATAGATACTATTTCGTCGTAGTGGGTATAAAATTCGATTGGCTACCTCAAATTTGTTACTTTAAAGGTTAGGAAACGCCTGTCATACTTTACTCACAATATTTTTGTAAATTTACCAGACAGCAATGTGGATTTACTACATCAAGCATAGGGAAAGTACAACGCGTTGTAATTTGACACATTGGTAATATTTGAGTCCACATCAAACGTGGTAGTTTTACCGTTCAATGGGTAAAAGCGACAACATTTGAAAAACTACAATGCCCAACAAGAAAATTTACAACGTAAAATTCATTTCTATTTTTTACGAAGATTGTACATTGTAAAAAATCCTGTAATACTACTCTGAGAGTAGATAACTTCTATACGACTCACTCTGAAAGTAGTAAAATCCCTAGAAAAATGGTAAAATTAACATCGAGTTTGTGAATTTACAGCTTTTAGAGTAATGTAATGATATGATAAATAATATAAAATATAAAAAATTGCATTAATCTTATAAATTTACTGTTTCCAAAGTAGTAAAAATTACAACTTTCAGAGTAGTAAAATGACTACTCTCAGAATAGGTAATTATTACGACCTAAGAATACAAATTTTACAATTTTGTTGTAATATTACTATTGCAGTGGTAGAATACCTAGCCAAATAGGAATTTTACACTTTCGCTAGTAAAACTGTGGTTTAATTTTACAACTCCCTAGTAATTTTACAAAGGGATTTTTTACAGTGTAGTTTTACAATACTGGTTGTGATTTTCAGTCGAGTAGTAATATTGAGAGAATTAAAATTACTACTCTCAGAGTGGGTAATTAAAATTACCTGTATTCTCAGAACAACAATTTTACCATTTTTGTAGTAATTTACATTTATCGTAGTAAAATACTCAACAGAATTGTAATTTTACCACTTCAGAGATGCGATTTTACCATATGAGCTGTAACAGTGCGGTGTAATTTTACAATTCCCCTAGTGGATTTTACCCCTAGTGGGTGTTTACATCTGTGCATATTTATATATGCATGATACACATGTTGCACGTGCGGAAGTATACACACGTTGAAAGTAAAACTTTGCAAAATGGCTACGAAATTCAAAACAAGTGTATAGTAAACAATAAGAAATGGAATTTCAATACTACACGATTTTTCTTGCATACTCAAAGAAACATTTATTTGTTTTGAGCAATACAGTAGGACCTCTCTTATTTTAATTGCCTTTCTTATTCTAATTGTCCAGCTTCTCTTATTCTAATCGTTCCCCCATAAATCTTCTCCCACTATAATACGAAAAGTCAACGAAAAATATTGTCCACGAATCACAAGCTCGCAAGCAAAGTAAGTGGAGGTAAGGGGAAAATTAGAATAAGAGAGGTCCTACTCTATTGGTGAAATTTGAAATCGGCACAAGTTGAACCAACTATTCTTTTATTTACATATCAAGTATCATTTTATACAATAAAGCTATTTATTTGTTTTTAATGGATAAAAACATTGAATAAATTCTTCAACAACTTATTTACATACACGTTTTAACAAAATTATTTCACTGTGCGTTGGTTTACATTCTTTTTCCTGGATTAACATAGCTGTGTGAAACATTGTTAAGATTTAAAATCGTTCGTTATTAATAAACCGCTTAAATTATCTACAAAAAAGTAATTTTCGATTAAACAAGTCTTTAAATAAATAAACATTAAAAGCCCAGTAAACGAAAACGAATAAAGTTAAAAATACGAATAAAGTTAAAAATACGAATTGAAATGAATTCAAGTGAATTAAAATGAATTAAAACGCGTGAAAATTAATTGAATTCACTTTTTAATTCACTTGAATTCATTTCAATTCATATTTTTTACTTTCTATTCGTTTTCGTTTACTGGGAGACGAATTAATGACACAAAAACTATCAACTTCATGCAATAATAAAAAAAATTCACAAATCACAATTAATTATGTATCGTATTGGCACGTTGCACTTCAGTCGAGTGTCTCGCACTATTCATCATCGATTCCACACGATTGGCAGTTTCTCTAACCACATCAGAAATTTCATCCGGTAAGTGGTCCAAAGTCGGTATATGAGCCGATAACCTCTTATAAACCGAGTCCTTACTTCCGTCTTTTTTGCCACGTCTCTGTTCTTCATATTTCAATTGTTGCTTATAAAAAATTGCATTTTTTACAAGTTCCAAAGTATTTTCGAAGCTTTTACTCGCTCCATGCATCACTTTAATAGCTGTCACTGCATATTCCACATCGTAACATCGACCTTGTAATTGTTGTCTTAACGCAAGTACCTCAACCCTTTTTTCCACCATCGGTGGCAATGCTTTTCTAACGTGTTCTTGCAGACGATAGAATGCTAACGAAGGTTCGTTCGCCACTATGTGCATGTTCTCGGAGATTCGCTCCGTTGCTGTAAACAGTTTTTCTTATGATGTTGCATATACACGGAAAGAAATTTGAAGTAAATGCCACTGCTCGGGGAAGTAACAGCAAAAGTAACTAAATAGTCGGAAAATTATGAACTATTCAAAAAGGTGTAATAAAAGTGTATCTACTTATAAAAATGTTCTTTTTAACGATTTCGAATGTTAACTGCACGATTTCTGACGAATTTTGAATGGCCGGATTTTAAATAGTCAGAAAATTATGAATAACTATTCAAAAAGGTGTAATAAAAGTGTATCTACTTATAAAAATGTTCTTTTTAACAATTTCGAATGTTAACCGCATGATTTATGACGAATTTTGAATGGCGGTTAACATTTTTATAAGTAGATACACTTTTATTACACCTTTTTGAATAGTTATTCATAATTTTCCAACTATTTAGTTATTAATAATTAATTTTAATGATCTATAAACGTTGAAACGGAAAAACTTGGTACTTTTTTCATTCTAAAGCTTCCGTATCAAAAACAGTGCAAGATACACTAAAAATGTACTAAAAATTTTTTGTAGAGCATAAAATTTCCTACAAAAGAGTCAGCGAGGACCCTAGACTAAAGTTAATAGCTTACCCACGAGCAACGATGGAATATGTCTCATATTTTACAAAAATTCTAAAATATTCATAATTAACTTGTAAGACAAAATTCCAGCGTTATTCATGGATAATCTATTAACTTTAGACTAGGGCTGACTTATTTTAGGAAATTTTGTGCTCTATAAAAAAGGTTCGGTACATTTTTAGTGTATTTTGCCCTTTTTTCGATACGGAAGCTTTAGAATGAAAAAAGTACCAAGTTTTTCCGTTTCAACGTTTATAGATCATTACAAATAATTATTAATAACTAAATAGTTGAAAAATTATGAATAAATATTCTCAAAGGTGCACTCAAATTGGATCTGTTTATAACAATTTTCTTTTCAACGAATTCGAATTGTAACCGTCGTTTCAAATTCGTCAGAATCTGTGCGGTAACTATTACTTCCCAAAATGCTGTCGCATTGACTTAAAATTTCTTTGCATATAATACGATGAAAAAATATCTTATTAAATAAGTTTGATAGATGTTTAAACTAAAATTGCACCTTTTTTAGTCTTCGTCTCCAATTCATGATCAGGTTGATAGATTTTGGCAGACATTTCCCCAATTTCTTTCCAAAATTTAGCGAAAATTCAAATTAATGAAACATATTTAAGTCCATGTTTTTGCAGTAAATTTAATTTTGAATGTCACTAAAAAGGATGATCAGTGATTTCGTCGATTTCGTTGTCAAAAATCAGCTGATCTGACAGATGACGTTTCACGCTGTCAAGTTGGCATTCTTAACCGGAAGTTACGCGTCGTCGAGTGATTTTCGACTTTCGAGACGTGGCAGTTGTAACGGCGCTGAAATCGCCACATGTACCGAAAAACCCCGGCCATTCGTGTTTATTCGTAGGTTATTCACCATCACGACAGGTACAAAAATTTAGAAAAGTTTATCTGTCAAAATAAAAATTACCTCAAGGTTACATTTTTCGAAATAACCAAGTGAAAAAATCATCTTGTGACTGTTTGTTTTGAGAATTTCATATATAAAACTCGACTTAACGGTTATGGAGTATCCATACTTAGCATAACTGAAAATATGGATCAAGTGTTTCAAAAATCTTGACTGGAAATGTTTTTTACAAATTTTTTGTGACTTTAAATGTTCGACTTTGTTAACGTTGAGATAAAGTTACAAGATGGTTTTGTCGAGTATTAACATCTGGATTTTTCTTTCCAGCATGAAGATCCGTACTTTTCTTTTCGTCATTGCTGCAGTCTTCGCTGCTGTTTGCGGCGAGGATGAAGAAAACGAAGGAGCTAGGCTATTGGTAGCGAAGCATATTCTTAACAAATACCTCGTTGAAAACATGGATATCATCGTTAAAGTGAGTTTATATTTTATATAATACAATGGTGATTTGGTAGAATAGTAAAGTTTGTATTATTTATAGTAACGAATTAAAAAAGAAGAAAATAATTAAAAGTTCTTAAAATTTTTATCTGAATATTTTGTTTCGTAGTTATTTAATTTAAATTTTGATTATTATTGGAGTATATGGTAGTATAATACATTATGCAAATACTCGACTGTTTGATATGTAATAAATAAAAAATTAGTATCGGTTGTTTACAACCCAACTGTAAAAGAATAGAACAAATTTTCAATCTGGAATCTGTCCATTTTCGAATTGAAATTGTTTTATTTTAATTCTATATAATTTGTTTCAATTCCATTAATACGATACAATGCGGCATATGTTCATAATAAAAGTAATGAATTAAAAAAGAAGAAAAATAATTAAAAATTCTTAAAATTTTGGTCTTAATAATTTTAGTTATGATATTGCAGTTTTTTCGATCAAGATAATGAACCTTTATCTGAATAAAAATGTGACCCACATAATTTAATAATAGTTTTTCAAAAAGTCGTTAAGTATAATGTAGCGTTGTGATAGCGAAGATCAAATTTTGCAATTAAGTTATCAGTTGACAAGTTATTAATTACAGATTTTCAATCTTAGAATTTTATATTTGTAAGGTGGTGTATTCTATTTCACAGAGAATAGAAAATACTAGTTGTCTCTATTAGTTAGTCTCTTTCTGCCACTAGTGGTTAACGTCTAAATACTGACGATTAATACCTAAACACGAGCGACAAGTGTTGGAAGATGACTGGATTGTCTCTAAAAACAAAACAATATCAAACACTAACCAATCATGACTAACAGACGAACCCTAGTATTCTCTATTCTTCGATTGATTGAACACAGTGAAGTTGTAATTTTATTGCAGTTTTTAATTTCAACTTAGTAGTAATGAAAGAATAATTTGAAAAATTAAAAAAGTTAAAAAACTAATTCATAACTTACTGCCGAAATAGGTTTGAATTTATTCATTTATTAACAAGATCATAGACGATAAATTTGTAATTATGATGAAAATATACTACATCAATAAAAAATTAGTATTGGTGTGAATCGGTGGTTTATAAACTATAATATTGTAGGAAAACTTATAATAGTTTGAAAAATGAAAATTTAAGGTAATGGAGAGGAAAAGACAATAAAGAAAAATTGTGTTTATTTAAAAAAATTATAAGTTTTGAAAAATATATAAGTTTGGACCCTGATATGGGTCCTCTTCAGTAAACAAATACGAAAATCAATGCAAAACTGACTTGTATTTTTATTAAATGCAGAACGAACATATAAGTTGGTTTTTATGTGTTTGTGATACCAAGAATAAATGCAAGTATTTAATTTGATTGTGGAATTATTTAGATAAATGTAACTGAAATTTTAATTCTGCGTAAAAACATTACAGACTTCTGGTAGGTTTGACTTTTCAAGACTTGTGTTGAGGGTGTTCTTTTTCCTTTTTAATAAAAAAGTTTTCAACATGGGTTCTTTCTTTCCAATTTGCTTCTTTAACTAAAATTTTCGTGTTTACATAATTGAAATCGTGTCCCATTTTCAATCTATGTCTGTAAAGTTCTCTTCATTAGAGACGAAAATATTCTTTTTATGTTCTTTTAATCGCACTTCTAACGATCTTCCGGTTTGATAATGTACGAATTGTTACACCAAAAACAAGGAATTTTGTAGATTTTCTCTTTGTTTCTTGGTGGTAATTTGCCCTTTCCGGGTTTAATGTTCGTAATGTTGGTTTTAAAAGGAGAAAAAACTATTCTGATACCTCGGTTCTTAAAGATTTTACCGATTTTCTCTGAAAGTCCTTTTCTTAATAGCACACTTTATTCCATCCATATTCTTAGAATTTTCCTTTGGAACATTGGGAATATTCCAAAGTAATATTCAATCCATATTCCAGGAACATTAAAATGTCCAACGTTCTGAATATTAACTTAATGTTTCTCAGTGTGATGGCAGATTTATTAAATGTAGAAAAAGAACGTAAACATTAGTATGTAAACATTGCGTTGTTCAAATGTGAACAAACGCGTCTATGTTCTATAATAACGGAGCATATATGGCCAGAAAAATGTATTATACTATTGAGAAAAGGTGAATAGAAAACCCCACATACTAAATAATCAACCAAATCTATTTCATTAAAAAGCGTTTCGCACTTGGCTGCCAGTTGTGCTCTTCAGCAGGGATCTGGTAGCCGTACCCTGGACGCGTGTATTTAATTATATTGAAATTTTATAAATGTTTAGACTATTTCGAGTTTTTGGGGAAAAAATAAATGAATAGTCATATAAATTTCTGAATATTCCAGGAAGATTGCAATCTTCTGCATTAGAAATATTATAAATAATATAAATTTTGTTACTAAGTAAAAACTGGGTTCTCGGGGGTTTTCGGGGCCGCTGATTATAAATCTGAAATCAGATTTTGAAAATTCAAAATGTCGGTTCCAAGATGGCCGACATAAATGTAAAAAATTTACTTGATTTCGATGAAAGTTGGTACTCGGGAATTTTTGTGTCGCTGATTATGAATTTCAAGTCAGATTTTGTAAATTAAAAATGGTGGATCCAAGATGGCCGACATAAATGTGAAATATTACTTGATTTTTTAAATGATTAATTAAATGTTAAATGATATATTTTAGGAAAAAATGGAACCCGTGTTTCACCGTTTTTCGATATCTTAAGTACAGGGCTGTACCACTTCTGGCACTTTTTTTGTTTAAACAGCTACCACTGAAGTGGTTAAGGGTTAAGACAGAAATTTTAAGAACTTTTAATTATTTTTCTTCTTTTTTAATTCCTTACTATAAATATTGTAAACTTTATTATTCTACCAAATTACCGCTGTATTACTACTATTACACAATTTTTCCTTACTGTCTGTTCCTCTCCATTACCTTAAATTTTCATTTTTCCTATTATAATTTTTCATGCAACATTACAGTTTATAAACAACCGATACTAATTTTTTATTTATTACATATCGAACAGTCGAGTATTTGCATAATGTATTATACTACAATATACTCCAATAATAATCAAAATTCCAATTAAATAACTACGAAACAAAATAATATTAGTTTACAAAATTTAGTCTTCTTTTCGCTTTATGAATCAGCGATTTTCAAAACAACCTACAAAATTCCCTTCATATTTATCCAAAAAAATAATTTAAAAAATACTATACAATATATATAGAATTCTAATTAACTAATGAATATTTCTTTAACTATAGTACACTGTCTACAATGTTGGTAACGCAGCAGCCCTCGAGGTTGAAATCACTGACAACTCTTTCCCGGCCGACAACTTCAATCACGTCAGCGGTGAATTGAATGCTAGAATTGACCGAGTTCCACCTCACACAAATGTTACGCACACCGTAGTCGTAAGGCCACGAAAGCACGGTTACTTCAACTTTACCTCGGCTGAAGTCTTATACCGCAGGAAAGAAGACGCACCCAGGTTACAAGTTGTCATGAGCAGCGAACCAGGAATGGCCTACTTCATTTCTCAAAGAGAATACAACAAGAAATTCTCTTCCCATGTCGTACGTACAAAATTTTATCTTAACCCTAATCGACCCTGGCGTACAGATTTCTAACGTTGACTTTGATTGTTCACTGTATTCACAAAAAGGTTATGCAAATGGTCATATCTTATGTTTTCGAGGTTGCTCTATCGATTGGCGCTGAGAAATTTTGAAGAAAATTATACCTAACCCCTATTTTGAAAAGAAATTAGAAAAAAATACTGATTTTTCATGACTTTTTTTCTCTTTTTCTACAATTTTCGGCGGGAGAAAAATTTTCTATCCCTACAAAACATGTCAGAAAAGTGTTCCCGATACCTAAATTATTGTCAATTTTTATTTTTTAAATTATTTTTTTACATGGTGGCCACCGTCAGGGAAAACCGGGATATCAGGGAAATGTCAGGGAATTTCAAAATTGGTCAGGGAAAAAGTAAATTGTAGACAAATCTTTAAAAAGTGAAAAACATTATTTAACAAAAAATCGCACAATTTCATTTTCAGAAAAATGCTTTATCTATCGTGTATTAAGTAAATTCTTTTAAATGATTTTAAATGCTTTCTCACAAATTTAAACAAATATTGACGTTTTTTATCAATAACATATTTCAGTTTTGAACATTTTCGACAGATTTCACCAAAAACCAACAATTTTGAAAAAAAAATAATCTTAAATTAAATATATTTGTGGTACTGCTCAGTTTTAAACGTTCAGGTACATTGCAACAAAAATAAACACGTTTAACAATAACACCTTTCGGTATTGAATATATTCTAACAGATTTGAATAAAATTTAATACTTTAACAAAAATAAATGCAAACAATTTTATATTTAAAGATATTTATCTTTCTATAAAGATACTTTACAGAATATTTCAAAAATATTTGCCATACTAATTCTCTATTTAAACAAATATTTGTATAAATAAAACCTTTTGAAAATGATAGAAAACTTTCATACATTTTTTTAAATCTTCAAAAATCTTTGAAATTGCATAAAAAGGCTAAAAATCGTAGAAAAATTTTTAAAATGTTGAAAACAGCACAAAACTCCCAAATTTTGAGAATATTAATTTGTTTAAATGATTATCTTACCATTTCTATTTTAAGTAGTTGATATTTGTCCAATAGTATTTGAAAAATATAAGATTTATGGCAATTTTTTGTTTTTGTCAACATTCGTAAGAATTTTAACAATACTTTGAATATACTGTCCAAAATCGCCTAAATTCTAAAATTTATCAACATTTATAATTATTGTCTAACATATTACCGCAGAACTTGAGATTTTATAACAAATTTTGACAAAGAACCCCCAACAAATTTTCTACTATTATTTTGAATTAAACACGAAAAAATCCGTAGGAACATGAGTTTTTTCTGGATTTTTATAGATAATATGTTTTAGTATATACTACTCGTCGTTGATTGAAAAAATAAAGAATTTATTGAAAATGTCTAGCTGTTTTTAAAACATTTTTATCCGTATTGTTTATTTTTAATAGATATCATTAAAATATTGGTCAGGGAAAAATCTGGGAAAAGTCAGGGAATTTTTTTTCCGAGAAAACAGCGGCCACCATGTTTTATTTAAATTATTATCAATATTTATTTAAATTATTGTCAATTTTTATTTTTTAAATTATTTTTTTATTTAAATTATTATCAATTTTTATTTAAATTATTGTCAATTTTTATTTTTTAAATTATAGAGATACCTAAGGAATATTATCATGCCTAGAAATTTTTTTTTCAAAATGGTGGTTTCAAAATGGCTAATGACGGAATCATTTTATGAATTTCGTTATTTAAAATTCTTTTTAACGTTTCTAAGGTCAGAATATCATTCTAATATATTTTCGGCGTAGCTGAATACGATCTGGATGTCCGAAATGCAAAATTCAAAATGGCGGATATCTGAATGAAAAATCGTTGTTTCTTATCGAATAAGAAAGAAATTGCTCATATGGGAGGCTTTTGGGGTCGCTGAATACGATCTCGATATCCGAAATACAAAATTCAAAATTTCTTTTTTATTCGATAAGAAACAACGATTTTTGCTTCAGATATCCGCCATATTGGATCCGCCATCTTGAATTTTCCATTTCGGACATCCAAATCGTATTCAACTACCCCGAAAATATATTAGAATGATATTCTGACCTTTTAAACATTAAAAAAGAATTGTAAATATCGAAATTCATAAATCGACAGGAAATGATTTGCCATTTTGACACCACCATTTTGAAAAAAAAAAATTTCCTAGGCATGATAATATTCCTTAGGTATCTCTATAATTTAAAAAATAAAAATTGACAATAATTTAAAAAATAAAAATTGATAATAATTTAAATAAAAAAATAATTTAAAAAATAAAAATTAACAATAATTTAAATAAAAATTGACAGTAATTTAAATAAAAAAATAAAAATTGACAATAATTTAAATAAAAAAATTATTTAAAACATAAAAATTGACAATAATTTAAATAAACAAATTATTTAAAACGTAAAAATTGACAATAATTTAAATAAAAAAATTATTTAAAACGTAAAAATTGACAATAATTTAAATAAAAAAATTAATTAAAAATTGACAATAATATAAAAAATAAAAATTAACAATAATTTAAATAAGAATTGACAGTAATTTTAATAAAAAAAGAAAAATTGACAATAATTTAAATAAAAAAATAATTTAAAAAATAAAAATTGACAAAAAATTAAATAAAAAAATAATTTAAAAAATAAAAATTGACAATAATTTAAAAAATAAAAATTGCTTCTCCGACATGTTTTGTAGGGATAGAAAATTTTTCTCCCGCCGAAAATTGTAGAAAAAAGATAAAAAAAAGTCACGAAAAATCAGTATTTTTTTCTAATTTCTTTGAAAAATAGGGGTTAGGTATCATTTTGTTTAAAAATTTCTCAGCGCCGATCGTTAGAGCAACCTCGAAAACATAAGATATGACCATTTGCATGACCGTATATTACTTTTTGTGAATACGGCGAACAATCGTTAACAAGGGTTAAATAAATAATCAAATTATTTAAAATTTATACAAACATTACTTTTCAGATTGATTGGGCAGCATTCGCAGTGATGACTCTTCCATCCCTCGCCATTCCTTTCTTCCTCTGGTATTCCAGTAAACGTAAGTACGAGAAGCTCTCGAAGAATGCGAAGAAGCATTAAAAATCCAACTCGTACAACTCCCGGACTCGTATAGAAATTATTATTTTTCTTTGGTTGACTGCACGAGGCGCGACTGTTCCGTTGTATACATCGAGTTTTGTAATAAACATTATTTATAAACAACTATCAAAGGCTTTATTGAAAACCATCCTTCTCGATCGTTACAGTCTGTTATTTATAATACAACAGAGAAGATTCTCTGAAATTTCTCATCGACTTTTAATCGATAAACGTACAGTTCAACAAAATTGCAGACTCAGTCCGATACTTTCGTAACAACCAATATAAAAAGAAAAAAATGCAATCTACTTGCTGTACAAGTCTTATTTATGTACTTGGAATCGTAAGTAAAACAAATCGAACTAAACAAATGTACTTATAAACCTAGAAATTAAGTAAAAACTTGCAACGTAATATTCTTATCTTGATCAATGTTTCAGTTCTAGTTTCGGCTGAAAAATGAATTTCAACTGTTGATCGTTCAGTAAAGTCTTATCGCATTAAAATACGGGTCTTCTTCTACAACAATTCCTAACCTGAAAGTACAAAATTTACCCTTTGTCAACAGAATTGAATTCATTTTACTTCAACATATTTACTGAAACAAAGATCACTTCGGTTATAAATAACTAGCAGTGTCTAAGTACCGTCGACAATTGACGATGCGAATGTTATAATTACACTTTGTACACTTCACTTTCTTAGTCAACAAATGTCAAGTTTTTAACATTCCTAACGGTAATCACATTAAAGCATGGTGCGGTTTCTTCGGGCATTCGGAGTATAGAATCCCCTGGGGTCACCGTACACTGGTTCGAAGGCTGAGAAAGGTCTCAATGGCGAACCTGGACTTCCGGGTGTACCGGGGCTCCCTGTGCCACCCGAAATGTTCATCGTTTGTTGTGGAGTGCTTTGCATAAACTTCTTCAGCGGTGGTGGACACTTTTCAGCTGCAAACATGAAAGATAAATTTTGTTTTTTTTTTATATTAATTTTAGTTGTCCAGTAGCATATTAGTACATAAGATATTTTTATAATTTTCCGTTATACATTTATACAGTTCATTTAATGATCTAGAAATAAAAATAAAAATTGACAATAATTTAAAAAATAAAAACTGACAATAATTTAAAAAAAGAAATTGACAATAATTTAAATAACAAAATAATTTTAAAAATAAAAATTGACAATAATTTAAATAACAAAATAAATTAAATATTGAAAATTGACAATAATTTAAATAACAAAATTAATTAAATATTGAAAATTGACAATAATTTAAATAAAAAAATAATTTAAAAAATAAAAATTGACAATAATTCAAAAATAAAAATTGACAATAATTTAAAAAATAAAATTGAAAATAATTTAAATAAAAATTGACAATTTAAATAAAAATAGACAATTTTAATAACAAAATAATTTAAAAAATAAAAATTGACAATAATTTAAATAAAAAAATAAATGAAAAATTAAAAATTGACAATTTAAATAAAAAATTACTTCATAAACTTCTTCAGCAATAATTTAAATAACAAAATAAATTAAATATTGAAAATTGACAATAATTTAAATAAAAAAATAATTTAAAAAATAAAAATTGACAATAATTTAAAAAATAAAAATTAATAATAATAATAATAATAAATAAAATAAAAATTGACAATTTAAATAAAAATAGACAATTTTAATAACAAAATAATTTAAAAAATAAAAATTGACAATAATTTAAATAAAAAAATAAATGAAAAATTAAAAATTGACAACAATTTAAATAAAAAAATAATTTAAAAAATACAAATTGACAATAATTTAAATAAAAATTGACAATAATTTAATTTCTTGTTACTTACCAAAAACAGTCTTATTTTTCACTGTGACATCAACATTAGCCATTTTGTTTTTCCAAACTAAAAAGTGTAATTTAAAATATTATTTTTATGTTTAATTACTAATTTTATTATATAAAAAAATAACTTACACTTGAAAAACGTTATGACGAGCACGATGAAAGTGAAAAGTGTGTATCGATGAGAGAACAGGTAATCGACCCAATCAATTCCAGAGATACGAGCAAACTGATCGTATTTCGGTACCCGAATGAGAAGCTGCAATAATTAATCATTTGTAAGTATAAAACTATAAAATTTCCATTATTATATTAAAATTCTCTTACCGAAACATTTTGTTTAGTAATGTCGTTTGTAACAATAATCCGACGACCTTGAATATCATCTTGATGTTGTGTCAAACATAGTTTGTATTGTACTACATTCTTCGATATAAAATTATGTCCGATTATGGTTACTTCTTCAGGAGCTTCGATCTGCAATAATCGTATATTTTATTTTTTATTTTTATTTTATTTTATCAAACCAATGGGACCATGTCCCTTTTACAAAATTATAACATAAAATTAACAAGTACATGGGCATTGTTCTAGAACTTTTAAACTTTATGTTGTCGCTCATTATGATACCATAAAAATTTTAAATATAACTTTGTAACACTACAGATCAACAAATTTTTGTTCGATTTACATGTAATAAGTGTTTATTACTAATTACAGATATGTAGAAAACAATGAGAGTAAATAAAAGTAGTGAATTTGCCTGTTTTTGGTGCGCGACACTCACTACATTTTTTCAGTTTTAACGCTGAAACTTTTTGCACCTTTTTTTTTATGATCTGTGGTTTTTTGTGGAAGTATTTGGGGATGCAAACAAATGAAAAATCCTTAATTTAATGATGTGCCTCACCGAGGAATAAAATTATATACCTTGCGAGATAACTTTTTTTTATAGTTGACAATTTAGCAATCAACCTTAGATAATTTTTTTCACATTGGTTTTTAAGAAACCACACAACAGGGGTACATTGCCTATATGATAAGAAGTAATTTGAGCCTTTGCCCGAATGTGTGCCACCTATACAAAAAAAATGCGACCACGTCAAACTTTAAATTTCCAAGCGAAACTCACTTTGAAAAATCAAATTACTTAATGGCACATCTACAATTTAGCTTCTAAGTACTTTGGAATCATTGTCATCTTTTCTCCTATGTTATTAAAGTATTTATAACTTTTGTGTTTTTTTAATACAACAAAAAACACAATTTTTGACAATAATAAAATGATTATTCTTTACAAATCGTTTTAATTTTTTGGTATCCTTAATGTTAAATCATGTATTTGGATTTCAAATTTTAATGAAAACTGACTTTGGATTTGTAATCAGTGGCCTCAAAAACCTTAACATATCAAATTTTATAAAAATCAAAGAAATTTTGTAAAAATAGTCCGCCATATTTAATCCATTATTTTAAATTTGAATAACTATTAACTAGACGTTTAATTTTATATACTAGCTTCTAAAAATTAGGCCATAAGCAACTATTTTTTATGTATATTAAACGTTACAAAACTAAAAACTAATTTTACGAGTAACGTAACATATGTTACATTAAAAAAAAAAAAAAATACATTGTGTATAAATGAGTCCCGCAAGGTATTTCCTGTCATTTGATCAATTCTAAAGCCAATAAAATTAATTTCATGAATGTGCCTAAAAAAAAATGCAATTTTCTTCAACCTCAAAGTTTAAAAGTTCTAGAACAATGCCCATATAGCAAATAACGAAATATACAAAATATAAAACGAATAGGCATTAATAATACTGTAGTTGCTCTAAACGTGCGACTTTTTTTAAAGTTGTTACGTCCGTTACACGCTGAGAATTATGTAATGAATTCCACATCAGACTTAACCTGTTTCGTCCTGAAATTCCGTAAATTTTTACTTCTTTTCATCAGGTGCTTTCTTAGAGAAAAAAAAATCACTCAACCGTTTTGATATAACATACCTATTGTATCTTTTCTGGAACTTTCTAAATCCGGTTTCAGATCGACCATATCTGCCGCCATTTTTTTACTATGGCGGTTTAAACATAAAAAAATTGTGAATTTTGAAAAAATTTCTTCAAATAATCGTATTTTTGAACAGGAAAACGGGTTTGGAACAAGCTAAGTCTCTGTATCTGGTGGAGTAATTAGTTACACTAAAAGATAGGATGGTTATTAATTCTCCATTCAAAATGGTGGCTTCAAAATGGCGGTTCTCAGTCAAAATTTTGTTGAAAAATTTCTGGACGATCTAACTCAAAAGCTACGAGCTTTTTAAAAAAAATGTTGAGAATGAAAAGTTCTTAGAATTCATTGAGAAATATAGTGGAATTATTTCAGATTTTTTAAATGAAGTTTTGAGAAATTTAAAAAAAAATTTTTTTTCGAAATTGTAATTTATTTACGAAAAATTCTGAAAAAAATTTAGTGCATTCTCTGATAAATTCTAAGAGTTTTTTGTTCTTTGCAATTCTTTCCAAAAGTTGATAGTTTTCGAGGAAATGAATTTCAAATATTATAGTTTAAGATTTTTCTTTCTCGAAAACTATCAACTTTTGGGAAAAAAATGCATAGAATAAAACACTCTTAGAATTCATCAGAGAATGCACTAAATTTTGTTCAGAATTTTTCGAAAAAAAAATTACAATTTTGAAAAAAATTTTTCAACAATTCATTTAAAAAATCTGAAAAAAATGCACTATATTTCTCGGCGAATTCTAATAATTTTTTATTCTTAGCATTTTTTAAAACCAGCTCATAATTGTTCAGTTAGAGCGTCCAGAAATTTTTCAACAAAATGTTCACTGAGAACCGCCATTTTGAAGTCGCCATTATGAATGGTGAATTAATAACCATCCTATCTTTTAGTATAACTATTTACTCCACCCGATACAGAGATTCAGCTTGATTCGAACACGGTTTCCTGTTCAAAAATACAATTATTTGAAGAAATTTTTTCAAAATTCACAATTTTTTTATGTTTAAATCGCCATAGTAAAAAAATGGCGGCAGATATGGTCAATCTGAAACCGGATTTAGAAAGTTCGAGAAAAAATACAATAGGTGTGGTTATATCAAAACGATTGAGTGACTTTCTCCATGAGAAAGCACCTGATGAAAAGAAGTCAAAATTTAGGGTATTTCAGAACGAAACGGGTTAATCGAGCAGAAATGGAGTGGTAACCAAAATTATTTTTGACATTTTATAGCCAACGCATTCGTTTTACGTGTACTATAACCAGAGATTTATAACCTCCCTCGTTTACTATCACAATACACCTCAAGTCACTGTATGAGCCATCTAGATTGAGAAGTTTATGTGCTAACATTAAAGTAGAGTAAGAATGTAAAGATTTAATTGCGGGTGTACTGGTGATAATAGAAATGTTATGGTAATCATGGTTAAAATAACTCATTGGATTTCCCATCTTAAAAGATAAATAGCGTAAAAACTTTCTTTGAACCGATTCCATAACATTAATTTGATATCCCAAATATGGAGTCCATGTAGATGCACAGTAGGTTAAAATGGGCAAAACCAGAGACTTATTGCACAGTTTTCCAATCCTTAAAATCTATTGTAAATCTTTTAAGAAAACCTAGCGCCTTTGAGGCTTTGACGAAACTTAAATTAATATGATCGGAGAAAGAGAAGGCACTATCCATGATTATCCCTAGATCACGAATTTTATCGACTCTGATGATACATTTATCAATAATTTGATAATCAAAGACGTATGGAGATTGTGATCTGGTGGAGGTAATAACATTACACTTTGAAAATTTCAAGGACAGTGCATTCTTCTTGGCCTATAATAACATAGAATCTAAGTCTCTTTGCATCGCTGAACAATCAAGTGGCGATTGAATGAGTTTGAATAACTTAATGTCATCTGCATATATGGGCAAATCTCTAGAACTTTTAAACTGTGGAGTCCTGTGACACTACTTGAACGTCATTGCTTTCACACAAATGCTATATTTTTTTTATACTTCAAGATATCATAAATAAAAAGCTTGATGAATTTCGAAGTCGCCCGACGTTACAGAGACGCTCTATAATTATTTATAGATAAAAAAATAATGAAATTTCATGCGTCCCTTGCATGTTTTTTTTTTACTCTTATGAGTATTGTATTTGCGCCGCGTGAGTTAACCTTGTGTTTTTAGCGCGAAATGGAGGCAAACATCTCATAAAGCAATATATTCATATGAATTATATGTGCCACACATTTAATTGTATAGAGTGAGCCTACAGTACCCGTCCCTTGAATTTCGTAAATTCTAAACTTATTTAAACTTGTTTATTTATTATCCGCGCCGTCTTAGAAATCGAATATTTATTGTTTTTGGTTATTAAAGGACACAATAATAAAGTGTTTGATACTTTACTCATTCGTGTGCGCCTCAAACTGTTGATGTTATACAAGTGTAAACGTACATTCCAAAAACGTGCCAATTTCAGAAAATTGACTATTTTTCGTGGCACATTCAAAATATCGCCAATATCAAGTTGTTGTTCGGTGTGCTGGTAAGTAAATACCTTATATAAGTATGTAAAGTGCGCGGCATTCTTATATTTTACATATTTTCAAAGTTATTGAAAGAACTATTTATAAAGTCGTAATTTAACGACGAATTAAACACTGTAAGCTTAGTAACATTGTGGTCAGAAACTAAAAGTATGTTTATTCAGATAAAATTTGGTGTTCTTTATGTGTTTAAAGAAAAACAATTCTTTATTATACTTGTTTAAGCACTGTGTTTCAAATTAGAGCTATTGTAAAACAAAATATGCATTTCGAGTCTATGTATAAGTGATAACCCGGGAAAAAATGAATCATATATGGATCATATATGAACCATATATGGACATGTATGAACCATATATGATTCATATATAATACATTTATAATCCATGTATAATTATATATGCTATTATATAAATTTGCTATACAGGAGTTTTCGGGCTGATGATTACGAATCTGAGCTCAGATTTTGAAATTTCAATGTGGCAGATCCAATTTTAACGAAATCTACTAATAACTTCATTTTTCACCGCCATCTTGGATCCGCCATTTTGAATTTCCAAAATCTGAACTCAGATTCATAATCGGCGACCTCGGAAACCCTATTATACACAATCTTAGGGCGATCCAATTAAGCATTTACCTGTAATCCTATTTTTTTTTATAAAAATGATAATTATTATTGGTTTATTTAATTATAAAACAAAATATTACATAAATATTGCTTAAAATGCAATGTTATATACATCTTCAACTCTCACATAAGTGATATTTTTAAAAAAATTGGGCGGAAATGCGTTATTTAATTATTAACCTTTCAAAAAATCAAAATTTCAAGCTCATCCCGGTGGTCAATATTTTGGACATTGTACCGCAATGTTTTAATGCCGTTGAGTAAAAAGGATGCACGAGCGTACGTTTTTACTTCTTATGTAGATATGAATACATATACCCAACGCCAATGTTGTGCTTGAAGTTTAAACAAAAAATTTATTGAGAGGCTGAAATTTAAAAGTTCCAGAGATTTGCCCATATGGGTAATTCTGAAAGGGACCCCGAAATGAGTCACCATCGCTATTTCCAAGATTCGCAATGAAATTCCAATATAACATATATTTTTTTGCAATTTTGAATAAATTAATTCTTAAATTAGAATATATTAGCTAACTTTTGACGTATATAGAGAAAATTTAATACGTCATTTTCATAGCTAAACACGCGTTTGCAAAGTCGTTGCATATTTTTCATAAAAATTGCATTTCATTGTAATTATTCATTATAACGTACAAAAACAATACAAATAATTTTTTAAAATGCATGAAAAATAACTTTAAGCTATACTACTTATATTGTATAAGGCCAATTTAGTGTAAAAAATTTTTTGGATTTTATACAATTACTCAAACATTATCGTTTTTTGCGAGTAAAAATTCGGGTGATCTCCGAAGCCACCTATTTTTAACAATAAATATGTATTAACATACTAAAATCGAATCCTACGGCCTTCAAACTTAAGTACTAATTAGTCCTAAAGTGGCGTTAAAAGAATTTTTCGTTACAGCATTCGATTTTTATCTAAAGTCGAATAATATGTCGATTTGTGATCTCCGAAGCCATTTTCGGCAACCGCATACAATATTCATTTACCTGTATTTTTTATAATTAATCATTCAAAACATTTTAAAAAATGTTACTGTAAACATATACGGGAGTTATAAATCGTTCAAAGGTATATTATTTATACTATAGATATAATTATAAACAACAATATGTCCAAAAAATACTTATTTAGTTGTAGGCATATTCGCTAAACTTTTAATATTTCCTTCCCTCGGATGAACTCGAAATTTGTTACTCATAAGTTTTTGGGGTCGCTGATTACGAATGCGTTGTCAGATTTTTGATATTCAAAATGGCGGATCCAATATGGCGGATCAATTTTGTAAAAGAGTTCCGATTTACCTGAAAATCATTACTCGGGAGTTTTCGGGGTCGCTGATTCCAAATGTAATGTTAGTTTTTAGAAATTTAAAACGGAGGATCCAATTTGGCGGACCAATTTTGTAAAAGTGTAATTTTAAACATTTTGTTGTAATGACTCTTAAAATTCTGCGACTATCAAGCTTCATATTAAATAAAAAAGTTTCGAATTTTGGTTCGCCATATTGGATCCGCCATTTTGAATTTAACAAATCTGACAACAGATTCTTTATTAGGAACCCCAAAAATCCCCACCTAAACAAACTTCTAGTCAATCGAGCAATTTTTCTGATTTTGGTCCGCCATTTTGAATTTCAAAAATCTGACTACGGAGGCGAAATCAGCGACGCCAAAAACCCCCGAGTAACACATTTCTAATTAATTGGATAAAAGGAATAATTTGTAATACGAAGTTAAAATCATGTTAATATATTAACATTTAAGAAGGGCTATTAATTTATAATAATAACAATGAATTTTGCGCAACATCATATTTTCACTTTAGAATATACCCTAAACATGTTTCAAAAGTAACAATATTTAATGAAAATTTTTCGGAAACAGGTCCTTTTCAGTAGAATTACCCGTATCAGCAATCGAGAGAAATTTAAAGTCGAGTTAACATCATTTATGAATAAATTAAATAGTATGGGTCCTAAATGCGACCCCTGAGGAACACCAGAAGAAACCGTAATGGAATCAGACTTAAAATCATTCACCTTAACAATCTGTTTTCGATTGGTAATATATGAATTAATCCATTTTAAGAGCGATCCTGAAATACCTATATTTTTAAGTTTAGAGATCAGTAATATATGATTCACTGAATCAAATGCCTTACTAAAGTCTAAATAAATAGCATCTACTTGTCGACCATCAATAAGATTCTTTGAAACTTCGCTAAATACTAATACATTTGTTAACGTAGACCTATTGTTAATGAAGCCATGTTGTTGGGGGATTATAAAGGAATAATAAACTGATGCATTTATTTTCACCACTGGCCTATAATTAGTTACTAACTGATTGTCGCCACTTTTGAATACTGGAGTAACATAAGAAAGTTTCCAAGCTATTAAAGATAGTTAGCAGTGGTGGAGACAGCAAATCAACAAATCTTTTCAGAAACAAAGGAGGAATCAAGTCTGTTCCATAATTATCATCATCCTTTAAATCTAAGATGGCTTCATTAAGATCCTTAGCTGTTATCGTCATATCACTAATTAATTATAATAATAATATATTAGACAAAAAAAAAAAGACAACCGGAATTAAATAACTTACCACAACGTGTTCCAAAACATGTGGAAGTCCGTAAATGTCCAAAGTAGCTGTGGGAACTGCCTGAGCTAATGACGTCAAGAAATAAATTTCTTTCGCTGCGATGTAAATCGGAGGCAAATACGAAACTTCAATGGGATTTCCTTCCAGTTCGTGACTTAGAGCGTTGATTTTTATTTTAGTTTGAAGAGTGCTTGTAGCGATCGTAGGTGAACCAAGTGCTATTATATCGCAGTAGTAAAAACCTAAAACATCAACAAGTCATTAGTTATTAGTTCTATTCATTATTACGCTCAACCTTTAACTTACCAGAGGCAATATCGAATCTTGGTTTGGCCAAAAAGTAATCTTTGACAGCAATGTTGGCAAGAGTCGGCACGAATTGTATAGTGCATGCAAACGGATAAGTATTAACGATAAACGATGAATGAGTTCTGCAGCCACCCAGTCCCCGAGAAAGAACATTATTTTCCTTAATAGTTTCGTGTTTGCCTTTAAGAACAAGCGGCACACTGTACGTCATGGTACCGGTAACATTTTTGTCTTTCAACGGAATGAGGGTAACTTTCGCAATTGGATTCACTGTAACGTCCACTTCGTCTCTCAAGTTCGTAATGATGCTATGCTTTACTTTCGATTGTCCAGCAATACGAGCCTTGCCGATGCCTGTTATTGGATCTACAGATAACACTTCCGGAGCTGACGAATGCCAATATCCTGGATCTCCGTCAGGACTTAACAGCGGCATGGAAAAGCAAACAATATCTCCAATTGTCACGGTTGTCTATTAACAAAATTAACCAAAATTAAATTAGCAAATTAGAAATTTCCTATCGAATATATGTACCTTAGTAGGGAACAAGACGTCTCCGATTGACATGTGAACAAAGTCAAACATTCCGTTAGGATACTTTTCGTTGTACACTTTAACAATGAGTTCTCCATTTTCCAGGAATTGCGCAGAAATAGTATTGTCTATGCCATTGTTTAAGGTTATTAAATCAGCACGGCTTGAGAGTGTTTTAACATCCAATTGAGCTGCGTGGAATTTCGAGCCGATACTATCGAAACATTCGAGTACGTAATCCAGTTCTAGTCCTTTAGGTAACATTGTAAGTTCTTCGCCAGCACGGATGCGTACATTTGATTTCAAAGACAGCATAATATAATGAATCGGTTTGACATCGACAATAACTGTAAGAACTTGCTTAGAACTATAAGCTTCGACATTCATGATAGAAATGAGGGTTCTTCCCAAAATCTCTCCGGATTTTACAACTCCATTTTTATTGACCGTCACTGTTCTGATGGTTGTAGTTAAAGCGTGAGGATCTTCCGAGTCTCCGCTATGTCCGGTCGCTAAAATTTTGTAGCTTGTTGAACCATACTTGTCCCGGTTTGTTTGTAACTTTAACACAGAGTTTGGTGCCATTAACAAAACTTGTACACCGGATGGAGCACCGTCGTTTACTAAACGCAGTTCTTCAAAGATTTCCAGTTTCACCGCTGCATAAAATGTTGGCAGCGACTTGCATCCAGTTTGGACATTGCACGGTACTGTTGCATTCAAATAAATTGTAGCGATGCCCGGAGCATTTCCCTTCGCTCTCAAAGTCACTTCGTTTTGGTATCTGATATTGATGCCGGTGTTTTCGTACATATTATGCAAACTGACGATGGTAGAATCGCTGGTTGACCATGAGAATACCAACGGAGATTTCATCGATCCGATAATCAGAGGTGTCAAGTGGTCGGGTACGCCAAAAGCCCAAATTGGTACTGTTGCTCCTTCCTTAATTCTTAATGTCGGAATGACAATTTTGATGCCTTCTAAAAGAATCACTCGCACCTCCGAACTATCTTCGGAGAACACAACTTTTTTCCCTTTTGAATCGTATCCCACTGCTTTAGCAGATATTCTTGTATGACCGGTCGCTTTCCCTTCGATCACTCCTGTTTTGCTAACTTGCAAAATCTCAGCATTGTCGGTAGAAAATTCGATTTCAGCATTCTTTGGACCTCCGCTCACCGAAAGTTGATATATTGTGCCGACCAGGGAGGTAAGATTCTTTGGTGCAATTTCCAAGGGAGGAAATACTTGAACAACGACAGGCTCGCTGTGAACTTGATTGTCGCCGTGTCCACTGCTGAAGATGATTTGAGCTTCGCCCTCCTCAAGTCCATGAATTAAGTAAAGTACTTTATCGAACGGAGCAGCGCCGTGTTCTTCACTCGGAACTCGTTTGAGTTCGATGTATCCATTCTCAGTTTCTGTTCTGATATCTATAGCTTCCAACGAAGGCAACATCATGACAAATCCATTTGTGTCGAACATCTTGATCGTTGCAGTGATGCATTTGCCCTTTTCTACTTTATTTACAGATTCCACAACAATGCTTGCCAGTTGCTGCACTTCGATTTCAACAATTGCTGGCTTCGATGGCAGACAGAGATCTACGAGTTCAACTTTCAAAGTTCCGGATCGTCTTGGCACTACACTTATCGTTCTTGTTGGTTCGACATAACTTACATCTGCGATATCATCAGTGCTCAACATGAAATCGTAATATCCGGAACCTTGGCTGACTTTCAAGTAATATTTATTGTTTGGATCGTTCAAAATCTTTAATTTATTTGGTGTTATTATCGTATCGTTCACTAAGTAAATATTAACGCAGGCTTCGATCAGTGGTGTTGTCATTATACCTCTTTCATTTTCCGTTGGAAATGGTGGCCACTCAGGTGAAATTCTCAATCTTGACAAGAGATGCTTCTGGTATCCGACCACTTTTGCAAACAACTGGAGGGAGTCGACAGCTTTCTTTGGTGTAATTCTTTGATAGTGATTCGTTGGTAAAGAGACTTCGTAATCGACAAACAAACCTTCGGCAACGCCAATAGGTACTTCAATATCCGCGCTGGTTGTAGGCTTAAGATTCCATTCGATATTTAAACTCGTAAAATTGTCAAATTGTTTTCCATCTTCGTCTTTGACAATAACTCGAAGTTGCAAAGTTTCGTCTGCATGAGCTACTATTTTCTCTGAATTTTGATTTACTGGACAGTTTTCGCTTCCTGTGAACTCTGGTTGCAAAGTTATATATCGAGGCTTGGCGCAAAATACTCGTACAGAAGCTGTAGCTTCACCTCCCTTGCAGGAAGGTAGTATCGGCAGGTTTGAAATCGTGAAAGTAACAACTTCTTCGCCAAGAGCTCGACAAAGTACTTTGAATGCTGAGATGCCTTCTTCGTGCGATGTCTTTTGTTCAGTAACTTCCACAACATCCTCGCATGATGATCGAGCTTCTTTAATGTAACCTTGCAGCTTTCCAGACCATGGATGCGGGCCACCTTTGAAAATGATGTTCCTTGAAGATCCAACAGTTAGCATTGTTTCTCCACTCATCGGATGAACAACCACCAGTGGTTCGTAAGCCGAAACTGTGACATTATCAGTGAGACTCTTGTTATAAGTAACCGAAACTCTAGAAGCACCGACAGTTTGGCTTACGATAGTTACAGTTGCGCAGGCTATGCCAATAGGGTCAACAATTTTGCTGATATTTTGTACAAAGTTGCCGTCAGGAATGTCAACGTCGAAAGACAAGTCTTGGCAGTCGTTGAATGGTATTTTTCTAATGTCAGATCCGTCGTGTATTTCACCGAACAGAGCAATGTGCAAGTGTACTTGTTCGCCGACAGCTGCTTCCATGTGGTATTGAATGATTTCCAATTTTGTTGGTACTAAAATGTGTACTTTTGCGGTGTCTCGATTGTAGGGATTACGCACTAACGAGACGGTAATATCTGCTACACCTTTTTGTAGAATCTTTAACAATCCGCTTTGTGAAACGGTCGCAACTGACGGTTGTCGACTGTTCCAGCTGTATGAGCCGTCACCGCCGCTAGCTTTCAGGGCGATGTCATATCTGAAATTATTTAATCAGATGTGACTCTTCTTCTTGTTAATTTAATTTTTATTAATATACTTAACATTAGTTTATTGTTTTTGTGAGAGAAATCTACTCTTTGGATCTAACGTCTGTTTTTTTGTATAAAATTTGTTTTCTATTTTATTTTTAACAAAATGCATAAAAAATTCATTTCTTTTTAATTTTCTTAATGGCAATCAGTACAACACAATTGAAATTGAAATTGAAATTTATTTAACCAGGTATAGATAAAAATAGTACAATTGAACACAAAATTGTGCACTCATCGAGTACCCCACAGGAGATATCGCAGATATATGTATGCAGGCCCGGTATAACAAATACAAATTAATATGATAAAGATAAAAAAATAAAAGATTAAATAACACTAGAAAAATATAACAACCTAATATAAGTAGTATATAAAAATAAAAAATAATCTCGTATCACAGTAATGGTATACAATATAATATCAATACAAACGTTTAAGACCCGTTTAGTAAGCAATTTCTAAACCACGTAGATATTTTAGATTTAATTGTATTTTTATTGAAAGGCAATGTTTTCAGTTCAATTGGCAACATATTATAAAATTTAGTTGCTACATAATTGAAACTTTTCTCACCTACTCTTTTAGCAATCTTTAGCATTTTGATAGACTTACATCGAGTTCTATTTGACAATGATAGATATTTTGTTTTCAAATCCTGATAGAAAAATGTGACTGCCTCGATCTCAAAATATTGCTTAATGGTAAAAGGTTTTTTAAATTGTTTACAAAAATTTTTTTTAAATTCATTCTGGAAATTAATTCCTGATGAATAGAAGGTGCATATATTATAAAAATTAAAATTTAAAGTTTAGATATATTCATTGGCTTGCTAATTACGTAAATACGAAGTAATAATGCAGCAGCCATCGATACGCGTGAAATATGCAAGTAATTTAATTTTTTAATGGAAATTTTATATAAAAATGGCGAAATGTTCACTCCACTCTTAGCGAATGAGTGACTCATAAAGAGTAAGAATAAAAATAGTAACTTAATAATATTTATTTTCTAAAACTCAAAACAGTTAAAATTATTATCGAAAATTATAAACAATATGTTTAGTTGTTTTAGCGATGTAAAAAAAAAAAGTTTTGATTATCGCATATTACTGATGGTGCGCGTTTAATAGTGAAAGTAGTTAAGAAAATTGATGTTAAGTTCAATAAAAATCCGTTCTATCACTAATAAGAACGGAATTTCCGTAAATCACTACAATACTCCAGGAGGCTTACATGACAGGGGAGCTTACATGTCAACATATTAACCATGTTAACATAAGAACAAAATAAATTTCAGTCAAATGCACTTCAGGCGTAAGAGTTTAATCTTTTCTTTATATTTTAAGATATTACTCGCTTTCTTAACATGCTAAATTAGCGTTGCAAATATGACGGGAGACTTACAAGGAATAAACGTACTGGCCTTAGTTCTAACAATATTACTAAATTTGGGTTTAAATTAGTTTTGAAATAAGTAATATTATACACACAATCCATAGTTTAAAAGTAATTGAAATTGTAGAACGATTGTCTGTATGTACATTTAATTTTTTCTGTACTGGAAATGGCATGTATTCTGTACTTACATTTATTTTTTAAGACATGAGGACACATTTTACAAAGCCATAACAATTTTCAGGAACATTATAGTGAAATTTTCACAGCACTATTTGTTTGTTATAAGTAAAACAGATCATAACCATTTTTAAACAAATTTAATCATTCACATGAAAGAGAATGACAGTGGTCGAAAACGTGTTATTTATACCTGGGGACAGCCAGTAGGCTTACATTTCGGACCTTTAGCAGTATGTGACAATTTCATCATGCAATTTGAACAAATTATCTCTTGTGCAATGTTTACATAAAATAAGGCGCAAGAAAAAAAAATGTTTGGAGAATAAATTCCATTATTTGGATAAAATATTAACTGGGGACATAAAAGTACACTTTTCTGGAGAATGACCAATATAGTTAAAAATCCTTAATAAAATTTCGATTTGACAGTTACTTGGAACGGAGTGGTATATGAATATGATTTATTAGCATGCAAATATAATTTAAAGAAAAATTTTAATAAATCCACAAAGAAAGAAAAAGACAAACAACAAAGAAAAAAAAGCAAACAAATAAAAACAAGAAAAAAAAAAACACAAGAAAACAAAAAGAAACAAGAAAAAAAAAATATATATATATATATATAGACATGCAACAACACTTGTAATAGAAACTAAGAAATAAACAAAAATTAAAAAGTAAACAAAAAATTAAAAATAAAAAAGATTTGTCAAACACTTTTTTTTTCCATTTCCAAAATATTGTATTCTTAAGAATGTATTTTTTTAACCTAACCTAACTTTTTATTACAACATAGACCGATCTCTAAAATCAAAAATATATCGAGAAATGTAACATTTTTTAATCAATCGGTCAAAAATATATAACGTTCCGTTTGCAACATATTACTTTGTCAATTTGTTAATGCGGGCGTCTCTAGTAGGGCGCTAGAGTCGCGACTGCGCCTGGTGGCGAAACATCGAACTAACCGCTACATATTCATATTTAGATTTTTGTTCAAAGTTTCGTAATTTTTTGTTATTCTTGCATAATTTGTATTTCTGTTAGAGGATTCTGTTACTCCAGTAACATAAAAGTATTAGAATTATCATTACACTTAACAAAAAACATATGTATTCAGCTTTAACAAGTTATAATATAATTATCGATCATTTTTTCTACTAATTAATACATTTATCGTTATCAAAGTTAATTCTATTATCTTAAAAAATAATTGGCTTTCTGTCAAACATTTTTTGTTGCATTCAGTTAAAAACCTCTGTACGAAACAATAACAATGTTTGATGAAATTACCAACGATTCAAAGAGGGCAAATTTTTTAAAACACAAATTTTTGAAAAATCTCGAATAAATAAAATAAAAATTAGTCGTAAAAAATACGTACGAACCGGCAAATAGTCGGTTACGTCACGTGTTCTCATGATCATTGAAGACAGGAATGTCACGACAATTATCGCAAGCTTACGTTTCCCACTTATTCCTTTCCAAATTAGTGAGAACAAGTTTGCAATTGACGTTCCACTCTTCCGTGATCTAGGGATCGCATGATCAAGGACGTAGAGCGAGTGTGAATTTTGGGATCTACCGCATTATTTCGCCCATAAGTTTAACGGTGTTTGTCAAGATCGGATTTTTTTTTTATCACGATCGGATCATCTACGTCAAGGCCTGCTAGCTAGTATCATCACCGACTAGTAAGTATTGCGACAAGTCACTAAAATTGTAAACATGTGGCTACTTCGACGAATTCTGATTATATTAAAGGAACCCTTCTCAAGGTCTAGTTTCAATCAATGATACTAACAACTGCAGAATCAAAATGTCATTATATAAATGTACAAGGAAAGAAAATTTAAATTTTACCTCCATTGTGTTTGACATATCAAAGATCGTTTTTTTAAGTATCCTACGTTTCTTTTCAGTTTGAAGATTTCGAGGCATTCTTAAAGTTACTCAATAATATCGTAAGTACACTAAGAGACTTTTAATATCAATAGGTTCAATAAGAAATATGATTTTAAGGACGTTTTTAAGAAAGAAAAGCAAAACGAATATACTAAACAAAGTGCTGCTAAATGTTTACTAGTTTTTCCATAAAAATACCAATCGTTAAATTCTATTTACTTAAAAGAACTTAACAAGATTAGAGAATAAATAAATCGAAAGTGTTGTTACATGATGTTAAGACAAATTAAAGAAATATGATTTTAAGGACATTTTAAAAAAAAAGAAAAGCAAAACGAATATACTTAACCAAGTGCTGCTAAATGTTTACTAGTTTTTCCATAAAAATACCAATCGTTAAATTCTATTTACTTAAATGAACTTAACAAGTTTAGAGAATAAATAAATCGAAAGTGTTGTTACATGATATTAAGATAAATTAAAGAAATATGATTTTAAGGACATTTTTAAAAAAGAAAAACAAAAAGAATATACTAAACCAAGTGCTGCTAAATGTTTACTAGTTTTTCCATAAAAATACCGATCCTTAAATTCTATTTACTTAAACGAACTTAACAAGATTAGAGAATAAATAAATCGAAAGTGTTTTTACATGATATTAAGACAATTTAAAGAAATTCTTATATTTTTCAAAAAATGGTAAACATTTGTCGTAATCATTCCGATTTTTTGTTAATGGAAATAAAATAATTTAAAAAAACATATCAAATTAACGAATTGACAGTTTACAAATTTATAAAAACTTTCCATAAATCTGATTGAACTATTTTCAGAAATTTCAGCCATACAAGTACAATTTTTTGCAATAGAACTAAAGCCTTAAGTTTCTTCAAGATTTTAGAAGGTTCATGTGCAAAAATTCCTTTGTGATTGACCGTTAATACTTTTAGATTGTTATCAATATATTATAAAATATTAAGGATAATAATAAACTAAAAGGGGTTTAGTAAAGTAAATACTATGATAGTAAAGTCATTACTAATTAGGCTGATCAAAATCTCTATTCTCTAAAACTTCGACATTTTCTTGTATGTTTATTTAATTTTTCTGTTTCTGCCTTCAAACAATCAAATTTGTTTAAAATGTTAACATCTTTAGTATAATAAATAATGCATTTCTATTATTTTAAAACGAAATTTCACTCCTACAAGAATGGAATTTAGGACCTTCGGTAAAAAAATTATTTACCGAATTAATTAATAAATTGTTTATAGTAAAAATTTTATTTATTCTCAAGAGTGGCTCAATTTTCAATATATAAAAAGCAATTTAACAGGAAATATACAGACAATTATTTGAATTTATTAGATGCAAATATTATAAAAATAGTAGACTAATAACCAAATTTCTTATTCTTAAAGAATTTATCAAAACATTAATCAGAATAAAAATTTTATTTTGTAAAGTTTGTTATAAAAAGTTACTCAATGCAGATGAAAATTCTTATAAACAATTTCGGTTTAGTAATTAAATTAAGATTCAGAAGTATATAAATCTCTAGTAAAGTGATTGTATTAGAATGTTTAAAAAGGCTTTAAAAATAATTTAAAAATTATTTAGTGTCCAATAATTAAAAAAAAAACAACAATTTTATTAGGAATTACTTTTTAATTTCGTAAATTTACATACCAATTTATGAAATAAATAATAAAATAAAAATAATTTTATTCTTAAAGCAAAAATAAGAATATAAAATAATTAAAAAAAAAATAAATTAAATTACATTAAATTCCAGTAAATAAACTATTCAATTTTTTTATTTTATTTTTTGCGAATTAAATATCAAGATCGAAAATGCAAAAATTTCCTAATTTTGAATTTAATTCCTTGAAAATAGTAAAGTAGAAAGTACAGCACGTAGATTATTCTGCAGTAAATATGTACAAAAAAGGTTTCGCAAGATTCATTCGAATTTTAATTGTCGTTAAAAAAATTAAGATAATTTTTTACTCTAATAATTTATACACTTTATCATAGAGATTTGTTATAATCTTGGCAAGTAAAGTCTAGAACTATTATGATAACCTTTCATATCTCTGATTTAATTGAACTTCGTTTTACTATCACAAAATTTCGCTCTACCAAGATTTCCATTTCATTCGTCAAATAGCAAATCGAAAATTGTTATATAAATTATATAAATGTCTTTATCATAACAAAAAAATGTTGTGTTTAAAAAATATTTTTTTATTTTTGTTCGAGAAATATTTCTTTTGACACCAGACAACAACAATATAGAAAGATTAATTTTCGTAACGGTAGAGATGGCATTAAAAAAAATGAGGACCGAATTAAAAAGATTTGACTCGCCGGAAATTGAACCCGGGACCTTTCGATTGCTCGGTCGAATGATCTTTTTTTCCGGGATCAAACAATAATGTAATGCATGATTATAAAAACAAACAAAACATTAAATTCTTTATTAAGCTTCGCATACATTGTATCATTTATATTACTACTAATCAGGTATGTTTACGATTTAATTCATAACTGATAATTACCTTTTTTGTACGAAAAATATCACCACAGAGTTTTAATTAATGTAAGAAATAAATACGAAATTAATCGGAGCATAAGTAAACAATTTATAGAAATAGTTCTTAATGTATGTTTTCATACTTTTATTTGTATTAAAAAACTGTAATTAAAAAAGTTAAAGAGTAGTCAATGATTTAATTAACACGTTCACCAATAAAAAAGCGTCGGTAGTAATTCATTAAGAAAAATTAATTTATACGTTTCAACAAAAAGTATTTTGAGGACTTTTCTTACCTTCAGATAATTAAAAAAAACAAATACTACATTTTTTTATTAATTTCAATCCATAAATATTGTCAAACCAAAGTAATTTCGTCATTTTGAGAAGTTTTCAAAATAAAATAAAAATATTTTAAACCTCACAATCTATGACACTTTTCTTTAATGTATTAAATGTTTAAAAATAAATTACACAAACAAAGAAATAAACATACATTAATGACACCCCATCAACCTTCCTTTTAGTCTTTATAATTTGTTATAAATTCGAATAAATGGTTATACTTATTTTTAAAGTTTCTAAATGTTTACCTAAGTTCAGAAATTATTAAGTTAATTGCAAAGAAAAAATAAACATAGTAATCTAAAACGCGTGCTACTATATTAACCAATTAAGTCGTGAATGGAAAAAAAAACTTTCAAAATCGTTGGTTGAATTTTCCAAAAAATGCAACTGTAAAAAACAATAAACATTTTTTAAATTGTTTTTTTCTTTATATCGTTTTTCCACATTGAAACAATTTCTGAATTCCTGTTTGAAGTAAATAAATCATTTATATTAAAATTTTGAAACGTGTATATTATTAAAATTTTGAAAATAAAGGGGAAAGTATACAAACTGTTGGCTAAAACACGGAAAAATCATCGAACGGTTCAGACATTTTTTGTTTAAATTATACATTTTCGGAAAAATTGTTGATGAACAAAACGTTTTTAGAATTGATCGAGGAATACTCTGAAACTTTGTTGAATTTTTTCATTTAGTTCACTTTAAACAATTTCAAAATTTTGAAAAATTGAAAATGTTTTTAAACAAAATTTCTAAAAAATGTCAAATCGTTGAACAATTCCAAGAACTTTTTGTTTCTCTCCTAGACGATTTTTCGGGGATTTTTTCTAGAAATTTTGGAAAAAAGTTTTCTGAACAAAAAATTTTTAGAATAAATAGAAGAATGCGCTGCAATTTTGGCGGATTTTTTTGAACATATAGTTCATTTTCGAAAATTTCAAAAATGTTGAAAAATTGAAAATGTTTTGAAACAAAATATGAAAAAATGTCATGGTATTCTTCGAGCAATTTAAAGTACTTTTTGTTTTGTAACATTTTTTCCGAAAGTTTTTACAAATAAAAAACATTTAGACGATTTTTTTTCTAGAAATTTTTTATTTGAATATGACAGACTTTTTCAAAAAAAAGTTTACTGAACAAAAAATTCTTGGAATTGCTCGAAAAATTGTTGAAATATCAAAATTTTGAAAAATTAAAAATGTCATCAAACAAAATTAGAATTAATTTCTTTCTTTGAATAATTCCAAGAACTTTGTTTCGTAACATTTTTTCAAAAAAATCTATCATTTTCAAATAAAAATTTCCTGAACTTTTTACCGATTTTTTCGCGTTTTTATACTTTTCTCTTTATTATCAAAATATTGCTATGACATTTTAAAATTCAAGCAGGAATTCTGCAATTACTTTAATGCAAAAAATATTAAAAAACAAAAAAACTTGAAAAATGCATGTTTTTTTTGGAAATAATCGCATTTAGTTTTTCACGGTTGAATTTTTCAAAAAAACAAAAGATTCTGAAAGTTCAGTTAATTTTACATCAGTTATACCTGCATGGATATTTTTTAGAATCTTTTTTTTTTACGCAAAATACAACCGTCGAAAACTATAGTGAAAAAATGTCCATATTTTTTCTGTTTCTCTCCTCATAATTATTTATGAATTTGTTTAAATTTACTTAATTTTTATAAAATCATTGTAGTAATCTGAACAAAAATAAAAATAACTCATTAAATTTTTTGGACTGAAAATTCGCATTTTACGATGAGAGAAATGAATCCCTCTTGAATGGAGGGAATTTTAATTCTTAAAAGGAAACGAAATTTTTCTCCTTTAATTGTGCGTTTTTTCGATAATAAAATTTCACTTGTTTACATTTAAAATTCTATCATTAAAAGAATTGGGATTTCATTCCAGAAAAGTTTGGCCGTTCAAATGTTAAAAGCAGTTAATAGAAATGAGGTGAAAAATTCTTGAAAAGCAGACAAAAACCTATTTATATACAGTGTGACATAATTTTCGTCACGAATGCAGTATTTTCACAAGTTTTCACTAGTACATTAGCTAGTGGTAAAATCTCCTGTCTACTTATAATAAACATAGGATTTATCAATTTAATTTCATAAATAATGTACAATTAATATAAAAGTTCGCATTAAAATATTTTGCAAATGAATCTTTTAATTATCTAAATAAATATTTTGTTCATTTCCGTCAATATGCTAAATGTATTTGGAAAATTAATTGAGTATACAATTTTGTTTTGATCGTACTTAAGGAAATCAATCGGCACGTGTTTTATCCATAAAAATGACTAAGTTAATGATTTAACAATGAACGTATGCGTATTTGTCACTCGTGAATCACGTACAAATTTGAAACTAAAAAGAATCGCATAATGCTAATAATCATCAATCAATTCTTACCAAATTACCAATGCCATTTATACAAGAAAAGGAGTATGTAAAATTGCGCTATAAATTCCTGGTATTACGAATATTTGTTGAATGGAATTAAACTTGAAAGGCCATATTAAAAAAATTTATCAATCATAGATATGACTTTTAAAATAGATCTTTCTGAGGACTTATGTGAGAACTTTTACTTATTTCTTGTTAGCCATTAGCAGTTCTTCTTTAGATTCAGCAGCACGAGCGTATCTAAATATAGGAGGATATATGAAGTCCCCCTTTAGATTCTCCATAGATTGGAAAAAGTGGGGATCCACCTTTTTAAACCAATAAGAGTTTTTCTGGTCACATTTTTTTCATCTACTTTCTGACCGAATAAAAGAAGGCATTCGTAAATATTTCACCATTCCTGATCAAGACTTGCTCTCGGTCTAAACCAACGAATATTTTGTACACTACGAACTAAAAAGCAAGTTCTTTTATTGTGTTTAGTGTTTTGATGCAAATAAACCTTTGGTTTACATTTTAAATGCAAATTTTAACTAAGCAGTGATTTGCTTCAGATTTGGCAACTAATTAAATCTGTGTTTAGTACTTTAAACAGAATATTAATATAAATTTGTTACTAAATTTTAAACGGATTTCAAAAATATTAAAAATATTGACCAGTGAATTTATCTGTGCAGGTGATATATAATGAAGTGGATTTTAATTTGCTGTTTTACGTTTATCCTTGTAATTCGAAGGACGCAAGGAGACAATGATTACATGCACAATCCATTCCACCATCATCACCATCATCATCACCATAACTTTAACCGTAATGATAACAGGCAAGTCCAGCAAAATGAATGGATTTGTATGAATCCGGCCACACGAGAAACCGTAAGTTGTTTACTAATGTTTCTTTTAATTAAACATTTAAAATAAACAGAATTAAAATTCTTATAACAAATATTAAATATATTCGTTATAAATTTACTACTATTATTGTTTATATTGTTGTTGCTAATATAGTGCAACAGCAGTATAGATGTACACTGGTAATATAGAAGTTATTATAGAGAAAAATAAACTATTCTTTCATTACAATTAAATTGTGATATCTGAGGATCATAAGTCTAAATTTCTTGGTGTGACAATCAAGTCACTCTTCACACAATAAAAATGTAATTTCTGTAACATTGCCCAGAAAATTCAATATCCTTGAAAATCACATTCAATATGTTTTTTATGGATAAGTAATTTTTATAATTTAAATTTTTCATAATTTATTTATATTATTTTTGTCTCTGAAATAGCATCACATTTTAGACCATGCATTAAGTTCAATAATGTTTTCAGTAAAATCTTCCGAATTATTTTCCAATCAGAAATGTACTTGAAATTTGTATCATAAGAGGTTGAACAAAAATTCGAAACATTTTTACAAAAATCTCCGAGCAAGACCATTAACAAATAAGCGTAAAAAAAAAACAAAATATCCAACAATTTTTTGAATTTTCGTCAAACTCTAACAATACGAATTTTAAATGCATTGGGAAGGACCAAAAACGTAAGAAGTAATTTTTAATCGAAATAAAAATGGAAAATTCATTCTTTTATCACGCAAAAACAGAAAACATAAAATATTATCCAGTTTACTATTTTTAAGTACATTTGAAAAGAATTGCTAAAGAAAATTTATTAATAAATAACAGATTTTTTTAGCCATAAGAGTAAAGGTACAAAAATAAAAATTTTCTTTTGATTTCGTGTATTTTCAATAAACTGTAAACTATTTTATTCTATGAAGTCATATTAAAATTTGTTTACGTTATTTTTTCATATGTTTCACGTGTAATGTCTAACGTATTTCACTTTATGAAATGCACCTTTCAAAAATTTAAAATCACTAAATGTTTAGTCATTTTTTTACGAGGAATTCAGTGATGCTAGTATAAACAGTGTAAGATTTTTTTTATATATAAATTGAAGCTCAAAAAAAGTTTTTTTTTTTAAACTAATTCTACTACATTTTTCTAAGTTAATTAGAAATTAAACAAAATAGAGCGAACCTATCATTTTAAGGTAAAAACATATTTTCTAAATAATTACGACGGATTTTAAAAAATACCATTTTTTTCTAAAAAACAAAATTTTTTGTTGTTTAAAATGTTAAGGGTCAAACAAATTTGTTACATTTTTTATTCTAGCACCACCGAATTCCACTTTAAAATTTACTCTTGCAGTATTAGTTATTAAGATGTTGTACTGAATATTTTAAAATCAAAGTTTTGTTAAAAATTACAATGCGTTTTGTGTATTACGACACTCTAGAAATAATTTTTTCAACCCCTACATTTTAACGCGAAAACAAAATTTTCGAAAAAGAATTTGTTATTATTTTGCAAGTCATTTGAAATTTAAATTCCTAACAATAAATTGGACTTTTTTTTCAAATTATTTGTCATTATTTTGAAATCAACACTCTTGTAACATTGAAATTAAAAAAAAATTAACAAAGCCGTAAAATTACGTTAATAATTTTTTCATTAAAAAATATATTTTTTAGACATTTGGCGCAAATTTTCAGGAGAGATAGTTAAAAGTACTTACTTTGAAATGATTATATAAGCGAACTGTTTTTTTTTTAGTTTTTTGCTCTATTTTTTAAAAATAGCCTGAAAATTCAATTTTTTAAATGATTTGTTCCTGTTTTTGCGCACATTTGCGCATGCGCAGCTTCGAAGAAGAAAGCTGAACCCAAATTTGGATTCTTATAAATTTCCAATCAATTATGCATTCTCGAAGTATGTGCTTTTAACTATATTTCCTGAAAATTTGAGCCAAATCGAAATAGGCATTTTTAAATTATGAATTTTTAATGAAAAAGTCGTTTTTTCGATCTACTGTTGACGCATTAAACTTTAGTTAAAAAACGTAAATGGGACTGAATTCCTTGAGCAATTTCCAATCGATTTTGCACTATTTAAATATTTCTTGACTAAAATCACGGTGTTTAGAGGAAAAATGAGTTTTTAAAATTTAATTCGAAAAAAAATGTCAAATTTTACTAAATTGAAGATTGTGAGACTTCTATAAAAGACTTCAAATTTTACTTAGACACAGATTTTTCGATGTAGAAAACACCAGTAAATTTTCAGATAAATCGAACTGTTACATTTTGATATGGAATCCCCCAAATTGTTTATTCAAAAATCCTATCTAATTTCTTCTTGCTGTTTGAAGTAAGATCTTCAATGAACGATAAAGTTTCACAAAACGTTTAAGATAAGGAGGTTTGGTGGAATTTTAAGCAAGAATTTCGATGCAAGAACCAACATGAAAAAACTGAAAAAATAAACTTTTTCATTAAAAATTCAAACTTGAAGCGAATTGCAAGCCTGAGTTAATGTCGTTTAAAAAAACTCGAAAATAAAAATCGATTTTTCTTTCAATCAAATATGATAAATACGTTGAAAATTTATATTTATAATAAGCAAATAAAAGTATTAACAAAAAATTACACCAACATTTTATAAACAAAATTCACATTTTGGTGATTGGCATTAATGTAAAATACTACGTAAAAAATGTAGCCAGTTTTTAGATTTCTCTTATCAACTATTAATCTTGTGTATTAAAAACTACAAAAAATTCATGAATATACAGCAAAACCACGTTTATCAGAGAAAGGGGTTCCACGGTTAAGCAGAAACCCAGATAACACAAAGAAAAAAAATTCGTAAATTTTAAGTATTTTTTGTATATATGAAATTAAAAAAAAAATATAGAGAAATTTAAGTAATTATTATATAAGGTAATTAATAAGTAAATATATGAAAATTAAAATAGATTATTGTTTGGACCAAAGCATTACTATTATAAAATATAACTTATTATTAACAAGCTTGAAGAACATTTTATCAGAGTCATTGTTTCATTAATTAAAAGTCACCAATCTGTCTCTGATAACCTGGAAGCTTTGTTAATCGAGGTACAGATAATCAAACATATTAAATTTGTTTCTTTTTTTTGCACAATATTAGAAAAGAGTTTTTGTGGTCACAAAATTAGTTTAAGATTTCATAATAGTTTTGTTATCTAATATTTTGATAATTATGCTAATTCATCAATTTAAGTAATTTCAACGAATTTCCGTTAAAGAATTACATAATTTTTAACACATTTTCTATTTGACTTTTAAAATTTATTTATAAAAATTTCCTTAAAGACGAAAATTTAATCAATGACTTACATAAATTGAATTTGTTTTCCATGAAATTCATAAACTCAAAATAAGTGAGTAAAATCTTGCAACATTTATCTATCTTGTATGAAACATCACAAAAAAATCGATTAACTAGTAAACTCAATGAAAATATGAAAAAATACTGAGAAAATACAATTTTATTATTATTATTTATTAATACATGGAAAGAAGTCCTTAACTATACAAACATATCCAATATTAAAAAGAGACTCTGATGCTTCAGTAACTACTAATAACACACAGAAATTCAATATTTACCGAGATATGAACGTTTAAAAAATAAATTAAAGCACAATTTTTGCGATAACATAAATAACTACTCAAAAACCATGCTTTGTATGCGAAAAGTGCATAATGAAAGTTGTAGATAATGAAACTTTGAATCTATATGTTTAAAAAAATCATTTTTATCATAATCTTAAAACGTAGGTGTATTTATAGACTTTGCAAAGGCATTTGATACCATAAATCACAAAATACTTATCCAACTGTTGAATCATTGTGGCGTTAGAGGTAACGTTTTAAATTTATTTAAAAGTTATCTGGAAGACCAAAAACAATATGTACAAATAGGACAGTATTTCAGTGACACAAAAACTATAAATTATGAAGTACCACAAGGAACGATTTTAGGTCTACTATTATTTATTATTTATATTAATGACCTATTTCATTTCGACATTGATGGTGACATAATCTCCTTTGTCGATGATACGACTCTATTATTTACCGACGTTACGTGAAATAAAATAATTTGCAAAGTTAAAACAGAATTTCCCAAATTCATTAAATGGCTTAATGCAAATTTTGTAACAGTTAATTTTGATAAAACTAAAATCTTAACCTTTGGCTTCTTCGCATTTGGACATAAAAAGTGAATTTTCTGTTAAATACCGTGGTTTGACAATAGACAGACATTTTCGTTGGAAGAATCATGTTGAAATAATGAAAAAATTACGTTATCTACCTTACGCTTTTTTCAAACTGCGAAACTTGTCGAATTTCCATTATTTATACCAACTTTATTATGTGTTATTTTAATAATAACGAGTTATGCTATTCATGTTTGGGGAAGTGCTTGTAATGCGGTAATTGAATCATTGAAAATACTACAGAAAAAAGTACTAAAAGTGATGTTATTTAAAGATAAATTATTTCTGACAAAAGATTTGTTTACAATATCGAATGTTTTGGATATTAGAGAGTTATTTTATCGAAAATTTTCATCCGCCATATTGAATCCGCCATTTTTAATTTCGTAAATTTGGCATCAGTTTCGTGATCAGCGATCGTACAAACCCCGGTATACCGATTTTTATAAAAATCGAAACGTTTCGAAAATTTACATCCGCCATATTGGATCCGCCATTTTGAATTTCGCAAATTGGACATCAGATTAGTGGTTATTAATAAACACATTTTCAGTCAGAATTTATCAATTTAGCTCGTTAAACATTGCAAAATCGAAAATGTCATTAAATTTTCGGCTTCAGGCCGCCATATTGGGTACGCCATTTTGAAATTTTATTTTGGCGCTCGTACATTTTGAAGTTTAGGGTCCGAGGCCAAGAGATTTTCACATTATAGTTACCTCCTCAGCCAATTTCGGCGCGAAATTGTTGATCGAAAAAAGAATTACCGTGAAAAAATCCGACTTTTTGTTAAATAATCGATTGTATCTTTTTTGGATCGTATGTTTTCAAAATTTTAAGGTCAGAATCGGAAAGTACGATCAATTTTACGTTAGAAATGATAAGTCCAACATTTTTTCAACGTTAATAACCCTTCACAACTTACAGCTGAAATGTTCAAAAAATATTCGTCCTTCTGGGACTTAATGGGTTAAGACAATCTCCAGTAAGAACGAAATCAATTGGTTGTAAAATTACAAATATGTTGGCAATTGAAGTTAGACTACCAAGTAGATTCTTCAGAGCTACAAAAAATAAAATAGTGCATCATCTTAACCCTTTGCGGCATACGTTGTACATTATAATTATTATTAACAAATAAAATTGAAAAAACGGCGAATAAATTCGAATAAATTCATTTTTGAAAACTACACAAGGTTTTTTATAACTGTAGATTATTTATGAGGGTTTTTGGGGTCGCTAATCACAAATCTGACGTTAGTTTTATTATAATTCAAAATGGCGGATCCAATATGGCAGTCACAAAATTTTAAAATGTCTCATTTTTAACGAAATTTGTTACTCGGGGGTTTTGGGAGTTGCTGATTACGAATCCGATGTTAGTTTTACCAAATTCAAAATGGCGGATCCAATATGGCGGCCAAAAAATTTTCAACAAAATTTGTTACTCGCTGGTTTTCGGGATCTCTGATTTCGAATCCAAGGTTAATTTGCCAAATCCATTGAATTCGGAATTTGAGAATATTATCCTTGGATTTATAATAAGCGCTCCTGAAAACTCTCCAATATAAAAGTTTCTTCAAATGGAGTCGTTTGTCAAATGTTTGTCCGACAAGTATTGATCTGCCATTTTTAACTTGTTAAATATAATAACGGATAACATGGAGTCGTTTTCAAAATTTTTGGCTGATAAAATCGATTTACCATTTTGAATTTATTAAAACTGACGTCTGATTCGCAATCAGCAACTTCGAAAACTCCCTACACAAATTTCAAGCGAATCTGACGAATTGTGAAAAATTCGTCCTCGATATTGAATCCGCCATTTTTAATTTTCAAAATTTGACTTCAAACTCGTAATCAGCGACCCCAAAACCCCCGAGTAACAAATTTCAGCTATTTTTGATGTAAAGAAAAATATATACCGCAAAGGGTTAAACTACTACAAACAAAAATACTGAGTTCAATGTGTTTACCTAATCTACAGGTTTAGTTTAGAATTATGCATTTCCTTGGGATGATCGTTTATTTTGTTATTTTGTTAATTGCATTATCGCTTTTTATTTTATGATTTAGGTATTAGTTTATACGAGGACAGTCGAATGGACTGAATTTTAAGTTTCGGACGAGTATTTTATACTTTTACGATGCGTTTTTCTTCAGAGTAGCGAGGATTGCAAGCTTACTCTGAGTAAATGTAGAAATGCCTGAATAAAGTATTATTATATATTATTATATATAAATCCACGATGATACAAAAGAAAAATATGAAAAATTGTTATTTTCATGTACTTTTTTGTAAATAAGTATTTTTTGGCTACATTTAGAGAGTAGTAGTATCTAAAGTACAGTAGTCCTTCTCTTATTCTAATTTGTCCAGTCAGGCAAGATGGCGACCTTCTTCTCCTATTCTAATATTTCCCCTCACGCGTTCTCCCCACTGAATTGTGTTAACGTGTGGATTTTTAAAATACAAATAACGGCGCATGTGCAACAATAGAAAAAGAGGCAAAAGTGAGACAGCAATTTTAAGTAGGGAGGAGAGGGGGAAGTTAGAATAAGGGAAGAAGGCCGCCATCTTTCCTGACTGGACAAATTAGAATAAGGGGGGGAGTACTGTAGGTGCGATGGGGAGAACGCGTGAGGGGAAATATTAGAATAGGAGAAGTGAACAAATTAGAATAAGGGAAGACATTAGAATAAGGGAAATTAGAATAAGGGAAGGACTACTGTATTTTGAAGAGAATGAAATTAGCTGTAAAATTAGCACCGGTTAGAGTTTCTACGATGAATTGTTGAAGAGTTATAGCCGTTTGAAGTTTCATGCAAAATTAGTAACAATTACGATTTTTGTGTAAAAACAATCGTAAAAATTTTGTTTAAAAATCGGTTTTCAACTGACTTTACTAGTATATACATATATGAAGCAAATGCGAGACATTAAATCGTTACTAATGGGTGTTTTGTTACAAAATTATATCCTCAAAAATTTTTGCAAATAAAAAATTCTTGAACATTTAGACGATTTTTTTCTAGAAATTTTTTATTTGAATATGAGACTTTTTAAAAAAAATAAATATTCTTAGATTTGATCGAAGAATGCGCTGCAATATTGTTGGAATTTGTTGAAATACCAAAATTTTGAAAAATTAAAAATGTCATCAAACAAAATTAGAAAAAATTCTAGAGCATTCTTTGAATAATTTCAAGAACTTTGTTTCATTTCAAATTATCATTTTCAAATAAAAAATTTCCTGAGCTATTTACAAATTTTTCGTGTTTTAGCCGCTATTTTTCTCTATATTAGTAAAATATTGATATGACATTTTAAAATCCCGGTCTCGAGGACACGATTTCTTTAGGGGCTGTACTTAAATTACGTAACGCAATTTTTTGGTATTCTGGACCCCCCCCCCCCCCCCGTGTAACGCTATTTGCCAAACCCTTAGCAATGAGTGTAACGCAGGCCTGGACCCCCCCCCCCCCCCCCCCCCTCGGCGTTAAAGCAGGAATTCTGCAATTACTTTAATGCGAAAAATATAAATTAAAACACAACTTGAAAATTTCATGTTTTTTTTAGAAATAATTGTATATTGTTTATCATGGATGAATTTTTCGAAAAATCTAACAATAGGTTCTGAAAGTACAGTCAACACGTCAATTACACCTGCTTGAACATTTTTTAGAACATTTTTTTACGCAAAATACAACTGTTGACAACTATAGTTAAAAAATATCCATTCCGGACTTAATATTATTTTTTTCAACGTTTATTTATTCTTTCTGTTTCTCTCCGCATAATTATTTATGAATTCGTTTAAATTTACTTTACTAGTTTATATATATATGAAGCAAATGCGAGACATTAAATCGTTACTAATGGGTGTTTTGTTACAAACAATATCCTCAAAAGTTGTGTGTGTGTGTGTGTGTGTGTACGGATAAAAACCAAATTTTGTCCAACGATTTCTCTTCAACGGATGAAGCGAATTTTATTTATTTATTTATTGGAAATAAACGGGCGTTAAACACCCCAGAATACAAAGTTTATAACAAAAATATATAAAGTCGCTCTTCTAAATACTATTTATAACAAATGATATAAAAACTTAAACATAATGAAATAATAGTTTTCTTTTACAATTAGCGGTGTATAAGAAAAGGGAATTTTGGTTGCGAATATCTTCAGGAAGAGAGTTCCACACACGAGTTAAGCGAAATATTGGCGAATAAAAGCAATAGTTTGTTTTGCAATTTCTCTCGTACAGTACTCTAACATTACGAGTAGAGTACGGTGTTGGCCTCCAAACGAATAGACCTCTAAGGTCAGGGGATTTGATGTGGTCATATAAAATCTTACGAACCAGAATACTATCGTTAAGCCTATGTATTGATTCTATTGTTGGGATATCAAATTTCTTAGATATGTCATGAAAATCATGAGAGAAAAAGTGTAATGGTTGATCAGATTTGTAAGAGAGAAATCGCAAAAATTTCCTTTGTGTGGACTCTAGAAGTTTTTTATCGATTAAGGTATAGGGACTCCAAACAGGAGAGGCATACAGCAAATTAGGTAATACAAGAGTTTTATAAATGTTGATAATGGCGGACGTATCCTTAAAAACTTTTGTTGATCTGATTACAAAGCCTAGGGACTTAAAAGCCTTAAGAACAACATCATTTATATGTTTATTAAAAGATAATGTTTTATCGGTGATAACGCCAAGATCCCGAATAGAGTCAACAGAATCAAGAATAGTGTTGTTAATACGATAAGTGTGATGAATATATGTAGAAGTTCTAAAAAATCTTAATACTTTACATTTTGAAATATTGAGATTAAGACAGTTTGCTGTACACCACTCCTGAAGATTATGAAGACCGTTTTGAAGATTATATGCACCATGAAACGTTTTAATAGATGCAAATATCTTCAAGTCATCAGCATATAAAAGATATTTCGAAAACTGAAATTTAGCACCAATATCATTTATAAACAAAACAAATGATAAAGGACCAAGATGCGATCCTTGAGGCACTCCCGAAGGTACCGAAAATGATTCAGATTTATCGCCTTTCAATCGAACTATTTGGGAACGGTCAGTCAAGTATGATTCTAACCACCTCAGTAAATTACCAGATAATCCGAGGGAAAACAATTTATTAAGTAGTAGTTTGTGGTCAAATTTTGTCCAACGATTTCTCTTCAACGGATGAAGCGAATTGATTAATTTTTTTTTTAATCGATGCGTCCTGACCTAACTTCGTGCTGATTAGATTTTGAGCATGATCGGCTGAGCGGTTTTCGAGTTATTCCAAAAAAAGGTAGTAAAAATAGTACAAATAACGTGAAAAAATGATATTATTTAACAAATTCCGTCATTTTTCGTGAGGAAACTGTTGATGCGCGTCAAAAAACTGAGATATAAAAAAGCCGACATAGCAAAAAGCCGACAAGTAAAAAACCGACATATTAAAAAGCCGACACGGTAAAAGTATTATTCTCTTTACAATATGCCGATTTTTTACTAGTCGTTTTTTTTAAAGAAATAATGGGTAGATTTCGGAAATAGAACCTCTCTATATAACGCAAAATATGGAAAACGTACGTGAATATAGCCAGTCCGTTAAATAAACCGGAATAACATACGAGAGATTGATCGGGAAGTTATTGTTTCGTCTCGCTAAAGGTCACAACCGCTTTATTTTATGTTTAAATTATAGTTATTAAATGTATCGTACTTAAAATAATGAACAATGTTGAAAAAAGATCTGAACTATCATAATTTTACTCTTCGATTCCAAATATTTCTAAAAATATAACAAATGTTTTCAATAAAAAACTGTCTTTTTTTTATAAAATACGAAACAAATTTACTTTCAAGGTTCGTTAATAATTTTGTTATATATTTTTTATAGGTAACTATCCAGGACCCGATACCTAGGAGTACTTGTCCTGCGTTTACTCAATTCCCAGCTTTACCGCAAGGTGGGCAGATACCTCAACACCCATTTAATCAGCCGTCGCACCAACCATTTCAACAGCCAGGTCAACAACCGCCAAGACAGGGTAACCCTTTCCTTCCACCGCTTGGGAATAATCAGCCGCAGACAATTTATAACCCGAATGAAAATGTTCAAGGTATGAAACGAATTAAAACTAAATCGTAAAACTTAAACGTCTAATAAATAGATCAATAATAAAATTACGTTTTGATATATACTAATTTTGAAAATAAAAATAATTATTAACCTTTAAATTTCAGGAAATCCAATTACCGGAGAAGGATTAATCGACATAAAGTAACACTGATGCGAGGACATTCATTAATTCATTCATTACTGGAAACGTTTAATTTATTTATTTCATATTATGCAATAAAGAGTTTTATGTATTTTATACCAATGATGATAAACTTGGATTAAATATGTATTGTTTGATACTTCCGAATTGATTGAAATTACCCAGCATTTTATATGTAATTTTTACACGATTTAGCGGATAAGCATTTTTGTAATAACCTCTTCCGACTTAACAACCAAAAGTATGAATTTTAGAAATTGGAGAAAATGTCGTTAATTTTGATTATGACGTTAGTTTAGACATATTTATAACTGTTTGAAAGTTAAAAAAATATGTTGTATGTATGATAATTAAAAATGCAGGTTTTAATTAAATAATTAATAAGAAATTAAACCGGCTTTATATACTAATTTGTCAGTAAGAAGTGGAGTTGTGTTCTGAAATTCTGATTTTTAATGCCCTTTTTGATTCGCCAAAGTATGAAGCTTGACAATCATTGCACAAAATGCAATAAACGGTATTGTTTTTGTCTAAATTGTTCAACTCGTCCTTTCCTTTTATTATGATATTACTCAATTTATTATTTAATTGTGGAACTATTTTTATGTTATGATTTTGTAATCTTTGTTTAATCCGATGAAAAATGCCTTGTACATATGGAATTTTTAGAAATATTTGCGAATTATTGTCATTATTCGCCCGGTAGAATTAGTAGAAGCAAGTATTATTCGCCGGTACAACTACATGCAACGTAAAACGAAAATTCCGTTAGATGATATTATATATGTAGGACTCCCAGTGCCTCGTCCCCTTAAAAAAAGGAAAAAAGGGAATTTGAAAAAAAAAGGGACTTGAGGTAGAAAAATGAACTAAAAAAGGATTAAAAATAGTTGTGATTTCAACTTTTTAATTGTAAGCCTGATACAATTATTACATTACAATTTATAATAAAATTTTTTTCGTTTGTTATCACAAGAGGAGAGTCAGCTATATCAAACAAACTTTCATTAGTGATTTTTTTAGTGATTTTCGAGGAGGAATTCAATTGTAATAAAATAAAAATCAGAAACAAATTTTTTTACCAAAAAAGAAAAATTGTTTTTTTTCTAATAAAATGGAATTTTTAAAATCCATACGTAATTATTTAGAAAATATATTTTTCTGTTTTCCAATAGTTTTTTTTTTAATTTTTAAAATAGATTAACAAATTTAAATAGCCTTTATTCGGAAAAAAATTTATTTTTTCACGCTAAAACGTTTAATTTTGCTATTGTTGGACATCACCCTTTCAGATTTGGCTGCAAATTTTGTATACGAGTTCTCTACTAAAAAAATTGAACTCTCAATTTTTTTAATTTTTCCACCTGTTTTATTTTTTAATTTTTTCGTCATTTTTAATTTAAACATTCAAAGCAAATTTGGTGAATAAAAAAACATATTTTCTAACTAATTATGGATGGATTTTAAAAAATTTTATTTTTTCGACGAAAAAAAAAAATCTTTTTTATCAAACATTTTTATAAAATTGTTATTTGTTCTAATTTGCCGCCAAAAACGTTTGCACTTTTCTAGGATCTTGCGAGGGGTTTTTACATGAATGTTAATTTACACAATATTATTTATTAGACAGATAACCGAACTGACTTATTGTTAAATGTTTTTGTTTTTAAAAAAAGTTTTTTTAGGTTATGTTGTACGCATGAAATTAGATTAGAGGAAGTGAAAAAATTAGAATAAGAGGAATTAGAATAAGAGAAGGATTACTATATTTCCTTTCTCTGTTTTTATTCTCTCATACTGCCAGTGGTGGGGATGAAGTGAAGCGGTAAAATAAGGGAAGAAGCCGCCATCTTCCTTGACTCTAAAAGTTAAAATAAGTGGAGGGCCGCTGTATGTACAAAAAAAATTATTGACAAACGTGGTAATGGATCATATGTGTACATTTTGCAATAACTTTTACAATTCTTAATGAATTTGCATGAAACTTCGTATATCAAGATATCTTGGGTCGCTGAATCCGAATCTGTCGTCAAAATGGGAAAATTCAAAATGGCGGATCCAATATGGCGGCTGTAAATTTGCTAAATTTATTAAAATGTGCGGCGCACATTTTTCCTTATACGGAAAACAGCTGAAAATTGTTACTCGGGGGTTTTCGGGTCGCCGATTACGAATCTGAAGTTAGATTTTGAAAATTCAAAATGGCGGATCCAAGATGGCCGACCGAAATGCGAAAAATTACCCAAACTTTATGAAACTGGGTTCTCGGGGGTTTTCGGGGCCGCTGATTATAAATCTGAGATCAGATTTTGAAAATTCAAAATGTCGGTTCCAAGATGGCCGACATAAATGTAAAAAATTTACCTGATTTTGATGAAATTTGGTACTCGGGATTTTTTGGGTCGCTGATTACGAATTTCAAGTCAGATTTTGTAAATTCAAAATGGTGGATCCAAGATGGCCGACATAAATGTGAAATATTACTTGATTTTTTATATGATTAATTAAATGTTAAATGATATATTTCAGGAAAAAATGGAACCCGTGTTTCACCGTTTTTTGATATCTTAAGTACAGGGCTGTACCACTTCTGGCACTTTTTTTTTTTTTAAACAGCTACCACTGAAGTGGTTAAAGTTTCAATAACTTAGTTTTTTCATTTCCCTAAGATGCTTTGCGACTTTTTCATGAGGGGTCTAATGTATACAAGGAACCTATATTTATAAAATCATAAATATGGAAAATTGTTTTGTTTATTTACAATTTTTTATTATTACATAATAAAAGTAATCGTTACTCAAAACATTTTGACAAAGTTTTTAAATTAAATAGAGAAAAAAAAAATCATATAATTTTTGTTGCATACTGTACATGTATATTATAAAATAATTTATACAGTACGGTCTCCCTTATTGAATCCTCCTTTATTCTCTAAACATCTCTTATTCTTTGAATTTAGGATCTCTTATTGCATATATTCCCCTTCGGTCGGCTTCCCTCCTCCATTGCGTCCTAACCTAACCTTCACGGCTGAGCGAATCTCGAACCGTTGTCGACCGTCGACCACTAAGAGTGGGGGTAAAGGGGAAGTAGAGAATAAGGGAGACCGCCACCATTTTGAAAAATCTGCAGTATGCAATAAGGGAGACCCTACTGTAGATGAAAAACAATATGGATATAATTTTGAATGGCTTCATACTATTTTTTAGTTTCTCCCAAGTTAAAACGTAAGTAATATTGTCATATTTGAAAAACGAATTACTTTTTTCAATCAAACATTTATTCATACGCAGAAAACAAGACGTAAAAAAAGGACAATTTAATTTTGAAAGGTTAAAAAAAGGATGTAAAAGGGACTTTTGACAAAAAAAAAGGAAATAAAAGGGACTAAAGTCGAAAAAAGAGATTATACAGTAGAACCTCCGTTATCGAATACGGTCGGGACAACGCGGGGCATTTAAATTTCCGTTAACGAATATTTGAAGAGAAAAAATCGACCCCCCACCTATATCTTTAGGAGTTACAGGGCATTATACAGTAGTCCTTCCCTTATTTTAACTCCCCTTATTATAACCGCGTCTCTTATTTTAACTTTTTTCCTTCCGCTATTTTAACTTTTTATCGTGCTCTCTCGCTCTCACTGCTAGTCGTAAGAAAGAGGGGAGATGTTAAAATAAGGGAAGGGGTCGTCATCTTCCTTGTCCCGAATAGTTAAAATAAGGGGAGGACTACTGTACATAGGCGATATTGTATCGATATGTGAATCGAATCAACGCGACGTATCGATACTCCATGTCGGCCACCTACAACGTGGTGTCCAGAGTGGGGAGACTAACTGAGGGGAAATTATTCGTTAACGGAGGTGTCTGGATATTGGATAACCGAAATATTCGATAACGGAGGTTCTACTGTAATTTCCTAAAAAGAGAGTCTCTGGGAGCCCTGCAATATTTCAAAGATGTCCATAAACTTACGGAGGATGAAAACCGGTCACAAATTTTGTCATTTTGGGACGAAACGGGTTAATAAATTGTGAAAAAGAGCATAGTAGATTGCCATTAACGATTTTGATAGTTTATAAAATATAAATAATAAATATCTAGTCTTTCTTATTAATAATTCTACTTGTTTATCCCACTTCATACGATTCCTAGATATTTAGTAAATTATTATTATCTTAAATTACTATTACTATATTTAGTATTATCATTACACAAATTAATATTCAAAAACATTACAAAATTATCGTTTATTTCTTATTAAAAATATGTTGTATCGAAGATTTGTCACTTACCGAGTTTTAACTTTCGGATCCCAAGGTAACGCCAAAGTCCGTGGTTGAATCGTAACTGGAGTGTGAATCGTAAGTTCAGCCTTAGCAGTGAGTTTTGGCGAAAGAGGAATTTTCTTCCCTTGTTGATTGATCACGCCGTGCAGTACAGCTTCGACAGTTGTCGTTCCAGTCGCAATCGGTACCACCACCATGTGCGTGCCATTCAAAGTAGTCATTTTCTTATTGAAATATTTGTCGTCAACCGTTATCGTCACTTCCACTCCTTCGCCGATATAAAATTTATGATCCTTACTGAAAGCAAATCGCACTTATTGACCTGAACCATTACAAAACAATTCCCAACTTACCTGTCGTATAATTCGACGACAATTTCATGAGTATAACCTAAAATCAAAGCCCAACTTCTATGCGGTTGTACAGCAATGGAAATGTATGCAACGTCATGAACGCTGACCATGGCAGTCGGCAGAATAACTCCGTACTCTTCGTGAACATTTTTGTCATGCAAAAGAACTTTAGTTTTTCCTTGTTTCAAAGCATATGCACTTGCCTGAGCATTGTTGATTTGTAAAATATCGGGATTTTCAGCTTCTAGATAATATTGACTAGTCGGAATGTGAATTTCTTCTAATCTGCCTTGATGCACCTGCATTATTTTGTACTTGAAAAGGTCGAATTGCATTACCGTAACGTCAGGTGGAATAATGATAAGATTAGCAATGACGATCAACTCGACTTCGACAGGTGGAACATGACGGTACTCTGAATAGACGAGTTTCACAAATACTTTAGCCGTTCCAGTCTTAACACCTTCTAATAAAATAATATTTCCTTTTTTGCCAACAGCGTCAAGCATTGCGACAGTGTGTGGAGTTTCGTAAGGTGATTCTTGGAAAGTCATGAATCGTAAGACATTATTCGGAGATGTACTGTCCGTTTTCGAACCTCGTTTGTCAATGTTTCCTAACCCCCAAGTAAATTCGATTCCTGCAAGTGTTGTGAATTCGTTTCCTTGATTATCGTAGGCTCGTACTTCAAAAGCTTCTGGAGCTTCTTCGATAAAGAGCTCTCGTGTTGTTGTCACCATGCTCAAGGAATCGATTGCGTCTACAATTACGTCGCATCTTAGAAAGTGTCCGTTGTTAACATCTTCAGCGAGAATAATCGCAGTGTTTCTTGTTGGGTCTCTGGTCACCGTTTGAACGATAACTTGAACCGAACATCCTTGGTCGTAGTCTTCGTTTAATGGAATCAGTCGGACAATGTCTGGTCGTGACGATGACCTAGTGAAATTATTTACTACATGATTACGCAGTAATTTTTTGAACATGTGAATTAAAAATTAATGATTTTAAAATGAAGGAAATTCATACAGTTACTTTAGTAAAATTAGATAATTTTAGACTAAAGAAACTTAGGTTTTTTTTATATTTAAAGGTAAAAGCGGAAGAAAGAAATACCAAAGTGAGGTTATGCGGGTATATTTTCATTTTTGTTAATCTTTTGCAATACGTGAAATAAAGTTGTAAATAATGGCGCAAAGGTTTTGGAGGACCAAAATAATAAATTGGAAAATGTTATTTAGGGAAAAAAGTTGTTAGGAGAGGAAATTACCATTGATAACAACCGCCTTCGGTTACTTCGAGAGTGAAGTTCACTGGGAAGTCGTTGAAAACAGGTAATAAAACTCGAGGAACATTTAATCGGTGAGCTTCGGTGATAAATGGATAATATAATAACGCGAAAAACGCGAGGAACCGCGCTAAATCTCGCAATCCCGCCATATCACACCGACATGTGTTTCAATTTTTACCGTTTTCGCAAACGGCGGCTTCTTGCATATGTAATTGTTTTCATGATATCGCGGTTGTTTTCAAGTAACGACCGTAAATAGTACACATGTATCGCGTAAATGAATGATACATATGTGCAATTTGTGCCAATTCTGGTAACATTAATATAAAATGGTTACATATTTTCCCCTAGCTACCCATGCACTGAAAAAAAGTGGGAAGTAAAATTACATTTCAGTAATGTAATTATTCACAACGATTTTCGTGGTCAAATTACACATTTGTTGTAGTTCTCCAGCGATTTCTGAAGGTGTTTTACCATAAATAAAGTAATATTACAATAAAACTGTAATTTTACAACAAGAATCATAGGACACAAAAATACCAGTGATAATTATGGTAATTTTCCATCAGAAACTGTAAAAAATTTTACATTGTTTGTGTAATTTTACTTAGAAAATCACTTTACATTTACAAGCTCCACGGAAATTTTACACCGCTTTTCAAAGAAATTTTACATTGAACAGGTTATACTTTACCAGGTATCGATAACTTTCCTGCGATTATCAGTGGTATTTTTGTGTCCTACGATTTTCGTGGTAAATTTACATCAACACTTTTTACAGTGCAGCAATCGAATTTGGATACAGTTTTTCGTCAATTCTGCAACTTTAACCCATTAAGGACGGGAGACGCACATATTTACGTTGATTTTCGACCTCCATTCTCAACAGGAAATAAAATTAATATTGACTTAAAAGTGACCAACCCTACCATTTTCGAGTATGCTCTTTCGATTGGCGTAGTCAAAATTGCATTTAAATTGATTTAAAAACCAATATCGCGCATTTTAAATAAAAAAATGAACAAAATTTCGTGTGTTTCGTTTTTGTGAATTTTTTCCCCTATCAATAACGTTACCAGATCGATACCTTTCTGCAACCAAAAGTGCACAAAATATATGAACTTCAACTAGGAATTTTCTTGTTTTGCCCTGAATCAACATAACCTCTTCAAAACGTCAATATGTCGAAAAAATTGATGAATTGTTTTGACAAATTTTTGTCTTGAATACTATAGACTTTAGAGAAAATTTGCCAGTAACAAAAATGCTTTGAAATGAGTCAAACAATACTTTCAAATTTTATCAGAATGCGTTGAAGCATTTTTTGATTTTTCAAAAATTTGAAAAATCGAAATTTTGAAAAAAGTCATTTATAAAATCTGAAAAAATTTGAGAAGATTCTTTAATCAATTCTAAGATATTTTTGTTTTTGGAAATTTCCTTTAAAATCTATAGTTTCAGAGAAAATAAATTATTAAACTTTCCTAGATTTGACAAAAATTTGTCAAAACAATTCATCAATTTTTTCGACATATTGACGTTTTGAAGAGGTTATGTTGATTCAGGGCAAAACAAGAAAATTCCTAGTTGAAGTTCATATATTTTGTGCACTTTTGGTTGCAGAAAGGCATCGATCTGGTAACGTTATTGATAGGAAAAAAAATTCACAAAAACGAAACACACGAAATTTTGTTCATTTTTTTATTTAAAATGCGCCATATTGGTTTTTAAATCAATTTAAATGCAATTTTGACTACGCCAATCGAAAGAGCATACTCGAAAATGGTAGGGTTGGTCACTTTTAAGTCAATATTAATTTTATTTCCTGTTGAGAATGGAGGTCGTAAATCAACGTAAATATGTGCGTTTCCCGTCCTTAATGGGTTAAAATACTCGCGAGTTTAAATTTTATCGAATCGTTTCCGATTATGGATCAAATTGTTCATTTTTGTATGGCCTAGAACTTCTTTATTGTGATATTTCGTTAGCTGTTGAGCGAAAAAAGTTGGACGAGAAAAATCGCAAAAATTTTCATTTTTCACCCATTTTATGACTATAATAAGAGAAATATTCGTTGTAGGTCAAAGAGCCTCGGAAGTGAATTCTAGAGCTAAAAAATAACTTTAATATGAACTTTGACTGGTTAACATAACTTCAAAAAGAACCGAATTATTGCAAAAAAAGTAATTCTTTTTTCGAAACTTCGATGGCTTGCCAATCAAATTCTAAGTACATATCAAATCCAATTTTGGAAGAGGAACTTCTGGTTCAGGTTATCGGCATTCACCTCCGGGTAAACGGGTTGTCATAGCCCTGCAAACACAAAAGTAACAGTTATGTAATAACTACCCAGTAAACGAAAACGAATAGAAAGTTAAAAATACGAATTGAAATGGATTCAAGTGAATTAAAATGAATTAAAACGCATGAAAATGATTAAATGAATTTACTTTTTAATTCATTTTAATTCACTTGAATTCATTTCAATTCGTCTTTTTAACTTTCTATTCGTTTTCGTTTACTGGGTACCCAGCAATCGAATTTGGATAGAGTTGTATAGAATTGGATTCAATTATTAAATTCTGAATCCATACTTTGGTCAACGGTGAATCCATTTTAATACGTAAATATAATTCTATTCGTTCATACGAATAAAAGGGTTACTTTCTGAATTCATATTAATCCAAAAGAAGTTTTCGTTTTAAAAATTAAATCTTAAATACATCCGTATTCAACATTACGGATTCAAAACTATCTAGGTGTATACATTTCAATCCAAAAATAGTTTCCTTTTTAAAAACGAAATATTGAATGCATCCGTATTCAACATTACGAATTCAAAACTATCCAAGTGTATCCATTTCAATCCGAAAAAGTTTCCTATTTATACTTGCATAGTTTTGAATCCGTAATATTGAATACGGATACATTCAATATTTCGTTTTTAAAAAGGAAACTATTTTTGGATTGAAATGAATACACCTAGATAGTTTTGAATCCCTAATGTTGAATACGGATGTATTCAAAGTTTCGTTTTGAAATACAACTTTTTTTTGGATTGAAACAAAAAAATTGGTTTTTCGAAAAAGTCTTTTACATTTTTCTAAATTAATTTAAAAATTAAAAAAAAGTAAGAGTGAACATAAAAACGCATTTTCTAAATAATTACGCATTGATTTAAAAAAAAATTCAATTTTTTCTTCGACGAAAAGTTTTTACGGGGTAAAAAAAATTTTTTTAGGGTCAAAAAAATATGTTACACTTTTTATTCCAGCGCCATTGAATTCCATGACAAAAATTACTAAAAAAATAATTTTGTTGACCCTTACATTTTAACGCGAAAAAAATTTTGGTTTTTCAAAAAAATGTTTCTACATTTTTCTAAATTAATTTAAAAATTCAAATTTTTTTGTAAGTGTCAAATTAAGTTTTTACACTTTTTCTATTAGCACCACAGAATTCCACGTAAAAAATTACTAAAGGGGTAAGTTTTTCAAAATTTATAAAAGTGTATTTCATAGAGCTGATTTTGAGCGTATACCATCCCCTTAACTTCTTCAATGAATTTCAATGTTTAAATTTAGTTTTATCATTTGTTTATAGTAAAAAAAGTATTCTTGACCATATACAACATTTTTATTTCGACTGCAGTGAAAGTTGAGAGTATATTTAGAAAAAGTTAATTTTTTATGCCTGCAATGTTTAATTTACTTACACGCAATAATGCCATAAATAACGAATAATGTACCACATGTTTTTTTGTAGTTTTTTCAATGCCCTTTCTTGTGAAAATATCCGCTTTGACATATTATTAAAAAATGAGGTTAAAAACCGGTTATAAAAAAATTTATAACAAATCTTCAATATATACTCTTTACGGCGGTATAGTTGAAATTATGGTTATAGAACACTTCAAAAATCGATTTGAAAAATTGTGAATAAATAGGATTCCCCTGATTAACATGTAAAGTGCATAATTCAGGGGACTTATTTTTTTCAAATTCAACCTCGATTATCTCGGACAAATATGGTCGACAAATTTTTTGTTTATGTAAGAGTCGATTCTGATAGGATTTCTGACAGAATCCAAATATGTACGCCAAAATATCCAATTGGCTCTAATTTTTGAGATATTGAAGGTCAAAGTGGTAAAAAATGCAATTTTAAAAGAATGATGTTCTCCCACCAGTTAGAGTCCATTCCGATAGTATTTTCCCTACAGAATCCAAATATGTTGGTAAAATATTGAATTGGGCCTAATTTTTTTGTAAATTGAAGGTCAAACGAGGCAAAACCCATGTTTTTGGACATATTTCACATCTTTACTTTAGAATGCGACTAAAAAAAATCAAGAAATGCAAAATGGCGGAACCAAAACGAACTTTTTGAAATTCGAATGACTTCAAACTCGTTATCGATCTTAACTATTTTTCGGGAAAAACGGGAAAGGGCCCTAAAACACGATTTCTTACCCGTTTGACCTTTAATTTAGGAAAAAATTAGGTCCAATTCAATGTTTTGGCGTACATATTTGGCTTTTGCGGGAAAATCCTGTCAGAATTGACAACAGCATTTTATTGTCCTGTGAATATATGCTAAAAAATGCCTATTTGGCTATTTTGGCGGTAATATTTGGATTCTGGTGCAAAAATCCTATCAGAATCGACTCTTACTTATACGGCAAAAAAATGTTGTTGTGCTGTGTTTTATTCGAAAACGATAGACTTTCGGAAAAAATATCGCTGAACAAAAAGTTCTTGGACTTGATCAACGAATACAGTGAAATTTTTTTCAGAATTTGTTGACCACTTTTCTTCATTTTCAAAATCGCAAAATTTTGAAAAATTAAAAAGAGTCATAAAAAATTTTAAAAAAAATTTCAGAGTATTCTTTGATAAAGTCCGAGAACTTTTTGTTCAGCGACATTTTTTCCGAAATTCTATCATTTTCGAATAGAACATACCGGAGCTTTTCGCTGATATTTTCGTGTTTTAGCCGCCATTTTGGAAGGTTCCAACTTTATTTTGAAAATGCTATCATGTACATTTCAAAATTAAAGGTTCGTTTCCGATATGAGAATGCGGATTAAATAATATTTGTCAGTGAAAAAATCTGATTTTTTTTGTGAAAAACCAAGCATAACTTTTTTGGAATGGGTTTGATTGATTTTTTAATGTCAGATTGGGAAAGATCTATCAATTTTACGTAAGATATATTTGGTTCCGATTTTTAAAAAATCCGGTTTCATATAAAATACCGCGCTTGAAGTCGACCACGAAAAATTGTCCATTTGGTCCATAATGGATTAAGGGGGTTCTAAAGTAGTCCGAAGGTAAGGTACGAAATTTCACTAAAAAATGTAAGCTAAAGATGATTGAATAACATTTTTAAATTCGGGCTCTGTTAGGGCAACTTTAAACACTATAAAGAGTTTCCTAAAGAAAATACCAAAGATATTAACTGAGAACTGACCTAGAATTTTCGGAAATAAGTGATTATTATTTATTTCTGAAAGTTCTCGGTCAGTTCTGAATTAACTTCTTTGGTATTTTCTAGGAAACCGTCTATAGTAATTAAAATTGCCCTTACAGAGCCCGAATTTTGAAAAATCGATTCAATCATTTATTATTTACAGTTTTTAGTGAAAATTCCTACATTATCCGTCGGGAACTTTAGAACCCTCCTTCCAATTAGGTTGTGACGTTTCTCAATACGAAATGTCAAGAAACCAGATTGTAAACGTAATTTCTGAATTCGATCTTATTCTTTTTCGTCTGTTGGGTTGTTAAGGACGAAGAATAAAATCTAAACCTTATGTTCAATTCTTTTCAATACAACTTTTTATCAAGTAACCAAATAATTCAGATATAGACCAATTCCATTTCAAATTTTTCAATCAAAATACGTTTGAAATTTAAAATCATGCATTATACGATTTTTATTGTTTTTTTAGGTAAATAAAGAGATACGTATTTTTTTGTTTTGTAAACAACAAATTTTTCGTAAAGTTACGGCCTACACAAAAATTTTGCTGGTGATTTCATTTTTGTCCAAAACAGGTAGGAAATTATTTTCAAATCGCTCTATTTCCGTTAAAAATCCATATTTTAACATTCTGTTTTCATAATTTAGTAGTGTTTTCAATGTTCTTTCATGGCCATTTTGAATTTTTACAAAATTTTGAAAATTAACAAAAGGGCGGTCATAGCGGTCATAGAGAATATGTTCAAATACCGTTAGGTACGTTCATAAAATTGAGCGTATCGCCATTGTTGATGTCTAATAATAACACATAAATAGAACAACAAAAAAATAAGAAAAGTGCAGAATTTTCAGGATAATTTTTTTTTTATATACAGTAGAACACCGCTGGATTGGCACTTCTCGGAATCCCTTTACCCCCGACCACGCCGCTCGCCGCCTCAGGGGCGTGTCTAGTTAGACATACGCATCAGTTTGGAGTTACAATAGGAAGCAGAGAGATTGTCTATGATTGGTCATTAACGTCACGTGATTACGGCGTAGAGGTGGAAGCGATGCTTCCCCTATTGCAGACAGTCCAGCGGGGTTTGCGGGGAAGACTCGGAACCAACCGTGACAATCCAGCGGGATTCTACTGTATTACGAATATTACATGAATATTACAACTCTATTTAGCGCTATACCCAGGATGAACGACATAGACGTGATAGGATTGCTTTTTGAAGTGAGTCCCACTCCCTCTCGCGAATCGGGGTGCTTTTTGAATTGTAATTGTTTCACGATTAGATAAGTAGATGTATGTTTCATCTTTAACATGAAACCTGAACGACATCGATATGTTCATTTTTATATACTGACGGATGACAATTTTTCAACGAATGTCTTCCACCAGTCGTTAACAATTGCAAGCATTTATTCTTAAAATGTAATCAAATTGTTTATTGATAAGAATATTTGAAAGTTTCTATGGCTAATAGACGTGGTCCAAATTTCCCTTTTATTTTACTAACGGAAAGATGACGTTGCTGCAACCTGATAAATGCCGATTTAAAAAAAATAATTCCTGACGCTTCCACACCGTTTTAGCGCTGAACAAACCTATTGGAAAACTTTCCTTTTTATATTGCCTAATCATTAAAAAAAATTATAATATTGAAAAATGGACTTTTTCTATTGTTCAAAAGATGGCCGCCATTTTGTTAATTTTCAAAATTTTATAAAATTTCAAAATGGTCATGAAAGAACATTTGAAACATTATTAAATTAAGAAAATAGAATGTTAAAATATCGATTTTTAACGGAAATAGAGAGATTTGAATATAATTTCCTACCTGTTTCGGGCAAAAATGAAATCACCAGCCTCTGTAAAATATGCCCGTTTTTCGTACCTCGAATATTGAAACTTTTTTTATGCCAATTGATTACATATGATGACCGAATATTCCCTGCAAAATTTCAAAGTGAGCATATGCCCCATTTCGGAAATATGAGGGGTCAAAGTTGACCATGTCCAATAAAAAGTGTACATCAATTTCACATTTATACTCGAATAATAATATTAAAAAACAATCAGACGATATGGTTCTTTACAGATTTTCGGCTGCTGATTACAAATCTGAAGTCAGATTTTAAAAATTCAAAATGGCGGATCCAATATGGCGGACGACTTTTTTGAAAATCGATGTAATTTGCCTAAAAATTATTACTCGGGGGTTTTTGGGGTCGCTGATTACGAATCTGAAGTCAGATTTTAAAAATTCAAAATGTCGGATCCCATATGGCGGACGACTTTTTTGAAAATCGATGTAATTTTCGTAAAAATTATTACTCGGGGGTTTTTGAGGACGCTGATTACGAATCTGAAGTCAGATTAAAAAAAAAATTTAACAAAGGCAAGATGCAATAATCCAACTAAGGCAAGGTGCAATAATATTGGATCCGCCATTTTGAATTTTTAAAATCTGACTTCAGATTTGTAATCAGCAGCCGAAAATCTGTAAAGAACCATATCGTCTGATTGTTTTTTAATATTATTATTCGAGTATAAATGTGAATTTGATGTACACTTTTTATTGGACATGGTCAACTTTGACCCCTCATATTTCCGAAACGGGGCATATGCTCACTTTGAAATTTTGCAGGGAATATTGGGTCATCATATGTAACCAATTGGCATAAAAAAAGTTTCAATATTCGAGATACGAAAAAGGGGCATTTTTTGCATGGCGCTTACAGAGGCTCTTTTTGTGTAGGCCGCCCAGTAAACGAAAAGGGATTAAGGGCTTTTATCTTTTATTCTTTTATTGAACATTCGAAATTGGCAATTTTCCAATAGAAGGGGCGTAACTTGCCCAGCAAACGAAAATGGATTAAAATAATTTGAAAATTTGATTTTTTTTTTAATCCGGATTCTTAATTCCATGTAAAGAATTTATAAATAAATTAGAATGTTCAGGGTTAAATAATTTTCTATTCATACTGGGTAATTGAAGCGTATAATCATTTTGCATTGGAAAAGATTCAAAATATCAATTAATCTCCATCAATGAAGTGAACATAACCTTAAAATGGCAGCAAACGACTATGGATTAGAATACAATGAAAAAAACTTGTTATCGGGACTGTTGAAATGATACACTTAAAAAGTGTTAAGTGTATAGAAAGCGATATCTTCTTTATACCAATTACGAATATCGACATCAAAATTATGTATTTGAGAATAGGAAAACAAGCTTTCGTGTCGCACATACCAAATGTGTTCGAAGCCGACTAAACCTGTCAGTCGGTATCAACACTTTTTAACTACTTTGTAAATAAATAATATTTGATAAATATATCTTTTATGTACGTTGTTATTACGTAGGTACTAGAATAAATTGTGAATATAAAAAATTACTCTTGTTCTATTTATTTACTTTTCTGCATACCGAGTGGATACGTATCTGAGGATATAGTAAATTCATGTTTCTAAAAACGTTTTCTCCATCGATGGATTGCCGTATATCAAATTGCACACAAAGACACATGGTAACATTATTTACTCCATTCCTCTTCGTTCACAATATTTTCGGTGTTAAAATTTATGTTTCAATTAGTATATTTACTAACTTTCTAACGAAACCCGGAAAAAACATTTTCTCATAATATTAATATTTTTAAATAATTAGTTATTTATCATATTTTATGTGTTATGCGTATTAAAGTGATAATCGCCTACTTAGAAAAAAGTTATATCCATTATTTAATAACAAAGAATAATTAAAATGAAGCTCACATTATTAAATATTAAAAGAATTGTCGTGAATAGATTCTCGTATCGAGGAATTCCCTTCCGAAAAATGTTTTGTTTGCAAGACAAAAAATACGTATCTCTTTATTTACCTAAAAGAACAATAAAAATCGTATAAAACATGATTTTGAATTTAACTACAATATTTTCATTGCATGATTTGAAATGGAATTGGTCTATAGTGACAAAATTGTTATCTCCCTGTGTATATGTATAGTAATATTCTGTAATACACAAGTGCACAATTTCTGATGCATAATTTGACACTGTGATAGTGCCTTAATACTCCAAATCCACAACAATATGTCATAAATTTAGTTACAGCGCACTTGTATTTTTCAATTATCTTCGTTCCATTATTACTTCTTCCCTTTGACGCCTTTATTTTATACCAGAAATATTAATAACCTGCATTTTATACAAAGAGTAAAATGTTTGGAAGAAAGAAAGAAACGAAACGCCCTCCAAGACCTCCAGGAAGCCTAGCCCAAGTACTTTTGACATTTAATATTTCTTTTCAATAACACTTACAGATTTGATGTCATTTACATTTTATTTCAGTATGGAATATTTGAAATACCTGAAAATCTTGGAGATCTTGCTGGCGATGACAATGATGATGTTTATGACGAAGATTTGGAAGCAGAATTGGATGCCTTAACGGCTGGTGGGAAACCAACGCACAAACCTCATCGCAAAGGTAAACTTTCCGTCATTAAAAGATATATTTTGTGATCAAAAGGCAAAACAACATAACTGACACTTTCTCAAATTGTCAAATCTGAAAAATTTAGTATTTAATCTCACTTTTTCGTATATTTTATTTATATTCAAATTACCTTTAAGCACCTCCAAAACCATCTGCCGATCTTGACGCAATGATCAGCGAAAGTATGAAGGACGTTGATGACGAAGAATTATCAGGAGATGACGACGATCCAGATTTATTAGTAAGTTTAATTTATTTTTGCTACCAAATCGATTATTAATGTCTGTTTTTGTCAGGACGAATTAAACGTAATTACTGGCGACGACAGCGTCCCAACAACTCCGAAAGAAGAAAGTACCGAAAAAGATTTTGCCCCAACACCAGAAAATAACGAAGCTGTAGAAGAAATCATTAAATTACTCGAAGAACGTTTGACGATGTACAAAACTGCGGAACAGAAGGCTAAAACTGAGAATCAGGCCTCTCGCGCTCGTAGGTTTGGAAGAGGAGTAAAAACATTGGAAGAGCTTTTAGTTTCGAGTCGTGCAGGTCACAAGTTCGACGTCAACGACTTACCGCCAGCTCTACCGCCATCTGCTACGGGAGCAGCGGCTCCTAAAGAAGCCGGTACCAAAGACACTTAGTGTTTAAAAATAGTAATGAAATTACAGTGCTTTTATAGTGCCTTAAAAGTTAATTTGCTAAATTATATAATTGATATTACGAGTAAAACTTGTGCTATTTAAAAAATGTAAAACTTGAATAAACAAGTTGTTATCTACTTTGTAGAAGACGCTGATTCTCCGATACCACCCGTCACTCCAAGTGTCGAAGTCCCTGCGTCGCCAGTTCAAGAAACTTCTCCGACTAAATCAGTCGATCCAGAGACGCTACAATTGTTAAAGGATCGTCAACAAGAATATCGAAAAGCTGCCGTAGCTTGGAAAAAGTCTGGAAATTCTGAGGAAGCTATTCGACATGTCAAACTTGTCAAACAGTTTGATCTCGTCATCAATGCGATTGTGGAAGGAAATGTTATTGATTTGTCCGATATGCCTCCGAGTCCAACGTTACCAGGTGCAGAAACGTCTACCGAGCCATCGGTCGAAGTTGCACCAGTTGCAGGTAAATTAGAATTCTGTTTTAAATTTATTATAAATCACAAATTTTGTAAATTAACCACTTCAGTGGTGTTCCCGTCACGGGTTCCATTTTTTCCTAAAATATATCATTTAACATGTAATTAATCATGTAAAAAATCAAGTAATATTTCACATTTATGTCGGCCATCTTGGATCCACCATTTTGAATTTACAAAATCTGACTTCAAATTCGTAATCAGCGGCCCCAAAAACCCCCGAGAACCCAGTTTCATAAAGTTTGGGTAATTTTTCGCATTTCGCTCGGCCATCTTGGATCCGCCATTTTGAATTTTCGAAATCTAACTTCGTATTCGTAATCGGCGATCCCGAAAACCCCCGAGTAACAATTTTCAGCTGTTTTCCGTATAAAGAAAAATGTGCGCCGCATATTTTAATAAATTTAGCAAATTTACAGCCGCCATATTGGATCCGCCATTTTGAATTTTCCCATTTTGACGACAGATTCGGATTCGGCGACCCAAAATATCTTGGTATACGAAGTTTCATGCAAATTCATTAAGAATTGTAAAAGTTATTGCAAAATGTACAGATATGATCCAATTTTTTTTGTACATACAGTAGTCCTCCCCTTATTATAACCTCGTCTCTTATTTTAACTTTTTCCCCTCGCCTATTTTAACCTTTTATCGTGCTCTCTCGCTTTCACTGCTGATCGTAAGAAAGAGGGGAGATGTTAAAATAATGGAAGGGGTCGCCATCTTTCTTGTCCCGAATAGTTGAAATAAGGGGAGGACTACTGTACAGTGGCCCTCCCCTTATTTTAACTTTTCGAGTCAAGGAAGATGGCGGCTTCTTCCCTTATTTCACCGCTTCACTTCATCCCTACCACTGGCAGTATGAGAGAATAAAAATAGAGAAAGGAAATACAGTGGCCCTCCCCTTATTTTAACTTTTCGAGTGAAGGAACTTTCGCTTCCCCTCATCCTCACCACTGGCAGTATGAGAGAATAAAAACAGAGAGAGGAGATATACAGTAGTCCTCCCCTTAAGTACTACTTTTCAGCTGCAGTGGCCCTCCCCTTATTTTAACTTATTGTCGTCCCTTATGTTAACTTCTTAGTTAAAATAAGAGACGAGGTTATAATAAGGGGAGGACTACTGTATGTACAAAAAAAATTGGATCATATCTGTACATTTTGCAATAACTTTTACAATACTTAATGAATTTGCATGAAACTTCGTATACCAAGATATTTTGAGTCGCTAAATCCGAATCTGTCGTCAAAATGGCGGATCCAATATGGCGGCTGTAAATTTGCTAAATTTATTAAAATGTGCGGCGCACATTTTTCTTTATACAGAAAACAGCTGAAAATTGTTACTTGGGGGGTTTTCGAGGTCGCCGATTACGAATCTGAAGTTAGATTTTGAAAATTCAAAATGGCGGATCCAAGATGGCCGACCGAAATGCGAAAAATTACCCAAACTTTATGAAACTGGGTTCTCGGGGGTTTTCGGGGCCGCTGATTATAAATCTGAAATCAGATAACATAAGAAGTTAACATAAGGGACGAGAAAAAGTTAAAATAAAGGACGCAGTTAAAATAAGAGAAGTTAAAATAAGGGAAAGACCACTGTTATACGATCCATTACCATTGAAGTGGTTAAATGAATTATTTCAGCTGCGGAACCTTTGTCATTGGACGCTTCCTTAAAAGAACGTTTGGAAGTTTATCGTCGTACGAAAGCTGCAGCGGAAGAAGAAAGCAACACTTCGAAAGCAAGACGATACGCTCGTATTTGTAAACAGTTCGAAGATGCAATTAAACTGAATGCTAGAGGGAAACCTGTAGCATTGGAAGATTTGCCGGTACCTCCAGGTTTTCCACCATTGGTTACGACTCCGCCAAAGCCGATACCAGAAGAGCCGTCAAGACCAGCTCCGCCCATTCCAAAACCAGCTCCTGTTGCTCCGCCAAGAACGAATGCAGGTAACATTAGTTGGATTTTGTAGTAGAAATATTTTCTAGACAATTGAAATTTTTAGGACAAAAGAAACGTACAACTTCTCGAGCTGATAAACAATTGCAAGAATTGCAACAGAGACAGAGAGAATTGAAGCATGCTGCGCTACAAGCCAAACAGGACGGTGACATGGAATTGGCAAGAGATTATTTGCGACAAGCTAAGGGAATAGATCCTTTGATTACTGCGAGTTTAAGTGGATTACCGGTGGATATGGACTCGATTCCGCTGTCGCCTGAAGCAAAATTACAACTTCAGAACATGGATATTACACCGAAATCCAGCGAAGATGGGTTTACTTTGGTTTCGTCCATGGATTGCGTTGAGGAGGTTACTGGAGACGAGCAACAAATTTATGAAAATCTTGAGGCGCAGCTGAAGAAACAAATTAAGGTATGTCTTTAGTACACTAAATATTGTGTATTAGAAACTAATTTGTAATCAATTTTAGTGGTGTTTGGATACGAGAGATCACAGTAAAGCTATCGGAGATGTCACCGGATACAATCGATGGGAAAGACTAGCGTTGGGATATACTCGTGACGTAGATATGCTTAGAGTACGAAAACGTGACAATCTGCCACCTCCGCAGCATCATTACGAAACTAAAACTTACGCCATTGTCCAGTAAGTAAACTTTTCTCATGTAAATATTTCTTTATTATTGATTTTAAAAATTAATAGACTAATTTTTTAGGAGCTGTACAGATCTAAATGAGGGAGATGTAGAAATTTCTATAATTCGTGGTGTGAATTATTCGAAAGAAGCCGACACATATGTTATCTACGAATTTCCATTTCCTACCGACAGCCCATCATCGGATAGAACTTCGACTGTTAGAGACACTAGCAATCCGGAGTATAATGCAGTGTTTACGTTGAGTAGTATCATCGACAGGAAATCAAGACAGTGTCAACGAGCTTTCAAGAGACACGGTTTAAAATGTCAAATTTGGTCTAAAGGGTAACGTATTATATATTTTGATTTATTGTTGTTTTTAATATAAAGAATGCTGGGAAAAGTGAATTTTCGAAAGATTTTAAATGTATTTATTTAATGTAGATTGTATGTTACACAATTTTATTATTATTATTTTTACATTCCATGCGAAGTGGGCCAGTTTTTTTAATACATTTTTTAAATTTGTGTTTACCGTTTTTATATTAAAAAGTAATGAAAATGTAAAGTATTACTAATGATTAATAAAGGTATCGTTTATTTAATGACTTTTTTTTAATTCAGTAGTTTGCGGTATTTTTATTGTTTTACGCAAAATGATGATATTAAAAAATATTGTTTTACAAGTTTTTTGTAGATTTTTGGACGAGGTTTAAGATGAAAATATGTATTTTCAATTTCAATTGCACCTTTAACCAAAAAAACTCAATTAAAAATTACAAAGTTAATTTTTCGAAATTTCGGATATTTTAAAAAATCTAAAAAAATCATAAAAGTACAAAATTTCATTATTAACATGATAACATATTGAATAAAGTGACAACTGAAGAGGATATATGCAAAAAATACATGAAAAGTGATTATTAAAAAATAAGTCCCCTGAGTATAGTACGATTGCATGCAATACAAGGGCCTTCTATTTTCATCCTTCCGCATCTCGGTAAACATTAACGAAAAATCATTTTTTGTTTACTTTTAAAGAGGAAAAATAGATATTTCATGACAAAAAGCGACCCAAAAATTTCGCTTGCTTTCTGGATTTGAATTTTGGGATCGAAATGTATGATAAATAAAAGCTTATAATAGCTTACTGTTGTAAAAATTTCGGATTGAACATACATCTTAATCTTGATATAAGGTGGTTCAAAAATTGCATTTTTAGGAAATTTGACATTTTTTATCTCCGAAAATATACATTTTATGTCAAATTCACAAGAGATATTTTTTATCTAGAATTGTGGAAAGAATTTAAACAAATTTTCTCCAGACCAAAAAACATTTTCAATATTTTCAAAATAAAGGAACAATTTGAAAATGTATTTTTTTTTCTGATACTGAGAACATTTGATTAGATTCTTTGGACAATTCTGAACAAAAAATAACTGTTGTAAATTTTTCGTAAAATGTATATTTTTGGAGCTAAAAATATCAAATTTAAAAAAAATGCAAATAATATAGTTAACAGCTTATGCCTACAAATTGCATTAGAAAATGTTATAGTTTGAAAACGTCTAAACATTTCAAACACCTTCCGTCGTAATCGCTCGGATTCTCAAAACCCTTGTCGAAAAATTTACAATCTCAACTAGTGATTAACAACAAAAATTAAAAAAAAAAGAAAACAAACAAAAACAGAAAAAATAAAAGAAAAAATTATACACTAACTATAAAATTAAAAATCCTTAATAAAATTTCGATTTGACAGTTACTTGGAACGGTCTGGTATATGAATATGATTTGTTAGCATGCAGATATAATTTAAAGAAAAATTATAATAAATCGAAAAAGAAAGAAAAAGGCAAATAATATATAACAAAAAATAACCAAGAAAAAAAAAATACATTAGACTTACTTTATACAATCGAAAGTAAGAAATAAACAAAAATTAAAAAGTAAACAAAAAATTAAAAATAAAAATAAAAAAATTCAATTTTCGCAGTAAAATCCCCTCTTTGAACCATATTTTTATTTATAATTATTATTGTAAACGACTGGTGGAAGGGCTTCAAATGAAAAGGCACAATTTTATCGGCCGAAAGAAAATTTCAATTATTTATTGCGATCAACCGGTGACGACCTGATCGCGACGCGGACTTCCTAACCCGATGACGTTCCGAAACGTTCGATTCTGTCCGTAACAATTATTTTTTATTTTAACCCATTAAGGCCTAAACGGACATTTTTCGGCAGCATAGTACAGTCTCTTAAAGTTGTCAAAAAAAATCGGGGGAAAGGTTTTTTATGCAGAATTTCAACCTCTTTCCGATGGTGGTCTAATTTTTTTATTTAATGGAAGCCTGAATTGTTATAAACAATTTATTGCAAGAAAACACTAAATTTACGGTAAAAATATTTTTCAATCAACGTTAACACTTTAAAAGCGCACATTATGAAAGAAAAAACTGTGAGATCCATGTATTTTTAAGAAGAAATTGTGCAAACAATTTAATTTTGCAAAATTCAGGTTTGATTTGTGATCAGCGACCCTGAACCCCCCCCCCCCCAGTAAACGTTTTTACCCCATTTCGATGGATTTTGTAAAAATTGGTTTAAACAATTTAATTTTGAAAAATTAACGTTAGATTCGGGAACAGCGACCCTGAAAACCCACAAGAAAACGTATACATCTCATTTCGATGGATTTGTTTATTAATTCGAGGACTAAGCAGAATCCCGATAATTTTGCAACTTAATTAGCGCTGCTGTGGACAGCGCCATCTGCAAATCGGCTTAAAAATATATGGATCTCATAGTTTTTGGTCCATGGATGAAAAAATTTACTTTCCGGGGATCAGAACGTGTACGTTTAAATTGTTAACGTTGATTGAAAAATATTTTTTAACGTAAATTTAGTATTTTCTTGCAATAACTTGTTTATAACAATTCAGGCTTCCATTAAATAAAAAAATAAGACCACCATCGGAAAGAGGTTGAAATTCTGCATAAAAAACTTTTCCCCCGATTTTTTTTGACATTTTTAAGAGACTGTACTATGCTGCCGAAAGAGTTGCCCGAAAAATGTCTGTTTAGGCCTTAATGGGTTAAAGAGGAAAAATAGTTCTTTTACCACAAATTTACGGCTTACGGATACATTTAGACCATATAATAAAAAAAGAGAAAACTAAAGAGGAGAACAAAAGAGGATCTACCGTTAAATTTACTTATATTTCTGTAAACTATGATAGACTTTGCTCATCGTGGAAACAATGCAGTTAGGCTTGTCGCCGCCAGGCGCTTTTTCGCACTTGCGGCGCCCGTAATAGAAATGGATTGTCGTTCGGTCATAAAGCATTCAGTGATGGGAAGTCGCGAAATTATATGAAGTATATTTATATGTGGTTCGTTAAAACACCGTTGATACGTATTCATATGGATTCTACCCCTAAATATTAAAAGACAAAATATTATTGGACAAAATGTCATGCCAAAATATTATTTCTCTGATATAAGCACAGCTTAATACCGAAAATAATTTTTATTAAGTGTATATGGCCACTTTATACAGAACACATTATCAACATTATAATAGAAGTTATGAGCTACAGCGCGCACATATTCTAAACGACTGACCAACTAAAGGGCGCGCGACCAAAACAATGACTGAAAACTACAGTATGTAATCACATTTAAGGAATTTCGACATAATAAATGCGAGCGTCTAAACAATATTTTTTATTATAATATTATTAAATATAATATTTCAGATTATAATGTTTTGTTCAAATAATATTTTGTCCACATAAGAGATCTGAATAAAATAATTCTATTTTGACATAACAATATTTTTTATTACAATATTTCGAATAATAATATTTTGTCCTGTGATGAATTGTCCTAATATTTTTGCATGATATTCTGTCGAATAATATTTTGTCCAATAATATTTAGGGGTGTTACCATTCATATGTATATAGATTGTGTTTTTAATATCGCAATCACCCGAGTTAAACGGGTATAAAATCATTATCGTCGCCTTTTTCGCTACATAATTGCAAATTTTCCTTTTCTATACTAGACTCGTTTTTACATTGAATTTCTCTTGATAATTTATTTCACTAATAGATAAAATCTAATATTTTTAATCCTACTTACGCGAATTTTCAATTGAGTTTTTTTTTGGTTGAAGGTGCAATTGAAATTGAAAATACACATTTTTATCTTAAAACTCGTCCAAAAATCTACATGTAAGATAATATTTTGTAATATCATAATTTTGCGTAAAACAATAAAAATACCGCAAACGACTGAATACAAAAAAAAAAAAATCAATCAAGAAAATATAATATTGTTAATCATTGGTATTTTTTCGATTATATATGGTCTAAATGACTACATTTTCATTACTGTTTAATAAAAAAACAGTAAACACAAAATTAAAAAATGTGTAAAAAAAAGTGGCTCACTTCGCATGGAATGCCCCACATGATATTTTGGGTTTAAATTCTAAACTGGCTTTGTTACGGTGTTTGTAAATAGTGTTGCATATCGACAAGTGTTGTTGCTTGGGACTAACGATAAATGAGGTGCAATACGCAAAAATTCTCAACAATATTTAAATTAATCTCTTTGTTGAAGGCAAAGATAGATGTCAATAAACATTCAAAAATATATCTTGATAGAATTTTGTAAGAAGTTATGTGAATGGGTATAAAACCTTTTCATGTTATGTTTTCTTATAAATTTCGCTACTAAGGCACAGGTGGTTTATTATTGCGAATTCGGTACTAGCACTTTTATGTTTAGCAAAATGGTGAGTCTATGATCCACAACAGTTGTATTAAAATATATTTAAAATAGTAGTGGTTATAATCGGTACGAAATCGACCGAGCTGTCAAATTACCTAAAACTAGATTTCGACAAAAGAACTTAAATAAATTATGAGACAGATCTTGGTAAAAAATGATTATCTTCTTCAGTTTATTAATGAATGCATTAGTATTAATACACGAATTTTATAACTCATCAGAAAAAAAATAATCATGATAAAAGTATTAACATAAAAAAAGCTTTATTAATCCCATACGTAAGAGATATCAGTGAGAAGATATAAAACAGATTAACCGGTTAAGTGTAGAGCGTTTTCCAATTTCCAAGTCACAAGTTGTAGACTCCAGTTGTTATCCAAAATACACCAAAATTTGTTCCTGGGGATTTTCGTGGGCGCTGAATTCCTTCCCAAACTCAGTTTTTACTTTTAAACCTCCTAAAGAGGTGAAAAATAAGGGTTGAGGATAAAAATTTCATTCAGTTTATTACCCTTTGCAGCACACATTTTTCTTTACATAGAACAGTCGAAATTTACTACTTGGGGGTTTTCGGGGTCGCTGATTACGAATCTGGTCTTAGAATTTGAAAATTCAAAATTGGTTAGCCATTTTGGATCCGCCATTTTTAATTTTGACATTTTCATTTCAGATTCGAATTCAGAGACCAAAAAAAACAATCTCATAATAAGTTTCGTGAAAATTCATTGAGAAATATGGAAGATATAAACGGATTTACATTTTAAGTCGCCATATTAGGAGCCATATTATGTTCGCCTTTTTGAATTTTGCAATTTTGACATTGAATTCGGGTTCAGCGACTTAAAAAACAATAGGATACCAAGTTTCAGATAAATTCATCGTAAAATATGAATCTGTCATTTTTCTTGAAGAAATAATTGGAAAATAAATGTTTATGCATATGCTTGAAAAAATTTGTACACATTATATGTTTAAAAAGATGAAGTATTTTCATATTGAACGTTTGTTTACACTTTGCGCGCATTTTTTACAAGTAATTTTTATATATTAAAATTTTATTTTAAATATATCAGTATTTTATTTCAAAGAGAATACAAAATTTATTAAATCTAAATGATAATTATAACAATTTTTCAATCAATCAATGGTTCCTTGGACGATTTTTTGCGCGGAATCAAATTGTTCATTTCTTGCATCTTTCTTTCGAACCTCTGCCTGACGCTTTTGTATTTTTAATAATAATACGTTTGAACGCGCTTTATCACTTTTTGATTATTCTACCGTTGATGGTGAAATTTATTTCACACTATTCACTTGAAAACTATACAGACGCGTGTCGACAATTTTTCATTTCATATTGACCTTCATATAATTCTGTTTATTTTGAAAACTCAACAATACAATGTTTTTAACCCATTTCGTCCAAAAAGTCCGGAATTTGGACACAAATTTCAACGATGTAACTTTTGTTCCAATCAGCGTTAAAAAAATTGAAATAAGTCAAAATCGGTAGATTTGGACCTCTTCCTTCAAATGCCGTGGTCAGAATCAGCCGCAAATTTCAGAGAAAAAAGTTAAGATCATTTTTTCGAAAAAAATACTGATTTTTTTGACATTTTTTCCCAATAATTGCGTTTTTTGACATTGAAAAGGGCAGTGCTGATAGTTGCAAAACATACGAATCGCGTCTTTTTGCTCGGACCATTCTTCTCCCGTTGGATTTTTTTCAAAAAACAAAATGACGGCTTCAAGATTCCGTCTGGAAGTTGTAAGTTTGAATTTTCTTGCACAAATATCGATTATTTGACTGTGTAACGGCTCAAATCAAGGAGAATTGCAATGAAAAAGTAATTATTATCATTTGTGAATACCTAGTCTCATCATGATTTATTCATAACCTCATAACCTCAAATTAGTTAGACACAATGGGTTTATACCGATTATTTGTCTAATTTTCACACAATTTTCGACGTATCCGTAACATTACTTATGTGTGCAATTAAAAATGACCATATACCCTTATGACCTATTCATTATCGGTTTATAACCTAAAAATTTAGTACAGTTCGACTTTTTTTTATTTTTAAAATACTTTTCTTCAATTTTTTTTATTTTAATTTTATTACTTTCATTTTCTGGTATTCAAAACACACGTGGAGGTAATGACGAAATATTTTTTTTTATTTTTGTGTTTTGTTTTGTATTTTGTAAATCAATAATGCAGATATTGAAAGTTATGTCGCACTAAAAGATGTGGGTTGACCTGCACTCAATTTGTAGGTTATAAACAAATTCTTCATAGGTCACAATCATATATGGTCATTTTCAATTTCATACGTACGTAGTTATACGGAAACGTCAGAAATTGAGTGAAAATCAGACAAAACATCGGTAAAACCCCATTGTACATGACTTATTTGTGGTTATGAATGAATCATGATAAGAGTAAGTATTTACAAATGATAATAATTACTTTTTCATCCCAGTTCTCCATGATTTGAACCTTTACGCGGTCAAATAATCGATATTTGTGGGAGAAAATATAAAATTACAACTTGGAGACGCCATCTTGAAGCCGCCATTTTGTTGTTTGAAAAAAATCAGACGGGAGAAGAATGGTCTGAGCAAAAAGACGCGATTAATGTGTTTTGCAATGATCAGCACTGCCCTTTTCAATGTCAAAAAACGCAATTATTGGGGAAAAAACATCGAAAAAAATCAGTATTTTTTTCGAAAAAATGATCATAACGTTTTTCTCTGAAATTTCCGGCTGATTCTGACCACGACATTTGAAAGAAGAGGTCCAAATCTACCGATTTTGACTTATTTCAATTTTTTTTAACGCTGTTTAGAACAAAAGTTACCTTGTGGAAAGTTGTGCCAAAATTCCAGACTTTTGGGACGAAAAGGGGTAATATATTACGTTATGATACGTTTTTACGAATCGCGTGAACCCTTCTCTCCTCTCCCCTATTGCTTCCGTCGCAATTCGCACCAGTCATATTATCATAAAAGTTATGCTTACATTGACTGTTAATAACACTTATTGAACTGGATACAATATTTGGATCATAAAATCAGTACAATACAATAAGTTCAGAGTATAATTACTAAAAACTTGTTATGTTTTGAGTTCACATCAGTGGGATTGAAAACCCAATTTTCGAACATCAAAATACACTGGAAGGATGATAGAACATGTCAAAATGTTGATGCGCGCGGTTTCTATAGACGCTGATTACGGTCGTGACATTTTCGATAAAATTACGGTCATGACATTTTCGCCTTAAATAGACTGACAATTTTGCGCGCAATGGAATATTTCATTTATTATAATGATATAATGCATTACGGTCATGACATTTTTTCAGTTAATGTGTAATTTGTATTAAATAAAACGTTGTAACGCAAGAAATTTTTATAGCACACCTTTCAAACTTATAGGGTACTTTCCTGACACAATAAGTACTGAAAAAAATTGTCGATGTTTGCTCCAAATTATTGCGCGAACTTTTTATAACCGATGATTACAGTCGTGACATTTAAACACATAAAAATGGTTACACGAGTTTCTGAGTAGCGTACGGCTGATTAGGACAAAGCACACGATTAAGTGTATTAAATTCTCATTTTTTAGGATTTTTTTAATAAGAAACAACTTTGATCAATTATTTAACTGCGCGCAGGTACTGCAATGATTATAAACATTGAATTCATAACTAGTTACATATAAAAGCCAAGAGTGCGGTCGAAGGTTCATGATTCTTTTACACTGTTTGTGCTTTATTTAAGAACTTAAAATCTTACGGACATACTTCACAGGATCCCCAATAACACTTTTATGTATTTTTAAAACTGATATACCCACATAGTTAATAAAAAACACATAGTGACAATAAAATGACACTTTTTCTGGAAATGCCCATATATGTTACAATACCACTTAATCTGTTGAAGAAAATATAAGACTGGTGTCAAAACCTATGTGTAAAAATATAGGAAACATAAAACCTTATAAAGATAAACTACCATTGCTAAAAAATTGCAATGTGATTTACCACATACCTTGTCAACACTGTAATAAATTTTACATATGGGTATCTTTTATTACGGTGACCGATTATAACCACTACTATTTTAAATGTATTTAAAACAGTCGAGAAATTGTATTACTTAACTATTAAAATAGAACATGAGCAGTTAGAAAATTATTCTTAATGTTTCGAATTTTTCTAAAGATAACCATTTTATACTTTTTAATGTTACCCTTACTTACATTATGTTTATGCGAATATGTACAAATAGTCAATTATTACTCGTTAGAAATATAATTTTTTAATACTAACATCAACCTATTTCACCGTTTATAAACATGACATGCGTATAGCACCTAATTTAAAGCATTATAACGTGTCAGTGAAAAAAGTCTCCTATCCAATGGGTAACGATAGTTCATAGAGTAAGACGTTGCTTGCAGATGCTCGCTGAACCCCATCCTGTGTTGCACTCACCCAAGGTATGCAAATTTCATAGATGAATAGAATTCGCAACCTCCGAAATTAGGATTTCTTCAGCAGCTAAGAATAAGTTATGATTTCTGTTTCCTATCGCTCCATGTAGAATTAGTAAATGTATTTATTTTTTTTTGTAGTTTTATTTTCGGTAACCAAATTAACATTATTAACTACTCATTACTAGTGATATTTTATCATTATAATCTTATACTAAGAAATACAATGAATAATCTGATTGATATCAGATGTACGTTTATAGAATTTTTCTTTATGGACAATTTTGCACGAGCAAACTGTTGAAAAATGAAAATGTTAATATGTACTTGGACATTTTAGTTATATTAATAATATATGCGATTTCCTCTCTTTTTTTCTTTTAGAGGATTTTTCAGAAGCGATAGTCTTTTGGGCACCGTGACAGTTAAACTTCAGCCGTTGGAAACAAAGTGCATTCTACATGACTCTTTTCCTGTAAGATTTCCGAGATATTTTATCGTAGAACTTTTAAAACAAAATGTTTCATTTTTTTTTCTTTTGTAAACAATTGAATTTATTAACGATAAATTACAACTCGTTTCAGCTTATGGATGGACGGAAGGCGACAGGTGGAAAATTGGAGGTAAAAATGCGTCTGCGAAGTCCAGTTCTCACTAAACAAATTGAGCAAATCACTGACAGATGGTTGACCATCGATCATTAAAAAGCAACATCGACAGTACTACAGTTACTACATTTAAGACACAGTGTGAGAGACATCCTTCGGGTGTGACTACTTTATTTGTTGATAAAGACGAAAGAATGTCTTTAAAATCATTACATTGAATACGCTTTTAAATATTTCATAAGGCATAGAAGTGCTCAACAATTGTCTATTTTGTAAATATGATAACAGTGAACAAATATGTACATAATGTGGGGCTTGTAAAGCTTTATTCTTTTTTTTTTATATTCTATGTACTTGTAAGTTCATGAAATAAACGAGTTGGTAATCGTCCACTAATTTGAGATAACATCGAGTGTTTTTAATCGTATTGAAACTTTTTAGCTGTAATTTGTTCCATGAATCCTTGTGTATAGATTTCTTTTCAGGTACGTAAGACACAATTAATATTTTAAAAAATATTTCGAAAAATAACTAAAAAAACATCGTCGTAATCGGTGATCAAGCCTATTTCTAAGTTCTAATTTCTTATTTCGATTGTATTTACAATTTTTATATCTACAATGTTAAAATTAAATTCTGCATTTCATTTCGCAGTGAGGAAATGGTTTAGCTATTCTCCATTTCCTCTATTATTTCGGAGCACATCTTTTCATCCAATAGTTCCTTTGCAAAGCGGGAAAAGGTTTCATATTTTTCCCTATCGTTGAGGATATTAGAGAGACTGATTTCTGTTTAATTTATTTCTTGTAAATATTCTTTTCTGATTTCTGTAAATTTATGGCATTCTGTTAGTGTGTGTCAAGTTCTGCGGTAATATGTTAGACAATAATTATAAATGTTGATAAATTTTAGAATTTAGGCGATTTTGGACAGTATATTCAAAGTATTGTTAAAATTCTTACGAATGTTGACAAAACAAAAAATTGCCATAAATCTTATATTTTTCAAATACTATTGGACAAATATCAACTACTTAAAATAGAAATGGTAAGATAATCATTTAAACAAATTAATATTCTCAAAATTTGGGAGTTTTGTGCTGTTTTCAACATTTAAAAAATTTTTCTACGATTTTTAGCCTTTTTATGCAATTTCAAAGATTTTTGAAGATTTAAAAAAATGTATGAAAGTTTTCTATCATTTTCAAAAGGTTTTATTTATACAAATATTTGTTTAAATAGAGAATTAGTATGGCAAATATTTTTGAAATATTCTGTAAAGTATCTTTATAGAAAGATAAATATCTTTAAATATAAAATTGTTTGCATTTATTTTTGTTAAACTATTAAATTTTATTCAAATCTGTTAGAATATATTAGAATATATTATTTTTTTTCTCAAAATTGTTAGTTTTTGGTGAAATCTGTCGAAAATGTTCAAAACTGAAATATGTTATTGATAAAAAACGTCAATATTTGTTTAAATTTGTGAGAAAGCATTTAAAATCATTTAAAAGAATTTTATGCGAAACACGATAAAATAAAGCATTTTTCTGAATATGAAATTGTGCGATTTTTTTTTAAATATTGTTTTTCACTTTTTAAAGATTTGTCTGCAATTTACTTTTTCCCTGACCAATTTTGAAATTCCCTGACTTTTCCCTGATTCCCTGACCAATTTTGAAATTCCCTGACATTTCCCTGATGTTCCAGTGTTTAAAGTTATCATGCCCCGTAAGAAACTGGTTTAGCCATTTATTTGGTTGGATCCATTTATATTTCAGTCTCTCCTTCACTCTAGGTAGGTATTCGTACGTAATTCTCCGGATTAAGCAGAAGATTGGTCCTGTCCTAAATGCAAAACGTATGTTTTGGAGAATTTCCCAACTTAAACAATAAAAACAAAAATGTGAGAAATGGATTTGCAAGTGTCAGGTTTTTCAAGATTTCGTTAGAAGTTTTCAAAAATTAAAATCACAATTAATTGCACTTGTACATTCAACCCTTTCAGTCACATTAGTCGATATATCGCTGACTTTTTGAAATGGTTGAACAAAAATACAAAAAACCTGTTAGATTTGTTTGAAACTCAGTAGTTTCAGGTTTTTTGGGTCGCTGAACACTCCTCAACATTTCGAGTGATTTTTAATTTTGTTGTCTGCCATGTAGCAGCCATTCTGAATTTTCAACATTTTGCAGAAACTCTATTTGCAATAACTTTTGTAATATTTTATCTGTTACCCTAATTGCGTGACTGACGGGATTAAAGCAGGAACAATAGAAAATAAAAACATTGCGTGCCTTTATGGGTGAATTTCAATCGAAGATAGTAATTCGTACAAGATAAAAAAAATGAGGCAGGATTTGCGACAGCCAATATCTGTATGTTTTTGTTTTATTACAATTTAATATGTCTATGTGGGTGATTCTCCGGAAGCAGGGCATTTTCGTGTCTTTACGTTATATCTTACAAAAACTTTGACAATAAATTATTAAATTTGGATAGAAATGTTAAATAAATATCCCTGGCCCGTGTTAATTTGAAAAAATAATACTTTTGTTACAAAAAACTGGTGTAAAATGACATTTAAAGACTAAAAGTAGCATTTTTGATATGTCCAAACCTCTAAGTTCAAAACTTGAAAATATTAGCGCTATTAAGAAACCGAATTATTTTAATTTATTCAAATAATATTTCTATAGCTCAAACTGTACAATTTCTCTCTGTATAATATTTAATTAAATCAATATATATACTTATAATTATTGAAATATTAATGTCTTAAGAAATTTCTATGAGGTAACGACAATGCGTAAACTGGTATAAATGAACTGGAAATAATTAACTTTTTTACTAAAACTTATGAGAAAATCAAAGAAAAAGCACTACACTTTACTAATCCTCCATAGAAAATTGAAAAGAGAACATATTTACCTCATGAACAAGTAAAAACTGTATAAAAATACCACGTATTTTTATTAAATCAATTGTCGTCACCCGTCCTAATTTTGGTATTTTTATACAAACAGCAATTAAAAAAACGATGAAAACTTAAAGATTAAAGGAATAAACGTTACTGGCAATTTGTTTTTTAATTTATTATTGTTTAAAATATGTAAAATTGGATTTTTTTACAAATTTTCATTGTCGTTACCAAACATTTGGCGTATCAGGTACGAAACAAGAACAAAGTGTAACCCGTAGCAGAAAATATTTTTCAAATCATAAATAACATTTATATTTCTCTTCCTCTTAGACATTTATTTAAATATAATTTAAAAAACCACAAAATTAAACTTTATATTTGTTACAACGTTATGAATCAAGTTTATTATGAAATAATATTATTTATTAAAATTATGAATATAATATTATCATTGTAGTTACTAACCAACGACACATTAACTTTAATAAATTTATTTTTTCTAAAACTTCTTCAAAAATTCATGTGTTTTTCTTAATTTTTTAATTATTACTTAATAAATAATTTTCATTTATTCACAAAAATGCACTAAATCAGATATGTACATTATGTTTTTCACTCTTTAGAGTTATTTTTTTCAAGTTTTTAATAAGCAATTGTTGGTTTATACAGCCGTATGAAAATGCGTCATAGTAAAAGTCTTCCACTTTCCTTTAAAATAATTTTGTAGCGTGACTACTTTAACAATAACTTAACTTGGTGCTAATAAGCAAGAATCCATTAAAAAAAAACGAATTTACAGTAACTTAAAAAAAAATTTTTCATTCTTGAAAATGCCCTGTTTTTGGAGAATCACCCATATGCATAGCACTTTTGACGTATTTTGCATTGTTTTCGATACGGAAGCCAACAATTTTAAAAATGTTGATTTTTGCATTTTTAACATTTGCCATTAGAACAAATTATTGCTCCCCAGATTACCTACAAATTATAACATTTTTTCTAACATGATAATATTACAATAAGTAAGTTTGTCGAAAAATGAAAAAATGAAGCCAAATAATCAGCACAAACGAAATCACTCCTAAATCAAGAGGCGGAAAAAACTTAAGAGTGATTTTTGCGAATTTTGAAATTTTGCTTAACTGCGGGTGTATGATACAAAAAATTACACAAAAATAAAATTGTTTCCATTTTTTCCAAAATATAAACCTATGGTATAACCTACAAAAATGTCTACTTGTGTTTTTTATATTTGAAAACGAAGAAAACATCATACATTTCGTTGACTTTAAAAAATAATAACATAAATGCATGGGAACATTGGCTGTTATGAACTTAGCAATTTTTGTTTATTGTTCCTTTAAAACTAAATTAAATTAATCTCTTAAATTAGTACTAAAAATGTTGATTGTTCAATTCGTTTATTTTTCTTCCTGTACTAAAAAAAAAGCATACTTTTTAAACTTATTAGTTTTGCATAATTTAATAATCTTTTTTTTTTATTTAAGCATTTTTAAACCTTTTTAGGTGTATTCAGCTACACACGAAATAAGTACATTTTAGTTGACAAGTTCTAAACGCGTAAGTTACAATTTTTTAGGTATGAAAAAATATATCGACAGGCCTTAATGTTTGGTTTAACGATGAGCATATCCAATCAATTAATAATGAATAACGATAATTGTTCAATTTACAATACAATGTGTAACAAAGTATTATATGTAGATTATTTAGAAAATAATTAGACTTAGTAGCATTGTTTTGCATATACCCTATAAAAGACTTGATAGTAATCGTAATTAGAAGACATGCACAGGATGCTAACTATCGACAGGTTCTTGCAAATCTTGGTGGCATTTATTACTTTCATCATTACATATTCACTTAAAGTGGACATTATTTCATTTTATTCGTGACCATCAGACTGCTTGGAGGTCATTATAGACACGATATACATGCATACACACATGTATGCCCACGTTTATCGTATTTGTTGATGCAATTAGTGCGTCTATTGATTTTCGACGATCGCGGTGATCTTGTTGGAATAACTAACAGTATATTGCATCTACTACGTACATACTACGACATTCATGAGCAAACATTTCATGAATGAAAGCTCATTAACTTATAAAAAACATAGAATTTTTTAAAAAAGTATTGACACAAACTAATAGTTCAGATGTCAAGAAGTACAGAAATTCAAGTTTTAAGTATTTGTTTTTACAATGCAGTGAGACCATTTAAATGGCACAAACCAACGTGAAGGCTTCTTCTTGAATGAGTTGAAGCTTTGTTTACTTGTTTTCTTTGATTGACTTGTTTATTGTTCTTCGCAGGGAAGATATGTGTTGGCCTCAATGTCAAGGTCGTTTAATAGCTTCCATCAAACTTACCCTAAGCAGTCGTCAATTATTTTTACAATCCTAAACCTTTTCATAAAAACGGCTTATATTTGAATCCGGATCAATGCATTATAAGTCTAATGATCTTCAAAAAGAGACATCGCAGCCCTCACTTGAGAAACAAACTAGGTCGCCGATATTCGATTTTTTATTAACTTAATTTCAATATTAGCGAATGAAGCCAATAAACGGAGGCTTATATTTTTTACACGAAAGAGAACAGTTTTATTTTTGAAGTAGTAGAAAAGAAAAAGAAATAATTTTAGTAGTAGTAGGGTTTTTTTGGTTTCGTTACCCAAAAATTGCTGAGATTTAAATTATTTTTTTGTTTAAATGGAGAATTTTTCCGAAGAAATTTTTTTTAGATTATTTCCCGTCCTTAATTTTAATATTTGAGAGTAAAGTCCAACGAAGGGGCGATTTTTTTTTGTTTATAAATGTAAAAACTTGATATTTAAAGTGAACAAAAAAATTGAAGGAACAGGAATTTTTTCATTTATCTGTTTAAAATGTTTTAAAGCAATAAATCTCTCTTTCTTTTCTGACTCTTTCTTAACCCCTTTCGTCCCGAATGTCCAGAATTTGGACACAACTTTCAACGCTGTAACTTATATTCCAAACGGCCTTAGAAAAAATTGAAATAAGTCATAGTCGATAGAATTGGACCTCCTCTTTCAAATGCCGTGATCAGAATTAGACGGCGATTTCAAAGAAAAAAGTTATGATGATTTTTTCGAAAAAAATACCGATTTTTTTTAGGTTTTCTCGCAAGAATCGCATTTTTTGACATTGAAAAGGGCAATACTGACCATTGTGAAAGGTACTAATCGCGGATTTTTGCTCAGAGCTTTCTTCTCCCGTTGGAATTTTTTCGAAAAACAAAATGGCGGCTTCAAGATGGCGTCTGTAAGTTGTAATTTTGCATTTTCTCGCACAAATATCGATTATTTGACCGTGCAACGTTGAAATCATGGAAAATTGGGATGTAAAAGTGATTATTATCAATTGTGAATGCCTCATCTCACCATGATTCATTCATAACCCCAAATTTAGTTATTTGCAATGGGTTTTTACCGATTTTTTGTCTGATTTTCACTTAATTTCAAACGTTTACGTATCATTACGTACGTGTGAAATTGAAGATGACCAATACGATCGTGGCCTATCAAAAATTGAGTTATAACCTACAAATTGAGTTCAGCACGACAGTTATGTTCGCATTGCTACCTGGTAGTATGACGTATGTAGGCTTAATATAAGTGAATACCAGAGTAAATACATCCATCCTCGAATGTCTATTTTCAAGTGGTTCATTTTTGATGATGAATATAATACAATACCTATACACTCCACTAATTCACAATGCTTTACATCGCGTTCTTTAGCCGTCAATACATATTTTGCCGTTGTCCGACTCTCATCACGGGGAGGTAAACGCTATTCGGAGAGTCATATTTTTTTTTTTTATTTTTTAATACTTTTTTTCTTTTTTTGTATTTTTAATTTTATTTTTTTTTGTATTTTTTAAAATTTTATTTATTTTTTTGTCATTTTACTTATTTTTTTGTATTTTTTTAAATTTTTTTTTAATTTTGTTTCGATAACATTTTTTATAATGGATTTTTTCAAGAGATGGCAATGATGAATCAAGTCAATAGTAATATGGTGAATCTATGTAACTTTGTGATACGATTTGAAGCACACCTTGCAAAAATGTTTATTACATTCTGAACAATAAGATGGTGTTCGTCTTTCACACTTGTCACCAGAACAATATCGTTTTGACTCCCCATTCTTGATAATGTGGGTTTCCAAAAGCTTTTTAGATTTTCTTTGTATATAATCTGTGGCAATACTTACAGCGAATTCTTTCATACTTGTTTTCTTTTCCTTTTGTGTAACACTATTTTCTAAAAGGACAGCATTAGTAAGAGATGATTGAATCAATCTTATAAAAATGGAAAACGTCCATTTTTTACTACGCATTGTTGGAAGGCATTTACTGCAATATTGATCGTGCACATCTACCCCACCCATATTCTTATTATATACTGAAAACGCAGCTGGCATGGGTATCTCTTTTTTTTGTTTTCCATCTTTCGAATAGCGTCTAGCAATCTTCAAAGGACTTACTCCTGCTGCAGTTGAAAGTACCGATACCTCTTTGGAGTCCATCAATGTGTTGAAGTTCAATCCACTATTTTTGTCATGCTTGACGACGTGCGTTCCTCTAACAGCGTTTTTGTCCGGTTTATTTGTTTCTTTTACTCTGTCTCTTCTAACGACGCCAGTTGCTCGCAGGCCTATCTTCTGGAGATGTATAAATAAATCAGGGCAAGTGAAATAATTGTCAGAATACAAATGATACTGAGACAATTTCTTAGGCACCGTTTTCATCAACACATCTTCCAATAGATTCATAACAACTCGACTACCTAATGCAATTTTTTGCAATTTATCTGCTGTGCAATGTTTTCCACCATATATATCACAGTCAAAGACAAAACCATCGGCCCCACAGAGAGCCCACAATTTTATGCCAAAGCGGACTGGTTTATTTCGTATGAACTGTTTTATTGATAGTCTACCAAAAAATTTAACCATCATCTCATCTACGCTAAGAGCAGTTTGAAAGTATCCAAAGCGCTTGATGTTTTGTTTGAATATTTCAAAAATTTTCCGAACACGCCAAGCTGGGTCACTCGAATCTTGATCAGACGATTTTGAATATTTTATTCCGCCTTTTATAATCCAAAAATCATTCCTGGACATCGCTGACCTAACTATAGGACATTCTAGTAAAGGGTTTGTTGACCAGTAATCTTTTATTGCATCGCGCTTATTGAAACTAGACAAAATTATAATGCCGATAAATATTTCCAAATCAATGAGTGACATAGTTAGCCCATTTTCGGCAGATGCTTCAAGAATGTACGTTTTTATTTCAGAAGAGAAAAACATTTCAAATATCTCAGTTCGCGATGAATTAGAAACTTTCTTCATATCAGATTCTTTCAACAAATATTTATTTACTGGAATTTCATTATATCCTTTTTCTCCTGAAGTCCAATCGTATTTATGATCATTTTCGAGTTGTTTCTGAGTAGGTGTATACTGTTCATGAATTTGTTTGTAAGATAGTATGTTATAAACTTTATTACTATATTCTTCATTGTCATTTTCACTTTCCTCATCGTTGCTGTCCAATTCACTTTCGAGATCAGAAGTGTCCGCTGTTGGTAACATTGACACTTGAATATGATGATTCCGTTCCGCCAATTCACAAGAATCACCCTGAAAAGTACTTGCTATTGACTGCGTGGACGAATGTTTACTATATCTTTTCCTTGAAGACATTTTTATAAATGCATCAGCATTCCTTAGCAAAGACTAATACAAATATTTATGAATACGTTTTATCTTTAATAAACGTGAAAAAATTATTTTTTACAAGAGGGAAAAAAATATATTTGTGGACTGACTATACTAAAAATTATATAATATAATACTGACTGTAATTATTGATATTACGCGCGGCACTTAAATTTGGCGCGGCACACTTTGCTTGCGGGAAATTAAGCATTCTCAAGGCTGGAATATCATATCATAGTTGCAGACTATAAAGGGGTCAGCCTCGCCGCGCTCGGGCGTCAAACTCGCACTCGTCGGTAAACACCTGTGCTCCCGCGATGTACATACTATTTTTTCACAGTCTGAGCGCAAAATAGTACTATTTTTACTCCCTCTATATTGTTTTACTCCCTAGGGAGAGAAAGTGCTATTTTGCTCCCGCAATATAGGGAGCAAAATTAGTATTTTGCGCACGGGGTGTGAAAAAAATTATTTTCTCAATGACTCTAAATTATGTTAAAAATAAAAAAATTAAGTGAAAATCAGACAAAAAATCGGTAAAAACCCATTGCAAATAACTAAATTTGGGGTTATGAATGAATCATGGTGAGATGAGGCATTCACAATTGATAATAATCACTTTTACATCCCAATTTTCCATGATTTCAACGTTGCACGGTCAAATAATCGATATTTGTGCGAGAAAATGCAAAATTACAACTTACAGACGCCATCTTGAAGCCGCCATTTTGTTTTTCGAAAAAATTCCAACGGGAGAAGAAAGCTCTGAGCAAAAATCCGCGATTAGTACCTTTCACAATGGTCAGTATTGCCCTTTTCAATGTCAAAAAATGCGATTCTTGCGAGAAAACCTAAAAAAAATCGGTATTTTTTTCGAAAAAATCATCATAACTTTTTTCTTTGAAATCGCCGTCTAATTCTGATCACGGCATTTGAAAGAGGAGGTCCAATTCTATCGACTATGACTTATTTCAATTTTTTCTAAGGCCGTTTGGAATATAAGTTACAGCGTTGAAAGTTGTGTCCAAATTCTGGACATTCGGGACGAAAGGGGTTAAGTGAAATGTTCTTTGTTGTATTTGTATTGTATGTCAGATTTAGTTGGTGTTAAAAAAATAAATAAGACAGTTGACGTTTCGGTCATTTGTTTTGACCTCTTCAGATTGTATTTCTGTATATAAAAAAATTACAAAATAATATATATTATAATGATAAAATTACAATAATAAAAAACTCTTTTAATTATTTCTGAAAAACTTGTCAGTATCTTTTGTTTTGGGATTTTGAGTTTGTTTAATTTTGTTTCTGCTTACCTGTATTTAATTATTGTTGCGTTGATACGGTTTTGAATTTGTAAACTGTATTAATTTCTTGTGTTGATGCTGGTTTTGAAGTTATGAACTGAAAAAAATATTTTAATGAGTTTTCACTCAGTAAGCAGAAAATACAATAATTATTAATTAAAATAAAAAATGAAAAGTAATTATTAATTTAAATAAAAAAAAAGAAAAGTAGAAAATTTCACTGTATTTTTTTTATAACTTTGAGAGAATGAATAAAAAAGAATTTTGTGTGAATATTCACGCACTTGTGCTTCTATTGTATGAAAGGAGACTGAATAGTTTTTCAGATTACATAATATTCTGTGTACATTTTGTTTTCGTTCTATTTACATTTATTGTTTTGAATTTTGAACTTGAAGTAGAGGTATATATGTTTTAAAGCAATATTGTAACAAACTGACTTTATCAATAAAACATAAATAGTGCGAAAAAAAAGTGCATTTGAATGTTTTTGTATTTAATTTTGAATTTTTAACAATTGGCTTTTTCGGATACGCCTATAGGCACAAGAGGTTTGCCTACATCATAACTTAGTTTAGCCCTAACTTGAGGACATTTCTATAGAAAAATGCGATTTGCTAATTTTTGAAAACCCCGGTTAAAAATTGTAATTATAATATAGAAGATAATATCAAAAAACATAATTCTTATGAAGAAACATCGAAAAAAATCAGTATTGTTTACGAAAAAATTATAATTTTTTTCTTTTAAATCGCTGGCTGAATCTAACGGGATTCTAAAGTGGAGGTCCAAAACTATCGATCTTGATGCTTTGAATTTTATTTAACGGCGCGTTTGGCACAAAAGTTACAACGGTGAAAGTTGTCGAAAAGGGTTAACCCTACTGAAAATGTTCGTAATATCATATGATAAATCATGTATGACCTTTTAAAATATCAGACGATCCGAGAAACTTTTCATGTGATTTCTCATGTAATTATAGGAAATAATAATAATATGAGAAAATGAATTACAATAATCTGCATTCCTCTAAGATATTAAAGAAATTATAAAAATCTCATATGATTTATCATATGATTTTACGGAAATTTTCACCAGGGAACCCCTGAAGTCCCGAAAATACACATTTTTGGTTGATTTTTTACCTTCATTCTCAAGAGGAAATAAGGTTAATATTGACTTGAATGCGAGCCTATAATTTTCTAGTGTTTTCTTTCAATTGGCATGGTTAAAATTGCATTTAATGTGCTTCAAAAAAACGCATTTTAAATAAAAAATGAACATAATTATATTGTGAATTTTTTTCGTATCAATAAATTTGTGGGATCGATGCCTATTCGCAACCAAAAGTGCACAAAATCTATGAACTTCAACTAGATAATTAGTTAGTTCCGCATGTAAGAACGACAGGCTACCAAAATTCTTTTCTTGTCAAAGCGTCAAGGCTCTGGAATACTTTGCCGGTAGAAATACGAAATACATTTAAGACACGTCTATATCGCCATTTTCTTTCATTTGAAAACACCTTTCCTGATCATTCCTACCTTCAGATAACGACTTAATACCCCTCCTTATTATACACTTCACATTTCTAATATTATGTAGTATATCTTCAATTTTTCTTCGACAGTATATAATTCATATACCGGAAGTTAATCTCGAACTATGTCGATTTATCAACGCGTATCATGTACTACTTTATTTTATTCTATTCCGTTATTACTGTATATTATAATTATATGTACCGACTTGTATTATAGCCTTAAGGTAACGCAGCTACCACTGTCACCAAGGCTTAATAAACGTTTTTCATTCATTTCATTCATTCATTCATAATATTTTGTTTCGCACCGAATCAATATAACCTCTTCAAAACGTCAATATATCGAAATAATAAACCTTATTTCATTAATTATGAACATTATTGATGAAATTCGTATCACTAATTATATAATTGTCTCTAATATGTAGGTACCGGCGTTTTCGGGATCTCTCATCAGCAATTTTAGGTTAGATTTTTAAAATTCAAAATGGCGATTCCAATACGGTCAATCACATTTTAGGGACGATTATACCACTAGAGATACGAGCGATAAAGTTTATAATTGATCAAATCGAGTTTACTTTTTCTACTATTTATCCTATGGGATCGAATCGAAGGCAGTTGTGTTTAAAATGCGTGTCCCGACGAGTTGCACCAAACTACAACAAAATACCACCCGAAAGTACTAAAGAAATGCAAAACTGCATTATACGAAAAAATTGGCATGTTTTATAGCTAAATTTTGTTCGACTTTACGCTAAATTATGTGTAAAATGGACAATTTTAAAGCTGTGGTCACGAAGTTGGGACAGAAATTTTCAGAATTTACAAAATGTATTAATATACAAAATTAAAAAATCCGAAATTTAACCAGCAGCGTCATATTCCGAGTAAAGATCACATTTGCTTACAAGCGGGAACAATAACGCGGGCTCGCATAAGATGAGTGAAAAATATAATAAGTTTGACCGCAAATGGTAAAAAATGTTGATTTCTGAGTCCTAGAAGCGTTTCTGGCCATTTTGAACGAAAAGATATTTTTATATTAATGTTTTGAAGAGATTAGAGAGAAGATTTTTGTTGATGTTCATAGATATTGTGCACTTTTGGTTGCAAATCGGCTTATTAAGACAATATTAACCTTATTTCCTGTTGAGAATGAAATTCGAAAATCAACAAAAAAATGTGCATCTCCAGACTTAAAGAGGCACTCTAATATGAGGAAAGCATTTTATATTATCATTTTTTGTCTTGGGAACTACTACGTATAGCCAAACAAATGTTTTTCTTCTTAAAAGAATAAACCAATAGAATTTATTCATTTATGAAATAAAGTTCGAACATAAAAAACTGTTGACTGCTGGCGCAGATGATTCAAGCTCTCTTGGAGATCTAAAGCAGAAAATGGAAAAAGATTATCAATTTATGACTGGTTCTCGAAACAAGTCCAATTTAGCTTTATCGAGTTGAGAATTTTGTTTTCAACTTATTATCGAATTTTTTTGCCCAATCCTTAGTTTGTCTTGTTTATTAAAAATCTTATAGTGGTCCACAACTTTTTGGAGTTTGAATTAAATATAAAAATAAAAAATAAAAAAAATTTCAATGTTATAGACTGTCAGCGTACTGAAACCAATAAAATAAACCTTTTTCACCTCCACCAAAAAGTAATGTTCGTATTACGGGCGTAAAATTGTACACTTTTTAACAATCGGCGAAGCCGGCCCTCGGGCGCTGCGATCGGTGAGCGGACGTAAAATGGAATTTTACGCCCTTAATACGAAAACTACTATATACTGATTAGAAAGTACATCATTCCTGCACAGGAATCATTCCCTCGTAAAAAAATCTTATGATGGAGTGATGATAAGGGAACGGCGAAATAAAACAAAATTACCAGAAGATTATAAACAGAACCCCTTACTTTCTTACGAACTGTGTACAGTACTTTATTACAACCAGAAACATATGCAAATATGCTATGATTATTAAATAAAAAAGTGCTTACCTTTTGATTACATTACACGATGGAATTACTTAAAAAAATGTAATATTCAAAAAAGTTGTCGTCAAATTAGTTTCAACAAAACATCTGTTCTTCAACCGCCCGCTGTGGTATATGTTGTCAAGGTCAATGTTGCCAACTACAAAGAAAAATATAGTGGAGCTTGACAAACTTGTAAATTTTGTCCCAATCACGGTGTTTTAAAACGGTAAGGGAATGATTTTTTGCGGACAAATTTTGAATTATATTTAAAAATATTTCCAATCGCATTTTTTAAACTATAAACTCGTGTAGGTATAGTCAATACTATTCTATATTAGTAAAAAATATGATACCCAACAAGTAAGGACTTTTACGTTTAAAGTTAATGACTCTCTTCAAATTTAGCAGTTGGGACATAGTGAGGGAATGATTTTCATGGTACTTTCTTGAATATATCTTTTTTGTTTATCGTATAAAAAATACATTTTTTCATGAATTTGTACATCCAGTACGGTAGTTTAATTAATAAAAAAGACTTTCCGTAATTAACGATCCTGGTTTGTAAAAATTATTAAGGATCAATTCCACCTTCATAAACTGGTATGTCCCGTCGCGATTTAGTCCCACCTGGGTTCACAAAAGTCGACGTAAAATAATATAAAAAAAAACGATTTTTTTTTAGAATCAGCCCTATATTATCGCTATTATATCAGGTACCTCAACTTTTTTATTTTTTCAATAATGAACCAAATGTCGTCGATTTTCATGAAAAAAGTACGCTTCTTTACACCATAAATAAATGCTAACTTATATTTAAGGGGAGGCACCACCTTCAAAATCAACTCTATGAAATGCACCTTTAGAAAATTTGAAACTATTGTTTCTTTTGTCATTTTTGACGAGGAATTCAGTGGTGCTAGAATAAAAAGCGTAAGAAATTTTTTTGACCCATAAATTGTAGTTTAAACAAAAATTTGTTGTTTTGAAATAACGCAACTACATTTTTCTAACTTAATTTAAAAATTCAAAAAAATTAGGGTGAACATAAAAACATGTTTTCTACAACCTCTCGTATGGATTCTAAAAAATTCCGATTTTTTCAAAAATAAATTTTTTGTAGAGAACAACACAATTTTTTTAAGCGTAAAAAAAAAGTTTTACATTTTTTATTCTAACACCACTAAATTCCACGTTAAAAATTACTCTAGAAATAATTTTATTTACCTCTAAATTTTAGCGCGAAAAATAATTTGTTTTTTCGAAAAAATGCTTCTACGTTTTTTTTAATTAATGTAAAAATTCAAGAAAATTAGGGTGAACATGGAAACACATTTTCTACAGCCTCTCGTATGGATTTTAAAAAATTCCGATTTTTTCGAAAAAGAAAATTTTTTTTTTGGGTCAAACAAATTTTTTACACTTTTTATTCTAGCACCACTGAATTCCACGTCAAAAATTACTAAAGAGATAATTTTTTCAAATTTTTTAAAGCTGTATGTCATACAGCTGATTTAAAGGTGGTGCCTCCCCTTAAGTTAGAAACAAGTTATCAACAATTTTGAGCTATGGGCGACAGCCATGATAGTGATGAATATTTTGCAAAAATGTCGTTTCAAGAAAAAAGCGATTAAAGTTTTTCAAGTTGAGATATCAAAGAAAAAACTCGTACCATACGGGATTCTTTCTTCTTAGTCAAAGAACTGAAACTACCGAAAAGTACAAAAAAAAAAATAGAGGGTATAAAAAAAGGACTTTTTTACGATTGTTTTTCTTACGAAACTACTAAAGTTAATTTGAATAATTTATTTGCATATTATTGTGTAACATTTGAAGTGTCTTCCGTAATTTTTTCATTTGAAAAATACTAAAAAATATCGGAGTTATGTTGCATTGATGTGGGCCGTGTTGAAAATAGTAAGTCTTGCGGTGCCCCGGATAACAAGTCGTAGAATTATCTGAAATGCATGCGGTTGGAAAAACTGAGTCCTTTAGAAGTATAGCTTCTGATCAACGGTTCCCTTTTATTAAAAAACATTTTTTTTTTATTTTTATGGCCGGTTGAAGAAAAAAAAATACGGAGTTTGCACTAAAAATGGCGCCATTTTGTCGCTGTATAATCGATCAAAAGCAAAAAATAAAGAAAAAGGAGCCACTGTCCTGTAGAAAAATATATACTAAAGAAGTGTGTAAAATTTTAACCCGATCAGTGCAGAAGTTTTTGAGTTATCGCGTGCACTGACTTCAAGAATGTGGTTTTCAAAAAAAACGCGCTTAAAGTTTAGACTTCTTGATTGACGCATTCGATGGGGCGGAGCGCTTGACTTCGTATCTCGTTTAGTTTAACTCGAATTAACCTGGGATTTTAGGACAAAATTTCTAAGAAGTTGTACTTTCAAATAAACAAATTTTATAAAAAACATTTTGTGCATCAGTTTAAACGTCGATAATTTGCATATAAAAGCATTTGGAAAAATTTTACTCCCACTATTTTTGACGTAAAATTGTAAGTTCTTTCAGAATCTTTCAATAAAATTTCGATAAAATGAAAAGCAAACAAGTTATACACCTTTTTTTTTTTGTAAAAAAACATGGTTTTTAAAAATGTCCATATAGTTTTCAAGAAAAACATTTGTTAAGTTTTAAAAAGATTTTTTGAGCTTCTAGGCTCCATTTTGGAATTCGCTATCTTGAAATTCAAATTAGAACACGGTACGTTTTAATCCTAAGGGTCCATGGACGCGATATTTTCACCTTAGACATGTTTCTCAATGCAATTTCCAAGTTTTTTTTACAAAAAAAAACGTGTATAACTTTTTTGCTTTCCATTTTATCGAAATTTTATTGAAAAATTCTGAAAGAGCATACAATTTTACGTCAGAACTAGTGGAAGTAAAAATTTTCCAAATGCTTTTATATGCAAATTATCGACGTTTAAATTTATGCTCAAAATGTCCGTTTCGGCCTTAATGGGTTATCCAATACCCCCCCCCCCCCTTTAATGGGACAAAGTACATTTTGACTGATTTCTTTTTTTTTTCTGACGATCCTCAAATTTAACAGTTTCTTCGGGCCCTTCATTATTTTCTCACAAAAATATAGACGTGTACCTTAATCGCTGAAAACTTTCTAACGAATTTCAAACCATTGTCGTCGGTGGTTCCTCCGTTGAATCTCAAAGGCTGGTCCATTGAAAAACTTGGACAAAACAATTATATACAGTCGTTGTTCCTGACAAAAATAATTCATACACATTCTTAAACAACATTTACTTTATAAAATACATAAATTAATACTTCGAAACATCACATTAACAACAAAACATTAAAAAATTAATTAAGAAACATAATCAAACCCCTTTGTCTGCCACATTACGATAAAACGCAATATTACCGTAATTCCGATTACACTCCGTGTTATTAATACACATAACCCAGAAAAAATCCTAGCAAAAAAGAACAAAGAAACACATCGCAATAAAATGAAATATAATCTTAAAAAAAAAAACAAAAAAAAAAAAAAAAAACAATCAATAACGTCACATACTCGTGAATTTCACGTCGCTTTTATTTCTGTAGAATAGTGACGATACGCCAAGTATCGAAATATATACGTATTTACATGTAGGTTAGCGATAACGAACATTATGTACAAGTACATCAAATTACAAAAACACTAAATCGTTCCTCGCATCTTGTACATTTTCTTATTTGTTTTCAAATATTTTTTTTTTTTTGTAGATTCGTTACTCGCGCCCCGACGGCCCTCGAGCACTCGTATCCCTCCATTCGTCGTTGGCCGTTTCAAAAAACTTAACCTATCCATTGCGATACATAAAATGAACGATGAGTGTTTTCAGTTTTGTGTTTCCTTTTTTTCTCTATGTATATATAGTTTTTTTTGGCACGGTCGAAAATTGCGACGAGTGCCCAGGCGCCGGCATTTCGAGGTCCTTTTACTTATTACGTAAGCTTCGATTGCCTCGTCTCGGAAGCTCCAACTCGCGTGATCGTTGCTGCAGTCGTATTTTACAGTTATTATAAAAAATGGGGATTCGGGTTGTGGTGGGATAGGATTCGTGAACGCGACACTGACGTTTTTTTTTTTATATAACTTGTAAATCTAGGCAATTTGTAGATAATATATGTATATGTATATATTACAAATTTGTTACTCTTTTATTCGCACTTTCTCTTACTCGCGTTGTTCCGCTTCGAAAAGTCGCGACGAGCGACTTGTTCCGGTGAAAACTGCGACATCTACAGGGATAAACAGGATTTATTTAAAATTGCGTAGAATTTTTGGTAAATTTTCTTTATTGTTGTACCAAACTTGCTAATAATCGAAGGTCTTTCACTGCGGATGTCGCCATTTTCACCCCGACCGAATACACCACCTAGCGGTGAACTTCGAAAGGTGTCGTTCTTTGCCTTCATGTACTTTCGTGAATCTAAAACTTACAACTTAATTTTCGTTTAACGTTCGGTTCGAGGAACGAAATTATTTAATCGTATTCTAATGTAAACGACTTATAGAACACAATAAGATTTCGTCGCTAGCGGCGACGCGTCTTAGGTATTCGGTGCTCCAACCGAACGTCGCTTGAAAATATAGATTTAGGTCGCGTTCGCACGTGACGAATTTGAGAAACGTCGCGGACATGTGTCTCTAATTATATTTGGACAATCAGACTAAAGGATTTGTCCAATTTTCGATGCACTCTACTGAGTCTCCGACGTTACTTGTATTATCGCTTGGTTTCTTTTTTAAAAGTTTCATCCATATCGATTAGTCGATACGCTTCCGTTACGTGGGAGCGCGGCTTAAAAGCTCGTATTCGGAGGCTCGACGACGAGGTCACAAATCGCCGAGGAATAGGCGGATAGGCGCCCTCGATAAATACACGGTACATTAAAAATTTACTACACAACTCACAATTACTCTACACAGAATTCCTTAATCTAACTCCGCGACGACTAACTTCGATTTAAGTAACTGTGTCTCGCGGGATCTCTCGCATTCTCTCTCTGATCTCTTTTTTTTACGCGTCCAACGTATCGGAGTAAAGGAAGATAAAATCGGATGACCCGCTGATCTTAATACACAGAAATAGGTCGAAATGGAAGCGGTTGCAAACAAGATGGCGGATGTCGAAATCATCCGAACAAGCCCGAAGATTCCCGACATCTTTGCCATGGAATTAATTGAAGTGTTTCCGACGTAATTCGGCAACCGCTGTGTCAGATGTACAAAGATCAGTGGGATGAACACAATCGTCTAACGTGATGCTGCATCGGAAGGGGGATGGGGCAGTGCGAGAAACGGAGGAGGGGTCGAGTGGATAAACTTCGGTCTCGTAAATATAACAACGTGGTATAAAAATCTAAACTGACCTTAACGCCTATTATAAAACGAAAAGGGCAGCGACGCCTGCCGGGAAAAAAGTCTCATCTCAAACGGACACCTGCTGGTCGCTCTTCTTGGCGGAGCGGTCTATGATATGAAAGGTATTCGACGGCACCTTGGGTATCTCCGTCCAGCCGCAAATCGGTGGGGAGATATGACGGTTGCGCTATACGGAGATCTCGTAGTTGATGTCGTAAACGCTGGCGCGATCCGGGGTCGGCGTCGTCGGCCGCGGTGATCTTGCGTCGCTTCCTGCCGAGGCCATCTCCATCGAGTCCGACATCTCTAGGGCGCGCACGAAGGACATCGGCCGCCTCCTGGCGTCCGTCACGCTCGTCGTCGTCGTCGGCGACGTTGCCGACGCAGCCGCCGCTGCCGCTGCTGCTGCAGCTGCTGCAGCTGCGGCTGCTGCGGCGGCCTTGCGTTTCATCTGGGGACTCTGATGAGGAGGAAAGACCGGGACGCCGCCGCGTAGGGCCGGATGGTAGGCCGCTCTCGGAGCTGGTGCGAATTGAGTCTGTTGGGTCGGACTAGTCGGATTTGATCGGTAATAGTCGTACGTCTGCGCCGAACGTTGCGCCGGGTGTACGGCCGTCGTAACCGACGTCGTCACCGTCGGCACTGGAAAGCTGTTAGGCGAATTGTCTTTCCAGGTGTAGATGCCACGCTGCGGCGAGCCTGCAAGCTCGCGGATGTTCTCCGAGGTGTTGTTCGTCCGAGGGTATGGCGGATGCTCCCCGTTGTTGCCCTGGCGTATGAGCTCACCTTCCGAGAGGAAACGCCGCTGGGGACTGTAGTTCGTCCCGACGATGACGCTGTTGTTATGCTGGTGGGCGTCGTAGTATTTCTGTGGCTCGGCGACTCCGATGAAGTCCGGCCGACGGACCTGCGTCGGCGTGCCTGGATTCGATCTGTAACAGAGCCGGGACTCGGTGTCGTCTACGAGGAAACTCTATGCACTCGGACAAGACTTTGATCGAGCATAATTAAGGAGTTTTTGAATACAGCAATTCTATACGCAGTATGAAGACAGTAAAATAAGGGTTACTGAAAAAAAAAAAACAGAAGTTCAAAACTTCGGTTACAGATTCTTCGACATCTTTTATTCTTTCAACAAGTCTGCATGTTGTCTCTGGGTTTTAAAAAATGAATAATAGCTGATATTACTTACATTTTTTGTAAACGTGTTACGTCTCTCCAGTTTTGTCATATTTAGCGTATGAATTAATGATAACAAGAAAGAATGTGCAAAAAGTGTTGGTAATACGGTCACAGTATAGACAATAAAAATCGAAATACAATTTGACAGTTAGGCCGTGTAGTCCAGTGAAATTAGCTCTTATTTAGGAGTTTATATAAACTCCTTTTAGTGTTACTTTCAACAAAATAAAAAATTTGTAATGTAATTTCATAATGATTAAGGTGTAAATTAAAATTCCAATGAAAATCTTAAAATTCCAAAATTATCGGTGCAATCTCTGCGTGATTATAAGTTATTTAACTTCAGCCATTAACGTCTAAGAGACCATACGTTTTTATAAAAGAAAAATAATCTCACAAAATAAAAAATTTGTTTTCATAAAAGAAAAACGTATGGTCTCTTAGACGTGGCTGAAGTTAAATAACTTATAATCACGCAGAAATTGCACCGATAAGTTTGGAATTTTAATTTACACCTTAATCATTATGAAATTACATTACAAATTTTTTATTTGTGAGATTATTTAGTAATGAAACTTTCGGACAATTTCAATAATTCCGTATCTTAATCTTTTCGAGGTCGCTCTTCAAGTTTCCGAGGTCAAAATTGAGTTTCAGATAATAGAGATTCCAACTGGGCTTCATTTTTAACGAATCGTTGTGAATGACTAGTGATTTTTTTTCGTCTTTTCAAGCCCTATAACTCTGGTATGGACGGCATTGTTCTGTCTATCAAGGGAAATCAGACAAACGCAAAATACTTTAAAAAAAAAAATCATTTTTCGTCATAGTAGGCGTAAAGTTCGGTTTTACGCCTACGCAAAGATAAAAATATTAGCCCCTTGAATATTGAATGGTTCAAACGATAAATATAAATTTAACGTAGGTGCATTTAAAACAATTAAGGAGGTTCACCAGGTCAAAGAATTAACATTGAGAATTTAACGAAAAAATTATAGTAGGTTAAACAATGAAAGAAATTAATGCCTGCAAAGTTTCAAGCCCCTAGGTACCTTCAGAGCAGAGAAATTAATAAAAATGTTCACGATTCTTTAACATTGAGTTTTATGGGAACAAGTATATATTCATGAAATTCGTATTGAATTAACATTGAGTTTTTCGTAAAATTTATACTACTGATAAAAAAATTTGTGAGATTTTATTTGCAGAAAGAAAAACGTCTCTTCCTACCTTTAGAGACGAAAAATAAAATAAACAAATAGCTAAAAGGGTCATTTTTGGTTATGTTGACGGACGGCAACGTCTTAGGAAGCATACCACCGAAGTCATATTGGCGTCCGTTCCATATTTGACTCGATAGGTACCTGGTGAACCTCTTTAATATAGTTAACGGCTTATATCTACAGATTGCATTAGTTGTTAATCCATTAACCTCAAGTAGGACACTTTTTTCGCTTCAATTTCAATAAAGAATTTCATATGAAAATCCAAGTTCAAATAAATTGAAATGTCTTACTATTTTCGAGGTCTCTCTTTTCAATGCTGTTGTCAAAATTGAGCTATCCTAATCAGAAAATTAAATATGTCGATTTAAATGTCAAAATTACGCGAAAAATCGAGTGTTCTTTTTTATAAAACATTTTTTTTCTCACCGAAAGAATATTTGTCGTCAGAAAATTTCTTCATTAAACGTGGACCCAATAGTTACAGTATCAAGATAAATTTTTTAAATATTTAAAAACTAACATGGTGACCACAAAATGGCGACTCCAAAGACAAATTTCTAATTAAAACTTCACAATATTTGTTTTGAAAACTATAGACTTCCGAAAAAATTTTCTAAGAATAAATACGTTTTAGAATGAGTCAAAAAATGCTCTCAAATTTTTCCAGAATATATTGTTAAAATTTTTTATTTTTAAAAAATTCGAAAAATCGAAATTTTTAAAAAAGTCGTCCAAAAAATTTGAAAAATTTGAGAGTATTCTTTGACCAATTCGAAGACATTTTTGTTCTAAGGAAATTTTTTCTAAAGTCTACAGTTTTCAAGAAAAAAATGACTAGTCTTGAAATCTAGAAAAGTTTAATAATTTTCTAATTAAGATAGCTCAATTTTGACAACAGCATTGAAAAGAGCGACCTCGAAAAAAGTAAGACATGTACCTTTCAATTTATTTGAAGTTGGATTTTCATATGAAATTTTTGATTGAAATTTAAGTGAAAAAAGTGTCCTTCTTGACGTTAATGGGTTAAAATGCTATAGTTTGAAAATTTCTCAAACACCTTGAGTCGCAATCGGTCGGATTCTCAAAGCGTTAGGCCTTGTTGAATCATTTATAATCTCAACTACTGATGAAATCAACAACGAAAAAAGGTAAAAGAAAAAAAAGAAAAGAGAAAAAAGGAAAAAAGAAACAAAATTATATTCATTGTCAGTTATGACAGTTCTTTTTTTCTCTTTTCCATTTTTCTTTTACATATATTTTCTTATACCTAAACATTTATAATCTCAACTAGTGATGAAATTAATAACGAAAAGAGGTAAAAGAAAAATGAAAAAGGGAAAACAAAGAAACTGTCATAATTGACAATTATATGAAATAAATTCACTGAAGAAATAGTCGACCGTCGTTCCAAGTAATATTAGGAAAAGAAAAAATCTTCAATTTTTTCGTGATGCGGTCAAAATACATTTTTTTATTGAAATTATACATTATTAATTATTAATTTTTATCCATTTTCATTTTTTCTAATTTCATTTTTCAAATAAAATATAGTTTAAATCATTTATTTCAGAATTTTGCTTTATAACCGAATCAATTAATAATGATCCTAGTTTTTGAGACCTGGCAAAAGTATCTATTTTATGTAAGTTGTTTGTACTTTTATTACGCTACTTTAGAATTATAGTCCTCGAAGTTTTATTGTATTAAAAAAATTTTTTTAATGTTTAACATTTTATATTTTGTTATTCTTAGATTGTATTTTAATTAAATAGATGACTTACGAGGGTGACACATCTAGTCACCGAGACGTATTATTTCAATAAAAAAATGTATTTTGACCGCATCACGAAAAATTGAAGATTTTTTCTTTTCCTAATAATAATAATTGACAATGAATATAACTTTTTTCCCTTTTTTTTTCTTTGTTTTCCCTTTTCCTGTTTTCTTTTACCTTTTTTCGTTGTTAATGTCATCACTAGTTGAGATTATAAATGTTTAGGTACAAGCCATTAACTATTTTAATTCCAATAATAATTTAGTGATATATTTATAAATTTAATAATGCATTTCCCCTTTCAAGATCTCATTGTTTTTATCAAAAAGGACATTCTTGTGGCTATTATTATCTCATTTTAATATTAAAATACCAATGTTAGAAATCTATTATAATTAAAATTAATTTTAATAGCCTACGTAAACGAACGACAATAAATATTATAAACAATAAAATTAAAAATTCCAGTGAACATGCAAAACAAATTACGCTCATTACAACTTGTACGCCCATGGTACGAAAACAGCTATTTTCTTGGCTTTTATCGGCTCTATCTCGGCAAATATTGATTTTAGGTTAGGTTGTGGATTTCAAGTTAGGTTATGTTTCCGGAGAAGCATTGCAGATCCTTCAAAAGTTTTCATAAAGTCCGCTTCATTTTTAAAACCTCGAATGTCCAATTTGACTACTATTTTTTTTAAGTTCAGAAGCGTCCGTAAGTTTTTCAAATAAATTTTTATTGCAGACGCCACTGTGATGACTTTAAAATGAAGTGACACCAAAAATAATATTTTCTTAGAATTCACGTATTCCGTGCACTATCGGGAACAGTTTTAATCGAATCCAAGTGTCCTAATAACACGAAAAAAATTTATAAGAATAAATGCTTTCTAATTTTTTGACAATTTTTTTTATATAGGTGGCATATTGGAATTCATGTAGTCTAAAACTCAATTTTGACCCGGGAAAGTCGAAGAGCGACCTATAGAGACATATTTCCTTGCGCCTAGTTTACAGTGCTTCAAATTTTACTTACCGCTTTTTTACACGAAAATCAATTGAAAATTATAAACACGACGTAGAATTACTTTTTTTCAATTACACAATTTACGTGAAATTACTATGATTCTCACTAGTAATTTTATTTCCGCCTTTTATGTTGTAAAAAATAATACTTCCATTATATATTTTACAAATTTAAGTATTCGTGTATTATATTAAAAAAAAATGTAAATTTAACCATAGGAGTAATAGGAAATGTCATCAAAATAACCAAAACAAAATTTCACGTTTATTTATTAAAGTGTACGAAACACCCCAACCGCAAAGTGCCATTGTTTCGAGTTCTGACATAAAATTTAATTTATCGCTAATAGGATTAGTTTCGGATCAAAATAAGTACCGTTGAATTGTAGATAATAAAAATACGTACACTCTATTATTGGAGCCAATTGCGCAGTCCAAGAGAGACTAATCGTTAAATTTCACTCCTACAGACTTCAATTTTACTCTCTTGGAGTCACATTTGCTCCTTTGGTGTATTTTATGCTAGGTTTGAAGTCTTTTTCCGGTATAGTCATATACTGCATCGTAAATTGTGGCACTGTGTGCAACCGATTTCAACTCGCTGTATCATATTCAATTTTAAGGATTGTGAAACGAATAAAAGAAAAAATTGTTTGTTGGAATTTTTTGCATCTAATGAAGAAAGACCAAATTATATATGTAAATAAATAATGAAGTTATTCTCGGTCTCGAAGCACGTGACACGTTGGTCATCGACTGCCATAAACTTTAAACATTAATTTTGATACTCGAAATTCGCTCGATAAATCGAAACCCGGAAGGTATTTTTTTCAGTTGCGTAGAAAAAAATTAATAACTTTATTGTTTATTAAGATATACAATTTGTTATTTCGCCATTAGATGCGGAAATCTCTAATAAAGAAATTATTTTTTTATTCCTTTCAAAACCAGTAGAGTAGGAAAAGAAAGATTATGATTTTCAGATGAAGTTCACAAAAAAACACCAAATAAAATACACTTAAGGAGAAATTGAAATTAATGTTTCATTAAAAGTGAACTTTAATCCTTTGAAGCATACATTTTTCTTTACGCTGAAAATAGCTGAAATTTGTTATTCGGAAGTTTTCGGGGTTGCTAATTACGAATCTTGCAGCAGTTCTTCAAAATTTAAAATGGCGGATCCAATATGGCCAACCGAAATATAAAAATTTACTTGATCGAGGTGAAATTGGGTACTCGGAAGTTTTCGGGACCGCTGATTACGAATCTGGCCGCAAATTTTCAAAATTCAAAATGGCGAATCCAATATGGCCGACTGAAATCGAGGGTGATTCTGACCTGTTTTTACTTTTAGGTCTGCCATTTTGAATTTTGAAAACCTGAGGCCTGAGTCGTAATCAGTGATCCCGAAAACCCGGGAGTACAGAATTTCATCGCGATAAAGTAAATTTTTGCAATTTGGTCGGCCATTTTGAATTTTGAAAATCTGAGATCAGATTCGTAATCGGCGACCCCGAAAAGCCCCGAGTACCCAGTCTCGACATAGTTGAGTGACGTTTTCTTCTCCACGTATACTTTCCGTAAAAAATCCAGCATTTTTACACTCTGTTAATTTTTGCAAACAATATAACATGATAATTAATTAAAAGTATTGTTTTATTTACGTTTCCTAACAAGTTATTGAAGTAAGGAAGCAAAAAATGGCAGCAAAATTAATTAGTAATTACCTTAAATATGAAGCATATATACTACACCATGCTTAAAAGGGTTAAATAACTATATTTCTATAACAACAATAGATAAACATAGTTTTACAGAAAATGGTGTGTTCATGCTTCAATTTATTTTGCATTAATATGTCTGTTAAATGACATCCGGAGGAGTTATTTAAAAAAGGACGTACAAAAATCACGCATTTTACAAGGATTTTAAAAATGTTTCTTTAACCCTTTGCGGCACAGTGGTTCCAATTGGAACCACCTTTTTGTAAACAATTTTTTACGAATTTGAAGTAGTTTTTATTCCCTATATCCGCTAATTTTTGTTACTACATGTTCATGGGATCTTAAAATATCAAAATTTATGCACAGATTATGTAAAATTATTGTCATTTTGTTAATAATTAATAAACAAAGTGTAAAAATTGCCATTTTAAGATAAAAAATTCATTATTGACGAACCTTTTGGAGAAAATCTTACGAAGCTGCGTACTAGGGGGTTTTTGGGGTCGCTGATTACGAATCTGGTTTCAGATTTTCAAAATTCAAAATGGCGGATCCAATATGGCCGACCCAAATGTGAAAAATTACTCGATCGAAATCAAACTGAGTACTCAGGGGTTTTTGGGGTCGCTGATTACGAATATGGCCTCGGATTTTGAAAATTCAAAATGGCGGACCCGAGATGGCCGATCGTAAAGTGAAAAATGACCCGATCGAGATGAAAATAAGTAGTTCGGTGTTTTTTGGGGTCGCTGATTGCAAATATGAATTCATATTTTGAAAATTCAAAATGGCGGAATTTCAGACGGCCATCTTGAATCCGCCAGAGTTCAGATTCGTAATCAGCGACACCAAAAACCCCCGAGTACACACTTTCATCTTGATCATGTAATATTTTACATTTTGTCGGCCATCTTGAATGCGCCATTTTGAATTTACAACATCTGAGATAAGATTCGTAATGAGCCACCCTAATAGCCCCCGAGTACCGAGTTTCGTCTCGAACAGGTAATTTTTTACCTTTTTGTCGGCCATATTGAATCCGCCGAATTTTAAGAAAAATGTATGCCGCAAAGAGTTAATATGTTTGTAAAATGATTTAGTTGTTACACAGAATATCTTGGAATGTTAAAATATATCTTTTAAAGCAATACAAAAAAATATATATCCAAAAACCTGAAAATCGTTAAAATCTTTCACGCCCAAAAACGCACAATTGCACACGGAATTCAGAAAAGTTTTTTGTATTCGATAAAAACTTTTTAAAAATGGAGACTTCCGTTCTTTTTTTCAAAAAATTAAAAAAAACGTCATTTTTGAGATACGATGTTTTTTAAACGGAAATCTTCACTATTGTACCGATATTCGTTCAACTTCTTACCTATTAGAAAGGGGTTCCAGATAGTTTTACTTCAAAAGTATGCTTTCATATATTTTGATTTTTGTTAATTTGGAATTAAAAATGGCGTCTGAACTTAAAAAATTGTAATAATTAAGAAATTGTCTACATTTTATACATTTACAGGAGGGTGGAGGGTAGAAATGAAATTTTATAATTCGGGAACGGCTTTATCCGGAATGTGTTAAACAAAATCTCTGTTTACTGAATTTCTTGTTGAATTTATCTTTTGTTGGAGTTTTGATGTGTCATGTGGAAAGTTTAGTATTTTTGTTCGAAAACTATCAACTTATGGAGCAAATGACAAAGAATAAAAGATACTTAGAATTCATCAGAGAATATACCAACATTCCTCAAGAATTTTTCGTAAATATTTTAAAATCTTTTAAAAATTATAATACGTTTTTCAAAACTGTCAAACAAAAAATCTGAAAAAATTCCAGTGTATTCCTTGATGAATTCTAAAAACTTTTCGTTGTTCTCATTTTTTTAATAAGTTCACCGATTTCCCGTCAGAACTCCTTAAAGATTTTCAAAAAAAGTTTCATCTCGGACGCCATTTTGAGAACCGCCATATTGAATTTTTTATTCTGGACCATACATAGCTTCAAGTTTAGGACTCGAAAATTCTTTTTTATATGGTATGATATGTGTTTATAACCGATATTATATAGAAATTTTAAATCTTACAATTTTCTTAGTCGAAAAAATGGCATTTGTTTGCAATAAATTACTGATAACTTTCTAAGCATTGGTTTTAGACAAATTCTGAGGTTATATTATGAAAAAGCACGAAATTTTACATGGGATATCATGTATCTAATATTATTTTTTGGCACAGGTAGTACAAAAAAACTTTTTGTTACTTGGTTTCTTGTTCCTGCCCTTCCTAAGACTCTAATAAATGTTATTAAAAAACAATAATATTGTATAATTATGTAAAATAATTATTGTTAGTAAGAAATTATTTTCAAAAAAGCATATTTTCTAAAGAAATGTATGCCAGAACGAAGTAATAGTTATTATTTTTTGACGTTTGGTATGCAGGCGTTTTTGGAGTCGCTGCGTACGAATCCAATATCAGATTTATAACATTCAAAATGGCGGATCCAATATGGCCGACAAAAATTCTGATAAATGGTAATTTGGTCTTATATTGGATCCGCCATTTTGAATTAATGCCTGAATATCCAAAAATCGTACAGTAACTTTGAGCTAAAATCTTTTAATGAAATCGCGGAAATTTCTATTTGGCATAACTTGTTCTAGACGTTTTCCGGTGTGCTCTACACGTTGCGACCATTTAGAAAACGGAAAAATTTCATTTTGTATTGTTTTTTGATAAATTAATATAAAAAATAGCGTTTATTACTGGATTTTTTCGTAGAAAATCACCATTTTTCAACATATTAAAATTAATTAAAAACGTGTCATTAATGTTTGTACCAACAAACTATGGATGTCGATTTTTCAACATTTTTTTTCCAAAAATAGGAAGCTTTGGAATGTAAAAAATTTTGCCATTTTTAATTTTTCATTTCTGACAGAAGAATTGTAATAAGCATCCTCCAAAACCCGGAATAGACACTTTTGTGAATAATCGGCTATTATAATAGCGAAAAAAACTGAACAACTCTGATAATGCCCGCGCTAGTACTATTTTTTGCATTCCAAAGCTTCCTATTTTTGGAAAAAAAATTTTGAAAAAAATCTACATCCATAGTTTGTTGGTACAAACACTAATGACACGTTTTTAATTAATTTTAATATGACAAACCTATATTTTCTGTTAAAAATGGTGATTTTCTACGTAAAAATCCCGTAATAAACGCAATTTTTTGTATAAATTTATCAAAAAACAATACAAAATGAAATTTTTCACTTTTCTAAATGGTCGCATCGTGTAGAGCGCACCCGAAAACGTCTAGAACAACTTATGTCAAATAGAAATTTCCGCGATTTCATTAAAAGATTTTAGCTCAAAGTTACTGTACGATTTTTGGACATTCAGGCATTAGGTTAAAGAAAAAAAACCATCACTAGACAAATTAGTGACTGAAAGGGATAACATTGAAAATGTCAATAAACTTCTTTTAAAATATAAGAATTACGATGTAAAAAAGGAAATAAAAATTTCGTACACACAAATTCGATAAAATTCGAATTGAATTTTAAGAGACTTTTTTTATTTAGATAAAATTAGTTTTATATATTTTCTTGGTTTTCAAGAAATCTTATATAACGTTTCTATTCTAAAAAGTACACGCCAAATTACAAATTTATTTTTCTTATAATAATACTATATTGACTTAGCACCGAATTACATTACTTTTGTGACATGTCACAACCTTATTCATATTTCCATTCATTACATTTGCTCTAAAACCATTCGCACATTATCATGTAAATTCATTCACACAAAAATCATAATAAATATGCCTACATAAACGATAGTAAAAAGGAGATAATTAGTTAAACCATTCGTACATTAATATCTTGTAAAATCATTCGCACAATAATCATAATAAATGTTCCTACATAAACGATAGTAAAAAGGAGATAATTAGTTAAACCATTCGTACATTAATATCTTGTAAAATCATTCGCACAATAATCATAATAAATGTTCCTACATAAACGATAGTAAAAAGGAGATAATTATTATTTAAAATCCAGAGAGACAAATTTAACCTATTATTTAAATCTATAACCGAGGTTTACCTATCCGCTTCGATCACATATAATAAGCTTTCCTAAAAATAAAATATAGCATAAAACGCTTATGAATGAAAATGCTGTATTCAAACGCTCAATTTTTTTTTAATGCTCAAACAAAGTCCACTCTGAGTGTGTACTCGGCTAGCGAATAATGAGGACAGAGCGCAGCATGTAAGCAATCCGCATTAATCCAAAGTGCGAGCCGATGACGCACGATAGCTGGAATTGAATTTGGCCATTAATATTTTTGAGGTTAGATTCGTTTCGTCAAACTTTGGCCAGCTTCAATTCACGAATTGACAATGACGCAAAACATACCCATGATTACACGCAGCAGAGAAGTGAAAGAAAAAAAAAAAAAATCAGCAAAATTAGACAGCTGATGATAGAATGGTGATGTGAGTGGCGCTAAACAGCGAATGAAAGATTCTAGCGTACAGATGGGGCGTGTGATATCCACATATATATGTTTCGCATGAACTGAGCAAAATGCAACGCGGAGGCAGTGCTAGGCGTGAATTTAAACTACGGAGAAGGTCCACGCAGGATAAAGTTTTTTACCTGCAGTTGGTCGCATGACCGGCGGGAAGTACCTCCTTGCAGTTACCTCCCCCTGCAGCGGGACATAAACTCATCTATATACCATACACCTCGATTAGATGTACGTGCAACAACTACCGCATTTGCCTGAATATAACCCCCTCCCCCTAAAACCTGCATGCCTCTTTTTAATCGTGCATTAAAATTATATAAAAATAATCGTAACTTATATTCCATGCCGATCGCAGCTGTCAAAAACTTAATTTTTAATCCACTAAAAAATCATTTCGTAATTTTTTATTCTTGTTTACTACGTACTAAAAATCAGCATGCATCGATACAAAATTCAAAGTTTTTAATCTAATTCTCAAAAATCTAGATTCTTCGATTCTACACGGAAAAAAATTTGGTAACAATTTTGGACCCCTAAATTTTACGGTATGCGGATATAGTTCTCTTAGAACAAGGCAGTTTCTACGTGGTTTTTTACCAGACATGTCTAATGTTGCCATGGTAATAGCGACGTGAAGTTAGTAGTGTAAAGTCGACGTGTTTTGTTCATGAATAATAACTTCATTTTACAACTTTAGCTTTATACAGTAGTCCTTCTCTTATTCTAATTTTCTCTTCTTTCCCACTAATCGTTTGCTGTTTCGCTTTTTCTCCCTCTTTCTCTTTAGCAGCGCATGCGCAGTTATATGTCACATGTGCTTCTAAGGAAAGTACAGTAGTCCTCCCCTTAAGGTTTACAACTTTCTTCCCTTATGTTTTATTTTTCCCCTCACGGCCTCTCCCACCACCAGACATTTATATGCCGCCTGTAAACATGCGCATGCGCGTGACGTGCAGAGGAACAGAGAAAACTCTGGTAGTGGGGGTTAGGGGAAAGTTAAACTTAAGGGAAGAAGCCGCCATCTTGATAGCTGAAATGTAAAACTTAAAGGGAGGACTACTGTAGTAGCTGCGGTGGGGACAACGCGCGAGGGGAAATATTAGAATAGGGGAAGAGAAAAAAAATTAAAATAAGGGAAGGACTACTGTATATTGGTAACAACTGCCGTCGTTAGCACAGATGTCGTATCTGCTTTTTTTTATTTTGAGATAATTGGATATTTCAATGGGAAAGATTTAAAAAAATTTTGTAATAGTATATATAATAACAAATAATCATTGTTTTGATTAAAAAAAAGGAATATTTTAAAAGGTGTAACTGCATACTTCGTGTGAAAAACTTAGAAACAAAAAAGCATATTTTTTAAGTCAGATGATTCCAAAATGCTTCAAAGAATTTGAGTTATACCTTTTTAACGTTACAAGTTAGTAGATACGGCTATTTTGCTTATTAAAAATGTCTTTTTTAGGTTAGGGCATTATATTACTAACACATCAAATTCAAACAAAAATGAAAAAACGCTGGCGGTACGTATTTAATTTGAATCCAGCGTTGCCGAATTTCTCATAACAGATTTACTAACTCTTTTATAATAGTGATAATTATTGTTAAAAATGATTCTATGTACACAGAGAGAAAAAAAGTGTTAATGGAACCACGAAAAAATAATAGAATTAATTTTAACCTCTGTAAGTAGTAGAATTAACTGTTTGTAAGGTTATAGTTTGTATTTGAGGTTATGTACGAACGATTTAAAAATGGGAAAATAGTAAAAGGAACATTTTTATTGTACCGTTTACCCTGGAAATAGTTAAAAAAAACTATTAATGCATATTTTTAGAAATTTATAGCGTGAATATAATTTTACGTCATAATTAACCTTAAACAATGTGTTAACAATATGATTTTTAGTTTCAAATTACTCAAGAAAAGAATAAAATAATTTGGTTGAATATCTCAAAATGACAGATTTGCAGATACGGCATCTGTGCTTCCGACGGCAGTAATCCTTCTCTTATTCTAATTTGTCCAGACAGGCAAGATGGCTGCCTTCTCTTATTCTAATTTTCTCCTCTCTCCCACTAAACGTTCGTTTTTTCTCTCTCTTTCTCTTTCGAAGCGCATGCGCAGTTATATGTTATATGTGCTTCTAAGAAAAGTACAGTGCCCTTATTTTAACTCCTCTTATTTTAACTGCGTCCTTTATTTTAACATTTTTTCGTCCCTTATGTTAACTTCTTCCCCTCATGAGTTCCCCTACCATTCGTCATTTGAAAGTGTTCCAAAAGAGTACAGACTGCTGTTACAGGTGAATAAGGACGACATTATATTTCCTCTCTCTGTTTTTATTCTCCCATATTGCCAGTGGTAGGGATGCGGTAAAATAAGGGAAGAAGCCGCCATCTTCCTTGACTCGAAAAGTTAAAATAAGGGGAAGGCCACTGTAGTAGCTGCGATGGGGAAACGCGTGAGGGGAAATATTAGAATAGGAGGAGAGAAAAAAATTAGAATAAGGGAAGACATTAAAATAAAGGAAGGACTCTTCCTGGAAAAATACACAAATTTGCAAAAAAAGAAGATTTTCTTTAAAAGTATTGAAAAATACTATTTATAAGTATTTTATTACGTATTATTTACGATAAAATTTGCTATAAATTAAAAAAAGATACATAACCTATAAGCAATCATTAGTCATATACTTAGTCCAGTAAAAACTGCCTTTATAATATTGAAAAATACTATTTATAACGATTTTATTACGTATTTACCATAAAATTTGCTATAAATAAAAAAAAAAGATACATAACCTATAAGCAATAATTAGACATATACTTAGTCCATCAAAAACTGCCTTAGTTCATTGTAATTTCTGTATCCTAACCTTTATTTGAGGAACTTTGACAGAAATTGCCAGAGACACCTATGATGAAATCAATGTAACTTTTTTTCCGTGTAGTCCTGTAAAAAATATAATGGAAACCGTCGACTAAACTAGTATATTTCGACACAAGGCCGTAAAATCTTACGGCCGTATGTCGAACATTATTTTACGGTACTAAAAGCTCTAAAAATTAAATTTCACGGACTGCATTTAGTCCGTTTATGTTTTTGTCAGCGTAGATTCTTGTTCTGAAATTTTATTTTACGGACTAAAAGTAGGCCGTAAAATCGTATTTTACCGCTATAGTACCGGAAAAAGTTTTAGTTGTATATAGCACACATTACTACTATCGCAAACTAAAAATCTCACTGGATCTATTAATTTATAAAATACTAAAATTTGCATATGTTTCTTAAATACTTACTATCCTATGAGATTTCTCTAAATCTACTTGGGTATCCTAACCCCAAACTTGAAAACATTCTTAAGTGAAAGAAAGTTAAACTGTCGCCTAAAAAAAAACTCTACCGTCGACATAAAACTAGATTGTTACCCTCGTTCCAAAAAAGTCTTCTTTCTCAAAATCGGAGGCATCTTATATTCAGGCAAACAACGAATCCCATTACGCTGGCACCCTCCAACGCCTCTCGAATCGAAGATTTATAACCTTCCTACAGATTCTCACCGAAGAAGTGCACTAGTGACGTCAGTTGACTAGTGTGTAAAAAGTGACGCGGAAGACAAGGCATAGTGTGACAGGAGGTATAGAGTGAGTGTGTTTGAGACAAGTGTGAGGTTATACGTGGCATTCAAGGTGGTTTGAAACGTCAATAAAATGCAGTGAGGTACGGTCGATGCTGGAGTAACACTGTGTGTTTTTTTTTGGTTTGGTTTGTTTTTTGTTTTATTATTTGGATGGTGCTTGTTAGTTTTTGTTAGTCGCCAGAGTTAGTGCGCGTTGCTTGTAGAACATTGACAGACAGACACCGAGATCACTTTCGTTCCAGTTGCGGACACTAAAAGTGCCTCACGTCGCATACCTGCGAATCGGACTGGAGATGGCCAGCGGAGTTGGCACGCCGATAGCTTTGATTCTTTGCTGCATCGTGGGACTCGCGCCACCATGCTGACTTCGTTGAGGTCCTGCTGCCGGGGAGTCAGCGGCTTCTGGAGATAATGGATCCGGCGTATGGCTGCGAGAACCGTTCATGCCCCTAACGAATTTGTAGGTTACAAATATATCAAAGAATATCACAGTAGAGTCCCCCTCCCGTCTCCTTATATTTGTCAAAAGAAGGGGAGCGCCACTTCTCCCACTCTCCTCAGGCCCTTCCTGAGGACCCAGCACGCAAGGTGGGGAAAAAAGAGAGCGGGGATGGACAAATATAACGAGACGGAACTGGGCAAATATGCTGGGACGCAAATATACCGGGACTCCACTGTACAGTGTTATATTTACCTCTGCCTGGGATGTGGACTGCTACGAGGATAATGGATGGGATGTCGAAGCTGCGATTGTGGAGGATGCCTAGGAGAGTCGCTGTTCTCCACGGGTGGCAGGAAGAAGTTATTTTTTGAACCGTGTCTTTGCAACGGTGGCGTAGGCTCGCAATCCGCCGACTGCGAAGCTGTCGGCTCCATATCCGTGTCAGAGCCGTCTCTTCCCGGGGACAGCTGAAAAATGCGTTAGCCCCTCGGTTAGATCGCACCAAACAATCGCATTCGCAGCAACAAATTCATCTTTTACCGTTCGTCGAAAACGATTTCGGGAGTCACTTTTTAACGTCGAGGATAATAAGGACGGGAAGGAGGTGTACTTGTCGATTCATCGTCTGATGTACTCTGCGATGAGGCATGCGAGCAAACGTATTTTATAGGAATAGATCAAAATTTCACCTTTAAAAGTATAAACGGATGAGTTACCACCTTTACAGAGCTGGAGTGAGAAAGGGAAGAAAGTGCTCCGCTGCGACAAGCAACAAAAAGGCAAGCTGGAAACTAAAGCATAGCTGCGCTAGCTCTTACCTTATTATAAGCATTTGAACTGGCATTTCTAACACCATTGCTGCTATCCATGTAGGTCTTTACCTGGTTCTCGCTATCTATTGTTGATATCTCGGACGTGCATGCTCCTCGACGCTTTCCAGAGTACTTGTCAGGTTTTATTAAGCTATAAATCGAAAAGTTTTTGTTGTAATTTTCAAAAAATTAAAGATTTGAAGGGAATATACACAATAAAATATTGTACAAGATACTTTATAGCAATTATGTAAATAGTTGATTTATTAACCCCTTCGCTGCGGATGACAAAGATCTTTGTCATATAGGACTTTTCTCTGACTGCGGCAAAAAGCAAATTTTTGTGGGTGCATGTCAAAAAACCGAATTTCAAAATTCATGAAACAATAGTTAAACTTTACTATTTCAGAATAGTTATTTTAATTATTAGCATGCCTAGTCCTCAGTTCACACTATGATTCATAGTAAAAAAATGGTCATTTCAACTACTGTTTTTTTTTTCTGAGTGTAGAATGTTTCAAGCAAAATGGTTCGATTTTTCGAAAATTTGTCTGCCATTTGAATTTTCAAAATATACCATTAGATTTGTAATCAGCAACTAAAAAACTGTGGGTATCGAGTTTCAATCGATTTCATTAATTTTTAATACAGAAATTTACCTAAAATCATATCATAGCTCATGACAAAGATTTTAAAAAAATCGTAAAAACATATTTTAAGATCTTGTATCTTTTTTTTGACATCATGTTTTTCAAAAACGGCAACGAAGTGTTGTTCGGCATTCCTTAGACTGTCTAAAAATGGTCCAGTTTTTAAATTGGATTCATTATTGACTACATTAGACTAATTTGTGCCATGACAAAAATGGGCACATGTCAAAAAACCGAATTTCAAAAATTCGAAACGTTGAAAAATCGAATAAATATTAATTAATCGCGTTAACAACGGTCACAATGAATAAACTTTCAACAATACATAAATAAATATTATAATCAACAATTAAAAAGTTTTAACGTTTTCGGCTCTTGTTCGCAGCCCTCTTCAGAAAAATTAGTATTAAGTTACAGCCTAAGATGGTACAAAAAATATTTTGGAAGGAAGGGTAAGTAATTTTACATCAGTTCTTATTGCTAAAGGAGAGGCAGGTCTCTTCCCTTAACAGTTAAAAACCACCGGTTTACCATTAAGTATTACATGAAAAATTATATAATTTTACCTTTTCTGAAGAAGGGCTGCGAACAAGAGCCGAAAACGTTAAAACTTTTAAATTGTTGATTATAATATTTATTTATGTATTGTTAAACGTTTATTTATTGTGACCGTTGTTAACGCGATTAATTAATATTTATTTAAATTATCACGGTCGAGAAATCTTAATTCTAATATTGTTGAAAAATCGACATTTAAAAAGCCGACCCTCAAAAAAATGATGACTGTCAAGAAGCCAATGAGCCATACAGCTGTAATATTCATGAAAACAACAATGTCAGCTTTTTAAATGTCGATTTTTCAATGTTTCGGATTTTTGAAATTCAGTTTTTTACATGTGTCCATTTTTGTCATGGCACAAATTAGTCTAATGTAGTCAATAATGAATCCAATTTAAAAACTGGACCATTTTTAGACAGTCTAAGGCATGCCGAACAACACGCCGTTGTCGTTTTTTAAAAACATGATGTCAAAAAAAAAAGATATAAGTTCTTAAAATATGTTTTTTTTTACGATTTCTGTAAAATCTTTGTCATAAGGTATCGTTTTAGGCAAATTTCTGTATTAAAAATTAATGAAATTGATTGAAACTCGATACCCAGAGGTTTTTGAAGTTTCTGATTACAAATCTGATGTTATATTTTAAAAATGCGGATAAATTTACAAAAAATCGAACCATTTTGCTTGAAACTTTCTACACTCAGAAAAAAAAGGGCCGGGGAACAAAGTTCCGAAAATCAACACACCGAATGGCCAAAATTTCGATATAGCATGGCTTCGGCGTGATTTTCTTCATTTTGTCTTTGAAAATTTGGCAAAAAGAAAGCAAATTGAAATACCTTGGACTCGTGCAATATCGAAATTTTAGCCTTTCGGGGTTTTGATTTTCGGAACTTCGTTCCCTGGCCAAAAAAGTAGTTGAAGTGACCATTTTTTTTTTTACTATGAATCATAGTGTGAAACGAGGACTTGGCATGGTAACAGTTAACTATTCTGAAATAGTAAAATTTAACTATTGTTTCATGATTCAAAATGCTACTTGTAATAGACAAATAGACTCAACTATTTTGAAATAATCATTTCAGAAAATTACTACCTTCACTGAGAGAAATTGTATAAGAAATTTTCAAAAAAATATGGAAAGCAGTCAATATTTACTTTTTAAAAATATTTGTAAACTATATGAGTCATTCCACGTAAGATTTACAACAACATTTTTTTTTTCAATAGTATATTTTTTGTCTTATTCTAGACACAAAAATAAAATATACGTGTTTTTTTATTTTAATATATCTGAAATTTTAGAGTTATGATTTTTCAAAGTTTCGAATTTCCAACTTTTTTTCCAACGCCTGTAACTAAAAAACCGTTAATTGTACCAAAAAAATATGAGAGGGATAAAAGTTTGCTATTTACTTAAACTTTGCTTATAATTAGAAAAAATAAGAAAATTTGTTTTTTAACCCAAAAATTTGTGAAATTTCATGCAAAAAATTGATTATTTTCATCCATTTTTTTATATATTATTGGGTACGCAGAAATTGCATTGTGTTGAACCACTCGAGAATCTACAACTAAAAGTTAAGACATATTCTTCATGTGAAATGTATCAAACAGTAAGTTTACTAAAAACAGAACGTAAATGTGCGTTAAAAAGAAAGCTTATTTAATAGAATGTTTTTGTAATAGTAAACTAAATAATGTTTAAATATTGTATAAATATTATGTTTTCTCATTATAAAACTATAATTGTCACATTTTGCAATAAAAATCATGAGAATCCAAGCGATTATCAGTTTCAACACGTCCCACTACCTATAAATAATTATTCATATCTCGACAAACTCTGAACGGTCCATTCTAAAATTTTTACAGTATCTTCCGAGGACTTAAATATATATTTTCACCAAAAATGAAAAAAAAACACACCTTTTTGAAAATAATCGATTTTTTCCATAAAATTTTACAAATTTTTAGGTTAAAAAACAACTTTTCTTATTTTTTGTTAATTATATGTAAAGTTTAAGTAAATAGCAAACTTTTGTCCCTCTGATATTTTTTTTTGTACAATTGACGGTTTTCGAGTTACGGGAGAAAAAAGTACTTTTCTCTTTCATTTGAAACTTTGAAAAATCATAACTCGAAAATTTCAAATATCATATTAACGGCATAGTGACACTCAAGAGTGTCACCTTTTTCTTTCCACTTATTCGCAATTTTCGAATAGTAGTTCACATGTTTTAACGCCAAATTTTTTACAACATATAGTCTATGCTATTCTTTACTATACTAAAGGCATAAAAAATGTTTATTGGTATATACATATATTGTTATAAATAACAAAAAGTCTAAAAAACGCGTTTTTTACAATAAATGTAATTGCGACTAAGCTACACGCTAAAAAAATTTAAAAAAATCTGTATGAAGAATTTCGGGTCGCTAATAACAAATCCGGGGTCTGTTTTCCAAATTTCAAAATGGTGGATCTAAATTTAAAAAATTATTTTTGACCCGCCATATGGCATCTGCCATTTTTAATTTTCAAAATCTGAGGTCATATTCGTGATCAGCGACCCCAAAAACTTCCGAGTAGCAAGTTTCAGCTGATTTCCACGTAAAGAAAAATTTATGCCGCAAAGGGTTAAAATAAAAAAAACACGTATATTTTATTTTTGTCTAGAATAAGAAAAATTATATACTATTGGAAACAAAAAATTGAGTTGTAAATCTTACGTGGAATGACCCATATATATCATAGTATATGAAAAGTCCACTTTTCTCCCTTCGTTCTTTGTTTAAGATAAACAAGGAAACAATGAGAAAAACAAAAATCAATACTGCGCTTAGTTTGTGAATGTCAAACTCTATCCAGTTAAAAAAATGTATTATGCAATGCGATTATACACACAAATTTCGATGTTGTGTAATTAGTCTATAGATACACGTGCGTATACGACACGTATTATGTATTATCATATCTTGACGCCCGACTATCCTTCTTATGACCAAATGAAAATCCACTTCAATAACGGGAGCCACGGGCTTGAAGAAAAAAAGCTGCGAACGCCGCGTCGCCATCTGGCGGCATGAAAACACACGAAGTGCGGCAATCTTTACTATGGATTTATAGTAAATACAAATTTTAACTATGAATATGAGTAAATATAAAGATTTACCTATAATTATAAAGATTTAAATCATTATACATAGTTCATTTTTTTAACTATGAGGAGATAGTTGTAACAAAATTATAGTAAAATCGACTATGAAAGTGGTCCACTTAACTATTTTTCATAGTAGTTTTAACTATATTTTTCCAACTATGTGATATAGTCAATTTAGCTATGGACTTTTTTCTCAGTGCACTCAGGGGTTTTCGAGGTCGCTGAATACAAATATGATGATGATGTATTTTGAAAATTCAAAATGGCGGGTAAATTTTTTAAAAATTGTTAGCCTTCCCCAATTAGTTTCAATATACAATATCTACTTCCATACTTTACCACGTGGAGGTTGGAGAAAGGCCTTCAAAGATCCTATTTTTTTAATTTATTTACTTTTTTATGTGTTTTATGTTTTTTTTTTATCTTTTTCCGATATGTAACACTATAACTCGAGAGTACATCCAAGAAAAATCTTAAATTTTGCGAGGGATACTCTAGTGGATATTCGAAAACAATAAACTCTGTAAAATATCTCTAAAAACTAAAAATATAGATTTGAAGCTAAAGTATCAAAGAACTTTTTTGGTACAAACAAAAAATTCGGTATAAATATTCTATAAATAGCAGCATTATTGTCAGGCAACAAAGCCAGCTGTCTTGCGCTTTACTGGAAACCAATAAATAATAAATTGCCGTAATTTTGAACATGCAAAAACTGACATAAGATTCATAATCAGTTTGAATTTTTATTAAGGCGTCCGCCATATTGAATCTGCCCTTTTGAATTTTCGAAATTTAATTTCAGATTCGTAATCAACGGCCCCGATAACCACCGAGTAACAGGGACAAGCAAAATTATCGGAATTTAGAAAATTTGTCGGCCATATTGAATCCGCCATTTTAAATTTTCGAAATCTGACTTCAGATTCGTAATTAGCGTTCCAAAAAACACCTATACACCAAATTACAGTAAAATTTAACAAAATTTTTTTTTCCGCATTTTGGGCACTTTTTTTTAAATTCTTGCTGCAGCGAAGGGGCTAAACAATTAAAAACTTTCAGTTAAAACCATGCTCTTCATTTATCAATAAAAAAATCGGAATAAACATGAATTTTCAATGGAAGAATCTTTTAAAATATTAAATTATTTTCAATTCTCTACAGGACTCTTTTAATTCATATTTAATTTTTCCATGTATGAAATACCGGCTAATGTTAAGTTCTTGCTGCAATGACTAAGTGGAAGAAAATATTAAAGTAGAACAGAACATGTTAAATACATTATGAAATATTTTTGGACAGGTAGTAATAACATTTATGTAAAAAAAACTATGACATACAACCTCGGATACTGTGGTCCAAACTGAGTGTAACAGCAATTATGTAAACATCCACGAGAAAATGGATTGTAGCCGGCGCTGTATTTTCCAGTGACATGCTCGTTGGTTGTCCGGCCCCATGAAACCAATACTATATGAAAACCTGTCAGTCCGATAATTGGAATAAATAAGAGAGTTACCACTCCCATGAGAACCATACTGTGCACATTTCGTTAAGAAAAATAGTTGTCACAAATGTATTATGATCAGTTATCATCGATAATAATAGTACATTTACATAATGAATTAATTTAAAAGGATACGCCATGATAGTTTCAATTTCACTTAATTTCTGCATGTGTTCCAATACAAAGTAAAGACATAGTCCAAAAATGCTAACCATGTGTAGGCTTAGCGATAGGAGGAAGAAAAAGAAAAATCGATAGTTCCGCCTGCCTATACAGTTGTTCACCCAAGGGCAGTGATGATCGAACGTCTAGAAAGCAAATTATTGTCAATACCATAGGAAGAAAAACAATATTTTGGTTTAGGTTAGTAGAAACTTACTTCGATACAATGATCGCAGACGCTGCAATGTGAACATCTTGGTGGTCTGTAAAATTTGCATGTTATGCACCACTTCATCCGTACATTGATCCCATTGATTTCTACACTTCTGTACAATGGCACTCTAAAATTGTCTTCGTGATCTTCTTCTGCGGGAGCTGTAACAAAAGAATAATATTGTAAGGATTTCGAATTGTCTATATTTGTATATTTTAGATTTAGTATTCGAATCCTTCATTCCTTTATTGTCACACGTTTCGTTTGTTATTTTGGACGTTGAGAAGCTGTTAAAATCAGTCTTTGCGTAATCTTTAAAAATAAAGGATCTACAATAAAAGTATTTAGATGATACTTCATTAAAATCTGAAAATTTAGTAGAATTTGTTTCATTCCCATTAATGTTGAAAAAAGAAAATAAATCAGCCTGTTCAATAACATTGTCACACTTTGTTTTATCATTAATAAACAAATCATTGTTCTCATTTTCAACATTATTATTAATAAATAAATCACTGTTTTCATCAGTCTCATTTTCGATACCATTTTTTTTTTTTTTTTTTGTAAAGAATACGTCTTTGTTGGTTTTAAAAAACTTTTGCATTATTTTGTTGTAGTCTGATGTATTATCCATTTCATCTATTATGTTGTAAATTCCTTCTTCTATAGAAGCGATGAATTCTGGTAATGGGAAGGAATTTTGATTTTGAAAAGAATGTTTTTGACCTAGTCCAACTATGTTGACAATTTCTTTTGGAAATTCTATATTAGTGAGATATACAAACCATTTGTTCTGAATTTTAATTTTATTATTTGTATTTCTGTTGTAATATTTTTGTAGATTGTAAAATTTGTTTATTAATTTTGACTTGTGGTAATTTAATTTGAGATTGAACTGAATATCTTCATTAAAAAAATATTTTTCGTAAATAGAGGCTGGTAGTTTTTGAATTATTGTTCTCCATATATGTAACTTTTGTGCTTTTAAAATCGTAATTTCTTCTATAATATCTTGTATCTCTAGTTTTAAAAGTTTGAATTTGTAATCTGTAATTAAGTCTTTAATCAAGAACATTTCACTTACGAAAGAGTCAGAAAAGAAAGAAAGATTTAACCATCATTTCTTATTAATATACTTTTTATCAAACATTCTACAATTCAATATATTCAAGTTCTTACTTTTGCTTATTTTTTTATTTATTTATTAAATGGAATATACCCTTTTTGATAACCTAGTGTACATCAGTAAATACAAACTTAAAAATTAATAAAAAATAACTTCAAAATAAAAATTACATGAGAAAAAATATAACAATTATTAGAAAATATTAATTAAATGTTAAGTAAATTCATGAAATTCATATTTCATATTACGAATAATATTGCAATTAGAAACATTATTATCAAAAAAAATTTATGTTACTATTGTAATCGCATAAGGAGTTATCAAGAACACACCTTCTGTATATCGGTGCATTTTTTATATAATTTTTTGCACTGAACGGTATATAAAAAGAATAGTTAACTCGCAATGAATATGCTCGATCACAAAACGGTAATAGTATAGAGAATTGCAATTAAAAATATTCCGAACAATTTTTAAAATACAATTTATATCATTAATTGTCTCTTGAGATAGTGCAGCGATTCCTAAATAGTCGAAATAACTTTTAAATACAATTATTCATTATGACTTTAGATTTGAATATAAGAATTTAGTAGTCTAATCTGCCACAAAGATGTTTTGAAAAATGAAAAATATAAACAATAATATTTTGTCATATATTAAATTTTCAAAACGAATCATCGAAATAACTTTTAATTTTCCATAAAACAGTACTTTTATACTTGAAACAATTGCATGCATTAGATCTTATATTCCAATAAGAGAAAATAACATTAGTATGTATGATCTATGAATAAAACATTAGAAGCTCTCATTTATTTCTAGCGTAGTAAAGAAGAGCACACACTAGATTACTTTTGTATATAATTAACCTGTAATCATTGATGAGAACATTTTTTCTAAAATTATTTGTTTTGTCAATAAACATTGTTGAATCACAACTGACGTACGAATAATCAACATTTAAGAATATTTTTATGCACTTTTTCTTATAAATCGTGGTTTTAATTATTCATCTTGGTTGTTAAACAGGCAAAAACTTTTACAAAAAGTACAAATTGATTCAGCACATTTCATAACTCTGGTGATATGAGTAGATTTTATTATTTGAATTTTAGAATATATGAGGAACTCTCTCAAAGTTTTAATATTCTCGAAGCCCAATTTAAGTATGAAACGAAAACTTTTATCAATGTATATCTATTTTAATACTGAGAACTAACTAAAAATGATATAGGATGTTACTTTTCAATGAATTTGTTGCTCATCATAATGAAAAAAACATAAAATTTTTCAATTACTTCCTTGAGTATACATTAAAAATTAATTTTTGAAGTTATAAAACTTTGTTTTTTGAGAATACCTGTTTTATTTATTATATCCATCATTAATAAAATGCATCTTTGAATTTATTGTTTTGTTTTACAGGAATTCTTGACTAAATAAAACTTTATCTTTCACTACAAACCTATCCACTAACTTTCATTATAATATATCAGGTCACGTGGTTAGAAGAACAAATATAGTTAAAGATCTTGGTGTTATTTTTTATGAGAAATTATCATTTAAGCCTCATTTAAAGAACATAAGAAACATAGCTCTAAAAACTTTGGGATTTATAAAGCGAAACACTCAAAATTTTAAAAGCTCATTCGTAATACATTAATTGTATAATGTGCTTATTTCTCCTGACTTGACGTATGCTTCATGTGTTTGGGGACTTCTGCATAATGTTGATGCAAATAGCATCGAAATGATTTAACGCAAACTTCTACAATATTCAGCATTTAAATCTGGAGAGTCTATATCGATTTGAGAGCACAACTATACTGAAATTGCTACTAAATTTAAGTATGATGCTGAAGCTAGCAGCAGATTCGCAGCAGCGGATTCGAAAAAACTATGGTTTTCAGCCATTAAAATGACCAAAAACAGATTATTTGTATAAAATTTGTCTAAAAATATTTAAATGCAAGTCATTTTTAATATGAAATTATCCATTTCCACAGTTTTCTTGAATCCGCTACTGCGAATCTGCTGCTAGCTTCGGCATCATAATTTAAGTTACCAACTCTTACTACTATTTATAAAGCCAACAATATTATATTTCTAGTAAAGATAGTGCGAAAAACTATGAATTGTGAACAATTGTTTGATATGATTCCATTTGCAATCCCATCTTATGCACTATGCTCTATTTTCATATTTTATCCACAAAATTCAACAAGAAATTACATCTGTAATGCTCCAATGAACCAAATGTGCAATCTCTTTAATGAAAATTTTGATGGAAGTACAACTGGCTTCGATTTATTATTTAACGTTACTTTAAATTGTGTGGTTGCAAGAGTTAAATCTAGGATATACAAATTTAATTAAATGTTATTTTATTGTTACATAAGTTCTCTTTCTCTTTCATGCAATTTAGCATTGGCTGTGTTTTGTTCTGTTTTTCACATTCACGAGTCATGACTACTCTGATATTTCACAAGAATTTGATATTCCTACCGTTATATCTTTAGACGAAGTTAATGATGCTATTTATATAAAGAAAATATTATCAGGCTATATTTGTTCGAGTCACGTAGAAAATTTATTTCAGTTTAGGCAATTGGATATTTTGTCTCGAAAGTCTAGTTTGTTGTTGGAGCGTGCAAGCAAAACAAATTGTTGCTTCTATTCTACGGTTTACGTTTGCTATTAATAAATAAATAAATTTTTGGGTGTTGTACAAGATGGCAAGTAGTTTCGTTAATTTTTTACAGAATTTAACTTTTTTTTTTCTAATTTAAATTTTTGCAATCTTAAGATATTAGCCTACTGAATTCACAGTTCACTATGTTTTTCTTTTTGTGTGTTTTTGATGTCTAGTAGTAATTAAAAATATATTAATATAATTAGGAATCTTTTAATTACTTATGCAGATCTTATTAATTTTATTCGACTAATTTATTCTAAATTTATTAGACATCTTTTTTAGTAAAGTTCCTGGATTTATGTAGTATCATAACATTCATTTCATAATACCCAAAAAGTATGTTCAGAGCCTATACTTACTGCGCAAGCCCTTTACACATGGACTAAGGAGAATCTTAAGCAAATTGAAATATATTTTATTTCCTTCAAATGCTGTAAAGCTTGCAAATAGATTTGCTTTGGCAAAGACGGTATCAGGTACCTAAAAACATCATGCATGCACTCCACTTGATGGACATCAATTACAAATCAAAACATTTTCCTTAAATACTAATTTTTCACTATTTTCGAAACAACTAAAAAAAAATTGAAAACCAGATGAAATAAAAGGAGGTAGAAAATCGAAACGTTAGTTATGAAAAGAATGTTATGCTGCTATATAAATCTGGGAGCTTCACTAAAGAAGATAGCTAAGTTGGCATAGTTAATCCCTCGAATAACACAAGTTTATTTAAAGGTTGTTTCAATTAAAATTAACAAGATCGGCATAATTAATTATTATATAGTAATATAATCCTAATTATATTACTATATTTTGAATTACTAATAGACATCGAAAAAATACAAAAAGAACATAATGAATTCATTATGTCTAACGAGTGTTAATTCACAATGAAACTGAAAAATTAAGCATGACAATTTTATATTCCATTTTGTTATCGTTGACAATTGATAATTATAAACAGAACTTCAATATCAACGTTTCGTAAGAAATGTCTGTGTATTGTTAGGCAAAGAAAGTTAACTTGTGTTGTACTGAATGTTTTATGAGCAATGACCGTAATGCAAGCATTGATATCTGATTAGTATTAATTTATATTTTCATTTGCTTACTGTATGATGACCTTAAAATCTGATTCATAACTCTGAAGCTTTTCTTTTTAAATACATAAAAGTTCATTTGATTAATAATGCATTTCTAATCAAATCAGTGTGTAGTATAACACAGTTAATAATGGCATTTTATATAAACGTTGGGAATCTATAGACAACTCCAAAACTGTTTTACAAATTATTGTTCCTAAAAGTGTAATTACCAATATTCTAATGGAAACATATAATCCCATAACTGCTGGACATTTTGGTATAAATAAAACATTGTCTAGAATTAGAGAACGATTTTATTGGTCTCGTAAAATCGATATTGAATTATGGTGAACATTTTTTAGGTTTTCTTTCAAAAAAGGGTGTTGCAAAATAAAATGTTGGAGAATTTCAAATTTTTAATGTTGGAATTGATATTATAGGCATACTTCCAAAATCTTATTCTGAAAATAAATTTCTATTGGTTATTACCGTTTATTTCACAAGATGGCTAGAAATCTTTGCTATTTCGAATCGTCAAACTTTAACAATTGTTGAAATTACAATTTCTCAAATTGTTTCACGAATTCTTTTAGAAATTCATTCTGATCAGGATCGGGAATTTGAATAAAATATTTTCAAAGAAATGCTTAATTTATTTAGGCATGTTAGCGATCGTCCAAGGTTTTTACATGCCATTGGTTTTCATTGGACATTTTCTTTTTTTATTTTTTTATGGTAAGCCGAGAACATGGTTATATTTCTCTTCGTTAACATTATTTATTTATTTATTCTATTCCAACGGGCTAATAGCCCTTATACATACAAAATTGACAAAAGAAAAACAAAGTCCACAGATAATATGCACAATGTAATTATCCACACCGCATTCAAGCACGCCAGATTACATAAATTGAGCAACAAATATAAAATAAACGCAGTAAAAACATCATAAAACTTAAAGTGTTAATAAATTCATTATGTTAGATTTAAAGATCGAGATAGAAGGTGAATTCTGAATTGAATTAGGAAGTTAGTTCCAAGAGAAAATTAAGCGATAGAAAGGAGAATAAATAATATAATTCAGGTAGGTATTTCGTTCTTCGATAGGTCTAAAGTTGCGTAAATTATAATTTGCCTATGACTAAAAAGATTTAAAATAGGCGGGGAATTTAGAAGATCGTTTAATATTTTATAGATAGTTAATAAATCATAATATTGATGTTGGATACTCATCGACAATAAGTGAAACATTCTCATGAATGGTTCAACGTCGTGATCCTTAAATGCCATTGGAGTATGGTTTTTATAAGCAACATACCTAATCAATTTATGTTGAACCTATTCTAAGCGATTTTTCTGAATTTTCAAAATTTTAACTGGTGAAATTTAGTTCTCGACAAATAGATTTCTTTTTTTCTTTTAGTTACCAGGTCGGTAACTTTATTTTAGAGAGACGGTGGTGTAAGGATTTCGAATTTGTATATAATTATATATTTTTAGATTTAGTTTCGTTTGTTAAGCTGTTAAAGTCTGCCTTTGTGTAAACTTTATAAATAAAGGATCAAAAATAAAAGTATTTAGAAGATACTACAATTTTTCACAGGGATCACAGTATCGAAATAGTCAAATAAAGATAAAAGTACGTTTTGTCACTATTAAAACATTAAATTTCAGTTCTTAATTCTTTATTTTATTGTAATTAAATACAATATGTATTTTATTACTGTGATGCCCCTGAGAAATCATTCATTGAATGTTCAGAACTTCAGGTATAATGCAGAGCATTTACATAAAATATATTCAACGAGTCTAATGTGCTGCGTTTGATTATACACAATCTTCAAAAATTAGTTTTTATCATAGTATTCTACACAGTTATCTTGCATCTGACTAAATGTTCAGAAAATACACATTCGTGCACTTAATGTATTCATGAATATAACGAAACGGCTGATCAGATGAATGCACCATTGTCGTGTTACCTGAATTAATGGCTAAAACGAGGGCAATTTTTCTACAAGTGTCATGGTTTTGTAAAGTAGCGACATTTGCCATCTATTAAATTGATTATTTAACTGAGTGATGCAAGTAAACAAGTTATGCAATGCTCCATTTTTTTGAATGTGTAATTTATTAAATCCATTTACAATTGACATGCAGCAATATTATAGAAATTTTTATCGATATATTTTAAATATTTGAAATTCATAGAATAAAATTTTCTAAAATTTGAACTACACAAAAATTTATTTATGGAATACTAAAAATTATTCATTTATAGAAATAAACGTCTTAATAGGACTTTAATATATGAAATTAATTTGCAATTTGGATAAAGAAATAAAGAAAGCAATATAATATATATAGAGAATTTGTAGAAAATTTGTAATACAATACCATTTTTATGTAAATACAAACGAGTACGGCCTAAAAAAAGACAGTATAGTGAAATGAAATAATTTAATTTCATCACTTTTACTTAAAAGTATAGTGACCGATTTCCACCAAGAAACTTCCTTATTATGAAATTTAACGATTGAGAAATATCCTTTAATAATTTATGAAATAATATTAACTCATAATAACAATACGTTATATTAAAAATACTTTTAACACAACTAATGATATCTTCTACGTAAGAAAAACAGATTTTGGAAGCTTGACATTCTTCTTTACGAAGAACAGCTTAGTAACAGTTCCTCAGTTTTTTGTGCATATTTGTGGAAGTTAAAATATATTTTCAATAACATTTTTACTCAAATATCTCTGATTGATTTCAATATAACAAGTAATGAAATATTAAAAGATTAATTTTCAAGTAATTTACACTGAAAAAAGTGTCAAGTAAAATTACATTGTATTAATGTAATTATTTCCAACGATTTTTGTGGTGAAGTTACAGATTTGTTGTAATTTCTCATGGATTTTTGATTTCTCATGATTTCACAAGGATTTTTACCATAAACATAGTAATATTACAATAAAAGTGTAATTTTCCCACGAAAATCATTGGACACAAAAATACCACTGATAATCGTGGTAAATTTCCATTAAAATGGAAAAATTAAAAATTGTACCTAATATTACAGCAATTATGTATACTCCCAATAGTTTAGTGCGGTCAGTGTAAAAATAACCTGACTGGTGTAAAATTCCCCTATTCTTCATGGTGGCCGCTTTTTTCTCGGAAAAAAAATTCCCTGACTTTTCCCAGATTTTTCCCTGACCAATATTTTAATGATATCTATTAAAAATAACAATACGGATAAAAATGTTTTAAAAACAGCTACACATTTTCAATAAATTCTTTATTTTTTCAATCGACAACGAGTAGTATATACTAAAACATATTATCTATAAAAATCCAGAAAAAAAACTCATGTTCCTACGGATTTTTTCGTGTTTAATTCAAAATAATAGTAGAAAATTTGTTGGGGGTTCTTTGTCAAAATTTGTTATAAAATGTCAAGTTCTGCGGTAATATGTTAGACAATGATTATAAATGTTGATAAATTTTAGAATTTAGGCGATTTTGGACAGTATATTCAAAGTATTGTCAAAATTCTTACGAATGTTGACAATAACAAAAAATTGCCATAAATTTTATATTTTTCAAATACTATTGGACAAATATCAACTACTTAAAATAGAAATGGTAAAATAATCATTTAAACAAATTAATATTCTCAAAATTTGGGAGTTTTGTGCTGTTTTCAACATTTTAAAAATTTTTCTACGATTTTTAGCCTTTTTTATGCAATTTCAAAGATTTTTGAAGATTTAAAAAAATGTATGAAAGTTTTCCATCATTTTCAAAAGGTTTTATTTATACAAATATTTGTTTAAATAGAGAATTAATATGGCAAATATTTTTGAAATATTCTGTAAAGTATCTTTATAGAAAGATAAATATCTTTAAATACAAGATTGTTTGCATTTATTTTTGTTAAACTATTAAATTTTATTCAAATCTGTTAGAATATATTCAATACCGAAATGTGTTATTGTTAAACGTGTTTATTTTTGTTGCAATGTACCAGAACGTTTAAAACTGAGCAGTACCACAAATATATTTAATTTAAGATTATTTTTTTTCTCAAAATTGTTGGTTTTTGGTGAAATCGGTCGAAAATGTTCAAAACTGAAATATGTTATTGATAAAAAACGTCAATATTTGTTTAAATTTGTGAGAAAGCATTTAAAATCATTTAAAAGAATTTTATGCGAAACACGATAAAATAAAGCATTTTTCTGAATATGAAATTGTGCGATTTTTTGTTAAATAATGTTTTTCACTTTTTAAAGATTTGTCTACAATTTACTTTTTCCCTGACCAATTTTGAAATTCCCTGACTTTTCCCTGATTCCCTGACCAATTTTGAAATTCCCTGACATTTCCCTGATTTCCCGGTTTTCCCTGACGGTGGCCACCATGTTTTTTAAATACAAGTTAATATTTTTCTTTTCCATGTATTTCTAAGTGAAATGGTATTTATTTTTTCCAACGTGAACATATTTTTTGGTACTATAGCTCTAAAATCCGATTTTACGGCCTACACTATAAAAAATGAAAATGAATTGTACAAACTCATTGTAATTTTCACGTATACCGTTTTCGTAATAATCGTATGTTTAATGTAGAGTTTTAACCATTCATGGTTACGACTTTTACAATATTTTATTGTAAATTTACTGTTTGCGGTTAGAAGTTTTACAATGTTTTTGTAAATTCACCAGTCACAACTGTGAATTTACTGTATCGAGCGCAAGAAAATTACAATTCGTTGCATTTGTCCTACATTAAATGCTGGTAATTTTTTAGCCTAAGTTGAAAGTTTTAACTTTACAGCTCAAAGAAAATTGACAACTTGTGAAATTTACAACGTTAAACATGGGTAATTTTGGAGCCCATGCAGCGTGGTAAAATGACACGATTTTTTTTACAGTGTACTTTTAGTCCGTAAAATGAAATTTCACACTAAAAAATCCTGATGAATTTTACAATCGCGCTGTAATTTTTCTTGGAAAAAAAGTTGGTAATATTACTACATACAACGTAGGGATTTTCCCCAAAAAACGAGATGAATTTTACAAGATTATGTAAATTTACTATATACTGTAAAAAATCATGAACGTGGTAAAAGTGGAACCTACGTTAAACGAGGTAATTTTACATTTCGAGCTGTAAAATAACTACGTTTAATGATGTAAAATTACATTGCGAACTGTAAAATTACTACGTTTAATATAGAGTTCTTACAGTTACTGCTGCGTTTTTCCCATCAACGGTAAAATTACCAATTTAAGGGAAATCGCATGAACCAACGTTTAGTCTGATAATTTTACAAAGCCCTGTAATTTCCCTATGCTCAACGTAGTAAATTTACATATCCTTGTAAAATTCACCAAGTCTAGTGGTAAAAACCCACGCTTTACGTACGGTTTTTACAGTTTTTATAGTAATATTACCAATTTTTTTGCAGAGAAAAATTACACGCATTGGAATTTGTATTCATGTGTAGTAGTGGGGGTAAGGGGAAGTAGAAATCGTTCAAATAAACGAGGTTATTTTGTTCAAATAGACGGGGTGTTCAAGAAAGCGAGTGTTCAAGTAAGAGGGGTTTTACTGTACATAGACAGATGCCCGGTAGAAGGGATAAGGAGAGGTATCTCGTGACTCGCAGTCGTTCGTGAGAGTGATTTTCTGTTGTTGATGGGAGGTGTTGTTAGTGAGAGGTCCTACTGTACTGTAAAAAAAGTCTATGTAATTTTACAGTGAACAAGTTTTGGTGTAATTTTTAGATATGATCGAAATGATATATCAACTAAATTTTCTGTAATTCAGCTACCTATAATTTGTAACGTCTTCGATTCCCTTTTCGTTAAAAATATAAAGTCACTCAATAAACGAAATTGCACATCTGTGCGGACGTATACAATGGCGAGAACCACTTTACAGTGTGCGTGTAATTTTACATTTTCTGTGCTTTTTTACATGGAAAACAATTGAAAATTACAAAGACGATGTAAAATTAAATTTTTTTAAATTACACAATCGATGTAAAATTACGATTTCTACTGGTATTTTTATTTCTACCGTTTATGCTGTCAATTTACGTTTCCATCGTAAATTTTACACGTTTACGGTAAATTTCCTTCTGCTTTCGTTGGATATTAGAAAACATGCAATTTTACGAGACTAATAGAAAATTTCAACAAAATTGAAAAATTTCAGAAATGTAATTTTACATTTCTTTTTTATAGTGTCTTTTACTTGGAAAACAATTGAAAATTAAAAAGATAATGTAAAATTACGATTCCTACTGGTATTTTTATTTCCACCGTTTACGCTGTAAATTTACGTTTCCATTGTAAATTTTACATATTTACAGTAAATTTCCTTCTGTTTTCGTTGGATATTTACCGAATACATATAATTTTACAACGAGAGTAATAATTGTTTTCCAAGTAAAATACATTATAAAAAAGAAATGTAAAATTACATTTCTGAGATTTTACAATTTTGTTGAAATTTCTTTGTAAGGCGATGTAAAATAAAATTTTTTTAAATTACACAATCGATGTAAAATTACGATTCCTACTGGTATTTTTATTTTATGCTGTAAATTTACGTTTCCATCGTAAATTTTACACGTTTACGGTAAATTTCCTTCTGTTTTCGTTGGATATTTACCGAAAACATACAATTTTACGAAAGTAATAGGAAATTTCAACAAAATTGTAAAATTTCAGAAATGTAATTTTACATTTCTTTTTTACAGTGTATTTTACTGCGACATTGTTGCTAGATGAATTCAAAGTGAAGAATGTTTTGAAAACACAATTACATTGTTTAATAAATGTCTATCATAAAAAAAAGAAAGACTTAATTGAATTATAAATTGCTTCGTAGTCTTAATTATATTTTCATGACATTTAATTGAAAAGTGACACATCGTTAGTTGAAATTTTCAGAAAAAGATTAGGAGAACATTGATAAAGATGATGATGTGTATTTTTTGTTGCGATTAATAACAAACATGAGTAGCATTGAAAAGATTTGATTACGAATTGTCAATAATGAATACGTTTCTCTAATCGTCAAGACTCAATGAAAACATTTCAATATTTAAAGACTAGTTTGTCCAAAATAAGACACGAAACGATTATAAAGTAGAAGTAAAACAAAATCTACGATCGACTTGGTCGCAGGATCGTAAGAGACGTGAATGATGGACGTACCTATAGGTATGACTCCAGGATCCATAAAAGTGGCCAACGTAAAATTGGCCAGAACGAAGAAAGTGATGACGCCCTGCAGTGCAGGTACCCATGGATACCGGAAGATGTAATACTGGCACCTGAAATCACAATCGATGAGCAGCGTGTCGAATGGACCACGAGATAGAAATCCTCGTAGAGGTGGTGGACACTCACGGGAAGTAAAAGAAGATCGCCGTCGTGCTGAGGAGGAGGGTCCAGGCGAATGACGCCGGCAGGTACCTTTTCGCGTCGCATTTCGGCATCCTGCAGGAGCGGCGGAGGTCGAGCTCTCGCCGTCTTCGGAGACGTCGCGGCCCTCAGTGGACCGAGTACTTGCGCAAGGTGGAAACGGACTCGACGAAGTGCTTTTCGCTCCGAGTAAACATGGCCGCGTCCGAGAGCGGACCGAAGATGAGTCCTGGGGGACGTCGCCGAGAGTCACAGCAGCACCTTATAGCGCCGGGACAAGGACGTTGTACCGACCGCGCGGACCGTCCATCGCCTGCGTCACCACGACAGAGACATTCGCGTTAACGACCAGGCGTATACTTCGGATTACCCTGGTGCTAACGACGGAGCTAATTTTACCCGTTAACGCCGTGAAACTTTACGAGGATATTCCTGGGTCTTGTCGACTTTCCCCGAGGCGCGCGATGGAAACCGTATTCGAGGAGCGACGGTCAGCGATGGTTCGCGGTGGCAGGCGCTTGGATCGGTTCCTGTGTTTGTGTAGGTTTCTTTAATGTCCCTGTGTCGGTGTGTGTGTGTGTATATGTGTAGGTGCGCGCGTCCACTCGCGAAGCCCACGTCCGAGCGTGAGAGGAGGGTGTGATAAATGGCCGATCCCCGGAAGCGTTCCGAAAGGCGATGAACTCCGCCTGGCTGAGGCAAGCGCATGCGCGGAGCCATCGACGGGCGCACGTGGATTTTTACGCGAAATTTAAAAAGTCCTTATTATTTAAACATTTGAATCATAGAAATGTCATTGTAAATTACACTGTACGTTTTCGAAAAATTATTTAATGACTGCATTCGGTAGACGAAGTGTGCACTGAGCATCATTTCATACTTTTGCTGAAGGAAGATTTTACAATAAAAGAACGATGAAAAATTGAAATTTATAAAAATATAATTCGGACAGGTTTTGAATTGAGTTTCTTGACATTCTGCAATTTTTTTTTCTATTCTCAATTTCTTTAAATTTATTTTAAGGAATTGGATGCTTTTTTAAATTCCTTTCAATATACAGTAATCCTTCTCTTATTCTAATTTGTCCAGTCAGGCAAGATGGCGACCTTCTTCTCTTATTCTAATTTTCTCCTCTCTCCCACTAAACGTTTGCTATCTCGTTTTCCCTCTCTTTCTCTTTCGCAGAGCATGCACAGTTATATATGTCATATGTGCTTCTAAGGAAAGTAATAAATGTGGTGGGGAGAACACGTGAGGGGAAATATTAGAATAGGAGAAGAGAAAAAATTAGAATAAGAGAAGAGGGTAGAATAAAGGAAATTAGAATAAGGGAAGGACTACTGTATGCAGTTTGTTAACCCTTACAAGCACGATGTCGATCCAGATCGACACCTTTTTGTAATGCATTTTTTACATATTTCAGGTAATTATTAATCAATTTTCTTGTAATTTTTTACTTCATACCTTAGAAAACATGTTAGGAAACATAAATAAATCAATATTTATCATTAATTATTATGTTATAATTGTTTAAATAATTAACAAATTGTAAATTTTATGAATTTTTTCACAAAAAATGTATGCTGAGACGAAAACGTCACTCAAACATGACGAAACTGGGTACACGAGGGTTTTTGGGGTCGCTGATTACGAATCTGAACGCAAATTATCAATATTCAAAATGGCGAATTTAATATGGCATACCCGAATGTTAAAATGTCATAGTTCGCGGCTGTAAAACTCACCTGTATTCGTCGTTTAGTTTTAAATTATTTACCAAAAATAAATAATATTGCCTAAAAATACAAAAAAAAATATAACAAAAAATACAACAAAAATGGAGACAATAATTCCAGTTTCATCAGTCGATCAAGTAGATTTTTCACATTTCGGTCCACCATTTTGGATTCGCCATATTGAATTTTGAAAATCTGAGTTCAGATTCGTAATCAGCGACCCCGAAAACCCCCGAGTAACGATTTTCAGCCATTTTCCGCGTAAGGAAAAATGTATGCTTCAAAGGGTTAAGTATTAAGATGTGAAACATCATGAAATTTATTTTTGTTATTTTATATTGAAAAGATGAGCTATTTTTTGTATTGACTAGTAAATATCAATTAATTTCCATTTTAAAGAACATTTTTAATTTAAAATACTCGATCTCTTTCACCCAATAAACAAAAAGATTTAGACATCCAAAAGATGTCGAAATGATATCTAAAAGATATCTTTTAAATGTCTTATTCAACATTTTAGGACTTGGATGTTTAAAAGATGTCTAAAAGACATCCAAATCCTAAAATGTTGCATATATCTTTTAGATGTCTTTTCGACATCTTTTGGATGTCTAAATCTTTCTGTTTATTGGGTGAAAGAGTTCGAGTCTTTTAAATTGAAAATGTTCTTTAAACAGAAAATTAATTGATATTTACTAGTCAATACAAAAAATAGCTCATCTTTTTAATATAAAATAACAAAAATAAATTTGTCTTATGCAACATTTTAGGACTTAGATGTCTAAAAGATGTCTAAAAGACATCCAAGTCCTAAAATGTTGAATAAGACATTCAAAAGATATCTTTTAGATATCTTTTCGACATCTTTTGGATGTCTAAATCTTTCTGTTTATTGGGTGAAAGAGATCGAGTCTTTTAAATTGAAAATGTTCTTTAAACCGGAAATTAATTGATATTTACTAGTCAATACAAAAAATAGCTCATCTTTTCAATATAAAATAACAAAAATAAATTTGTCTTATGCAACATTTTAGGACTTAGATGTCTAAAAGATGTCTAAAAGACATCCAAATCCTAAAATGTTGCATGAGCCATCTAAAAGATATCTTTTAGATATCTTCTCGACATCTTTGAGATATCTAAATCTTTTTGTTTATTGGGCAATGTGGATGCTAGAATGTGGCTGCCAATTTCAGTGTCATAAGTATTCAACTGCACCTCAAAAACCCGACAAATCACAAAACTGACATATCATAAACCCGACATTCAAAAACCAGACATTTCAAAATACGGAAATTAACCCGTTTCAGCCCAAAATGTCGTAAATTTCACTACATTTTAATCGTCACTTTTCTTCTAGAAACTAACGAAGAATAATTCTGAATATTTAGATTCTATAGTTTTCAACCCTCCTCTTTCCGAATCCGAAGTCCGTTTTTCACTAGGAGCAGCCACTTTTTAAATATGGCGGCGAAAAGGCAAAAAAGTAGAGAAAATTTTTATTTTTGGATCGGTTTTTCACGTTTTTCAATAGGTTCAATAGGTATAATAAGTTTGACTAAAAGTTGACAGGATCAGATATGCAAAATATAAGATGGCGGATCTTTCGCCGAATGTTGTGTTTTTATAGCATTTCCGACATTATTAGCTATTTATAAATATTGTGGCACGCTTATTATTGATTTATGCAATCATTTGTAACAGTATCTTCTATCCAATACTCGAAATTCAACATGGCGGTTCCAAGATGGCAGACTGAATTGCAAAAAAATGTTTTGATCTAGATGAAACTGACTACTCGGGGGTTTTCGAGGTCGCAGATTACGAGTATGACATTTGATTTTCATAATTAAAAATGGCGGACCTAAAATGGCGGACGAAAATACGAAACGTTGCATGTCCGAAATGAAAATGGTTGCTCGAGGCTCTTATATAATAATATATAGTTCACAATTATAGAAGTCTTATAAAATTATTTTTTTTGTGTTTTTATCATTTTTAGCCATGGTTTTTCATGTTTCCAACTCTCACCACGTGGAGGTCAATGACTGTAGAGAATCTTATATTTTTTGTTGTATTTTTAATTTCTCATTTTTTATTTTTTATTTTTTTTTAATTGTTTTTTTTTCGTTTTATAAATTTTTCTTCTTAAATTTGTTATTCTACCATAAATTATTAATTTGTATATTTTAATGCAAAACAGTTTTTGCCGTAATATAATTTACAATTAAGACTTCTATAATTGTGAAACCCTCGAGTAACCATTTTCATTTCGGACATGCAACGTTTTGTATTTTCGTCCGCCATTTTGGGTCCGCCATTGAATTATGAAAATCAAATGTCATATTCGTAATCTGCGACCTCAAAAACCACCGAGTAGTCAGTTTCACCTGGATGAAGAAATTTTGTTGCATTTCAGTCGGCCATCTTGAACCGCCATTTTGAATTTCGAGTATTTGATAGAAGATACTGTTACAAATGATTCTATAAATCAATAATAAGTGTACCACAATATTTATAAATAGCTAATAATGTCGGAAATGCTATGAAAACTCAAAATTCGGCGAAAAATCCGCCATCTTATATTTTGCATATATGATCATGTCAACTTTTAGTCAAACACATTATGCCACCAGATCCAGGTCTTTGGAATAATCGGTCAGCGCGAAGCTATTGAAAAACATGAAAAACCGATCCAAAAATTGAAATTTTCTCTATTTTTTGCCTTTTCGCCGCCATATTTAAAAAATGGCTTGGTCAAACATTTTTGACTTTGAAATAACCTTCCAGTGAGACATCAAGGACGGCAGCCCGAAATTATTTTTGTTATATAGCGAACACACCAATCGGAGGTGTCTGTATTTTAAAATGTCTGGATTTTGAATGTCTGGTTTTTGAAATGTCTGTTTTGTGATTTGACGGGTTTTTGAGGTGCACCTAGGTATTCAACATTATTTCAATTGTCTGCCATTTTAAACACTCTTTAATTAGTGTAAATTCTAAAAAAAAATAAAGAGGATATGACACCAACTATCCTTTATTTTGAAATAGATCCTTTATCCTTTAATTCAAAATAAAAATTACAGAAAGATAAGCAGCTCTCAGAGATCGAAATAGAATTCGAAGGTATTGAGAATTTTGAATACCTATAAATGCTATTTCTGCTGACAAAAATGTATTGAAATACATTAAATAGTATTCAAAATATAAATGTATGCGAATACGTTTTTGTCAAGCATATGTGGAATTCATTGTATCAGAATCATTGAAAATTAACAATCATTTAAATTGCATTTTATCATGCAAATGTGGAATAAAATATATAAGAAACATTGCAAATTTTGAAGGCTAGTCTTCAATTAATATGCATATAAGTCCTTTTTCTGTTCACAAAAATGTATTAAAACGTATTTAATAGTTTTGAAAGTTTAATGCATTTAAGGGGGGATATACATGCAATTCGAAATTTGTTGACCTAACATTTATTTTTATTTAAAAATAGTTTAGCATCTGGAGAATATACTGTGAAAACATTAAGTCCGAATTCGAACTCAAATCGAGTATGTAAGCGAGGAACTAAAACTATAAACCGCCCAGCTAGAAATCGCAAACTAAAAATGACTGAATCATTTTTTCGAATTTTGCACTGTGCCACATAGCAAGGCGTGAGTCTCACAGTTCTCATGTTTGATATCCCATTTGTCATTTATGAGTGCTTATGTGAATGCATATGAGAGTTCAGAAATGAGTAAAATATACGGAATCGGACTGCGCATGCGCAAAAAATGCTGCGAGCACATTCGTGAGACTTTTGTGATACTTGTAATGATTGGCTAATAGACTTGGTGGGCAACCAATCGGCGTCGGGTGGAATGCCTGTCGGTACGAAGTTAGTGGTTTGCGCATGCGCAAATTGTTCAATAAGGCAAGCCTCGTACGTGAGTCACAATCGTCATTTGATTGGAGGACACATGGAGTCTAAAGATGCGCTTTAATCTCATTTGTGAGTTCTATTATACCCCTTATGCGAACTCACGTTGCTATCTGGGGATTATTGACTTACAATTAAACTATTTCCGGGCGCCGTAGTCTTTCCGAAGGTCTACCATAAATATTGTTAAATACAGTTGTTTTTTATTATTTATTATTTACGTTTCAATCCGTGATATCAAAAAAGATATAGAATTGAAAGAATTTAATTCGTCCTGGTCCAAAATATCACGCTAAAAATAAGATTGAAAGGAATTCAATTCGTTTTAATTTCTTTTTTATTTGTTGGTATGGTAATGAAACCTTACGGTATTTGTTTGAAAATTATTGTATTCTCTTACTCTTCAACAGGAGTCTGCAGTGGTACGTAAGACACATAAAAAAAAAAAAATTAAAATACACTGAAATAATTTTGCAGTATTTAGGCGGTATACTAGCTATGAAGTGTATATGGTGTTTTCAAATATACCAAAGAAATTAATAAAGAATTCGTCGAAAGTTTTCACGAATAAAAAAAAATCTTCTATTTCTCTGATAATTTTCGTTTTACACTCGTTGGAAATCGACAATTGAGTCCTTTATGCATACGATACTTTTTAATACGACGTGCGCGGAGCTCGATAATTCACATCTGAGGTTTCGTCCTAGTGAGCGAAATCGAATTTCGCAGCCTGGAATATTAGAATTGTATTTCTCACACTCTGAGCGCAAAATGCTGTTTTGCTCCCTATATCGCGAAAGCGAAACAGCACAGCCTCTTCTTGGGGGGTAAAATGAATTTAGCCGAGAGCAAAATAAGTTTCTCACACATTGAGCCCAAAATAATAGTTTGCTCTCTATATCGCAGGAGTCAAACAGCACCCTGTTGCATGAGAAAATAATATGTTCAACTGGGGAGCAAAGTAGGCGTAAGCAAGCGACCTTTCCTCGAGCGTCCAACTCGTCCTCGTCAGCAAACACCTATTTTGCTACCTAGTTCCACAATTTACTATTTTATTATAAAGTGTGCAAAATAATATTTCGTGTCCAAAGATTGTCGAAGCCCTCATTTGACCGTTCACGATGTTTACCTCGTTATATGAACATGATTTTTTGGCACAGTAGGTTTCAAATATGATGGAGCATTTGGTTTTCCAGACATAAAATGCAATTTCGTCGTGCAGGAAAACTGTGGCATGTGTAGGAAAACTATTTTTTGGCACTTTCGAAGATTTAAAAAAGTCCTAAAACTTAATGGAAATATTATTTCTTAGTATGTTCGGTCAATTAAAATAAAAATCCAAAAAGTCAATCAGAAATTTGTGCTTTCCATACGAAGCCACGAAAAATGTAGATAAATTTGTATACAGCCAGTATTTGTACTATCAACGCACCAAATATTTCTATATTAATTTACCGAATATACCAAGAACTAATACTTGTATTAAATTTTATAATTTCAAGCTGTCGAGAAAATTATCGTTACATTCTTGCAACAAATTATTTGACTTAAAAAAGTTGCTTATCCTAGAGTGAAATTGGTATTGATAAATCGAACCAAAACTAAATATTGGTATTTCTGTCGATATCGTAACATCGAGTGAGTCCTCAAAGTAAAAAATTTATTTGGCAAGTCTATTTAGCACGGAATTCAACACGTATAAAAACGGAAATACAAAATGATAAATTATTTAATTCCATCAAAGCTGTAGAAAGAAATCGATAATAATTTATATGGATAAAAGATAAAAAAGCAGTAAGAGAATATGTAGATAATGTTCGAAGATAGAAAGAGATATCGATTTGCTAATCTGCTTTTTATTTGTTGGCACAAAACTTAATACGAGAAAAAAAATGAAAACTTTACCATAAAGCAATTTAGTTTTAATAAGCAGACAAAATTTATCAGTTTTGATACGAAATGCCAATAAAAGTTTATTACAGGAGTGTCGAATGTTAACATCTGGAATAAAGTAGAGATAATGAGGCTCCAGTACACATATTGATTTATCACCCTGTATGATTATCTGGGAGTAGGAATTTAATAACATGAAATACAATTATTTTAATAATAGAGAAAAATCTTTCTAAGCTTTGTTTAACGTATATTCCGAATTCACGAAAGAATGTACGTACTAAGTAAAAGTTTACTTTCGCACAATGCTTTTAAAAAATATTTCTTTTTAATTTTGGATCGTATTATTCGTATAGTTGCCTACAAAATGCTATAGTTTATATAAAGTACAACATTAAATGTTACGAGAAAGTTCTCTCAATAATGAATAAGATAATTTTATTCTATGTTGGTCTGCTGCTAACGAGGTGCGTCAACGGAGCACTAAAATTGAGTCGGTCACCTAGAAACTATGACGTAATAACTGAAGCCATGGTAAATGCATTTGTCAAATTAACAATAACCTATTTATACGTTTGTATTTATATGTTTCTTTTAAATGTATATCACATTTTGTATTTATTTCGTATATTCAATGTACAATTATTATTTTTAATGTTATTTATTAAAACATTATTTTTTGCGAATCACTAAACCTGTCTTGAAGGAATTCACATTCATATAAGACATTAATTAAGAACTGACCAAACATTTTCTGAAATGAGTCATTTTTTATTTACGATTTTTAGTAAAATTTCCTACCTCATCGGCGGCGCACTTTCCAATTCACTTAAGGGACAGTTAAAGCGTCTTGTTCGATAACGCCAATTCCTAACTTAAAATATGCAAATTAAACAGAAACTTTATATATTTTCAAGTCCATATTCATTTTAACCCTTGCTTGCCACACATGGGTCCTTTGGACCCAAACTCTTTTTGATGTTAAATTGTAAGTACAAACGGCAAAGGAAGAGGGCTCCAACATTTGCCAATAGTTGAAGAGTTGAACTACCCTTCAGGCTATTAAGTATGACGCTGGGACCATTAGTTTATTCTTGGTAGTTGCGGAAATGTGAAGCTGGGTCCTTTGAACCCAAGTGTGGCAAGTACATTGGAAAATGATTTTTTGCAGTCAATATTTTCTGTGGTGCATACTGACTCCAGATGAAAGAATAAAGTTTATAAAGTGTGTTTAACAACGTCTAACTTTTTTTAGATTTTTAAACAATTGATATTGTTGTTAAAAATAACATTCAATTCGGAAGAGTTCCTGCCATTTTAGATTATTAAGCAATTTTTATTGTTGTTAATCTCTCTCTCTCTCCCCCCCCCCTCTCCCTCCCCCTCTCTTTCTCTCTCTCTGCCAAACCTTTCCAGAAGTAATTTTAACATCCCGTCCCACTTTGCCTCTGGATTTTCAGATTTCAAAAAAAAAAGGTTTTTTCGTAAAATTGAAATTTGGAATATTAAACAGATACTTTTTTTTAAATGAGTTTCATAATAAGTTAGTTGAGGACCTAAATAAGGGTTTCTAAATCACACCTAACCATTCTTATGTCTCATATTTTTTGTATACAAGTTTTTCCAAAACCATCCCACTTTGCCCCTACTTCCCCTATATGTGTTACAAACGAAGACACTTATACAATAAGACACTTATAATAAGACACCAAAAAAGGTCTTAAAAATAACGACCTAAGTGTCTTCGCGGAGGACCCTCATTTTTGCAGTGCATATTCAACCACATTGGTTCATTTAGAAAGTGTACCATTTAAAAATTGCAGTTTATTTTAAATAGGTCAAAATCATAAATAATTGTTACCACGATGAGATGAAAACCATCATACTGATGAAAAAAGATCCTAAAAGTTCCTATTCTTCAAATCATGCGATTATGGAATTTTCCAAATCACCGAAGTACTTCAACAAAACTGATATCTATAAATACAAAAGCAACATGTTCATAATTGAAGAAAGTAATGAAAAACTGTTGATCGATATTTTTCAAGATCTTTTACATTCAAAATGGTGGAATTATGAGGCAATCTTTTTCTTCATAAACGAAAATTGTAGAAATGCACGTAATTCACTTCTTGTGGCTTGGAAATTTGACATTCTGACGGCGTTTTATTTATGTTACGATGAATACATAATGCTTTATACATTCAATCCATACTCGAATAATGCACCACGTTCATGGAAAACGGTTGGAATATATAAAGGAGAGCAACAACATCCTTGGACTCTTTTCAGTCGTCAGCACGAAAAGGAAGGTATACATTTGGAAAACTTAAGAACATTGCAGATATTTTTATAACTAACATAATTGTTTGTAGTTTCACAGAATTTGTGCAAAAGTTTGAACTTTGACAAGACTAGAAATATTGGTGGCTATCTCGTAAAATTGTGTGGAGCTCCAGATCTAACCTGGTTGCCGGATGATTCGACTGAAACTGGCTTACGTCGCTTCAAGACTTCTAATGGATACATCTGTCGTTCATTGTTTGAAAAACTGAACGCTACCGTAACAATCGATATCGTTCGTGGTAATTGCTCCAACAATCTCGATTCTATACATTTCGATATGTCTATAAACATGATGTATCCTATATATAACTGGACAACGTACTTATACTCTCATGGCCATTCTGGGATTTGTGTCGTCACGCGAGTTCGTGGATACCGATCCTCCATCCAGGAAGTTTTAGAGATATTTCATTACACTGATATAATAATAATCGTTACTGGCCTAGCAATCAGTTCCATCATTTTGAAATATACAACTGTCGAAGGAATTATTCCCTCACTTTTGAACATCTTCCGTTTGATGCTCGGTGTAGCTTCAAAGCGCGAACCTTTTTCAAGTGCTGGTCGATTGTTTTTTTCCGTGATTCTATTCTCAATGATGGCTTTGAATTTTTATATTCAAAGCAACATAACCGCCACATTAATGGCCCCTATACTGATGCCCGACATCAATACCGAACAAGAATTACTAGAGTCAGGGTATCCAATTTTTGGCACAGATTATCTGATAGACTTCATAATAAACCCAGTATTAATTCAAAGATATCAGAGTAAATACTTCTTCGATTGCATTAACGAGTTGAATAACGGCTCCTATTTAGGGTGCATCGACGATTGTATAGCACTAAGAGGCTTGGATAAAATGGAGAAACTGCATATAGTTAAAGAACCCATATTTTCTACAATTTTAGTATACTCTATTCGTAAAAATTGGCCGTTAACGAAAAGATTAAATGTTTTACTACAAATTCTAAGAGAATCAGGCATCACCCAACACTACCGAAATTCTGAAGAAAAGACTATTTTCGATGACCCTAACTACAAGTTAGTTCCAGACTCGATGTCCCAAATTGTTTTCGCTTTACACTTTCTTGGTTTTGGTTATTGTGCTGCTCTTATCGCGTTCATATTAGAAATTTTACGTTATAAATTGTGTGGGAATTCATTTCGAAAATTTATTAAAAAAATCATATAATGAATAAATAATATTATAATAAATAAAATTAATTATTTTTAAAATATTGTCATATATTATTTGAATCCATCCTCTATGAAAATAAATTATACGACAAAATGCTCTACAACAGTTAAAGAGACCGCAAGCGACCTTCAGTTTTTCAACGTCATTTGAAGGTTACAGGGGTTTTTAAAACAGAAATTGTACGCTTACTACAGATTCAAGTAGAGAGGGGGTATTTACGTTTGATATGGGTAAACCTTCGGATTAGACACTTGTTCGAAATTGCAAAATGTACGATATGTTTCAGATGTATTTTTGCCTCCTGATCACGAATATGACAATAAAAATCGGCGCTCAGCAAACCCTTGGCCGCCATCTTGAAAAAACCGTCAAAAAACGCGATTTTTTGCGGTTTTTTGCATTTATATTGAAAAATACGAGTCTGACAAAAAAATGTGTCAAACAAAAAAGGTAGAGAATTGAATTCTCTATAAAAAAGGTTATATACATTTTTTTCCTAATCGCAATGGAAAGCCCGCAAAATAGCGATAAAAGTGACTAGTTATACGTTTGTGCGCCTTTAGCTAAGTTTCTCGCTAGTAAAGTGGATTTCAGTTTGCCTTATATGGGAGGTTAGGTTAGGTTAGGTTAGGTTAGGTTAGGTTAGGTTAGGCCTGGAATGTGTGGCGCTCTAATCACTAATGCGTAGACTTACGGGTGCTTGCGTGCTGGGGGGCTCCGACCCCCTGAACCCCCCTTTTTATAGTGGTGTAACCTAACCAACCAACAGGTGTTAGTGATAATCGAACGGGCATAAAGTGTGTGTCCTGTAATTACCAATGCGTGGGCATAAGAGACGCAAGATCGTTATTCTTAGGATTACCAACTTTCAGCGATATTTTACGGGCTTTCCATTGCGATTAGGAAAAATTTTTTGCAGAGAATTCAATTCTCTACCTTTTTTATTTGACATATTTTTTTCTCAGATTTGACGCGTTTTTTGGCGGTTTTTTCAAGATGGCGGACAAGGTTTTGCCGAGCGCCACTTTTTATTGTTATATTCGTGATCAGGAGGCAAAAATACATAAAAAATGTGTTGTACTTTTTGCAATTTCGAACAAGTGTCTAATCCGAAGGTTTACCTTGATATGATATTTCAAGTGTGTCATGTGTCAACTCAAGGTCAAATGCTTAACAAATTACCGTTTTTTTTTTAATTTTGTGATGCCACCAATGTTGCGAAGGTAACTTTGATAATGATTGACTTTAAGTGTGAAAACAGACTTTTCAAGGTTATTTAAAGGTCAGTGTGGATATTTTTGTCAGAAAACCCTACTAAATTTTTATTTCCAGTTCTATTTTCTATGAAAAAATACGTATGTTAATGCTAGTTTAATAAAGTTGAAATCTTGAAGGGAATAATTAAATTGGTCGGACTTAAAGCACCAAATGGAGTTACTGAAATTTGATTTGAGTAATGCTAAACAGTAGAAAATCCCCATACTTTGGCTCGATATTCACATGTCACTATGTAAAGTCGGTTAAGATACAAGTTTTCATTCGAATTAAAATTATAGAGTGCACATTTAATATATTTATTTATGTGTATTACAAAAGTTGAAAATAACAGTTAGAAAAAAATCTTATAATGCAGTATTCTCTGTTAGTTAGCGCATGGAGCGTTCTACCGTCGGTAAGTAATCATGATATTGATAGGATTAACTTGCGAGTAAGATTGTTATTCATTCAATACCTATAGATATTTATTGCTTTAATTTATAATTGAATTCAATGATCAGTTAAAATAAAATTTCCCTTAGATATCGTTGACCTTTATTAGGTTATAGTAGTGTTACTTCACGATTCGAAAGATATGATTTTTCTGAACCTTTCTTGAGATTTCGTACATAGGTATTTCGAAATAAGAGCGAACTACGCATAGCTTATAGAGAATGGATCAGAAATCGACCATTGCGAACTACTGCTGCGGACCTGGCTAGGTTATGTGCTCGCGTGCGAGGTCCAGGTTCACCCTGGCCCTCTAGCCTATCGAAAGATCCTGTTTTCCGGCTAATACTATGGGCTAGTGCTTGGGATAACATGGAAGAGGTACGTAAGTTTTGTTCCCTAAAATCAGTAAATGTTAATATTTTAAAGTGCGTTTAACCTACTAACCCTAGAAGCATTATTTTCAGCTTGAGTGAAGAACTTTATAAATAACAGAACTAATATATTTTTCCTGAATACTATTAAAAGATCTGCAGAAGATATCATCAGTGTATAAAATCTTGTATCTTTTGTAATTGATTTTTATATATAGGCTAACAATTTCCCGTGATGTAAATACCTTATTTACCTAACATTGAATCTCGCTTATATTCAGTCTGAGTGAAGAAAAAAAATCAGCATTGATCAACAGAAATGATAACATTTGCAAGACGAATAAAAATGTACAGATATGGACAGAGTCCAAATATTCAAAAAGCACTTACAGTTTTGCAAATAGCTTCTTTACTGCATTATAGTAGCATGTATTAAATGTATTTTTTTTTTTATATACGTGTACGTAAAGTAGACACTTTATGGACTCCTTTTAGTCCGTAAAGTGTGATTTTACGGACTGATCTCTGCACTTTACGGACTAAAAACAGTCGGTAAAGTGCCTACTTTTGCGAACAGTGTATAAAAAAATAGTTTTTCGCCAGTCCTCGGACGCACAATCTCCACTCGGTCCGTAAAATTGAACTTTACGGCCTAGGACCGAAAAATACTATTATTATTCTGGAACGAATACATACAAATTTTGGGAGTAGGAACAAACCTCCTAGCAAATGAAAACGGATTGAAATAAATCAATAAGAATACAATCGTTGATGCGTATTAAAGTATGTGAATCTTTCTCTTCCTTAACTAAAGCTTTGAATGTTTTTGAATTTCTGAAAAAGAATAAAGCCTTGAGTTTCGTACATCTTTGAATTCTGTATGAATGTAAATTATGAAGTAAAAATGTATGAATTCAATGTTATTCTCTTGAATCTTTTTAAATTTCTTTTTTTTTGGGGGGTTTAAAAATTAGATTGAAAAAAATAAAATAAAACAAAATTTGAATTCTTGAATCTCTTTTTATTTACTGTCCAGCATTCGAAACTGTTTTGAACAGGATTGAAAAAGGAACAGGATCGAGTAATGTGTACAAAAAGAAACACTTTTTATGGATTCAAATATATTCAAGTGAGAAATATTTCGTACATTTGCATTGAATTGTATTCACAACAAAGGCAACACTTTTTATGAATACATTTCATTAAGATATTCATTCTTCTTTTCTTGAGAATCAAGAAATTTTATTTAGATGAATAAGTATTCAAAATTCTAATTCTTTCCGAATCCGTTTTCATTTGGCTGATATCATCAGTAGATAGAGAAATAATTATTCTGAGGGACAAATTATTGCATTATGAGTCGCATTTAACCCTTTATTTTCAGCTTCATCGCTCTCGAGTAAACTTCTACACTAACATTATTACTTATATTTGGTAGTGCTTTGGTTAAAAATTTATTTATTTTAAATAATCAAGTACGGAAAATGTTTAATTTTTTTAATAAATTCGGCTATGGACCGAGTTTCTACGGAAATCTTATGAAAATTTATATAAAAGAGTCTCTGATAACGAATGGGGTATCAGAATTTGGAAATTCAAAATGTCGGATACAGTATGGCGGTTATTTTACGTTAGGATTGAGGTTTTTATAAAAAACGCGCTGATTTGGCATGCCATGATAACCATATTGGATTGATTATCTTGACTTTTATAATTTCGAACTGACATTCGTGGATTTCCTCGACAAACTGCGATTTTTACCTTAAATAGTTACCAAATTGGATCCGCCATTTTGAATTTTCAAATTCTGATACCGGATTCGTGATCAGTTATGTCCAAAATCTATGGAAATATTTTGAATAGTCAATCAACCTACAATATTGTCATAGATGTCTTAACCCATCAAGTCCCAAAAGGACGATTTTTCTTGAACTATTCAGCTGTAAGTTTTGATAGGTTATTAATGTCGACAAAATTATGGACTTATCATTTCTAACGTGAAATTGATCGTAATTTCCTATTCTGATCTTATAATTAAAAAAAAATGCGATCGAAAAAAGATACAATCGATTATTTAACAAAAAGTCAGAATTTTTCAAAATGATAATACCTAATATGGCGGCTTGAAGCCGAAAATTTAATGACATTTTCGATTTTGCCATGTTTAACTAGTTAAATTGATAAATTCTTACTGAAAATGTGTTTATTAAAAGATATATGGGTGATTCTCCGGAAACAGGGCATTTTCATATCTTTACGTTATATCTTACAAAAACTTTGACAATAAATTATTAAATTTCGATAGAAATGTTAAATAAATATCCCTGGCCCATGTTAATTTGAAAAAATAATACTTTTGTTACAAAAAACTGGTGTAAAATGACATTTGAAGACTAAAAGTAGCATTTTTGATATGTCCAAACCTCTAAGTTCAAAACTTTAAAATATTAGCGCTATTAAGAAACCGAATTATTTTAATTTATTCAAATAATATTTCTATAGTACAGCTCAAACTGTACAATTTCTCTCTGTATAATATTTAATTAAATCAATGTATATACTTATAATTATTGAAATATTAATGTCTTAAGAAATTTCTATGAGGTAACGACAATGCGTAAACTGGTATAAATGAACTGGAAATAATTAATTTTTTTACTAAAACTTATGAGAAAATCAAAGAAAAAACACTACACTTTACTAATCTCCATAGAAAATTGAAAAGAGAACATATTTACCTCATGAACAAGTAAAAACTGTATAAAAATACCACGTATTTTTATTAAATTAATTGTCGTTACCCGTCCTAATTTTGGTATTTTGATACAAACAGCAATTAAAAAACGATGAAAACTTAAAGATTAAAGGAATAAACGTTACTGGCAATTTGTTTTTTAATTTATTATTGTTTAAAATATGTAAAATTGGATTTTTTTTACAAATTTTCATTGTCGTCACCTTCATTGTCGTTACCAAACATTTGGCGTATCAGGTACGAAACAAGAACAAAGTGTAACCCGTAGCAGAAAATATTTTTCAAATCATAAATAACATTTATATTTCTCTTCCTCTTAGACATTTATTTAAATATAATTTAAAAAACCACAAAATTAAACTTTATATTTGTTACAACGTTATGAATCAAGTTTATTATGAAATAATATTATTTATTAAAATTATGAATATAATATTATCATTGTAGTGACTAACCAACGACACATTAACTTTAATAAATTTATTTTGTCTAAAACTTCTTCAAAAATTCATGTGTTTTTCTTAATTTTTTAATTATTACTTAATAAATAATTTTCATTTATTCACAAAAATGCACTAAATCAGATATGTACATTATGTTTTTGACTCTTTAGAGTTATTTTTTTCAAGTTTTTAACAAGCAATTGTTGGTTTATATAGCCGTATGAAAATGCGTCATAGTAAAAGTCTTCCCCTTTCCTTTAAAATAATTTTGTAGCGTGACTACTTTAACAATAACTTAACTTGGTGCTAATAAGCAAGAATCCATTAAAAAAAAACGAATTTGCAGTAACTTAAAAAAAAAATTTTTATTCTTGAAAATGCCCTGTTTTTGGAGAATTACCCATATGTGTCGTTATTCATTAATCCGATGTTGAATTTGCGAAATTCAAAAAATAGCGGATCCAATATGGCGGACGAAAATTGTTGACCTCCACAGTCGAATTTCGGCAATTGATTGAAAAAAAATGAGCGTGAAAAAATTCGACTTTTTGTGAAATAATCAATTGTATATTTTTTCGAGCGCATTTTAAAAAAATTATGATATCAGATTACTAAATGCTATTTATTGTGTCCATGTCTGAAAAGGCAGTTCTGAAGCATTAATTATTCGCATGTAACTTTCGACATATAATTCTCTAAAAACAATTTCTTTCATGAGACACGCGTATGAATAAGACGACTCCAAGTGTTGACGATATGAGGTATCATTAAACTTGGTGTGAAGTGAAACTCCATTTCAAAATGAGTTTTCACTTATCGCAGCGACGTTTATTTAAATGTCTAAAATTCTTATTTGTTACCCCCAATTTAAGGAGAGCGGCAAGCCAGAATTTAGGCCCTTGATTTTTAAATATCACAAATTTGTAAATGTTTGGTACGATTTTCATCCTCAAATAAATGGTATTAAGTAAAAGAAAATGTCGTGAATCAAGAAAGTGAAATCATGCTTTTTTCATGATTTAGACATTTTATTTATTGAAATATGTGACATGATATAAAATCCATGCGAGAGATTGTTTAAAATGGAAAGAAGTGCATATTTTTGGAATGAAATATATTAAAAGTTCGGAAATAGTTCAATTTTCAAACATCAGTTTAAAAAAATCGTTGTTGCAAATTTTGTTTCCAATTTTTTTCTTGGTTCTCATATTTTATAAGATAACTCTTCAGTTAAAATTTCAGCCAAAATAAAAGAATGCTTATAAAAAATGTATAATAAAGGAGTAGAAAGGAATAATTTTGTGTGTCCGAATCTGAAGTTCAAATTCGTCCATCACGTCAGGATTTTGAGATATTGGAGGTGATGTACTCGAAAAACGAGTTATTTGTTATGATTAAGGTTACGTACATAATGCAAAAATTTTTTGGCCTTCTGTACTATTTGTATCTTTTAGTTCTAACCTTACCCTTCAAAATGATCGTTTATTCGATCACTTACGATTTTCTCTTACAAAGTTACTGAATACCATTAATTTTAGGAAGAAAATAGTACCAAATGACAATATTTCGAAACGCGTGACGTTTAAAAATGAAGGGTCTAAATTCTGGCTTGTCCCTCCCCTTAATATCTTATTTCATTCCAGCTGACATTAACTATTACTATTTATAAGACCTCAATTTGCACGGAATGGATAAACATTAACACTTATTTGTAAATCTTACTTTATAAAAGTGATCATTTTTGAAAGTTTTTCAGTTTCCGACGTCGGATGAGCAAACTAAAATCACTTCGGGCAACACTAAGGACTATAGTCAGTTGCATCGATTGGGGAGATCATATTAGAACTGCACTGGTATCGTGGTTGATCGACCACGTTTTAGAAAATCCAGGCACTCGAACGAATGGAGCCAAATTCTTAATGGAGCTAGTCAGTGAATACGATGGACCAGAAGGGACAACGGTATTGCATTTAAACTTGGTCAGTTTTTAAAATACCTCAGTCCAATTCTAAAATGTTCATTAAGATTAAAATACAAAGGATTCTTTAAAAAAAATCGTCTTTCAGATTCGAGAGTTGGTCGACCTTACTGTAGCTAGTGAAGTCTGCGAGTTCATTGCTGATTTCCGACATTTCAATCGACAAGTAAATGCATCAGAACCCAGCTGGAGTATCGACGCTTTTGGTCTCGTCGATTTATTTGGGGAGGACAAATGGTGGGGCACACATGACCGGTATATTGTTTATCAAGGTGCTTGGGATGACTGGATTATTTCGGAATAACGTTCCTAATTGATATGTATTATTAGTGACTAATTTATTGTTCTATTGTACTATTGCCGCTTTATTATAAATATTTGCAGTGTTGAAATTGCAAAACTAACGGCATCCGTTTGATGTAGTTATATATATCTTACCTTTTTGACGAACCAATAAAGTTTCAACTTTAATTTATTATCCGCAGTCCCAAAAATCTCATAAGTTGAGGATGTGTTTTGAAAATAATGTTTACCTGTATACTGATGCAAATGTTTAATTATTTTTATTTATTATATATACACTTATAATAAATGTCTTCATACACGTATATTTTTTAAGATTAGGGGTAGTGATATGAATGTAAATTATTATTCAAGTATTTCTAAAATAAAAAGTTTTATCACATTATTTTGAAGATTGTTGATTTTTCACCAGTCTACCTACTCATAAAACAAGCTTTGAATTGATGTTCGGTAGTCCCTGCGTGTCCCAATTAAATAATTCCTTAGGTGTCTGAATAGGATTCTTGATTCTCAAAAGACTTGCTCGGGCAGCAAGCCTTTTCAGAATTCTAAAATCCCCCTCATTCATCGCGGTATCTTTTTTCACGATAGGTTCAGTAGAAGTGCCACTATACTCAACTCTGATATTAAAATCTATATTAATCAAATTTGTTTTATGCATGTAATGGGCACTTTCTTTATACCACTATATAACTTTTTAAAATATCCGCCAGTTGTGTTTTAAATTTAACAATTTCTGGCTGAAAAAAATTAATGACGAGGGTATCGAGATTGAGAAGCATCAAGACGATCCAACAAACGAAAAATTATTCAGAATTATTCGAAATTTTCAATATTTTTTAATCCTTTTTCATAATCTTTGAATAAGCAATGAAAGGTATAGGATGCAATATTTTTGAAACCTGGTCTTTTATTCTAATGATATGATATTTCAAACGTCAATTACCTATTACAAAAAATTACTATTTTTTTTACTTGTCTTCATTCTGAAAAATCAACAACCATAATTGTTGTATTTATAACTGTGTATTTATTGTCCTTTTGTACTAAAGACAATAAAAAACTAAGTCATGGTAAAAAAGGCACTGAGAAACATATTTTGCAAAATAAGTAACTTTTTTTGTGTCATTTTTTTGTTTGTATTAAAAATAAGTTTGAATATAAAATGAATTCACTTTTTAACTTTTTTCAATCTTTCTATATTCCGAATTATTTTCCATTTTTGGAGATGTATTTAAAATGTCTTCTGCGAATACTTCTGAATGCCTCTACATGCTAATTGGATTAATATATCTCCGTGTCAATTTCTACGCGCTAGATGAAGTAGTTTGGCGATTTCGACTATAAAATACAAGCTTGTGGAAACACTGGATAATTGTGTAGAAGTGAAATTTCGGTTCCAAAATAGAAGTTTAATTATATCTTTAAAATAATCCTGAGCTAATATAACCCACAGTGTATTAAAAAACATTCGTGAATTATTCTCCAGAGATTCAAAAAGTGAATTCAGAAGAACTCAAAATACAAATCTATTTGAATCGATTTTCGTTTGTTAGGATGTGTCATTATGTTACTATACTGACAGCAGAAAGGGAGTGATTTGTTTGTAAACAAAACCAACAAGATTATTTATGGGCTTTCCCACCATGGAAATATTTTCTTTCCATAATTATGAAGCATTCGTGGGTTTGTAGGTTCCGAAGAATTGACAATTTCTCACAAAATACTTCTAGAAGATCAGAATGCAAACTTTACTATCACAACAAGTATTCAGTAGGATTCAAAACATTCAAGTTAATGCTTCATTCGGAATATTGAAGAATTCGCGTTATAATTCATATGCAGAAGCATAGAAGACAATTCAATAACAAGATGGTCAATCCCAAACAATAGTTCAATAAATAGAATTCAAAGCCTAAAAGCGAATAATTTTCAATAAATCGGAATCGTTTTTTGTTTGCTGTCATCAGACATATATAATAGCATCTGATTATTGTCCCACAGAACTATTGAACTGTACTCTAAATTACAAAGTCGCAATTCTCTGAAAAATCTCAAATTCGTTAGTCATGTCTTTTATGTACATACCAAATGTATTTTGTAATAATTTATCGCCATGATTAATTCAGTTCTTCTAATAAAAATATTGATTCGAACCCAGATAACAAAACTGCAACATCTCTGCAACTAAGTCCGCAATTTGCCTACAACTTGCCGGCATTTTGCTGATTTCGGCAAATGGTATGCAAATTGCGGACTTAGTTGTAGATATGTTGCAGTTTTGCTATTTGGGAAGGTAACTTCCAGCAATTCGATCGACGTGTCCTTACTAAAAAAACCCAGGTGGATCCACGTGGTCTCGACCTGGTAGTTTTGCCCATTTGATCTGGTCGAGACCATGTGGGATTCTCACGTTTTTACGTAATGTTGACCAGGTGGTCATGACCTGATGGCAAAATTCTACATGGTCTTGACTCAGTCGAAAAACGTATTGGAGCAATGTCCACAAGGAGTTGTCCTTATGATAATTTGTAGTCAAGTCTTCGTAAAATCTTTACGTGGACATAGCCAAGTTAAAAGGGCATGACACTTGTAGTATAGGCAGGGAATCGCATATTTTGTTGTACTTATTTTGCCACCTGGTCAAAACTATGTAGAAACGCGAGAATCCCACATGGTCTCGGCCCGGTCAAATGGGCCAAAACTACCAATTTGACAGTAGGTGGAAAAACCCATATGGATTTTTTCAGTAGGGGTGTGTTCGATATCTATACGTTTACTGTTGATGTGAAATAATTACCCTAATGTTTGTATTACGTTACACCTACATATCATGAGTTGCCAAGAAAAAATATGCCGATATCGATTGCCGATATTTTGGTAGCAAATTGCGGACTTCTCAATAAACGAAAATCGATTGAAATGTACAGAAAATAATTGAGTGATCGAAGTTTGAATTCTATTCTATGAAGATGTATTGAACACTTCTCTCTCGAATATACATATACGAATACTCAAAAAAATCGAGAACCTCATGAGAATCTCATGAGAAATTGAAACAAGTGCCTTATAGTTGTCGTAAATATACATTATATACATCTATTAGTCATACAAGTATTGTACGGAATATGCAAAGTTTTATTACATGAAAGTAAATAATTTAATAAGTAGTTTTATGAGCATACAATCATGGATGTTTTGAGTTGAAATTTTGATGGAAATTACATAAAAATCTCAGCACTATCAGGTAAATTTTCATATAAACCGCAAATATTGTCGAATAGTATTTCCGAAACATAGTGCGAGTACTACACGACATTTATATGAAATTTACAAGTAACTTGTTTCAAATTCTCATATGATTCTCAGAAGAATCATACCTACAATTTTTCGCAGGTGTTGAATTTATTCCAATACTTCTTAGTATACTCAAAACAAGAATGAGTAATTTTTGTTGGTTGATGAAGGGATTCTAAATGTTTTTTTTTTAATTTCACAAGTTCGTCCCCCATTTATTAAAAAATGTACGTTTTGTTTAGTTTAATTTTTCTAATTTTCGCTATTTTTTTCAGGTAATTTATTAGCTTGAATTTATTCAAAAAAAAAGTTTACGGAACTAATTATCATTTATATAAAATTTATATAATTTTTATATAACTATTAAATCTAGTATTTGTAAAGTAACCTGATGTATGTCAAGTAGGTAACCGAATCAAAGCTGGTTTTCTTCATTTGTTCGAAAATCAGAAGTATGGCATTATGCACCAAACAAATACACCAATTTAAATTTAATTTCTCAGAACGAATGCAGACATAGACAATTTACTTTTTTGCTACAATTCAGTTTGCGTTTCAGATGATTTTCGTCGACAGATGGCGTTCGTAGGATATCGAAATTGTGTGTTTTCTCATATATTGAGTGTTTTCAAAATATGGACGATTTTTTTTCGACAGATGGTGTTCGTCCTGCTTAAACATTCCCATTCAAACCGATTACACATATAAAAATGGATTTTAATCGTTAATGCGAGACTCTAAATCACCGATGGTTTCCTATTAACTGACTCTTACCGTATTTAATGAGTGGTTAGCCTACAAAATGAAATAATAAACTGCTTGAACAGGAATAGGATTCAATAGAAAACGTATTCACACCATCATCATGTCGAATTGAATGGGATTCTGCTGGTAACAACATGAGTTTAATGGGGTTTAACGGGATTAGATTCCACAAGCGTCCATTTAATTCTTGAATAGGGACTTTCCTATTAAATCTATTGAACATTCGAGTAAATCTCATTGATTCTGAATCTAGGAATTTTCCGATTCATTCCGATTGGATTGTTACTCTTAAAATCACTATAAAACCTATTAGTTTCGGAAGGACGAATTTTCCAATTAATTCCTATTGATTAATTAGTATTTTCTTCCTCTTTAATTTTTCTTAAGTGAAATATCTCTTCAAATGTTTCTTTAAATATCAAAGTGACGAGGTATTAAAAAAAAAGTTCAAATGACGTTTCGGTTATGAATTTTATCCCTCTTCAGAATATTTTATTCTAAAAAATTATGAGAATTTTACAAAAATTATAAACAAAATTCGTTTTTACAATAAATTTGACATAACTAATTAACCAGAATAAAAAAATTACATACATAAAAAAATCGGTAAATGTTTGACAAAATATATACATAAATTAACAAAAAAAAAATTTTAAATTTGAAATTTTCAGTTCTTTTAAAACCTTCTGTTAAGTCAATTTTTAAAAAATAATTATATTTGTTCCATCTTACCTTAGGTTATTGTTGTTATTTTCATTTTATTGAATACTGGATGTTATGGAGTACTCTATAAAAATAAAATGCGTTTTATGAGTATTCAATACTCATTGTCAGTAAGATTTCACTATATATTATTTTTGAATTAGAAATTACCTATACTACTCTAACACTGCTTTTGAACTTTGTGTATGATTTTGACAAAAGTAGTTAGAAGACTGAAAACTTCTTACAACATTTAACTTTTACAATAGCGTTTTGTTTTGATTTTTGTATTGAGATTCTTATAACTTTATTATCGCTAAGTAAACATCTGGTAAATTTGATTTTTCAAATCGAATATTAACTGATTTTTCATTTTTTTTTTATTTTGATTTTATTAATTCCTATTGAACTCGCACTTTCGAATTCCGATTAAATCTTATTAATTCTGGAACTAGGAATTAATAATGAATCACATTAATTCTTGAACTAGGGATTTTCCCATTAAATCCCATTGAACTTTCCCTTTCAAATTCTGACTAAATCTAATTAATTCTTCTTGATAGAAATCTATCCATTTTTTTCTTACACTATCCATTTCCCCTATACCTTTAACATAGTAAATATGTAAACTGTCTAATATTTACCCAATGAATGGGTTGAATTCGACTAGGGCTGGAACTCGAAATTTTCCGATAAATTCGGATAGGCTAGTTGTTTACAAAATCAGACCGAAACTCATTAATCTTTGAACTAATTATTTTTTCGTTGAATCCCACTGAACTCTCTGTCTCAAAATCTGATTAATTCTCACTGACTCCGGGACTGGGAATTTGCCAATCAAATCTCATTGAACTGCTACTCTAAAAATTGGATTCAAACCCATTGGTCCCAGAATTAAGGAGAAATTTACCCATTAAATTCCATTGAATTCTCCCTTTCAAAATCTGATAGGAACTCAGTGACGTTATAACTAAGAATTCTCTGATAAAATCCTATTATGCTACTGATTAAGTCTTATTCATTCTTGACATCCTCTACATTCTGGTTGAATCTCATTTATATTTAATAAGCTTCCCTCTGCTATTTTTTATTGAACTCGCATTCCTATTTAAATCTTATTAAATCTCATTAGTTTTCAATGGGATGAATGTTTGCTTCTCATTGACACGATTCAATCCCATTAAATTCTAATGGGTTTCAGTCGGTTTTTATTAGTCTATTTTTTTTAAGCGCAATCAGCGAGACTTTTGTTTAAATTTCTTAAAATTTGCTTTTTACCTAGAAATTTTATGTTAGGGTACTAAACACCACATTTGTTATCGTTTTCGTTATCTGTTGTCGCAGCCGGACGCTATACTGTTTAAATTATTGTAATTAATTCGTAGCTTTTATCTTCGCGTTAGATTTTAAGAACCGCTAGATTTATAAGTATTATATGTAATTGTTATTATGTAAATGCAATCATATGTAGTCCGGAACTCACCCTTCATGGGACTTTGTTCCCCATATATAAGGTTTCAATAAACTAACTAAGTATTGGTCTTAAGGATGTTTAAGGGGGTTCTAAAGTGGCCCGCTGGTAAGGTCGGAATTGTTACTAAAAACCGTAAATTAAATATGAAATAAAATTTTCAAAATTTGGGCTCTGTTCTAACTACTACAGATGATTCTCTATAATATACAAAATACATTAATTGAGAACGCGCCGTAAATTTTCGGAAATAAATAAAAATGACTTATTTAATAAGTCATTTTTATTTATTTCCGAAAATTCTTTGTAAGTTATGAATTAATTTCATTGCCATTTTTTACTATATCGTCTATAGTAATTAGAATTGTCCTTACGAAGCCCGAATTTTGAAAAATCGATTCAATTATTTTTTATCTACGATTTTTTGGTAAAAATTCGTACTTTATCTGCCGAGCACTTTAAACCCCTCTTAATGGGAATGTTTCGACATTATGTGTTTTCCCATGTGTTTCCAAAATAGCGACGATTTTTTCGACAGATGGTGTTCACAGCAATTCGTGGAATGATAGAGTTGACAGCTGTAAAGAAATAAAAATAAACAATATTAATACCTTTGAATTATTAATTATTACTAGTTTTACTGTTTATTTTAGTAAATCAACCTATGATCATATACAAAAATTTAATATTTCCTAAACAGTGTTGTTATAAAGATTATTCTGGGCAATTTATTTTCAGGGCATTTAACAAGAAATCTAATTTTTTGCAATTTCCAATCCAACATTATTGTCTTAAAATTCGTTTTAAACAATTAATTTATTGCAATGCTTATTTAACAAATTCACAATTAAAGCTTAGGTTTAAATTAAAAAAAAAGCAGGGTTGGTTAGTAGGAAATTAAGAAGTTAAGAGTGAAGTTAAAATGATAATTAATATTAACTTAACTTATTGTTAATTACTTTTTAGATCGTTAACTTTTAAATTAACTTTTTAACTTTTAACTTAACTTAATTAAGTTTACATTTAACTTTTAATTTTTTAACTTTTTAACTTTTATCTTATAACTTTCAACTTTTCGCTTTTAACTTTTTAGCTTTTAACCTTTTAACTTTTAACTTCTTAATTTTTTAACTTTTTAACTTTTATCTTATAACTTTCAACTTTTAGCTTTTAACCTTTTAACTTTTAACTTCTTAAGTTTTAAATTTTTAACTTTTAACTTTTAACTTAACTTAATTAAGTTTACTTTTAACTTTTAAGTTTTAACTTTTTAACTTTTTAACTTTTTAACTTGTAACTTCTTAACTTTTATTTTATAACTTTTTAACTTTTAACTTTTTAGCTTTTAACCTTTTAACTTTTAACTTCTAAAGTTTAAAATTTTTAACTTTTAAGTTTTAACTTTTTAACTTTTTAACTTGTAACTTCTTAACTTTTATTTTATAACTTTTTAACTTTTAACTTTTATCTTATAACTTTTAACTTTTTAGCTTTTAACCTTTGAACTTTTTAGCTTTTAACCTTTGAACTTTTAACTTCTTAAGTTTAAAATTTTTAACTTTTAACTTTTAACTTAACTTAATTAAGATTACTTTTAACTTTTAAGTTTTAACTTTTAAAATTTAAATTTTAACTTTTTAGCTTTTAACCTTTTAACTTTTAACTTAACTTAATTACGTTTACTTTTAACTTTTTAACTGTTAAGTTTTAACTTTTAACCTAACTTAATTAAGTCTACTTTCAACTTTTAAGTTTTTACTTTTAAATTTTAACTTTTTAGCTTTTAACATTTTAACTTCTAACTTAACTTAATTACGTTTACTTTTAACTTTTTCACTATTAAGTTTTTACTTTTAACCTAACTTAATTAAGTTTACTTTTAACTTTTAACTTTTATCTTATAACTTTTAACTTTTTAAGTTTTAGCTTTTAACTTTTTAGCTTTTAACCTTTTAACTTTTAACTAACCTTAATTAAGTTTACTTTTAACTTTTTGACTTTTTAACGTTTCTCTTTCTAACTTTTAACTTAACTTAATTACGTTTACTTTTAACTTTGTAACTGTTAAGTTTTAACTTTTAACCTAACTTAATTAAGTTTACTTTTAACTTTTATCTTATAACTTTTAACATTTTAACTTTTAACTTTTATCTTATAACTTTTAAATTTTGACTTTTTAACTTTCAACTTTTATCTTATAACTTTTAACTTTTTAACTTTTAGCTTTTAACTTTTTAATTTTTTAACTTTTATCTTATATAACTTTTAACTTTTTAACTTTTAACTTTTAACTTTTAACCTAACTTAATTCAATTTACTTTTAACTATTTTATCTTATAACTTTTAACATTTAAACTTTTAACTTTTATCTTATAAATTTTAAATTTTAACTTTTCACTTTGAACTTTTATCTTAACTTAATTAATTTTACTTTTAACTTTTAAGTTTTAACTTTTTAACTTTTCTCTTTCTAATTTTTAACTTAACTTATTTAAGTTTACTTGTAACTTTTATCTTATAACTTTTAACTTTTAACTTTTTAGCTTTTAACATTTTAACTTTTAACTTAGCGCAATTAAGTTTATTTTTAACATTTTAACTTTTAAGTTTTAACTTTTATCTTATAACTTTTAACATTTTAACTTTTAGCTTTTAACTTTTTACTTTTTTAACTTTCAACTATTATCTTATAAATTTTAACTTTTAACTTTCTAACTTTTAACTGAACTTAGTTATTTTTTGTACACTTAACTCTAACTTAATGAAGTTAAAAAAAAAGATAACACACCCAACCCTGAAAAAAGCATTGAATAGAGACAAAAATAGCCGATAAAAATATATTTGGACTTGATTCGTCTATATTGTACAGCACAAAACACATCAAAATAATCCCGATATTTTTTAACAAATTCGTTTATAAATATATCTTCTCTTAAAAGTTACAGCAAGTTTGAAAACGTTTTTTTTTTTAAACTGATTTGTAAAAGTTAATTCTCTAATAGAGGTTAGAATCATTCAAAAATTGTTGTAATAATGTAATCATCTTTTTTTTACCAAATCACTCAAATCTAAAAAATACTTTTAATGATTTATAAAAATTTTTTATACTCCAAGAATTTAACAGACCTAATGGCATCCCACGTGGATTTCATTAAAAATCGAACTACAAAAAGTTGCATGTGCGCAGAAGGCAGATTCGCAGTCGCAAAAAGAACGTAAAAAAGTTTTGAGGTTATGCACGTTTATTAGGAATATATGTCACGCACACGACATTAGATATTGTATATTGTTACGTAAATGGTGTAATAGGCCGGTTTACTCCAAATCCTATAAAACATCCCTAAAAATTTTATTATTACACAAATTAATAAATCTCATTTGTCTAAAAAGCAAAGAAAAGTTTAAAAAGAAGAACATGAGCAACATCGATGGGCTCGTAAAGGAGTCTAAGAAAACAGATAAGTTGGGACCGTTCAATGTCACGGATTGTGCAGCAGAAGGTCTAGAGACAGCATTCTACGCTTATATATGTGGTAATTTCTTATATTAACTTATTTCATCATTTATAATTATCTTTTAAAACAAATGACATTTTTTTATCTATAATCGATCTTTAAAACTTTCTAATTATACATTCGCCTTCAATCGTCATTGACAAATTGTATTTTAATTTATATTTTACACGAGCAATACTTGTCATATTTCCCTACATTGTCAGGTCTGACGGGGATACCGTTGGTATTAAAAGGACTTGACAGGTATATTCCGACGCGTCTAGAATCAAAATTAGCATTCGGAGCAGTAACGGCAATGGGTATATCTTATTATTTTGGTTTTCGAACAAAAACAAAGTGTGAAGAGAATATGAAAGAAATGTACAAATCCCAACTTAGGAGTTAAAGAATTGACAATAACCTGTCATCACCATGCAGAGTATAAAGAAACTATTCTCGCTTGCAAAACGCAATTTTCATCTCAGAGATTTAAGGAAATGTCATTTTGTAGTATCTCGATGCACCCATAGTGTTGTAGTAGAAAGGGAAGATGACCCTTCGCAAACTGAATACGAAGAGATATCCAACGAGTATCTGGGTATAGTATCCGGGGGACACAGAGCGTTTGTAATTCAACCCTACGTAAAATGGGGTCAAAACAAACGTCGGAACACGACTCCGGAACTGCAATTGGACGAAGCAGTCGCTTTGATAAATACTTTGCCCAATTGGTCAGTGGTTGATAAAATATGCATTCCTCTGCTGACGTTACAAAGAAAAGAACTCTTCGGCAAAGGGCGTATGAAAGATTTAAAAGTTAGAATAAAAAGTAATAGAAATATCTCCGCTATATTTGTCAGTACTAACGTTTTAAAATACGTACAAATACAAGCGCTTCAAGAGATTTTCGGTTTACCAGTTTACGATCGTTATTCAATCGTTATTCAAATTTTTCGAGTACACGCAAAAAGTCAAGAAGCGAAACTTCAAGTGGCGATTGCAGAACTTCCGTACATTAATAAAAAGATGGGCGAACTCTGCGGTGCGATAAATTTATTTGAAAAACGAAAGATGATGTTGCAGGCACGAGAGAGTCGGTTGAAAGAAGCGTTACGAAAAGTCAAAGAACATCGTCAATTACTTCGTAGCAAACGAACTATTTGCGAATACCCAACCGTCGCTATTGTTGGTTACACAAATTGTGGGAAAACTTCGTTGATTAAATCGTTAACGGGGGATGAATCGTTGCAACCTAGAAATCAACTTTTCGCCACCCTCGACACAACAGCCCATCAAGGAGTGTTGCCGAGTGGAATGAAAGTACTTTATATGGATACAATCGGTTTTATACAAGACGTTCCAGAAACTTTAATCGAACCTTTCGTCGCTACATTGGAAGATGCAATGATTGCGGTAAGTATCTGCATTACGATAGATTTAAATAATTATTTACAACGATGACATTGTAGGACGTAATAGTGCACATTTATGATGCTAGTCATCCAGACATGGAAGCTCAAATCGATCATGTTAGGAAAACAATAACATCCCTCGTCAATGGTCAAAAAGTGATTTTAGAAGTTGCTAATAAATGTGATTTGATAAATCCTGGAAGTTTGCCAGAAGATACTTTAGGAATTTCAGCCGTTAAGTTAACAGGTAAGAAATTAAACGTTAAATCCATAATTTGGTATTAAAATTAAAATGTTTTTTTAGGTATAGATATATTAAGACAACAGATAGAAAAAGATTTATTGGCTGCAACTGGACGTTCTGTGTTAAAAATGCGTGTTCGATCAGGAAGTCGAGAAGCAGCGTGGCTCTACAAAGAAACGACAGTAACGAATGCAGAAGCAGACCCGGATGATCCCCAGTTAATGATAATGTATGTTATCATCACAGAGGTTCAAATGTACAGATTCCGAAGATTTTTGAAGTCGTGAAACAAACGTTCACAATTTTATACTTTTCTTCGCTACATTTGAGAGATTTTAAATGTATACTACAAAACGTAAGAAATACTTTTCAATAGATTTGTAGAAATGGAAGTAAAAGTTAATTGAATATTGTGAGAGTTCTTTTTTATTTAAATCTTATAATTTTACTGAAAAAATGTTTAATTTTCATTCGAATACGTTGATTTTTTCAAAAATTGTGGTTTAGTAGTAGTTTGTAATTGCATTTGAAATATTCATGTATAAATTATTCATTCGTGTATATATTTGTAAATATTGATAATAAAAAGACTTTGTCTTCATTATGTTTAGAAAATGTTTATTTCAGGATGCTAAAGATTTGTTGTAAAAATATATAAAGAAATTAAAAATGAACTTCGAATAATTTAAATTAATATCGAATCAAATTTTACTACATTTAAATTGGACAATCGTAACATAAGAACAAAATTGGTACAGCGATTTATTTATTTCATTAATAAATGGGTTTAATGCCCATAACTACAAGTTAATACAAACATATGATAAAAACAAGATAACTATAGAAAATAACAATAATATACTAGTATTGTTTAAAAATATATTTAATTTTTATTATCACAGAATTGAGTTGAAGATTTTGAAGGTCTTGTAGATTTAATTTTCTTTAACGATGAATTTCACTAGGTTACACAGTCTAAATATTGGTGCATTTGCAATCTAGTTGCTTGCAGGTACTGGTAAATCAAATATATTTGAAAGTCATAAAGTATAATTGGGTGCGGTGTCGTAATTCCAAATTTCTTGCCGACTGGTTAATAATTATGATCGGTAAAATCCATTGGATTCCCAGATTTATAAGCCAGATACCTTAAAAACTTGTGTTGGATTCTTTCCAATTTGTTTGAATGAACCGCATAGTTAGGAGACCAAATGATAGAGCCGTAGAATAAAATTGGTTTAACTAAGGTGTTATAAAGTTGTATTGTAGAGTTTACTAGTTTAAAATCCTTATTATAGATATATTTTATAAATCTATAAGAAAAGGTCCAAATTTTATACTAACTTTTTAACTTTTAACTTAACTTAATTAAGTTTGCTTTTAACTTTTAACTTCTTAACTTTTAACTTTTTAACTTTTAACTTTTAAGTTGTTACTTTTAACTTAACTTAATTAAGTTTACTTTTAACTTTTAGCTTTTAACTTTTTAACTTTTAACTTAACTTAATTAAGTTTTCTTTTAATATATAATTTGATAATAATTATGATCGGTAAAATCCATTGAATTCCCAGATTTATAAGCCAGATACCTTAAAAACTTGTGTTGGATTTTTTCCAATTCGTTTGAATGAACCGCATAGTTAGGAGACCAAAGGACAGAGCCGCAGATTAAAATTGGTTTAACTAAGGTGTTATAAAGTTGTATCATAGAGTTTGCTAGTTTAAAATCCTTATTATAGATATATTATTTTTTAAATTTCTAATGTTTCAATTGCGATGGTCCAAATTTTATACTAAATTATAGTTAAGAGACAAATCTTAAACTACATTTAATGTAATTTAATAACTTTTAAGTTTTATACTTAATACAAACTCTGAATAATAATGTAAATTATTGTTTACTTTTTTATTTAATCTGGTAAGTACAAGTATTACTTTGGAAACAAACGTCAATCATTAAGTTTCCTACAGACGACATTTCAGTAAGATCGGTGGTGAATCGATGATGCTAGCATATACGAATGACTGGAGAAATTATTTTTCGAATACTCATAATAATAAATATTTTATCTTACTGCTCCATTTCAATAGTATATTAATAGTAATATTAACAATAATTTATGATTGAAATATTATTGAATAGTAAAAAAATCGATTCTACCCCTAAATATCACAGGACAAAATACTATTAGCCAAAATATGACGCTAAAATATATTCCAAAATATTATTTAAATAAAATATTATTGTATAAAATATTAAGAAAATATATTATTTCTCCGAAATGTACATAAATTTTTCAAGCAAAATGAATTTATATTTACTGTACATTCACAGTTTACTACATTAAACAAATTATACATACACGTTATGAGCTATAGCACGCACATATTTAAAAAAAATCACAATTAGAATCCCAAAACTTCACTACTACATTCATACGAGCATCATAATCAACATATTTCTTTCATTTCCGACAAGACAACACGACCAGCGTTCAGTTGTTCCAAAATGATCTCTGTGGAAGACTGTTCGACATTAATAAATCGTCCTACACGTTGATGGAAAGCATTATGCCAACCTTCCATGAGATTATTTCTAAATAGTATTCAATTTCAAGGAATTTCGATATAATAAATATATACAATATCATCAAATTCTTTCGTATTTGCGAGTAGTATCACAAAATGAACAGTTAAAAATATAAGTGTCTGAATAATATTTTTGATTATGAAGAAAAAATAAATATTTTTATAGGGCGATATTTTCCTATTTGTAACGCTTGGAGTCTCCATCAACTAGCATCGACTCGTCTTATCATAATCTCATTTTCTATTAAGCATTTGACTTATTTTGACGCATTGTTACTTCGCTATCATATAAAACAAAATTTTGATGTTTGTAAAGTGTTTTTTTCACTTAGTGTTTTGGTCATTTTTACAACATTTTTCGAAGAACCAAGTCAGGAAAATATATTTATAATATTCTTGGAACTATAAGCTTTTGACGCATATAAGAGTTTTTGATGAAATTTGCATTGTGTTACTTATACGCCGACATTTTGTAAAAATGAGCATTCGGAGTATTATTGGACACTTCTGTGATTTGGACACTAATACGGAGGAAAATACTGATTTCTGCATAATTTGCATGAAAAAATATGCCCGAGAAAGAAAATCGCCAACACGTAGCTCGTTATATCGTTTGGTTTCGAGGTGTTCTCTTGATTTGTGTCGGAGCAAACCGGAACACTTTCACGTGCCTTCCTTTATTTTATTCATTCATTATAATATAGATATTTTTTCGGTTTTATTAACAAATAAACGTTTTTCAGCAATAATTTTCATTTTTTTTTTATCGATTCACAAGACTGTCCAATAATACCCCAAGATTTTTTAAAATCTCGAAAACCAGTTTTTTGCGCCAGCTGATACAGAGTGTACAATTTTAAACAATTAGGTCAAATTGCTAGTACCAAATGAAAGGTTATTTATCGAACCACAAAATCAAGCTTTGAAATTTTGAGAAAAAGCAATTTTTTTTAGAGTTTCTGCACGAAATAAAAATGTGTCCAAGAATACCCCGACCTCCCCTACATAATATTTTTCAATATAATATTTTTGATTGTAATGTTTTGTCAAAATAATATTTTAGCATAATATTTTATCTAATAATATTTTGTGCTGCCATTTAGGAACGAAACCAAGAAATCGTAAGATAGATGAAGAGTATTATTTAACGTTAACACTAGTTTTTGTTTGTTGACAGTATATAATAATATCTGCTATTGGCCAATAACATTTACTCACTATGTTAGTCAAAAACAGTATCGTAACTGTTTACGAACCAGCAATATTCTATGATTTTTCAACACTTGATAATTTTATGGTGTCAATTCGATCATTAAGTAATTTCGTGACTAGTAACTATACTCATCGTTTCAATTGGATTTAAGATATTTATCGTGTATACACCCATATAATGTCTATTGCAAAATACATACAGGGTGATCCTTTTGTCTATGCCAACCAGCTAATAGTGGATTCCTGAGTTGATTCTAAGTAACTTTTTCCTGTACCAAAATTGGATCTGAACCTCAGAGTTTAAGTGAAGAGCCATTGAAATTTAGAAAAAAAAAATTACATTTTTTGCAATAAGTCGGCTTCTTTTCAAGTTATTGCAATGAATGAGGGCTCATTTTCAAGCTTTTTTAAGTCCTACAATTCATTCTGGAGAACATTTGTCCTGCCGTGAATATTTCTGAAGTTATGTCCTCGAAAATGGTAAAAAATGCCAATTTTTTCGGTTTTTCGCATCTAATTCAATTCGCAAAATAGCGAACGAAATGTCAAACTGGAAAAAGTTGTAGAGCTTGAAAAGACGAAGAATTTACCCCTTCATATGTTCGTTTTTAATGAAAATTGAGTCCGCGGGAACACTTTTAATGTCGTAGAATTGACGAAAAACGCGTTTGGTACTGACGATGTCGGTTTGTCACCACTTCTACGACATTAAAAGTGTTCCCTCAAAACGAACATATGAGGGGGCAAATTCTTCGTCTTCTCAAGCTCTACAATTTTTTTTGGTTTAACATTTCGTTAGCTATTTTGTGAAATGAGTTAGATGCGAAAAACCGCAAAAATTTGGCCTTTTTTTACCATTTTCGAGGACATAACTTCAGAAATATTCACCGCAGGACAAATGTTCTAGGAATGAATTGTAGGGCTTCAAAAAAGCTTGATAATGAGCCCTCATTCATTGCAATAACTTGAAAAGAAGCCGAGTTATTGCAAAAAAAAAGTATTTTTTTTCCTAAATTTCAATGGCGCTTCACTTAAATTTTGAGCCTGATATCCAATTTTGGTACTGGAAAAAGTTACTTAGAATCAACTTAGGAATCCACTATTAGCCTGTTGGCATAGACAAAAGGATCACCCTGTATATTGAACAATAGATATCCAGACTGTACAAGAATATCTCAGTAGTCCCTCAGTAAATTCAGTTTTTGAATATTATTAGTCAATTATAGAAATTTTAGAAAGGTACACTTGCTAAGCAACGTCTATAAAAGTTTAATAAAATAATAATAAAATCTTCTTATCCGTATTGTGTTTTCCTTAATTGGAAAGATTTGTATGAAATTGGTTTCTTTTTGGAATACATGAAAAATAAAAAAAACAGGTGTTAAACTATGAGTTTTAGACGTCTCGACCTTATGTTAAGGTCCTCTTCAGAAATTTTATTTTTCTAAAATATAATACATAATAAAATCAATTAAGTGAAATAAAGGTTAGGTGGTACAATATTTATAGATGAATGATTTAATACTGAAATGACGTTATATTTAATTCGTCGGAATACAATTATATTATATTTTTTGATGTCGAAATTCTATTTGTTATTTAAACTTCATAAGAAGAGACAGATGAAAGAGCAAGAAGAAAAATTGTATATGAGTTTGAATAAATTCTATAATAAACTTTATTTTTTATTCACCTTAGTGGCAAATCCCCTAGATGTTCGTCAGGGTCGTCTTGTTTGTTTTTCTTGAAACAAATTTTTTAGAACTATTTAAATCGGTGTGAATGGATCTATAAATCAAGAAAATATAATTTGTAAGTCACAGTAACTTAGTAAATGAAAAAATACAGAATTTCGTTTATAATTTTACCGAACTGTATTGTCGACTAACTAACTGATTATAGTTTAATTGTTTCATCATCTGATTATAGTTTCATCCCAGTTCAACAATTTTTTGCATTTATATCCTCCATTTTGGATCCACTATTTTGAATTTTGCAATTTTTAGTTCATAATTAAAATCGGAGACTTTCAGAACCTTCTAGTACCGAGTTTCATAAAAATCCAGGCATTTGCGGAATTCGAGCCCTCATATTGGATCTGCCATTTTGAATTTGGAAAATGTGACGACAGATTTGTCATCAGTGATCTATATAAACCCTACATATAAATGTTTGCTAAAATTGAAAAATATTGTTTAGTTTCGTCCGCCATGTTGTAATTTGGAAAATCTAGTAAGAGATTCCTAAACAGCGACCAAAAATATCACAATATACTAAAATTTATCGAAATGTGATCAAAATACATTGTTGTACCTGAAAGAATTTGAAATAGCCTAAATTTGTCAGCTTCGAGCCGTCATACTAGACGTCGCCATCTTGAATTTCAAAATGTCACCCTCCCATTTTTAAGACGAGGACGCAAAATTTTTAGTATCCAGACCATTTTTTATCCTATTTTGGTGCGAAAATATCAATCGAAGAACACTTTTTAGTGAAAAAATCATGAAATTATGAAAAAGTAATTTCTTTTAAATAAACAAATATAACTTCTTTTGTTTCTATTTTTAAAGAATTCTGATGACAGGTTCTGAACGATCACAAATGTTCACGTCAGCTATTCCGAATTTTTTTAGGACAGATTTAATGCAAAACAGCCTCTGAAAATCATTCAGAAAATGCGGAGGTTTGGACGTTCAAGGTTTAAACAACAATTTCCAAAATCACAACTTTTTAGATGGTCATACATCATTCAAAATCCAAAACCTAAATAGTTTTAATACATTCAATATTGTTTCGTTTCCAGGATTATCAAGAAAGTAAATTATATTCAAACAATCATTTTTCGTTTTTTGGGTTAGTAATTCCTGACTTATATTAGTAATTTTTGTATTTATTTTTTGCTTAGCCACTCTGTTTTAAATGAAGTACAACGATATAATAAATTCCTAAAAATAAAAAGAGGTAAGTGAGGATCATTTTAAAAATGAAGCAGCATCCAACAAAAATTTAATTGCTTCGAAAGTAATTAACGAAATGGGCAAGTGTGGGAATTTTGTACGCTCGTTTAGTTGACGAAGCAACATTTCGCTACGTTATGGAGGAAAACTCCATTCAACAGCTTGTAAATTACCTAGTCTTTGAGTTGGCACATTTGAGCTGTTATTATTTAGGCTCTGAACTGTTCTGTTGCGGTTCCAAGTTTGCGGCGGACTCTTCGCTAAAAGCATCGCCAATATCAACATCAAAGACAAGACCGAGTTTCCCCACATAGGTATACTTTCAGCTGTCCTGTACAGGAATGCTTCGACGTCCATGGGCAGTGCTTCGTATGCAAGAAGATCGTCAGTGGAGTTTATTGCTCAGTGCATCTTTGAAAGGTAATTTACTATCTCAGCTCGTAACATTGTTATAAATTACAATTCAGTCGTCCGAGATTTGACAGTAAATATTAAGTACTGGTCAATTTTACGCCGATAATGAGGTTTAACTAACAATATTAGGAATACACCCTAGAATACCGTAAATTACAAAGGTAATTTTCAAAAATTCTGCCTCTGTAAGCGCCAAACTCAAAATATCTCTGAAATTAATCCTGAAAACTACAAAACTCCTATTATCTTTGTTGTAACTTTTCATTTTTCATACTTGGCAAAATCGGATTGCAGTTTGGGTGCGGGTCGAAAAATCGACAAATCAAAAAGCCGACAGGTCAAAAAACCGACAGTAATAAAGCCGGCAGTCAAAAAACCGAAAAATAAAAAAAAAATAGACACATTGACAAATGGACAGCCATTTTTTGAAGTGTCGGTATTTTGACTCTCAGCTTTTCGACTGTCGGCGTGATGATGGTCGGTTTTTTTGACCTGTCGGCTTTTTGATTTGTCGGTTTTTCGACCCACATCCTGCCGTTTTTATGAACGCTACTGCTTACGAGTGTTCGCCAGAAAAGTAGTTATCAAGTGCCCACTTCTTTCCAGTGGTGCGATTTAAAAACGAGTTTATGCATTACTGTTTTTGAAATCGCTAATTACAGTAGTGTCCTGGTATATTTACCTGCTCAATTCTTCGGCCTCCCCTCCCGTCTCGTTATATTTACCACCGCTTCTCCTACTTCCCTCAGTCGCTTTACGTCACATCAGGCCCTTCCTGAGACTCCAGCCCTCAAGGTGGGGGGAAAAAGTGACTATCGACAGGTAAATATAACGAGACAGGTCCGGGCAAATATGTCGGGACATAAATATCTCGAGACAAAATTATACCGGGACTCAACTGTATAAATCTGATGTTAAAATTTCAAAACTAAAAATGGAGAATCTAATATATTGGATTAATTTTTCAATTTTTGTCGATAATAAATTCATAAAAATTACCATGTAAGGGATTTTGGGGAGCAGATAAAGATTTTTAAGTTAATATTTCAAAATTTAACACGACGGCTCCAATTGAATTTTCATAAAAATTGCTATCTGGGAGATTTTTATAGCAGCTATACACTGAGAGAAATTTTATTGTAAATCTGCAAAAATACTAATATATTCAAATTGAAAAGCGTCCATAAATTACAAAAAAAAATGTTTGCTGCGCAACGCCATTTTGAGGTAGTTGCAATGAAGTAAGATTCAAAACTAAAATTCGGTCTTAAAATTCAAATACTGTATCCACCTTAATACATAATTTCACCAGAATCCCAACATTCTGAGAGTTGAAAACAAAAAAACGTATAGGCATAAATATTATTAAATTTGTTGGTAATGTTTTTCAAATTCGAGGACATGTTGGAATTCCGGATGGCTGAAACTCAACTTTGACCAACGAATCTTCATGAGGGACCTCGAAAATAGTAGGATAAGTACCTTTCCAATTTTCTCTTTGTTTTTGATAAAAAATGCATGATTAAAATTGAATCTAAAAAAACGTAATTTCAGGCGTCAATTGAAAATTAACAATTGTTAATTTCGACAATTGTTGGAAATAAGTAAAAATCCTTGATTTCAGAAAATTAAAAAAATTCATCCTCCATATAGGATCCGCCATTTGGGATTTTGAAAATTGGACCCCAGATATCCCTACACTTTCTATACAAGAAATTTATAGTTGTGACTGTATGTTACTCAAGTTTCTGGTAATCGGTATTATAATATACTTAATTTAAACATTTTTCCTTCATCTTTTTTTTTTAATTGTTTCCAATTTTTCTTGAACTCTTCAGTTATTATTCTTGTAGAGTTTCGGAATGATTATTGACAAGTTCTCAGACATTTACTATTAATTGAATCCTAATATTCCTCAAAATTTTCTCAAATCCTCAACATTCAGGAATTTCTACTGCATTCTTCCGTGTAGATATCGAGATTATGATAAATCCGTAAGTAATTATAAAATGTTATCTGTCACATAAAATCCCCTAAACTTTTGATGTTAGGAGAATATCATGACGTGATAAAGTAAATCGGACTTGAGATATTTCTTCAGCTACTTTTATTAAACATAATTGACCAGATCCGTTGAAAGTAAACTTTCTTCGATTTTAATAAACAAATTTTGAAAAAGACGTTTTTAAAATACAAAATCTTGATTGAGGAAATGTTTAGGCATTATGAAAGTTAGTATGCAGGTGTCGTTGATTACGAATCTTACATCACATTTAGAAAATTTAAAAACGATTTATTCAATATGGCGAATAAAAATGTTACAGAAATCTTTTAGTGAGATGATATCGGATACTAGGAATATTTTTGGGATCACTGATTAAGAGTCTGGCTATAAAAATTGAAAATCGAAATGGCGGGTTCAATATAGCAACTGAAATTCATTAATTTACATATTTGTAGGAAATTTTGTGCTCTAAAAAAATAAAACCTACAATTCATTTAATAATTATTGCTGCTGCTGTAATTTCATTATAAGAAATGCTTAAATAATTTTAATAATTAATAATTAGCAATAAACGAAGAAATGATCGATTCTCAAGAAAAATATCAAATTTCAGAAGGTGATGTTAAATAGGGTGACGAGACTATTCTACACATAACTTTTCAACACAAGTATGTTTTCACAAGACAACTTCATCACAAACATTTCATCATAACATTTTTCAACAAATGACCATTTCAACATAATATATTAAACATTTTAACAAAATAGATTAAGTTAGGTTATAAGGTTAGGTTAGGTTAGGTTAGGTTAGGTTAGGTTAGGTTAGGTTAGGTTAGGTTAGGTTAGATTTTTGTAGTATTTTGCGTGTATAATATATAATTGTTATTTTCAATTATTTTATTTAAATGCATTGTTTTTGGTTCGCGTTGAAATGATCATGTGATGAAATGTTTGTGTTGAAATGATTGTATGTTGAACTGTCGTATGTTGATTTTCTGTGATTAAATATCGTATGTTTAAAAGTGGTGTATTGTGCAGTCATGGTACCGTTAAATAGAGTAATTCGTTGTCAAATACTACCGTCTTTTACTGTTTTTGCTTCTGTTAAAACCTTCAAAATTACGTTCACCGATACTTCATTCAGAAAAAATTTATAGTAAATCACTTTCTTTAAAAATTAAACTTTTATTGATGGATCTGTCTATTGTTAAAAATATTGAACTATTTTTTGTGATGGAAATTCTAGTAGTAAATAAGAATAATATAATAAATGTAATTTTTTTTCTTTTCAGAAATAATCTGTTCCATGTCATCAGAAGTATTGGAAAGAGTAATATCTGTAAAATTACAAAATTCTAACTTTAAAGCATCGATCCTCCTACAAAATAACCTTAATATTAGCTAGAAATAAAAATAGTCAAATGCTCTTAACAATGCAAGTAAGAAGAACGCGCATGTTTCAACAAGATATTGATTGAATAAAATTGGAATGTTATTTACGAATATGAGAAATTTCATGTTTTCATTTACTTATTTGGTAATAAAAATTAGGACGCAAACATTATACGTACGAATATTTGAAATCTAAACAACATTAACCAAAAATAATAATTACAATGTCCCAACTAATTTCCATACTGAAGTAACACAGTCGATCGCTTATTGGATGCACGAACGCCGAGCTCACAAAGCCAAAACAACGATAATGTAGTACAGTGGCACAGATAATCAAAATATAGTTTTCGATCGACGAATATTGGAAATTTAATGAAGCGATATGACTTTACTAACTAATTTTTATTAATATTAATTATAGCAATATGTACCAATTAATGCAGTTACTTATTGAAGTTACTACAATTATTTTCTCACTTATTCCAAAATTTAGAAAGTGGTTCTACAAGCAATCTCAAGATATATTCTGACTTAGTTTTTAAGCTCCAGTTCCCAAGAGAATGTTACACAATGAGCGGTAAATTAATAATTAATATGGCAATTATCAAGAAAACCTGCACCAGGCAAATAATCTGCAAAAAATCCGTAACAAACGTAGCTTTCAACTTTAATTGATTTGTTTATGTCTTCAAGTACGATAGTCCAAAGTTCAACTATATGATATAACAGATATTTATTAAAAAATTGAATAATTGTGATTGAATTTCATTTCAATCACCAAAATATTAAATATTGAATTTGATGGATTCTTTTAATAATTAATCACTGTTAATCAATTAAGAAACGACAAAAAAACAGATATCTGAATTTTTATTCTAAATTTCCTCTTTATTACTGATTTATTATTAAGTTATTAATTTATTGATCTTCTTTAATGCAATTGGTATGGATTATTGTATCATAAATGATCAATAAAAGTTTGCGAGCCAAAATTTAGAGAACAAAATATCAAAATTACAATTAACAGATCTTAATTGACAATTGTTGGCCTGATTACAACATAATAAATTATACAATTTTTGTAATACACGTGAAGATAATAAATTTCTAAAAACAGTTATATATAAAAAGAGTTTCTGAAAAAACAAAAAATCTTTTTTCAAATCAAGGTATTACACTCTTCATAAATCTTTCAATATAAACTTTTTGAAGCTCACATTTTTCTTTATTTGGCAGGTAATCGAAATGTCACTCGGAGGTTTTTCGAATCACTGATTACGAGTATTACCATATTTTCAAAATGTTAGAGAATCCAAAATAGCGGAACAAAGTCGGAAAAAAGTTGCTTGATCGATATAAATATGGATTGTTTTTTTGTCAGGTTCGAAGATTACGTACATCACCTCAAATTACAAAAATTCAAAATGACGGATCAAAGATGGCGGACTGAATTAGGAAAATGTTGAGATATAAAAAATGAAGAAAAAAGAATAAAATTCTGATCAGCGACCTTAAAAATCCCATAAATGAAATTCTGTTCCAAGAACCTCAGGTTTGGAGAAAAATTAAAAAAAAAATTTCGAAAAAAAATTCTCTTGCCTGTCAATGTGGTTTAGCCGGCGTCAAACTGATTATACGTCATATTGGTAAGAATTTATGGTACAAATTTGAGAGAAAAAAAATGGGGGTTTTCGAGAAAATCTAATTTGTTTATTTACATTAAATCATCTCTCATTCTGTTAATTTTGCAGCTTTTTCAAAACTTCAAACGGAATTTTGAAGAGAACAAGGCCTCTGAAAATACCTAAGAAAAAAAATTGATTACATTAATTAGAAAAAAAATTAGGGGCAAAACAATGTTGTTTTAGTGTTTTTTTTTAAGTTTCACCTTTCAAAGTTCAAATCCAGATAACTTCGTTAAACAAAGTTTTTATGAAAAATAAAAAAATACGTGTCCCTTTATTTTTCACGGAGAATAACATATTTTAGGCTATATTAACTAATTCTACAACTTGAAGTAAGTTGACCTGCATGATTTGAAATGGATTCCGCCTAGAGATGTTTAATCAAACAAAATTTTATACTTAGGTGAAACAAAATTTCATTTGATGTTGATATACATATCAGAAATACTTAGAAAAGCAAGTATTTTTAAAAATTCTTATACTTTTCTGCCATTTTTAAAAAGGTAAACAATATACAGCTGAAAACAAAATTTTTTTTTTCGTGAACTACAACTATTTTGTTCACTTTTGTTCATAGTTTGGAAGGAATCGACATCCGTTATTGACTTGGAAAAAATTGATTAAAAAAAATGTTTCCAATTTTTTGATACTTTTTCAAATTAAATCCGCAATATTGCTTTTCTAAAGCAAAGAAATGCAATTTTGACCACTGGAATCGAAAGAATACATCCGAAAATAGTAAGATTAGTTGGTTCCGTTATAATCTTTTCTATTTTTCTATTCAGTACTGGGGCTCGAATGTGAGCTAATAATTCCGGGTGTCTTGGCGTTAATGGGTAAAGAACCAGAATTCAGTAATTTTTAAACTTGTAGAATGTCACATGTCACAAAGCATTCAAAGTATTTTAATTTTTACAATATGTCAGAGTGCGAAACGTGTCACAATGACACAATTTTCATACTGAACCTAGTACCACCTTCGTGTTAAGAACTATTCTCAAGTCGAGATCTGTTAAAGAAATCGATTTTTTATCAACTTGAAGTATGCATTATACTACATGCTAAACTGGTATTAAACTCTGCTCGCAATTTTCCGAGCATATACAAGGCATGTATGCAAAGTAAGGAGACTAAACGCGCGGCTTGAAAACTAACAACGCTCTAACCACGCGATAGCCGATTAAATATAGTTGATTACTATATTGCAAAGAAATTATTCATGTTTTATAAGGTAATTGTACAGTCGACGAAAATTTTATTTATTCATTGATTAACGAAGTATCATTTAACTGATGTTTATTTTATAAATGTGTATATTTTGAGATAATTATCAGAAAATGAATCTATTATAGCGGATCTGATTATAAGCTCATATTACTAATTTAATAGCGGATCGAATTAGTTTCAAATATTTGTTAAATTTCATTTCATTAACGGCTAACGATCGCAGGTTCTAATTACAAACACAAATGTTAGTATTTAATTATTATTTCAAATGCTTCAGAAATGCTTGACACAATTAGTATAGATTATTTATTCACGAATAGACGGAAAATGGAATAGTTAATTCAATTATTCGAAAAGAAATTAGTAAAAAAATGTGTCCCGGAATGAAATGTTTCGTAAAATATGATTGATCTAAGTGTATGAAATTCGTTGAGCATTTAATTTATTAATACAGGATACATAACTTTAATATAATTATATAATAATGCCATTATCTTTTGACTACACGTGGATAATTTAATAATCACAAAAATTCAACTAAAAGATAGATCGTCAATTTCTGTACCATTTCTTTAAACGGCTTTATAAAATAAGTTATGCTAATTGTATTTTAATACAAACAAAGCTTTTTATGAAATTTTTAAAATAAAAATGTTGAAATTAAAAATGTTGAAAATACTAAACCTGATTCTAATTTTTTAGTTATGTTACTATGATTTTATTTATGTATGAACTGACTTTATTTAGACTTTAAATTTTCGTAACATGAAATAAGCGACTTGCAATCATGCGTTACTTTGTCCCTATATTTTTAATTGAAATATTTCGTTCGAAGGTACAAATTGCATTCTCGATATCCCCGCCTTTAATATTGGGTATTTATTTAAATTAATATAATGTAAATACCTTTTTTAGTGAAGCTTATAGAAGATTTCATTTTCAATTGAAATAAAGATTCATCGAATATTTGATTTCATTTAATTATTACTGTATTGTCATTCGAATCAAATCGATTAGATCAATGTCGTCACCACGTTCGTGCAATTAAACTTAAAAAATTATTCCACTCTATATTTCTGCACTGCAAACAATTCAGATTCTCGATATTTCAATAAAATTTAATTATAGATTTCGTGTTTGATTATTGAATGCTATAGTGAATTAATTATAAATTTTTTTTTAACGTGTAGATCAAAGACGGTAAGTGAATGAACTTTTCGGGTTAAAAATCAAAATCCGATTTCTTATCGATCTTATGTTGCATTGAATAAATTGTTTTGGATTAAATTAGCAATGTGATGGTTCGCTTTGCTCGCGCTAACTTCGCACTCGTGGAATATCGGTAATTGCACCCTTGTTACATAATATACCAGTTCTATTATATTACATTATTCGACGTTAAACACTGATTTAATTACATGTTAAAATGTGGTGTGTAAAGTCGAACTTTAGGCACTCGTATCGAAAACTACTATTTTGTTATATTAAGCGTAAAATTCGAGCGCCAGAGTATCACTTTATGCACTTCGATAAATTGGACAATCATCCCATACAACACATATTTCTTAAAGAGGTCGTCCAGAACTCAGTCCAAAAATATCTCCAAAAAGAACTCCTGAAGAGGTTTTAATTATGATAATCTATAAAACGAGCTCTTAAAGATGTCTTACTTAGGAGTTCTTAAAATCGTAATTTCGAAGAGGTCTTGTGTTTGAGGTCTTAAATCTATCTCGTTTTGGACCAAATCTCTTTTAGTATAGAGATTCCCATTGTTGAGATCTGTGTTTCTTCCAGATACACTAGGTGGCGAATGAATCCAAAAATGAGATCGCGCGATATTTATTTCATATGCAGACCGATAGATTATAAGCTGTGCTGACCAAATAAGCGCCTTTGCGATATTTAGCCAGTGTTATAACAGTTTTGTATTATTATTGCATGATCCCATTCTATTGAATGTAATCACCATCTAATATATAAATATACAAACGGTAAAAATGAACTCAGGTAAAAAGTAGATAAATTAATAATTAAGGTACAAAAATAGAATCTACAATTTTCAGAAATTTGCTTTTCATTTATATTATTTATTTTATATGTTAAAGCTCTCAAATAAGACTTCTTTTCTGAGACCTCATATTTGAGAGGTCTTGTAGAGCTCTTAAAATCGACGCATAAGTCTTAAAGATTACTTTAAATTTTTAAGACTTCTTAAAGAGCTCTTCAATATGTCTTTTTGCTTTTTGGGATATATAAAAGTATATTTTGAATCACTTGACATGAAATTGCTTTTGGATAATCAAATTTTACGAAAATGCTAAACTTATACTGAAAACTAGCAAGAATAATTAATTTAATGACAAATTGCACCATACACTAGAATACCTTAGGTACCCGTAAGTAAATTTTTTACAGTTAAATAATATAATTAATTTTGCACAATATTTTTATTGTGATATGATCCCCCGCGCAGAAAAAATAAGAATGGGAGAGACTATCTGATATATTTTGGGAGAGAGTATGGGCAAAACTACTGGCCAGTGTGTTGCATAGTCAATCCCAGTGTCTCGCCCAAAGACACCCCATAGTTTTGGACAAAGTATTGGAAAGGCTTGTTATGAAAGCCTATGAAAAAATTAGAAATACGGGTGGAAATAGTTTCGGACACAGTATGGGAGAAATCTAGGTCGTATCTGGATTAAAGAGGCAGAAGGCGATCACCCTAAAAAGATTGAGATAAAATAAAGAACAAACAACCCAAAAGAAACATCCTATAGTCCATTGAATAAAGTCCATTGAACAGTCCATCAAAATGATAAATAAAAAGCAAACACCATCATCGACATCAACGCAGAAGCCTTCGAATCCGTTCGATTTCGTTTGAATCCTATAGATATACAAGACAAGAATCATTCGGTTGTATAATGACATTATATTTTAGAAGAAACTACGAAACTTTGTTTTGATTCCATTGACACATTCATTAAAGAAGTTCGATCGAAACTGTCAAAAACTCTGCTTGTTTTTTAAATCAACAGTCCTTAGCAACCGCGTTACCAACGATCAACTTGAAACAAAAGAAAAGTTGATATTTTGAATTTTGACATTATCAGTCGAACCGCCGAACCTCCATAATGTGTAAATGTAACGAACATAAACTTATTTCAAGAAAAATTGTATTTTCCATGTCTCCAGTATTCAGTTTCTCGCAAAATGTATTTTCATTTCTTTCAAATGATTTTTGTTCTGTATAGGAGTCAAATCAAAGCGAAAGGATTCAAATCATTTAGGAATTGTGGAAGGGCAGCAGCTTCAAGTTCGCCATCTTCTGCGTTGATGACGACGATGATGTTGGGTTTTCATTTATCATTTGATGAACTGTTCAGTGGACTTGAAATTTCTCGGATGTATCCTTCGGGTTGTTTGTACTTTATTTTACCTCAATATTTTAGGGAGATCGTCTTCTGCCTCGTTAATCGAGATACGTCCGATACTTCTCTGGGAAGTTTAGTAAAAATTAATTGTAAATATTTAGTGAAGGATTTCCAAGTTATGTGCGACAATATGGGCTCTCACTGAGCAAAACCTTGGGTGATACTATTTTATACCCAGCCGAATAGTTTCTCCCATACTGTGTCCTAAACTATTTCCTCACAGTATCCGTATTTCTAATTTTTTCTTCGACTTTCATATCAAGCCTCTCCAATACTTTGTACAAAACTGTGGGGTGTCTTTGGGCGAGACAATGGGATTGACTATGCAACACACTGGCCCATAGTTTCGCCCATACTCTCTCCCAAAATATATTAGATAGTCTCTCCCATTCTTATTTTTTCTACGCAGGCCACAATATACCTTTCTATTGTCTAAATAAACTTCTAGCTTTGAAACCTTAGTAGTTATATTACAAGAGTTTACTAAGTTTCTCAACATAATAAGTAACAGCAAGTAACTTTACTGCAAAAACCTATAGATCGATTCAACGATCGGTAGCTCATCGGAGATAACATGAAAGGCAGGTTTTAGTTCGTCAAACTTTGTTTATAAAGTAAATTTTGCTCTTATTTATAAAATCAATACTTGTTAGTTAAATTAATTTGAATAAAATCACTCTTCGTATGTCAATTTAGTTTTAGTCAATATTTTTCAGTAACTGCAATCTTTTAAGGGTTTTTAAGTCAGACCTGCTGTCTAGTAATGAAGTTATAATTAAATGTTTACGAGTGTATAACTAAATAATGATAATTACGCTCATTGTAGTTTACAAGTAATTATTAATAATACCGCGTCATACTGAACAAAATATGGAAATTGCAATTACAAATTTTTTTTTTCAAAACCAGTTTTTGTCAGAGATTTTATAATTTCTGATTGTTGAAGTTGGGTCTTAAACTCGAGACTAGGATTGTTAGTCTAATCTCGCGCCTAGAAATGGTCCAAAAACTTCGTAATATTTTCCATCGCTGACAACCCATTTTTCTTATAAAAATGTTGAGATATCCTAACCTAACAGTGCAAAAAACCCTGTTTTTGCCCATATTCAGTACATTATTGTGGTAGAACAAATTGTTTGTTCACACTTTGGAAAAAATCCGATTAAAGTGTTATTCATTAACTTTAAAATGCTTGTTTAGTCATTTCGTACTATGGTTTTCAATTAGTTATCGAAATTTTTGACAAGGCACGATTATGATTTTTGTTTTTTGAACTTTTAGGTTAGAATATCTCAAAATTTTGACGTCATAGAGCAATTATATGATGAATGCATTTCAATCTGATTTTTGTCAAATTGCGAACAAAAATTTATTCCGTCACAAAAACTTACTGAAAATTGACAAAAACTGTGCTTTTTTATGTTAGGATATTTCAACATATTGAAGTAATAGAAAAATGTTCAGCAAGAAAGTCGGTCTCAGTTTCTTAGATATTTTCATGTAATTACACATTTGCTTAAATGTATAAAAATCATAATTGTTCCCTGACAAAATCTTCGATAACTCGATATAACAAAATCATATCGGAATGACTAAAAAAAACATTTTAAAGTTGACAAATAGCACATTAATATTGTTTATGCCAAATTGCAAATAATAATTTTGTTCCGCCACAAAAACCTACTGAATATGAGCAAAAGCAGTGTTTTTTGTGCTTTTAGGTTAGGATATTACAAAATCTGACGTGATAAAATGGTTTTGTTGCCAATTTTGTATTCAGCACAACAGAAACCTTCAGAAAAGTATAGTTCGATTTCGGGGTATAAATTTTGTTGGCCCATTATTAACAATAAATTTATATTTAAATTGTAATCACATATTAATAGGTGGGATGCTAATATTAATTTTTATATTAAATTAATTTGCCCAGCAAAGTAAAGTATATGCAAATACAAATAATTCAGTTTATCAAGCAACATGCAATATTTGCGATACACCCTTGATAGAATAACGTAACTAGACGAACTTTCAGTACTCAAACTGATGAGGAAAATATGTTTGAACTTTTCCGACCACAAAATAGTTAAGATTACACATTGAAACATATTTTGATATCTAAAAATCTCACAATTTTTATGCCAAAAAATATATTATATCAAAACAAAACTTACATGAATGTTTTATACTAAACGATAAACCCAATCCACAAATAAATTTGATGTAACACAAGCGATTTAAATTTGTTCTATGACTGTCTCATTCAAACATTGAAATTAACTGATTACTCCCCACAATCTTTACTTGATGTATCTAAATTGTAGCAGAACCCATTTGCTATCTTAACAACCTCTTACGTTAATTCGATCAAATTCTGCTGAAGGATGCGAGTGGTGCGAAACATGAGGTTCGCTTTTACGATCTTAAAAATTCCACAGGTTACATTCTAATGTTAACTAAGCAAATAAATATTTAGCACAATTGAATGTAAGAAGTATTTAAGCAGTGATTTTTAAATTTGTAATTTCTTATTGGAATTACTGAAACATTTATTTGTAAATAATGAAATGAAAGCACCTTCTAAAATTTCATTATAATTTAAAGTTATTTTAATTTAAATTTAATTTTATAAACATTCATGGAATTATTATTGTACGTGGTCATGAAATTTGATTCAACAAAGTAGTAATAAAATATCATATTACCCAATAAACAATGTAATGATAATATACGATCGTGAAATACATATGAAATACACATACATCAATAGTAGTACGCAAATTAAATATTTGACTAAAATATCTAAAATCTCGATATGTGTATAATAATGTATAGGATGAGCCATAAGTCCTGTACTTTAAGATTGTTTCCAAGGTCCTGAACCCATCGAACGGTTACTTTGTTTTTCTTCGTTAACATATGTGGCGAGTCATGGCATTCCATTATCATTTTTTAATTGATTAAATGCTCTGCAAATACTTTAGTGGCACTTTGTCTGCTGACTAAATATTAATTTGTGTTACTTTCATACTTTTTTTTGGTGTTTGTCTCACAGCATAATAGAAGTCATTACTTCTGTATGGAGAATATTAGAGAAGTTCTGCGAATGGAAACACCCTTCTCTATACACCATGTACATTTTGTAGAAGTAGGTATACTGAGCGGGTACCAGCACAGTTCTACTTGACGAGTTTTCGAGGTTCTAGTCAGGGAATTTCCTGTTGCCTGGAAAACAGGTCGCCTCCAGTTGCCAAGGAAGGAATTTATCCCTGACTAGTACCTGGAAACTCGGCCGGTAGAGTCCTAAACAGCAAAAAGACCTCTTAAAGAGTTCTTTAAGAAGAAAGAGCTATTAAAGTAATCTTTAAGAAAACGCTCTATATATAAAAAAGCTCTATAGGACCTCTCAAACCTCTCAAAAAAGAGGCCTTATTTGAGAGCTCTTTTCTGAGACCTCATATTTCAACAGCTCGAAGTTCACTTGAAACAGGTTTTGGCACTATGAAATAGGGATAATAAGATGTGATGAGTTTCATCTGGTTTTTCTATACTTTAGTTGGTTGAAGAACCATGAATAACATCCCTGGTATTTTGGAAAATGCAAAGCAAGTTCTTAGGCATCCGCACTTAGGCATGTCGGTATTAGCCTAAACGAAGGTAACGCCAAACTCATTAACGACGTTTAATTAACATAATACGCACTGCGTAGCTTAGGGATCGATAATGCGTGGAATTTTCAAACGCACGTAATTGAGTCTTTGCGTCAAAGTGGGATAACGCAATTAGGGCGAAACGCGCAAAATCGAAAAGCCCTGTTCGCATGTGTGTATTCTCAAGCACACGCGCGCGCGCGCGCGCGCACTTTCACGCGATTGACAGAATTGGGGTGACGAGAGAAGGATTTTTTTTTATCTCGGCAAATGGCGCGTTTAACGACGTTGTCGTTAACTACAAAGCCACGTCACGTACTGCCTATTATAGAGAAACGATTAACCGACCGATTGACCAACGGGCGCCCAGTACCAGATTTGGAATTCGGTAATGCAACCCGCTGTTATGTGTACCTACCCTAACGCATGCATCCATATGTGCATATGGATGCAAGTGTGCGAATGTCTGTATAGGTCAGGTCCGATTCGTCGTTAGCGGATTCAATTACGGAGGCGACATTTAAGAGTCAATTTTTGTTATCGAAACCCACAGCACGACTTCCTCGGTGCAACGATGGGAAAGCTCACATGCACAAAACTGCACACAAAAGCCTACACGTACTTTCTCATACCGTCATGTATGTTTATTCGACGGTTATATATGAAATGCGAGACATTCCGATCGCGTATAAACGCTACGATTTACTTCACTTATGTCGCGAACCTTGCGAAATCCTATTCGCTTCTCCTATTCGGACCGATTTAACGAAATGACGAAGCGAATTTAAATCGGCAGCGGGTGTACGTAACGTAGGTGTAATTGAGCACAAAAGGAGTCTAATTTACGTCTAGAGATCACGACAGGAATAAACGAAATGTACAGTCGAAATGGGTTGACTCGTTAAGGATGCCGATTTTTATGAAACCGATTGAGGCGTTCCATGAGAAAGGGAAACATCAAATAGCCGATTTTTTTCAAAAATGGTTAGCGTGTCATCACTAATATTGTTACTAAACTAATTTGCAAAATCTTCAAAAGGTTTTTTCTATATCTATTATTATGAACTTTTATAGTTCAAAACTATATTAATTGGTGGAGAAAATGTCAGAAAGGTGTTTTGCTTTGTTTTCGAGCAATGGATTTCCATAATTTTAAGCGCAGTATCAAGGATCAAGTCCGATGACATACATCGCGCTTTGAGCTCGTAAAGATCACTGATTTTCGTCCCGCGTAGAAATAAAAAATATTTTAAAAGATCTTTCTTAAAAATATCCGAATTTAAGACATTTTAACTCATTTTTAAGACGTTTAAACCTCCAGTTTATGAAAATCTTTTTAAAATCTTTTAAAGATCGGTTTAAGATTTTTATTTCAGAGCACGATTTTAAAATAACATGATCTTTTAAAGATCTTTTTAAGGTCTTTTCGAGACCTTTACCAAATCATTTTCGGGTACGACAAAAAAAATTTTACATTTTATTAGTATTTCGCATTACTTATTAGGATTAATTTTCTCAAGAAAATGATTCGCCACAATTTGTCTAAAGGAATTTTGTTAATATTGATCATAACGTTAAATATCGCAATTTGTTTTAAACAACAAACAAGGGGGGGGGGCGATAATTTTCCAATGAAATTTCTAATGAAATTTTATACTCATGAGGGTTCAAAAGTTGCTGGATTTTCCTAAAAAAATGTCTTTTTATAATTATAACTAAAGTTCTTGAATTTCTGCAGGCATAGTTGCAATTTCACGAACATTCAAGAACTGATGATTTCATATCTACGATGCATCGACATCGGTTACCTGACAATTTAATTTCTAGAAGAATTGAAAATTGATGAATTGAAAATTAATGTAAGTAATGCGAAATACTAATAAAATATATACAATAAAATGTTTAATTTTTTTTTAATACCCGAAAATGATTTTAAAAAGGTCTCGAAAAGATCTTAAAAAGATCTTTAAAATATTATGTTATTTTAAAATCATGCTCTGAAATAAAAATCTTAAAAAGATCTTTAAAAGTTTTTAAAAAGATTTTAATAAACTAAATTACTTAAAATGTCTTAAATTCGGTCATTTTTAAGAAACATCTTCTTGACATCTTTTAATATGTTTTTTATTTCTACGCGGGGTGGTCATTGTGTTCTCCATTGGTTTTTTATTTTACGCGTCATCAAAATCGTTATCATTTTACCTGATATGAAAGTTGGGTGGTCCAGTTAAGTTTATCTACCAATGGCTAGATCTGAAGAAGTGTTGCCAACCACACTGAGAAAAAGGATTGTTTGTTGTGAAGAAATATGATTCAATTGAAAAGTTGAAATCGTTTTTTTAATGTAAAGATGGCATTGTAATAAAGGCGATTCGTTTAGTATTAGCATTTTATGTCTTACATCAGAATTGACCATTTGTTAATAGTTAAGAAATGAATACTTTGAACTCGGCAGCTGCGCGAATTCACAAATAAGACATGGGACATGTGTCTTATACGATGTATTTGTTTATAAAACGCACATATTTAAGGGGGCGTATAAATAATATCTTTTTTGACCCTACGGCCGTAAAACTCGATTTTTCGGCCTAGGGCGAAACCTTCGGCCACGAATTATCGAGTCCTACGACAATGAGACAAAAAAATACATTATTGATCACTTCGCTCGGGCGACAAACTTCATAATCGTCAAAGATCGATAATTGCGCCCTTGGCACATAATGTACTATAATTTATTTCTTTACATAATAACAACCACCGAATTGCAATGGTACTCAATCGGTCATAAAAAACCAAACAAAACATCCGTGTTGTCATTTGAGGTTATGTTACGATGCGTTTCGACTCCAACCATTATATTTTGTAACTATTAAGAAATCATTACATTATAACTACAAACGTATGGTATACAAGAGGTTTCTTAATAATTAAGAAATGCTTGGTTGCATTTAATAGATATTTCTTAAGATATAAAATGCGTTGTTTCCACGAAAGAAATGTTAGCTGTATATGAAATGAATAATTATTTTATACTTATATGTGGATAATTTCAGAATCAATTATAGTAAGTAAAATAGGATGTAGGATGCGTTCTAACATTTTGCAGTATCATTTCCAAACGGACATTTCATGTTGCAAACGATGGCGCTATCAGAATTTTCCTATCACTTCCCATTTTCGACAATATTAAGATTAAATATTTTTTAACACTGAGGGAGTAGAATTCTATTTTGCGCCCTACCGTGAAATCTTCGGGCGCAAATTATCGAGCCCCGCTAACGATAGTTTGTTGACATTTCTGGTAACAACATTAGGCATTCCTGCAGATTTTCAAGATGACGGTTTATATTCACTATAGGTAAAAGTGCATTCAATTTTATTTTTTTTTATTACAAAATAAAAAGAAATTGTATTCAATTAATCGCAATTTTATTTGATTTTATACATGGCTGAATATGAATACAAAATCAGTTCCTCATAATATAAAATAGTGGATCCAATATGACGATGGTGTGGGTGAAGTATTTTGTTACACGCGGAACAAAAATTTGTTGTTTCCCAACTTTTTGTGTTAAAAATTTTAAAAATTCGACTTGGACTTTGGGGCCACTTAAAATTCCAGATCGGCAAATATCAAAATATGTGAATATGCATTTATGAAATAAAACAATCTCTAAGAATCATCTTCATTCCGCCTTGAAAGTGATTAAAGCTGAATTTCGCAGGTTTGTGTTATTAGTAGTTAAATATACTGTAATAAGTTGTTGAATCTGTGTTTTAACTTTCGTTAAATTCTAATGGCTAAGTTAGTAATTATTTTAACTAATGGAATAATACAAATTAGTTTCAAAAACAATCAAATTCACTAAGATTTTTCTTAGTACACATTTATCGATGGCTACAGACTTTATAATTAGTCGTTAATAACAAATACAATAGGGAAAACTTCTGATTGAAAACATTGATGGGAAATCTGAAACCGCGGGAAATTTGAAACGATAATGAGGCATCCTGATAATGATGATGGGGGATTATAGATGAAAAAATTAAGTTAGATAAACTTTGCATAAAAACACGGACTTATAAAGATAATGCACTAAAATGAAATTTTTAATAAATGTTACTGAAAACTTGGCTAAAGTTTATAAAGTGTATATATATGAATGGCTTTATGCAAAAAAGGGGTACCAAGTCCATTTTTGGCAAAATTGAGATAATTCCAAATTCTCAATTTTAAAGCTCAGCTCTATCACTTGACACATATTATAGTCCGTTTCGTATTAAGGGCGTAAAATAACATTACTTTTCGTCCTAGCGGGTATAAAATAGTTATTTTTGTATCAAGGGCGTAAAATAGAGTTTTACGCCTCGACAGTAGAACCCGAGAGACGGCAAAGCCGGCTCGAGGTTCATGAGGGTGAAAATTCTACGCCTGAGATTCAAACATTGTTTTTTGATGCAGTAGGCGTAAAATATTTTACGCCTCGATTTTGCGGACCTAAAATGCCAATTTCACGCCTCCGTGGGCGGAAAATTTATTTTACGCCCCAGAAGACGTGAAATAGGGGTTTTACGCCTGCAAATGAGGGCGTAAAATGACCATTTTACGCCTACTGCATCAAAATTCGATTTTATATCTCCCATTTGTGGACTGGTCGGTGGGGAATTCCTATCTTAACTATGTAATTTTCAAGGGCGTAAAATGCCATTTTACGCACGCAAATCAGGGCGTAAAATCGGAGTTTACGCCCGCAAGGACGAAAAATATATCAATCTTGTTTTGTACATCCAGGACTTAGATCCCTTTTTGCATAAATTTTAATGTCTTTTTATCGCGTGTTGTATAATATCAACTATGAACGATTTAACATTATTGCTATTAAGTAGGGATCTTTTACTAATAATGATCTTCAGTTAGCTATTTTCTGGACTATTATCTGTTTATTATTATTATATATCGAAGAACCCGTAAAACATACGTTCTCTTTTCGAAAACGGTCAATTTTGCAATTACACACTGATATAGTTTACAGTTAAAAAAGGTAAAAATTGATGATTTAAACAAATATATACCAGATAAATATTTAGATTTTTGTAATTGATTAAGTGGTCTATTGCACTACTAATGAGATAGACCAAGATAATTGTAATTAAAACATCCTAGAATGTAATTATACTATTTCCAATAAATTGTGCAACTAGGAAGCAAAATAGTATTTGGCTTTCAGAGTGTAAGAAACTTATTTTTTTCCGGAGATGTTTATTTTGCTCCCAAGGGAGAGAAACTATTAATTTTCTCCCGCAATATAAGGCGCAAAATAGCATTTTTACGCTCCGAGTGTGATATAATACTTTTTCAAACCCCAAGTGGCGAAAGAAAGAAATTGTGATGTTTTTTCTTGCATTATTACTCAAAACGTTTTTTTCTTAGCTTCTTTTTCGTAAAAAAAATAAGAGAACCGATTGAGATTAATTTCGAGATCTGGAAACAATCCAGTTACAATAAGGATATGATACTTTTGCCCCCTTCGCCCAGTACTTTAAATGTTTCCTCTCTAATTGTCCTCATTTTTTTCGAAAATTTATTGTAGGCTTTTTTTAATAACAAATTTGCAGTACCTCTAATCAAGCAGACAAGTTTTTGTCATTACAGAATAAATTACACAAATTAAAATTATATTGCAAACTGTAAAAAATAAGTGGAAAATTCCCCCAAAGAAGTGCGGGATTTTTGATAGTACTCATATCTACAAATAGATGTCACTTCTACTCGCAAGTACGTGGGGTTTCATATTATTAAGAAATAATAATATATTCGTAATATAAAGTATTTCCCCACTTAACAAGTACATTTGTTCTCTTCTTTGATGACTTATGGTTAAGTATAATATTTTGCTTTTTTTATAGGAGTATACGGAATTTTTTCAGCATATGTACCGATATTTTTCAATACACCGAGATACTTCTTATATAAAAAAGCGCCAGAAGAAATAACACTTTAGGGATATTCAAAGATAATATAAACAGAAAATTTTCCTATTCTTATGTGATTTATTAGAGCAGGGCCCTCTATATCCCTAAAGTCTTATCTTTTGTTGCAATTTTTTATGCAAAAAATCTCTCGGTCTACATGCACAGAAATTTTTAAGTTGTTAGAAAATTTCCATTATAATAACTGAAATTTTGGATAATTTCTCCCAAACACAGAGAGAAAGGAAATAGTTAAGGGGACCTATTTGTAGTAGTAAAACGCGTAAATCCAAAAAGTTGTTGCATTAACTATTTCCATGGTAAACGGTACAATAAAATTGTTCCATTTACTATTTTCCTACTTTATCAATTAATAATCCATTATTTAAAATGGAAAATTACTGTAAGTGTGTAAAAAATTCCAGTGGGTTTTCTAACAGCGAACATCATTATTTGCTCGTCAAAACTGCATAGATTTATATTGAATAATATTGTCGAGTATAAAAAATGTATAATTTCCCCGAGGGTTGTTATTATAAATATTATTTCAAAGAGATAAGAATAATGAAGTATTTTTTGCATTGCTTGAGGCAATGGGATATTTTTCGTAGCAGTTCTTGCAAAGAAAAATATCACATTTTCACACACTTTACAGAAGAATGACGTATTGCATACAAACAAACCCCAAATAATAAAACATTAAAAATTCTGGCTAAGTATTGGAAATTGAGTTCCATATTTAACCAATCTAAAAAATTCATGACCCGCTAATTGCTCCCTATTTTTATCCTTATTACTTTAGTATTAAAATACCTTTACACGACGATTTTTCGTGTAATGAAATATAATTAGACCATACGAGGAAGACTAAAAGCGTCAATTTTACATGTGTTTAATTTAACATAATGAACTCAATTAAAAAGTAAGCACGTTTCTTTAACAAAAATGTATTACGTATATATGAATTCTGCATAATGTCAGAGTAGCGCTCACTAAAATAACATTTATTTTATAATTATATGGTAAAATAAGTACATTCCATTGAAATTTTCGTGCAGCCGAGTTTCTCGTCCTTATTATTAAACCGCGAAGCGAAGCTCTGTTCTCGGCAAGAGTATTTACGCAAACAAATATACCTACATTGCGGAAAATATTTTACTTAATTATTCAATTTTAATGGCTCTAATTCCCCATTACCCAACGACTACGGAACTGTATTCCTTTCATTTATGTAAGATACAGCAGTATTCTAAGGAACACATTTTGTCAGTTACTTATAGATTCTCCTCAAGATTGCTTCGTCGTAACCTTTGAAAAATTAATGTAAATTGACTAATCTCTTGTTAACAAATAATCATCTTAATATGAAAATGTACTCTTCATTAAGTGCACTGAAATCTCATTTCTTCATTAGGAAAGGTTGTTTACCTTTTTCAAATTACATATTGAAAATGTATCTTAAAATATCCAGAGAAAAAAATAATTCGTTAGCTCCTATGAAAGCTTCTTAAAGTTGAACAAATAAAATTGCAGAAACTTATCAAAACTGAAGAAAAGTTTTTTTTTTAATTTGATTAAATACATATTCGTCTACTATTTCGAAAAATCTAAGGTGATTTCATCATCGATAGTCTGCAAATTAAAAAAAATAGAAGTCGTACAATTCTACCTAAAACATCTCAAGTCCGCTGATCGCCTAAAATAACTATTTCGTACCAAGGGCGTAAAGTACAGTTTTACGCCTCAAATGGTGCTTCCACGCTCGTGGAATGATAAAGTCAGCCTGAGGGGCGGAATTTCTATTCGGGGGTCATCATTATCCACATCTCGACATCTTACAATTTTTAAGACTTCTTAAAGAGCTCTTAAAGATGTTTTTTCTCTGTTTGGATGATTAAATGTTAGCTTAAATAAAGTTTACATGAATATTACAGGAATATGTTTTAATATTAACGTAACATTATCCTGTAACTTTCACGTGATAGTCTGCATGTTTAGATAAGGTTACCTTAAGGTGTTGTGTACACACGTGTATCCTTAGCAAAACATTAATGATCTGTGAAGACAGTTAGAACTTGAATATTGTTGACTTTATTTGAATTGAACTACTAGCCGGAGGAAATAAATAAACGCCTGATTATGGTCCAATTTCTTGTGAAGACAATGAAATATCCTTGGCTTATTTCAACTCTTTAAAATGCTGTCTGGAAAAAATGCGTCCTATATATTTCCATTTTCCATTTAGCCTTGAATACGAAGAAAATCCTTAATTCAAATCCCATAACCGTGCATCTATTCCTCTTCTCATTTACCTCGAAGAAAGTTAAAATAAAAATGAAGTCATACATTCCCCAAACAAAAATTACGACAGGGAGCAGCGAAATGCCAAGTGTTAAGTATCGTATAGCAGAACTCAATTGTTTGCACGGAACACCTTAAAATCCTCTCGCGAAGTAATGCTCGGAGTCTGCGGAGGAGATATGTACCTGTCAGGTAAGTAAGTAATAAAGTAAGTTTTCCCCTTGAAAAAGTTAGCGAAGGGGGAGAAAAACTTCATTTCGTGCGTTCGAATGAAAGAACAAAGGTTGCCATTGGCTACCCCGCGGGTGTGGGACTCGAATCTCATAGGTCGTAGCTACGTCTGATGAAGAACGGGGGTGGTTGAAAGATTCGTCTTTTTTTTGGCTGAACTTCCTGTCCCCATAGTACAAACACCAGATCGTAGATGCCACTACCATTAAGATCAAGGTGCGTTAGAGGGAACGTATTTCAATAGCTTGGTGCCTTTTCTGCACACTGTCAGTTACCCCACACGTTCATCTTCTGACAATGAAAGAGTGGGCCTTTGTAATCCTTTTAGGTTTCTAATCCTTTACTATACCCTAAAAAATCAATTAAATAAAAAATCATTTTTAAAAAGGGGGAGAATCGCTAGTTATGAGACAGTAAGTTATTGTCAACTGTAACAGGTCTAATCAACATAGTGAAATGTTGACATTTGCAATTTCAACATTCAAACTCAACATTTGCAAACTCAGCCTTCGACAAACTCAACATTTAGGAAACTCAACATTTGCAATTTCAACATTTAACAAATAGAACATTATTTTTAGTTTATTGAATTATATTATATTTTGAAAATCAAGTGTGAAAACATTAAGCGTAACACAAATTAAATCTTGAATCTGTGTTTATAATTGTCTATAATACAAATGAATGATAACAAATTGTATTACAGAATTTCATGATTATTGTGTGCTAGTCCAGGGAGATATTACAGTAAATTAGTATTTCGGTTAGGTTAGATTAGGTTAAGTTAGGTTAGGTTAGGTTAGTGTTCCGAAATGAATATAATTGTGACATGATTGTGTTGAATCTACATGACATTTTAATAATTGTTGTAAATTATATTTATTTTTGTTGTAATGTATTGGTTGACAATTTTATTTTTTATATTATTTATATTATTTGTTGATTTAGTGTAATGTTGAGTTTGTCAAATGTTGACATTAAAAATAATTGGGCTTGTTAAATGGTGAGTTTTAAAATGTTGAATTTGCATGTTGAGTTTGTTTTGTGTTGATTAGACATGTAACCATTGTCAACACGAAATGTAAATATTCCGATCTGTTTCCGTTTAATCTTTTCTTTCGATGTGAGGTAGTTATTGTATTAACACCGAAGCTGTTAATCGTATTCCAGTTGGTTTTGAATGCAGAGTGTAAAATCAATTAGGAAATGTAATTATTGATTTGTGCAACATTACTAGTTTGTTACATGTCTAATCAACACAAAACAAATACAACATTTTCGAACTCAATATTTTCAAACTCAGCATTTTTGAACTCAACATTCTACTAAATCAACAAATAATATAAATAATATAAAAAATAAAATTGTCAAACATTACATTACAATAAAAATAAATATAAATTACAACAATTATTAAAATGTCATGAACATTCAACGCAATCATGTTACATTAACAGATACCATTCAGTAGAATATCTATACTTAACCTAATCTAACCTAAATTAACCTAACCTAACCTACGAAATACTAATTTAATGGAATATCTCCGTGGACAAACGCACAATATTCCTTAAATTCTTTAATACAAATTGTTATCGTTCATTTGCATTACTGTTCACATTATTAACACAGATTTGAGAGTTAATTTGTTACCATTAATGTTATTACTTTTCATTATCAAAATACAACATAATTCAATAAACTACCCTAGTAGAGTCATCTTCATGACCAGAGGAAAGAAGATTCTGTAATGACAATCTGAGATTAAAATTATTGCAGTTTGATGGATGATTCTTCGCACAAGATTCTTCACGTCAACTCAATGCAGTCGTATAGAAGATCTTCAGCAGAAGCTTATTTTTATAAATAATCTGAATAGTGGTACTTGAATACAGACTGAATGCAGATTCTTATATCTGGTAAAATGGTACGTGATTCTCATACAGATGACTGGAAGAATCTATTAGCAGAATGTTAGTTTAGCTAGACTAGAATATTAAGGGAAATTCAGTCGATTGCTATTTCATAAGTTACTTAGAAATTTGTTTGAAAGTCTAAATAATACTGATATACATACACGTATACACTAGGGTGTCCGTAAAAAAATTGTTTTTTGGCTTGCCGTTGGAAAAGTTTCTAAATGATGTCTAAATAAAGAAATTTCACTTTATTTGATATATAAATGAAGGTAAACGGTGCCAAAATCGCGATAAAGGGACAAAAATCGCTATTTTTTCCATTTTTTGTTATTTTTCCAATCTAACTCAGTCCTCTCTATACATAGCGTAAAATTACCTCGAAATTAGCTTGAAAAAGCCTACAATTTACTCCAATAACATTTTGCGATTCGATAAAATTTAAACCTAAGAAATCGTCAAACTGAAAGAAATTTTGTCATCCCTCCTCGTGACAACCTCTGAAATTTTGTCAGATTTCGGGTACGACTTACCGTTTTCGAAATATTTCAGAATTTTGAAAATTTTTCAGATTTACAAATTTTCAAAATCAATTTGCATGTATAGTATATTATAAAGTATATTATACACTATTGGAATGAAGATTCGGTATACAATTCATTTAAATTAATGATTAATAAATAACTTGAATACCTAAGTTTAAGATACAAATTTTCAGATTCTCTTTTTTAAAATAATCGACATAATTCATTTTTTTCTTCGTTTTAAGAAACATTCTTTTGAATATAATATTCCAAAATCTGATATTGCAAAATTACATTTTAAACATTCCATGATTGCACAAAAATTATGCAAATAATTTGTGAAAAAAAACGTAAATTAAAAATTATTAATCGATTTTTCAAAATTCCGGCTATTTTTTACGCTATATGTATATGATCTCCTATAGAATATTTCAAAGCAATTTGCCGATAATTTGCCGTACTAAATAATTTTTTCTTATCTTTTAAATTTTAATATTTTTTGGAAAAAAAATTCGAATGTTCATGATTTTGTACTGAAAAGTCATGGTGACGCAGTAAAGCAGGCTGCATTCAATAAGAGTTTCAATTGGTTATAGCGAAGATTCTTATTATAGGTTTTGACATATACCGTCGTATTAAGGTAGAGTTCATAATGATGAAGATTCTTCCCACAGACTGCGATTTATTTTATAAAAGAAACCAAAGTTTTCCTTCAGAAAACAAAGCAAGGAAGATTCTGCAGTTAGTTAACACTTTCGATTGTTTAGGAAGGATCTGACGGCAGATCATCGCGCAAATTCGGACATACTCCATTTACAGTCTTCAGCAGATCTTCTCTCAGTCTGCTTGCAGAATTCGCTCATTTCTCTACTAGGGTAAAAAAAAAGTTGAATTTGTTAAATGTTGAAAATGCAAATGTTGACTTTCCTAAATGTTGAGTTTGCATGTTGAAATTGCAAATATCAACATTTCACAATGTTGATTAGATCTGTTACCTACTAGTTTCCACATGAAAAGGTTGAGTGCAGTGTATTTTCCATTATTGTCAACACGAAATGTAAACAATCCGACCTGTTACTTTTTTAAAAAACTTGGGAAGTGGTTGTAACGCTGCTTTACCGTTATTCTGACTCGTTTTCTCATCATTTTGGACAACATTTTCTACTTCAAAGAAGTCAGATCTGTTAATTAACCCTAAAACGCCCAAAGTGACCATTTTTGGACAATACTTTCAGTGATGGACAGCAATAACTTAAAATCCTTAAAAAAGTTTTGATTGGTCGTTTATACCGTAAAATTTCACGTACTTTCAGAATCCGGTATCAGAATTGTCAAAAAATTTATTAATAAAAAGTTATAAACAATTTTTTGGAAAAAATCATGAATTTTCAAGGAAAAAAAATCGTTTACGTTTTTATTTACGTTTTTTAGTGAAAATTCCTACTTTATCCTCCAAGCACTTTATAACCGCCTTATATAGAACAAAGTTTACTTCGTTTATATAGAGAAAAGCAGTCCTCTAAGTAGTAAAAGTCCGCAGTCTCTTGTTGGAAGTATAAACAGACTGTTACTACTTAGATTACCAACTTTTTCTAAATAGAATACAAGTGTATCATCCGGGACTTGAACAACGATCTTTTAAACCTTCCCATATGATAAAACACTCAAATTTGGGGGTGTATCTCAAAAACCCGACAAATCACAAAATAGACATTCAAAAACCAGCCTTTTCAAACAACAGAGATTTAAAAACCAAACATTTCAAAAAGCAGACCTTTAAAATTGTCTGGTTTTTGTATGTCTGTTTTTTTAAATATCTGGTGTTTGAATGTCGGGTTTTTTTAAGTGTCTCATTTGTGATTTATCGGGTTTTTGAGGTGCACTCGAATTCGGTATTCGGTGTTAGCTCTCATTATACTCCAACCTAATTTATCAGTTTCGTCACAGAATTTTGTGAAAATATAACCTAAATGACGTAATACAAAAAAAAAATACAACAGTAAATGACATGATAAAACTGTGTAAGAAAAAAATTTGTTTTTTAATACTTTTCACGATATTATATTATTATTTCATAGATAAATTAATTTATTGAAAACATTCAGAAAGCCATTTTGTAGATAATTTCAAAAGCAACAACTTTTTCCTATATAGTTTTTCCGTAGAACAAGTCTTTTAGATACAATCGAAAAACTAAAAAAAAACCTTATTTTGAAACCAAATAAAAGATGGTATTCAAAATTGATAATTTGTAAAATGTTGATCTGTATTAAATACGAACCTTTATTAATGGAAGTGAAAATATTTTTATTCAAAATTATTATCATCAATACATTTAAACTCTCCTTAATTAATTAAATGTGAGTATTTTTGAACAAAAAAGAAAAATTGTTTATTCGAAAGTGCAAAAATTAATAGACTTAAATTCCTTAAAATGCAGAAAATATGCATATATGAATTTTTGTAAATTAAAATGAGTAGAAATTCATGAAAATTATTTTGTCTATAATATTATTTCTTTATATTATTTTGTATTTGCCAATAGTCAATAGAAAATAATATAATTTATCTCAGGGCGGTTTATTTAACTTCAGTTAATTGTTTTCATTTAATTTTTTGAATAGAATTCAATAGAAATCAATAAAAAATATTGTTCATTGGGTCAATAGGGCATTTATTGACTTGTTTTTGTAGGAAATTTCCTGCTCTACAAAAAGTGTTCAGTACTAACTTCCTCTAACTCGTATCGCTTTAGATACGAAAGCGAATCCATTTGGAAAATGGATTAATTCATGACGCTTTTCGTATTGCGTACATTTCGAAATTAATATTTCCATGGAAAAATTGAATGCACAAACATTGATGTTTACTTTTTAGACTGTATAACTGCAACATGGAAATCAAATGGAATCGACATAAAATAAAACAAATTTCTTACAATGCTTGGCCCGATTACACTGACCGACAAAATTTTATTTTTTTTCTGCCTTTGTCAAGCGAAATATCATTTTTTGGGTTTTTTGCCATATTTCAGTTTATTTTATAACAAAACGGAATTTAATTTTGACAAGGAAAGTATCATTTCCGAAGTATTTTTTGTACTGAATACGATGGCACTCACAGAATTTTACTATCAGGTCACATTTCGGAGAAAATTGAGGTTAAATGTGTAAAAAATAGCTTTTTTGGCCTGATTCGATTTACTTTGTAACAGCAGAGAATTTATTTTTTACAGGCAAAGTATCATTTCCGACTTATTTTTTCCTGCTGAAACTTTGGAGAAAAATGAGGTTAAATGTGATTCAAAAATTAAGTTAAATTTAACCACGTTTTTCTTCTAAATGTGACGTCATAGCGAAATTCTGCTGGCGCTACCGTTTTCAGCACGAAAAAATACTTTGGAAATGATACTTCGCTTGCAAAGACAAAATCAGTATCGGACAGTGTTATTAGAGAAGAAGTCGATTCGGATGGGCACTATTCTACTAGGATAAGAAAAATTCTAATTAAAGGAAGTTGGAAATTGGAAATGCAATTTAGAATCTGATAATTCGAAACTTTTTTTCGTTTTTTCTAAAAGCACAAATAATTGCATTCTTCCGAATATATAACCAATATTAAACATAATAGCAACAGATTGAAAGTTAATTGATGAAAGCGATTGTCGATGCATGCAATTACTTTCCCTGCGTGTTTACTAATAAATAATAAACGCAAGCGATTTTTCATTTGCCGATAATTAAAACATTTTTCATATCACATTTTGCACCCGCCCAAACCTTTTTTTCGTATGAAATTCTTCATACAAAGTAGTAACACAAGACTTTGATTAATCTCGCCGATGAATTTGCGACGCGTAATTATGTCCCGTCTCGGAGTTGACAAGGCCATTTTGTAATATATTATTTTGACACACGCTTATAGTGATTTTCTCAATAATACCGAATCTCATTATAACTTAAATATTAATTATGTTTTATTAAATGTAATAACATGATGAAGATCAAGGAAAATTTAAAATAAAGATGTAATACGACGTTGTTTTTGGAAATGAAGAATCAACAAAATGTATTCAGCACTTAAAATAAAAAGAAACAATCTGTGTTTTTAGTAACTATTTCATTTTATAGAATTGGTTTTTGTTTCACTTTTTACTAGCAATGCCACTGCGTTTTACTATTTAAGTAGTATAAGCTGATTACAACAAAAAATGTAGTAATATTAAGGCTAATCGCCTACAAGCGAACTTGATTAAGGAAAAACTGAACTGAGTTAATAACTTTCCAACTATTAATGTAAACAATTGCTAGAAATTTTTTAGGAGTAACGCAATAATTTCTTTCTGATTTATTCAAAACTGAATTATAATAAAAATGTTTTTTTCTCCAGTAAGAAAATGAACAGGACTAGCAATAGTTGCAAAATCTTTAAGACATTTCCTGTAATAAAAAGAGATGTTTTCCTTTTTTAATATGGTTTTTAAAAAGTTTGACGAGAGTTCTGATAATTTATAAATTAATTGGAATTTTAACGAAACTGAGATACCAACTTCTCAAATTACATTGCAGTACTTTACCACATTGTGGATTATTGAGTAATGGTAAATCGTTTTTACCAAAGCCTTGTGAGTATGTGTCGCATTTAAAGAGTTCTTATTATTATCCATGAAAACAGATGTGGTACGTGACAGCATTTTAAATTAAGCAATAATTAATTGTTTCATAGTTCTGAACTTAGAAAAACGTACAAACTAGTGCAAATGTACCAATTGCTGATGCATTAAAGGTTATATTGAATTAAGATGGTATTTATGTAACTTTCACATTGGAAGAATTGATCTTTTCAAAAAGGTAAAAGATAGATGGTACTGTAAGGATAGAAAATACACCAATTTGTCAAATTCGTAGGTGCTCAGTTTTCAATTTTGTTTAGAAATAAAACTAAGATTTAACGAAAATATTGAACTATTTATGGAAATTTATAGCAATCATCATAATAATTTAATATCATTTATTTGTGCATTTCAACCAAAAAACTCAGCAACATGCACACCCGCAGCAATTGGTACACTTCCCCTATTCATTAGTGCGTGAAAGGAAACGCAGAAGAGTTCTGATCGCTAAAATTATTTTAAAAGTTTTTATAACAAATAAATTGCAGAATATTTAAATTAATCAAAAATTGGAACAATAAGGTTGCCTATTGCAGTTTTAAAGTTTTTCTTGCTATTTTTAATAACAAATTTACTAATATTTTACTAAATCTATGCATATGAGCACGACTGTATGAAAAGACGTCTTTAATCAATACTCATAACACGTTGGCTATATTTCAAATTACCAGAAATTAGCCACTATATCAACAAATCTGACGAATTACTGATATGTGATAATTCAATTTGTTAACCATGTATCAGTCCTGAATATGTCAAACATTGAAAATTGAGATGAATTATTAGTCATTATACTGTACAAACAACAATAATATATATAAATTATCTTATGACTTGTTAATATATATCTAATAACAATCTCTATAAAATTAATCTTGTCTGACATATCTATGAAAATATCCTCCCACATTTTTATTATTTACCATCCAGTAATGATTGAAAAGATTCGTCTATGAAACGACTGAAAATTTAAGTTCCGGTATATACATTTGGTAATTTAGTGGTTATTAGTTCATTAAATGCAACAAGATAATATGAAATTAATTGTATACAAATTCAGCATCAGTGCGCATATGAATGGCGGACGTTTCGATCGTAAAACCACTGAGGTTAACTGCAGTTATTGAGAAGTTATTGGAAATATATGTATATTGTTTAACGTTATCGTTTAAGCAGTTATCGTACAGTATATTATCCAAAGTAGTTTAAGTTTGAAACTGGGATATTCCAAAAATAATTTTGGAACTAAACTAAAACATAAATTTTACATGGAAAAAAAATAGATAGTTAACACAACGAGAGAAGTTATTGCTTCAACTACAAAAGTAGCAAATATGAGCCAACTACTTTTTTTAGTTAACGTTACCATTTTTGGTTAGTTGGCATTCTCGGTACTTTTCTTTATGAGAACACTACGGTTTTACTTGGAGTTATAAATTCTTATCGATTTGCAATTTTTTATCACTTAATTTTCATCATATTTTATGTAAGCGTCACTAATATTTATCATGGTTTATAATACATTGCCAGATTACTACTAATAAATTGATTATTAGTAGCAGCTACAAACATGTGATAAATACCCAAAATCATTACATTTTTAGTTCAAGCTGCGTTGGTTGTATTATTCGTTCATTAAAATATGATTATGTTAGACAAGGTATGCAGAAAAGCATGCATAATAATCGAACCCACGAGAAAAAAGATGGCCTGGAATTAACGTAATACAAATAAATTGCATTAACCTATGTAGTGCTTCAATCCCTATGCCTCCCTCTTAATATAAATTAATACATTCCTCTATTCTATATTTTTATGCAACAAAATTTGTATTTCATACATATATTGTACTTAACTAATTTAAAAAATAAAGAAAAAAAACAGCGACAAAAAAAATAACCGAACTGAATTACAATTTTTTTTTTCAAGTTTTACCCTGTCAATATCTTTTATATGATGACTAAAGAAGGTTCTAATTATTTCAGATTTTTTAAACCTTTTCTAGAGGTCGCTATTGTCGCTAAATTGACTGAAATCCGTTATGTTCTAAAAAATGTATATTTAATCTGATGTTAAAAACATTTCAGGACGAAACGTAAAATAATGTTCCAAAACTGGTCTTTCAAATTCTGTAATAAAAATTGAAATAACTTTTCATCATCGTTAAAGAATTTTCCTGTGAAATGTCAAAAATATCATCAAAATTATCAATGAACTCTTGTTCTTTCTTTGATTGAAGTTCAGAACGTTTAGACTGATTTTTTTTTAATTTTGCACCAAGTCTCATATAGTTTTTTTTTTATTTTTAGAAAAGAATTCCGCTCTGCATTCGACGAAATTCGAGCATTGTTCCAAATTGTTTGTGTCTCTTGAATAACATGTCTGATTATTATGAAAACATATGTGATGAAAATTAAAAGCAGGCATTTCGCATATTTTATAAAAAAGTGACTGTTTAAAAAATAGTTAATTGTAAATGAATTATTAAAAATGTACAATAAAGTAACTAACCTACCTTTGTAACTAACTCTCTTGGATTGTTTTTTCAACACTTAAGATTTCTTTATTTCATGGTTATTTGTTTCCACACAGTTTCATACTTTCCGATATTAGTTCAGAAAACATTTTGTTAATGAATAATTAATTGTAATTTTGTACACAATAATTTTGTAATGAATAAATAATAATTTGATAATGAATAACTTTTAAACGTCACATATTTTTAAAAGTATCTTACGAGAATAAAAAGAAAAACAAAGATATGAAGTTAAGTATCTTCATATAGGTAATAAATAACTTCACTTCATCAAATCTTGGTGTTTTGACAAATTCCCGTCAAAAGTCAATGTTTTTAATTTGCATAAAGAACATTAAGAAAACTTGGTTCAGGTGTTCTTGGAATTAATTTTTCCAGTTCATACAGAAATATATTAAACAATGTTAGTTTTGACCATTATGTTTGTAAACAATTCTTTGTTAAATCATTTTATCACTTTTGTGTATAAGTTTTAAATGCAATGTTCAAATTTCGACTGATATTTTGTTAATAATAGACCAATAATTTTTCTTAACTTTAATATCACATTCACAATCAGCAATTCTACCCGAAAACCACCGAGTGGTCATTTGTAAAATTTCACAAACTTTTTAGATCTGCAATTTTTAAATTTGTTACTGTGGTTTCAGGTTTACAATGAGCAATCTCAAAATCCTTAGTGTACGCATTTTCATCAAGATGCCATAAAGTACAGTATCAAATTCCATAATATTGAGTATTACACAATATTTTTTAGACGCTTTTGTACCTGAGGATTCGAAGCAATTTGAAACGTTCACACATACTCTGATAAAGTATGAAGAGTAAAAAAAACGTTTATGGCGAACAATGTTTAAAAAATCTCATTTTGTTGTCAAAAAGTAACTATGTCTTTTTTCCCCTATTTTAAAAATAAAAAGACAATATGAGACATGGTGCAAAATTAAAAAAAAAAAATCAGTCTAAACCTTCTGAACTTCAATCAAAGAAAGAACAAGAGTTCATTTATAATTTTGATGACATTTTCGATATTTCACAGGCAAATTCCTTACAGAAGAAAAGTTATTTAAATTTTTATTGCAGAATCTGAAAGAGCAGTTTATAATATTATTTTACGTCATGCTAAAATGTTTTTAACATCAGACATCGGATTAACTAGAAATTGTTTTAAAAATCCGATATAATTAGAACATTCTTTTTTCACCATATAAAAGAAATTGAAAACAATTTTTAACAAAAATGGTTGAATCACCCTAATAATTATAGATGATAATATATTTCCGATGAGAATTATTTTTTATTTTAATTTCCCCACTCTACATTTGTATCGTCGTTAAATATTCTTACATCTTCATTATCTTAAAGAGCTGTTTTATCAAATATTAATATTGAAATATCAAGCTTTAGCATTAAATGTGGAAATAGATATAACGGAGAGTGTATTAAAAGAGATATTGATCTTATTACCACAAATGTACGTGTAATATACTGAAATCGATACATTGTCGTACGACAATTTCTGCACTAAATTTTTAAAGGATTGTATACAGAAATAAATTCATCTATAAATTAAATTTGCACATTACTTTATTCAGCACATTTCATTTGGAAGTAGGTGCTCGTGTTTCAAAGATTAAATATTAAATAACTAAAAAACAATAATCATTATAGGAATACCGTAGCTTATATGATTTTCTTGAAAATCGCAATTTCTGTTATTTTTAGCCGTTATAATGAAAGAACAATGTAACAGATTAAATATTTACAATAATACCAGCTTAAGAATAAGATCACAATAGTTTTTTTATGCAATGACAAAAATCTATCTGTAAAAAAACTATCTAGGCGTTGTAGGTTTTTTTTAGTTAGGAAAATCCTTTTTTGTATGTTCTGTTTATCTTGAAATGTGCTCAAAGCTGTAGTTACATCTGAACATTCTTCCACTGCAGTAAATACTTTATCCAATAAAGCTAAATCTTAATTATTAGATCGGGTTGTCAATTTCAGCCTCCAAATGGGGAAAAAAGTTGAAATAAAGGGCCAAATGTGAGATATTACCACGAACTAAATTGTATTTTAACTGCAGAATTTATGTATTGCTAGAGGCAAATGAAATTTTCGAAATTAAAATAAAATTGTATATCTTACATATTCTGCAGTTAAAATACAATTTAGTTCAAGGTAATGTGTCACATTTGGTTCTTTATTTCAACTTGTTTCTCATTTTCGGTGGCTGAAATCGACAGCTTTATCTTATAATTATTATTGTTTACATTTTCGTCAAATTTACAGAAGAAAAGGAGAATTTACATATTGATTTTACTTAATAACGATCGAAAAATTAACAATCTTTGCATTTTTGTAAAGATTTCTATAATTAAAACTTCCTGTACTTTGTCAAAAGCAGCCATATAATTGTTTAAGTTGATTAATAAATATCACAATTGCGATTGGTGTTAAAAGTCCATTATATTATAATATACAACTCAAGTTTTTTTTTTTATTTGTCTTTATACAGATTACGAAAAAAAAACTGAAACTTGTTAATGTCTTCATTAAGCAGTATAATATCTTTGCAATGTACATTCTTAAAAAAAAAATTTTAAAAACTATATTTTTTATATTTTTTGCAACTATTTTAAGAAATTCAACTTTTATTTATTTCAAAATAAAAACAATAATTCAAAACCGAATTAGATAAAAATAAAAAATGTTAATTAAAAACAGCAAAACATTTTTTTCTTTAATGAACTGCAAAAATTAATTTTTATTTCGGAATGGCCATTATTCATAGAAAAAAGAGGTCACAGAAAAAATCACGTTACATCCTGCCCAAAGTTTCGACCCACAATTAACCCCTCTTCTAGGCTTCTATCAAAAAAAGGAAAATTTTATATTGTAACCGATTTAAAAGAGATTCACGACAAAATTCTTTTAAATCGGTTACAATATAAATTTGTATTTTTTAATATAATCACTTGAAGAGGACCTATAATTGTTGGTCAAAACGTTGAGCAGGATAACGTTTTTTTTACTTAGTTTTTTCCATGAACTACAACGGCCATTTTAAAATGAATATAAATTTTCTTTAAAAAAAAACAAAAGATAAAAAAATATATTGAAAAAAGTTGATAATCCAGATCGACTTGGTAAGAGTTAATGGTACAAGAAGAATCTGATCTTATCAAAGTAAATTTAGTAACAAATAAATAAACAAAAGCCTTAGTTAAAAAGAAACATATCTATTGATTATTTCAAAGATCGTAGTTACGAGTTTAAAATAATGTCGACACCCCCATGCATAACAAATTATTTTCATTTTAAACAAATAAATAATATTTGTTTAAATTTTAACACTTTTTTAAAGCCAAAGGTATTACAATTTATTAAGATTCAATTTATTCCGGATTTTTGTATTCCTCGCTAATTCAGTATGAAACATAACTTCAGCAAATAGGTCATTGCATTACTATTGTGACAAATATTGTATTTGATATGATTCATTTAATGTACATTTCTATTTCAAAGGACGAATATATAAACAAGATATCTCAAATTAATTTTAGCACAAAACAGTTTTCACATTAAAAATTGGTCGATTTAAAAAATTAATCCGACATGAAATCCAAGAGACGAAGGTAGACGCATATTTCCAGACTGCATATTGGATTATTGGAAATCGAAAACTTTCACGTCTGCGGAATATAGACGATTCCTTTGAGTCAATTCTAAACTAATTATTATCCTCTGACGGCAGTAGATATTTGAAAAGGCAAATCCGAAGTTTTCTGCTTGATCTCGAAGGATAAAGTTGGATATTATCGTGGTTTCGCTTCATAGTCTTTTATTTAATGGCATTTTGTCTAATTATTCAATAAAATAATGTTAACACAAATCATTAAATTTTTTCATTTGATTTCAGTACTTTACTGTACATATTTGTGAAATTCTATTAGTATAGTGGTTGAAAGCTTTAGAGATATTAATTGTATATATCTACTTCAGAAGTAAAAGATGTATTTACAGTCCTAAATTGCTATATTTATATTTAGAAATTACTACTATCATACTAAATATCATCTACATATCTGAAGTAAAAAGGTAATGTAAAGGGTAATTTGTTAATGAGAATGTTCTCTATAAAATCCATTACAATATCTGCTATTATAGGAGATAATGGAGACCCCTTAGGAACACCATAAACTTGTTTAAAAACCTTACTTTGAAATTTGAAATAAGTAGAATTTAAAACTAAATTTAGTCCTTTAAAAAATTCCGCTTTAGGTAAATTAGTAAATGATTCAATTTCTCTCAATTTTTGTTTTAAAATATAGTTAATTAGATCTACTGAAATATTGGTAAAAAGGGAAACAACATCTAATGAGATCATAATAAAATCCTTTGGTAGTACAATATCTTTAATTTTGTTTTTCATATCAAAACTGTCTTTAATGTGTCTAGTTTTATTTAAATTAATAGAAGATAAGATAGAACAATAAAAGGAAGCAAGTTTATAAGTGGGTGAATTTATTGTTGAAATGATGATTCTGAGAGGTATTAGGTTTATGTATTTTCGGTAGACCACAAGCTCTAGGAATTAACGAGTTATAAGTATGTAGAAATGTAGCTGTATTTTCAGAAATAAATTTAGAGTTTTTCCAGGTGGAAATGAGATTATTGATCAATTTTTCAGTAGTAGCTGTATATTCATAAGAGCATTTTATGTATGTATTATTACCAGAGAGCATTTCATCCATTTTTTGTAGATATTCAGATTTGTACACAGATACAGTTACGTTCCCTTTGTCTGCTCTAGTAAAAAATATGTTCTTGTTATTTTTCATAAATTGTTTCATTAATTTGTGTTTATCTAAATGTTTAACTGAATCAGAACGATAGTTGTCATTGTTAAGAAAATTATGAATAGTGTTAATACATTTAATTCTGGTGTTATTTTTATTATCTATTAGTATACTGTTATCATCATCTGTCAATTTTTTTATCTTAAAAACCCCTTCTTCTATACCTGGAATAAAATCATGTATGGGAAAATGATTTTTTTCAGAATGAAAAGAATGTTTATGTCCCAAGCCCACTATGTTTTTTATATCTATTGGTATACTAATATCAGTTAAATTGACTAACCATTTATCTTTAACTTCAAAATTGTGGTTATTCTTAGCGGAAATATTGTCATGGAAGTTATATAAAAACTTCAACGCTTCTTTTCAATATGAAATAAATTTCGAAAAAATGAAAACTATCAGATTCCACCATTTTCTAGGCTGCTCTTTCGAATGCTAGTAAGAAAATTAAAAAAAAGTGAAATTTATAGTTGATCCTGACATATATAGTAGAAACACATGATTTTTTCAGGACGCATTTTTTACAAATATCGAGTTTTCGATACAATATCTTACTTTGAGTGAGCTAAAATATCAAGGGTGTACTCGATAGTTGTACTCAAAAGATACATTGGTGTATATATAAAATTGTCGATATCAGCTTCAAAATAGCCACTGCATTTACAAATTCCTTTTCAAAATTTCACCATTTTTTCTCTTGAAAACTATGGACTTTAGACAAAATTTTATAAGAACAATTATGTTCTAGAATAAGTCGAAGAATATCCTCAAATTTTTTCAGAATGTATTGTCACAATTGTTTATTTTTGAAAAATTCGAATAATCGAAATGTTGAAAAAAGTTTAAAATCAGAACAAATTTGAGAATGTTCTTTAACAAATTCTAAGACTTTTTACTTTAAAGAAATTTTCTGTAAACACTGTAGTTTTCAAGAAAATTAATTATTAGTCTTGAAATCCATAAAAGATTAATAATTTGTTTTTTAAACTATAGACTTTAAAGCAAATGTCTATTGAATGAAAATGTATTAGAATTGGTTAAAGAATACTCCTTACTAATTTTAAATAACTTTTTTCAAAATGTCGATTTTTCAAATTTTTCAAAAATAAAAAATTGTGACAATACATTGTGAAAAAATTTTTGAAGAAAAAGGGTATTCTTATAATTGTTTTACAATCACATGAGTCTTTTACATCTATTTCTATTTTGAAATTTTTTGTATGAAGTACCTGGCTCTGGTAATTGATCTAAATATCATTGCTCGGTTCTATATAGTAAAGCTCCTATCACAATAGTAGTCAATGCAAAAAATTTAAAAATGTAATAAATCCAAGTAAATTAGAATAAAAGTCTTTATTAATATCAGTAAGTATAATTTACAACCGTTTCTCGCGATAGTTCGTCGTAGACTAAATTCCAAAATTGCCGGTGGGGCGTTTAGTCCCCGAAATTTGTATACTAAATACCATTTACATTCTTACAAAAATTTGTTACTTACACAGAAAGAACGAAAAAGATTAATGGAACCATTTTAAAAAAGTAAAATACGTTATTATTAAAAATGGTTAAATTAACTATTTCCATAGTAAAACAAAACAAAAACATTGATCTGTTTACTATTTCCCGATACTTATGTAGCATAACACATAACCTTTGCAGTGAAATAGTCACTCTAAATATTCTTGACTAGAAAAATAGATTTAGTAAAGTGATTAAACGAAAATATGTACTATTAAGCAATATTATAATCATTTCTACTTTTTCTTCATATTCCATTAACCTTTTTTTCTCTCTGTGTATCTAAAATAGACAAAAATGCATTTTTCGTCCAAATCCATATTTCGAGTACAATAAATAATGTTTGCCTTGCGATATGAATTTGGCAATGGAGAAAACGCATACGTAACATTAAGGTATGTTACTTACCAGGTACAATAAGTAGCGTAATTGAATAACATCGTCGAACGTTAGTACTAATGAAAAGAATCAAGTACAATTATCAGAGGTCGATCTTTCCTTAAGTATTTGCAATTTGCGGCATTTAGTCCCACTTTGTTCCTATACATGTTCCCCGCATTTATTCCGAGGTTGATTTATCTACTGGGCATTTTTCGATATTTCGTTTCACCGTGAATACATTGCGTTGGTAAGTGTTTTAATTATTTTTATGAAGTTGATTTATCGGCTTGCGCCGTTGTATATTATGTAGAGCATAATGCCGTTTATGCGATTCCGTAACCGCATGTGCCGGAGCATTATATCGGACGGGCTGTAAAACAGCGTGTAAGTGCACCACGCTGGATATTTCCACTATGATCACTATAATGCGCCTCGCCCTTTGAACCTTCTTAGTGCATTTTTATTGAAAAGACTTCTACCGAGGATAGGGCGTGGTAGCGCCATTTTTTTTTCAAAATAATAACAATAACGCCGCTGCGGTCATTCTATCGCGCGAGAGCTAAATATACGAGGCATTTTTAAAAAAACTAATTGTAAAAAGATATACGATTGTACTCCTGTATTCGTGTGAATATAATTTATCATTTTCTGGCACATTGTTTTATTGTTTGAATCGAGTAGCTATATATTTTCAATTAAAGATAACATTATTTAGAAATACTTTAATGAATGGCTAATTAATTATAAACTAAATAAATATTCGAATTTTCAGTTCTTTTTAAAAAATTCTGCTTTGTATTTATCACGATATTTTTATCGCGAAGAAGTTTGAGATTTTCTTGAAATGATCAGACGAAATTCATAGTAAACATAACCTCAAACGTTAAATATACAACAGTTGTGCAATGGCGTAATTTTAATTATTTCTTAACAATAAATTAGACGTAATATATAATCTTTCGATGGATATACAGTACTCCTTCCCTTATTCTAATTTTTTCTCTTCTCCTATTCTAATTCCCGTCACGCGTTCTCCCCACTGACGTGTGTTGACGTGTGGATTTTCTAAATACAAATAACGGCGCATGCGCAAAAAAGAAAAAGAGACAAAAGTGAGACTACAATTCTAAGTAGTGGGGGAGAGGGGAAAATTAGAATAAGGGAAGAAGGCCGCCATTGTGCATGACTGGACAAATTAGAATAAGGGAAGGACTACTGTAACTACTTTTTGGTCCGGTTTAAAATTTTGAATTGTAACAATGTATCAATAATAATTTTATCATCTTAATTCTAGTATTACAAAATCTTGCAGTCGTTTCTGTATATTTTCATAGTTTCATTAGTCATTTTTCTCCCTGTACGCCGAAGTTTCTTTTCAAGAAGGCTGTGACAACAGTAATTGCTATTAATTTACCAATATTTCCTGTTATTTAATTTATTTATCCCAAGATAAAAGATATTGTAAATATCAACCGTTAAAAAAACAATTTGAGGAACTTAAACGTTATGACAGGTCGAATATTCGATATTTTTTAGAGAAAATACAAAATTACAACTTCCTCTAGAAGACGCCATTTTGTTTTTTAAAATAATCCGACGGGAGAAGAAAGGGCTGAGCAAAAGTACGTGAATAGTACCTTTTGCAATACTGAGTATTGCCGTTATTAATTAAAAAAAAACGCGATTCTTGCAAAAAACGTCGAAAAAACAGAATTTTTTCGAAAAAATGATCATAACTTTTTGTTTTAAAACTGGCGGCTGATTATGACTGCGGGATTTAAAAGAGGGGGTCTAAATACATCGAATTTGTTGGCAATTTTTTTTAATTTTTATGTCATACTAGAATGCCTGATGACTAAAGTTCAATTTTAACCTCGAAATCTTGAAAAGGGATCTTGATATTAGTCGGATGTACCTTTCAATTCTTTCAACTTTTTTCTTACAAACTTTTGAAAAGAGAAAAAAATAAAAAGTTCTGATCATTTTTTCGAAAAAATACTGTTTTTTTTTAAAAGTTTGCAAGGATTTTGATGCGAAATATTTGATTGAAATTGAAAGAAAAAAGTGTCCTTTCGGCGCTAATGGCTTAACACTTAACATTAGGTTATTAGGGTATTAGAAAATAATTTGAATATTATATGTTTGATAAAATCCCAAAACATTTTTTGTAATCAATACAAAATAGACTATTAATTACGACTTTAATACGTGAAACTAATTACTAGGAAAACAATATGATAAAAGTCCACCCTAAGAATAACCAAAAAATAAAGCATACCTAAATTGACGTCAATAAAAAGTAAGCTAGAAAAATAAATGCACCCCAGATCTAAAAAGTATAGGAATGTAACTTTTCAAAGTCCCGTGTGTGTACTTATCGTTACGTAGCCCCAAGGGCTTCCCGAAAAAGATCCTCGATATAGCCTTCGTTATCTTTGTAATTTCGGTGGCCCACTATCGATCGATAATATATTATTCAAGCGTAAAGTTATTTCGGAATGAAACACAGGACGTGCAAGATGCGCAAATGCTCCCTGAGCCGAACCTGGACTAGCTTATACTGTGCGATTTAGATAGTGGTTTTGGCAAACTGCTAAATCCGGGGTGAATCATTGTTGACGTCTAATGAACCGACTTGTCGACTCTCAGATTAAGCAAATGTCGATAGTTGATACATATTCTGTGTTATCTTCAATATGCACTCCACATATATCCATATTAATTCATTTTTAATCTCCTAAAATTTAGTAACATTCCGATGCATTTTTATCCCGTTATTCTCGTACAAAAAAAAGGAATCATTTATGCGCATAAAATGTGCATTATTAATAATTTATATCTATTTGATGCCAAATAATTGAAGGTTATTTCTTTCTTTCTTTTTTTTATTACTACTAAACTGTACATTTTTCTGAGTGAGAAACTTTAGAATTAGTACAAAGATTGAATAATTCTTCCGACTAAATGTCTAAAGTTTATGCCATAAATTTGAATTAGTCGAAAGCTACTAATTGAAATTAGTAGTATTTGACTAACGTATTATTAGTATTTTACTCTTTGCTATAATAGAAATCATTACCAATTCAATTAGTGGCCGACTTTTCACTCCTTCCTCTGTAGCTTTTGTCCAGTCCAAATTTGTAGTCCGTATTCTTGGAACATCCCAAAGGAGATAAAAAAATTTGTTTTGGATTTACAATTTTCTGACACTCACGCACGCCCACTTCGGCACATTATTTATTACAATTTTTACTTTATATTTTTTCTTACATCTAAATAAACATACACATTCTTACTTTCTCGCCATTGAATAATAAAGGAAGAAATACTAGCACTGTCGCTGTATGAACGACAAAGATAAATAAGACCGATATTACTCTGCAGTTGTTGTAGTATTGAGCTGCACTGCGCTTTTGTGATTTGAAAGTTAAAATATAGTAGTATATTGTGCAACTAGGAAGCAAAATCGTATCTTCGTTCAGAGTGTGAGAAGTTTAACCCATTAAGGCCTAAACGGACACACTTTGAGCATTAGTTTAAACGTCGATAATTTGCATATAAAAGCATTTGGAAAAATTATACTCCCACTATTTCTGACGTAAAATTGTATGCTCTTTCAGAATCTTTCAATAAAATTTCGATAAAATGAAAAGCAAAAAAGTTATACACGTTTGTTTGTAAAAAAACATGAGTTATAAACATTTATTTTTCATTCTAACATCACTTTCACCTCAAAATTTGAATCGGGAAACATGTCTAAGGTGAAAATATCGCGTCCATGGACTCTTAGGATTAAAACGTACCGTGTTCTAATTTGAATTTCAAGGTGGCGACTGCCAAAGTGGCGCCTGCCAAAGTGGCGCCTAGAAGCTCAAAAATCTTTTTAAAATTTAACAAATTTTTTTCTTGAAAACTATAGACTTTAGAGAAAATTTGCTAAGAACAAAAATGTCTTAGAATTGGTTAAAGAACCTTCTCAAATTTTATCACAATGTATTGATACACTTTTTGGTTTTTTGAAAATTCAAAAAATCGAAATATTTTAAAAAGTAATTTAAAAAATCTGAAAAAATTTTAGAAGGTTCTTTAACCAATTCTATGACATTTTCATTGTAAGCAGATTTTCTCTGAAGTCCATATTTTTCAAGGAAATAAATTATTAAACTTTTCTAGATTTTAAGACTAATAAGTTTATTTCCTTGAAAAATATGGACTTTAGAAAAAATCTGCTTAGAATGAAAATGTCATAGAATTGGTTAAAGAACCTTCTCAAATTTGTTCAGATTTTTTAAATTACTTTTTTAAATATTTCGATTTTTTGAATTTTCAAAAAACCAAAAAGTGTATCAATACATTGTGATAAAATTTGAGAAGGTTCTTTAACCAATTCTAAGACATTTTTGTTCTTAGCAAATTTTCTCTAAAGTCTATAGTTTTCAAGAAAAAAAATTTGTTAAGTTTTAAAAAGATTTTTGAACTTCTAGGCGCCATTTTGGAAATCGCCATCTTGATATTCAAATTAGAACACGGTACGTTTTAATCATGAGGGTACATGGACGCGATATTTTCACCTTAGACATGTTTCCCAATGCAATTTTGAGGTGAAAGTGATGTTAGAATGAAAAATAAATTTTAAAAAAACACATTTTTTTACAAAAAAATGTGTATAACTTTTTTGCTTTGTATTTTATCGAAACTTTATTGAGTGGGAGTAAAATTTTTCCAATTGCTTTTATATACAAATTATCGACGTTCAAACTGATGCTTAAAATGTGTCTGTTTAGGCTTTAATGGGTTGATTCGGTTCCTAGGGAGAGAAAGGGCTATTATGCTCCCGCGATACGGAGACTGATACCAAATGTACATACTTTTTCATTTTTTATTTGATATTTGCTTCGTTTAGTAAAATCAGTTTATTTTCCAAGATGTATCTTAATGAAAGTAGGTGAAGAATTGTCAAAAACTTCGGAAAAGTTTTGCCAAGCGATAACATTCCCAAAGACATAAGACACGATTATAATTCACTGCTAATCTGTAGTGTGTTAATACTACATATATTATTAGTATTCCCTAATTATAGGGATATCTATCGAAGTGTTGATTCTACTAATCTAATAGTAACAAATAATATTTGAGAAATGAAATAGTATTTTTTTACATTTTATTATCTAAATTTATTACTAATCGAATGAGTAACTCACTTTTCGCTTACGATTTCGGCGTTTTTATCTAATTCAAATTTAGAGGGTACCTTTTCTTACAACCCCCGTATCTTCTAATTGTCAGTTCTAACAATTGCACAATGTGTCAACAAAAATCGTTGAATTTTAATAAATATGCAAGAAGACACGAACTTTTGTTTACGTACAAAAGTCAAAATTATAGCTTCTCGACATATAGTCATGACATATTATGCTGTAATAATAGACGAATAACTCTTGAAAAATAAAAGGTTTGCAGTATTAATTTTAGAAAATTCGGAAATTAATAATTAGTGCAACAAATTGTTTTGCGCGTTAATATTTTCTTTTCTAAGTTATATTAAATTTTGCTGTACATGACCAAATTATATCTAAATATTCATCCCATAGAGAAATTCATGCCCAATTCTTGGTATTGTATGTTTTGAGTTGATGTCAGTTTGATTAGTTCCTAACTCCAGCCACGCAGTTTACAGACTTTAGAAATTTGTTTACTATTACGTGCGATTGTATTACGCGAGTGGCGGAACTCGAGACGAACATCACACAGTAATATATCCGCAGATTGAAATATGGTTGAGTGATATCGGCAGAGGCGAATTTGAACACTGCATTCAAATTTCATTTACAGCAAATTATAAGAGAAATATACATTTTTTAAAAGAAAATATACCGAGTTAGACAGTAAGAGAAGGGGATGGAGAGGGGAGATGTAGTCAAAAAGAATACATATGTATCTTTAAAAAGCATACACGAACGGACGAATAATTTAACATCATTGATTTAACCCAATAACACCAGGTTGACTAAAAATATTGGCTTTTATCGAGCTTATGACAGCTGTGCTTAATTTATAATCGAGTCGAGGGAAGCCATGTTCTTTAGTATTTTTGGATGTGTAGACTTCGATTCCATTTAGTCAGTATATAATTTCCCTCACTTCCGACCAAGCAGCAAGAGAAGTTTCGATGAATCCAAAGTCTGAGTACTAAAATGATGTCTATATCAAATTGTGTCAATGTCGGGTCCACTTTTCTATTAGTAAATATACCACCGTATTTCGACCATGAGGGCGAAATGTCATAAATGATCAATATGTCTTTATTTCCACCGTTAGGTTAAAATTAAATCTGAATGGCGTGCTGCAGCTCTAACTCGAATTTGTCATGGAAAATGACTTATTGGTAATTTTGACCAAGAAGGATTTCTCCGATAACCTCAAAGTGCGTCATTTACACAAATTTTCTTAAAATTTTTCTGAAGACAGTTTTTCCTAAGATACTGATGAACATATTGTGAGATAATATCTGTCAGCAGTCGAGGAATGAATAGCAGTTGATGATTTGAATGTTGGAAATTAAATTGAAATAAAAGAAGAAAATTTAATTTAATAAATGAAAATGTATTCCTTATCGCCGACCTCTGTCAAATTTTCCATTATTGTTGTATTTCCTCGATCGTTCCGACCTTAGTGGAGAAGAACAATTTTTGTTTTGAATTGAACATTACTATTTGCTTACATATATTATGAACTTATTCGTCATGTAGCAATTTATCGATTACTTAACTGTTCAAAATTCGATGCAGAATATAATACCCACAAATTCCCTGCCGGTTGACATTTCAATTTCAAAGTCCACAACTTTGAAATCAAAATTACGTAATAAGTAGGTAATCCAAAAGAAAATATAACTTACAGGTCGAATATTTTAATAGTTAAGTCGAAAATCGTAATCACTCATCAGCCCTTAGCAGATAGCATAATCTTAACAATTTACTAAGTAATTTAAAACTGTTGTTCTTTCACTCTATAAATGATACTTAAGAACTATTTAAATAAACCTGATTTTGTATTATTTTTAATATATGAATTTAAAAAAAACAAGACGATTAATACCTAAAATAGTATAAATAAAGTATTTCAGTAAGTTGCATCTTTTGGAGACTTAAGTTAATTTTTAACGAGGTAGCATCAAATTTGTATGAGAAAGAAAAAGGTTAGGATAGAGAGAAGCTCAGATTTGGTCAGAAATAGGTCAAAGAGAGGAAAAAATTACCGTAATTTTATAAACCAAGCAATACCCAATCATAAAGTCAGTATCTTGTTACAAAACTCTGTACGTCATTGATAAAATTATATTACATGGATTAAAACTGCTCACAGATTTGTGCAAAATCCTACCTAACAACTATTAGCAAAATTATTCCAAATATTTATGAAATAAATATGGATTTGAGAAGGGCAACGAATTGTTTACAATCTTTAAGGTATGTTGTTTACATTTCACGGTTGTTATTCTTTTCATTGCCCGCGGTTCTTGGAAAAATTGTACCTTGCTATTAAATTAGAAGACAATAATATTGGCCTGGTGTGGATCGCTCGTTCGGATTGGGCAAATTTGGTAATAAGATCGCGTTTTCCCGTTCATTTATAATTATATTGTTTTCTGCCGCTTGTGACCATTGAATCGGATTAAATTTTATTTTAGGAAAAGCACGAAGAAAACCTATATGCCTGTGCTGAGTATATAAACTCCTACGAAGTAATTGTTGAAAATGTTAACAGAAATAATAAGAAAAGCAGTGATGATGATTATAATGACGATGAGGATGATGACTATTATACTTGTATTAAAGCTACTGAACGAAGTTCATTTTCCTAATAGTCACGCTCAAAAAACGTCTATTCCAAAACTACAAAAAATGGATAAAAGATGAACAGAAACTGCATAAAAAGTGTCCAGACAATTTTTAAGTCATCGTAAAACGAAATATCTACATAATATTACCTAAATTATCGTCTAGAAACTAGACAAAAAAGTATTTAGATTGTTCGTATTAAATAATCTGAATACATTTTTGCAGAAACAGAGCATACTGTCCACAGTTTATCTAAAAAAGGTATCGAAAAACATAATGATTTTGTTACATTTTGTATGGAAACTGGCCAAGACACAAGTTATTTTTGTGTACATTAAATTTAAGGTCTGACATTAAAAGTTGTTTAATGAGAGAATTGAAATGTATTTCCTTTTAACATGGAAGGAATGTTTACTATTCTGACTAAAGATTTAAAAAATAGACTGGAATATTTTATTATTTTAGTGATTTTCCTACTAAAATAGGACATTTTTCTGTTCCGCATAACTATTATATACAAAATAAGATACTTTACTAAAATCATAAATATCAAGTGATATACAGATCTATCATATACGTCCTGGTCTGAATAGTAACATTCTCTCTACCACTTATCCCAGTGCATAGTTTTATTTTCCTTAAATATTTAGATTTTATGTTGAACAAGACATACAATATTTGTCATTAAAATATCATATGGAAATAAATAGCTCAAAATACACAATACCAATTGCAGTTTGGACTTCAAAATTAATTAATCTATGAATTGAACGCAATTTCCGTGAGTGTAATATGCAATTTAATATAGCGAAAATAGAATAAATGGATTACATAATAATAAAATTGAAATACAATTGAACACCTGATTTAAATAGACACACAGAGACTTATTTTAAATATTTTTAGATATGCGAAAATCACATATGTGCATGACCAATTCCACGATTGTTGCCGGGTCGATCATCGGGTAGGGGTCAGGAATTTCAGATTCAGGACACTCTGATTTTCCAAAATTAGACACAATTAGGGCGTTTGACATACTTGGGTTCATCTGCAATCGAATAATCTGATCTTGTACGTTGTGGTATGTAATTATTTCGTACATGATTGATTCGCCGATAATTAACCAACATCGGAATAATCCAATGAATGATTTATTCCAATTATTTCAGTTCTTATTACTCGTTTTTTAATTATCAATAACTTACAATTGTCAATTACTCGTGTGGATTTACTTATTGATGATGTAAATGGTATCTTAAAAAAGCACTTTATGTACGAAGAATTCGCCAAATGTTTATTATCCAAACGATTGTATCACACTAAACAAGTTATCAGAAATTATTACATATTTAATTAATTAATTTTATGTATAGCTTTCTATAACTTTTAAAAATTAGGGGGCGGGGGTAAAACCTACGGGAGGTAGCGTCCAGAAGAGAAGAGAACAAAGAAAAATACGGGAAAATCAACTGTACTAAAACAAAAAAGTTTGTGGCGAATTTTTTAAAATCGATTTTATTGTCTTATTCGTAAATAAATGACCCTTTATAACATTTTGTTTATATTGTTGCTTTGCCAATTATTGTTATGTGAAACAGCCCTACAAGCAAAAACAAACTTAAGTAACGGATGTATATGTATATTCAACATTAAGTTAGTTTTTCTCAATTTGGTTATGAAATTGTTAAGTAAAATAAAATAGTACCAATCACAGTTATAGGAATCAACGGTACGAGTATTTTCGATTTTTCGTTTATTTCGGGACGTCGTTCCATTCCCGAGATAAAAATAAAAACTACAATGAACCACGGAACGTTACACCAGCGATTTTTGTATTTTTTTTTTTAATAAATAATTGCAAAATCGGTATTTGATATTAAATTGCAAAAAAAGGTTACTTACTAACGTTGCAAGTAGATTAAAACGGCAATTGTTTATAATATTCATGACACGCGAATCTATAAAGAGCTTCGTTATTGCATGCTTAATAAATTTAGCACAATTTAATTTAAAAATTCCAGTATAAACTAATTAGATTAATACGATTATTTGCTCTCACTTACCGCAATATTTAATTAAATTAAACAAAATTATCGGATTTTAGTTACTGAAAGCTGCATAAAACGTTCCATGAGAAAAATTAATCTTGAAAATTAAATGAAATACAGCTTAAATATGTGATGAAATTCAATGCAAAATTCGTAATATACTTATTTTTGGATGATAATGTTAATAATTTCCACCCACGATAAAATTGTTTAACTACTAGTAATAGCATTGCTAATATCAACGAAAATCAAATTCATGAATTTCGCCAGCCACGGAACGTTACAATTTCATTTTTAATTGATATTTTAATAAGTGAAAATAAACAAAAATAATATTTTTATCTTACGTTATTATAATATTAAACATTATACATGAACTAAGCTTAGTTTTAATATGTAATATATGTAAAGAAAAAATGAAACAGATCTTGATCAATTTGCATTTTATTTTGAAATCCTCGTTATTACTCTCTAAATTTGAATTGGTCAAATTTTTACTAAATCAATCAGTAGGACAACTTTTGACTACTGAATAAGTTATTTAATAGCATTGTACCATTTCAATTAGTAGAATGTTTAGACGAGTTCTTACTAATTGCAATTAGTAGCTAATATTTAAATAATAATTTTGTTTTACTACTTCAATTAGTTGTTTGTTTTCACTGTTTAAAATGGTTATATATACACAAACCCACAAAAAAAAACGTCGGGATCTGGAGGTCAGACGATATCTCTAATATGTTTTTCAGGTCTCAGGAGCCGAATCCGAAGTCCATTTAATCCCATCATATCAGGTTTTTGACATAATCGAAAAAAAAATAAAAAAAATCCTATAATTAGACCTTAAAATGTTAAAAATGAAGAATAAGTTATACTTAGAAGTTTATGCCACGTTTCCGTTATGTTTTTTGGATCGCTAAAACTAATATTCAAAGTCTATCCAGTCCCATTACGTTAGGTTCAAGAAATAACCTCAATAAGATATCCATAAATCTACCCTAAAATATGAAAATAAAGAGAAATTGTATTCAGGAAGGCATACCATGTTTCCATTATGTATTTGGGGATGGTGAAATTGAATTTGAAGTCCATTCGATCTCGCCAGGCTAGTCTTTTGACATAACCTCAAAAATATCATAAAAATCCACTCCAAAATGTTAAAATAAAGAAAAAGTTCTAACCTGAAAGCCATACCATGTTTTCTTTTAGTTCTTCGGGTCGTTGAACCCGAATCTGAAGTTCATTCACATAGATAAAAGGTCTCGACAGCTTGTGCTGTGTAGTTACTCCCTGAATTGTCTGGAAATGTCAACTGAATACTGGACTTGACTGTACTGAATAGCACTGTAGTATATGGGACTCTACTGGAATGTATAACTGTACTGAACAATAATGAAATGTACTGGACAGTACTGGACAATAAAGGAATGTACTGGGTGGTACTGGAATGTATCAGACAGTTCTGGACATTACTGGAAGCTCTTTTAAAAATTACTGGTTGAATTGTGCAATTTTAAATCAATAGCGGCATATTCAGAGACCAAGTAACCCCATCACTTCGGATTTTGATATATTACCTCAAAAAATCTACAAATCGACCCCAAAATATTGAAATAATAGGAAAAATTCTCGGTTGGAAGTTATATGACCTATTCATTATATTTTTGAGGTCGCTGAAACAATTCAAAAATTTGAAGAACATTGAACTTCATAACTTATGGATTTTTACATGATCTCGGTGACATTAACTCATACGATGGTCTGATGTCGAGACTTTTTTTTTCTGTATCTTTATATATGTTGTCGCGCTGAATTACGTTAGGAATAAGTTTTCTTTCATCCCCCTGGAGCAAAACTCCTGTGTAATACACGGGGGTAAAACAGCCATTTAATGCTACGGGGAATAACATTTAGAATCAAAGTTTATTTTAAAATTTAACCAATCCTCCTTTATTTCATAATAGTGTCCAGTATAGTTCAGTATTGTTAAGTATATTCCAGTACTTTCAGTACAGCCCAATATTATGGATAACTATCCACTACACATTCAAATAGTGTCCAAGACTGTCCAGTAAACATGGTATGCCTTGTTGGCCAGAATTTTTCTTCATTTTCTTATTTCAGGGATAAATTTTTAGATTTCTTTTTGATGTTATGTCAAGAACTTAACTTGATAGGGCTGAATAGACTTCGGATATGGTTTCAGCGACCCCAAAAACCATTCGAAAATGTAACAGGTACTTCCAACCGTAAATAATTTTTTTGTAAGTTTACATTTTAAGGTCGAATTATAGGATTTTCTGAGATTTTTTCAGGTTATGCCAAAAACCTGACGTGATGGAATTATATAGACTTCAGATTCGGACTCAGCGACCTAAAAAACATATTATAGACGTAGTCTGAAACAAACAACTAATTGAAATAGTAAAACAGAATTACTATTTAAATAGTATCGACTAATTTCCATTAGTAAGACCTCACGTAAACATTTTTCAAATAGAAATAGTAAAATTCCATTAAATAACTGTTTTGAGGTTATGTAAAAAATGCTGACGTGATGGAATTAAAAAGACTTCAGATTTTGATCTTGTACGTTGTGGTATGTAATTATTTCGTACATGATTGATTCGCCGATAATTAACCAACATCGGAATAATCCAATGAATGATTTATTCCAATTATTTCAGTTCTTATTACTCGTTTTTTAATTATCAATAACTTACAATTGTCAATTACTCGTGTGGATTTACTTATTGATGATGTAAATGGTGTCTTAAAAAAGCACTTTATGTACGAAGAATTCGCCAAATGTTTATTATCCAAACGATTGTATCACACTAAACAAGTTATCAGAAATTATTCCAACCGTAAATAATTTTTTTGTAAGTTTACATTTTAAGGTCGAATTATAGGATTTTCTGAGATTTTTTCAGGTTATGCCAAAAACCTGACGTGATGGAATTATATAGACTTCAGATTCGGACTCAGCGACCTAAAAAACATATTATAGACGTAGTCTGAAACAAACAACTAATTGAAATAGTAAAACAGAATTACTATTTAAATAGTAGCGACTAATTTCCATTAGTAAGACCTCACGTAAACATTTTTCAAATAGAAATAGTAAAATTCCATTAAATAACTGTTTTGAGGTTATGTAAAAAATGCTGACGTGATGGAATTAAAAAGACTTCAGATTTTGATTTAGCGACCCAAAAACATATTATAGACATAGTCTGACCACCGGATCCGGACTTCGGTTTTGTTTGTGGAAAATCAGGCTACTGGCGGTATTTTTCGCGGAATGTCACCACAGATTATAATGGTTCCGGTATATCAAAGAGCTTAAAATGAACTAACTCTGATACACAAGGTGAAATTACAAGTATTTAAAAATAATTGTAAGTCATCAATTACGTCGATAAAAAATGTCTAACTTAGATGACATTTTCCAATAAAAAATGTTCATTTCCCAAACACTGTTCCTCAGAAGGTTAAAAATATATTTTAGCTCTGACACAATTGTTTATATGACAATGGAACACACGTCACAAACGGCCGATTTTCCTACGTAACACGCGTCATAGAACACTGATTTGTCTATAGAACATACGTCACATAGGACGCAGATTTTGCTACGGCTCAGGCGTCATATAATACATGGATTTGACTATAGAATATATACGTCAAGTTATAATTGATCGAGAACGGGTTCTTCGCGTTCTCGACTTGATACCTAATCGCGGGGTGTTTCCTGACTATACAACGACCAGGTCGTTCTTCAGACGTAATATATAAGTACGACTTAACGACATAACTCAAAACGTAACGTGAGTCACTGTTATGGATACCCCTCGCACAATCAGACGAAACTTCGCATTCGTGTAACGACCTGCTATCTCCATTGCGAATGAACAGTATTTCGTCTGCTTGCCAAAATAATTCTTCATTGTTGCAGAGGAAAAATATTTTGTCTTATTTCGTAATCGAGAATTTCTTAAAAAGATGATAAAAGATATTATTTCATTGTTCATTCGTGACACTAATTTATCATTGAAGTTCAGGTTTAAATTGTTATTTCTCTTTCCATTTTACTGCCGTTTATGAAATCAGTTTTTTTTATATTTAGGCAAATGATGGATAAATTTTAAAATTTCAGTCTTGAGCTTCTACTTGTATTTTAAAGGCACACTGAAAGAAATGAGGAAAGAATATGAATACGAAATATAATTGTAATTACAGTAGAGTCCCGGTATATTTGCGTCTCGCTATATTTACGTCCCAGAATATTTCCCCGGTCGCGCCTCATTATATTTGTTTGTCGCCGCTCTCTTTTTCCCCCACTTTGTGACTGGGGCCTCAAGAAGGGCCTGCTGTGACGTCACAAACGCAACACAAATGAAGAGAGTGGGAGAAGTGGCGTTCCCCTTTTTTTGGTAAATATAACGAGACGGGAGGGGAAGGCAAGGAACCGAGTGAGTAAATATATTTACCGAGAATCTACTGTATTTCGATCCAGACCAAAAGTCTCGACGAAGTATTGAATTGGTCATATCTCATCTGCAAAATTAATGAGCATATACTTTTTCATCAAATATCGACGTTTCAGAATCTAAAGATCTCAAAAAAACACCAACAACATTTTTATCCGAGTGTACGTGCCATTTTTTTTGCGAACGGTAAGACCGACGACTTTAAAGTTCAACCTCTTTTTCAGTTTGTCATGGCCTAATTTAGATCTGATTAGTTTTTGGAGTCCATTCGTAAGATGTAATAATATGATAAGGAGATCAAATAATCAAATTTGAAGGAATATGTTTTTCTGCGTTTCTTATAAAAAATACAAATGACACAAAAAAATGCTTTGAACAAAACAGATACAACATTCAATTCTCTACATAAAATTTGGTATGCAATTACTTCGTAAAATCAACGATTATGTCACAAATGGCGAATAAATATGAAAGAATCACTTTTTTGCATTTATTTTCAAAAGTACAAATGACATTTAAAAATGTTTCAAATAAAAAAGGTAGAGCTTAACATTTTCTACAATAAAAGTTATATGTATTTTTTCCCTAAAAACATTATAGAAAATGTATTTCCTAACTGTCTTGTCAATTTTTTTTTAAATATATGCCAGAATAGAAAATAAATAAAAACCCTATTTTTATTCGATTCTTTATATTTTAAAGATATTCTTCTTCATAGAGTATTGAAGAAATATGTAATTGCATAATATTTTAGGAACCTACCTTGTTTATTATTTAGAGAGTATAATATAATTGAAAAAATTCAATCCCTATTTTAATATGTTTTTATTTTCAATTTGTTTCAATTTTCTTTCGATTTCAGAACTATTTCAATTAATAATAGTCTGTGAAAATATGTGTACCAAATTAACAGATTTACTGTCACGACAATATCTAATATAACATTACGAAATGTAATCCTTGTCGAAATATGGTTCACGATAAAACGAAAACATTGCCATAAAATTCATTAGTATTTCATACAATATAATCAAAATACAATGTACATAATATTTTGTTAGGTTTTATTATAATTAAAATAATGTGGTGGGTCAGAATTACCTAGGTCATCCCAATAATTCCCCCTGTGCAATATTGAACGTTCAAAATGAAAATAAATGATGATTAAGTTACATCTCGAAAGCGTAATATAGTAAACCATATTAATGTTCCGACAACAATAATAAAATAAATAAAAAACCTAACCAATTTCATAATTTAACATCACTAAAATTAGTTGTTCTTGTTTAACGGTGTTAGAATCACAGTGATCGATGTTATTCTTATTGGAATTTTTCTTATTAGATTACGGAGTTAATTTTGACTGATTAGTGACAATTTAAGACATGGATAATATCTGACTAGATCTTCAAATCTGCAGTATACATCTATGCTAAGGGATAATATAGTGCTTTCTGTATGCGTAACAAAAATAGTTAGTACAACGATAGAAGTTGTAATTTTTTTTTCAGTATGACCATTTTTGGCTTTAAGTCGCTCAAAACTTTTTTAGTAGAATACTGACTACCTACCGAAAGAGCTTCTCTGTGCAAAATTGCAAATAGCAGTATATATAATTAGTTATAAATAATAATAATAAAATAATTTTTTTTTTTAAATTTAATGGCTTTTACCTACAAATTACATTACATATTAAAATGCTACAGTTTGAAAATTTCGAAATATTTCAAACACCTTGAAACGTACTCGCTCGGATTCTCAAAACGCTAGGCCCTGTAGAAACAATTAAAATCTCAACTAATGATGATATTAACAACGCAAAAAAAAGAAAAAAATTATATTCATAACTAAAAACCCTTAATAAAATTTCGATTTGACAGTTACTTGGAACGGACTGTTATATGAATATGATTTGTTAGCATGAAAATATAATTTTTATAAAATTGTAATAAATGCAAAAAGAAAGAAAAAGGCAAATAATATATAAAAAATAACCAAAAAAATAAAAAAAAATATATAGACTTGCAAAAAAGTTTATAATAGAAAGTAAGAAATAAACAAAAATTAAAAAGTAAACAAAAATTAAAAAGCAAACAAAAATTAAAAAACAAACAAAAAATTAAAAATAAAAAAGACACATGCATGTCGCTGTCGCCCGAATTGATAATAGTTTAACCAAAATACTACCATAACGTTGATAAATATTGTAGTTATTACTGTGATTTTTTCATTATCAAGTGCACACGCATGGTTATTATGTGCGATTATAATTTAATAACAGTTGAATTGTCTGAAGCTTGCAGGGTACAGTTTATGGAGTAATAAAAAAAATCGAAAGAATATTTTTAATGAATTATGGCCTCCTTTTCAAATGTCGTAATTAAAATTATATTATTTACGTTACCATGAATAAACGATTAACATCCGTATAAAAATTATTAGAGTAGCCAGAAACCGACTAAATCAACCCCATTCTATTGCTTCGCAATAATTTAAGGGTAATAAAAGTGTTGTTAATAATGACTTCTGACGAGAATTACATGTTTGAGTTAAAACTGGCACGAACATGTAAGAAGAGTTCCTCAAAAACCAAATCCAGTGATTTTGCAGGAAACAATTGGAGTCATGTAATTGGGGTCGTCGTGTAAATTCGTACAGTGCCGTGTGAATACAGAATTTCTCGATCGATATAAATTAATTATTTAATGGTATTTTAGTATAAATTACCACCAAAACATTGACAACTCTGTACAGTTAGTAATTTTGTAATTAACTCGCAGAAATAGATGACTTCTTCTGAAATTGAGGAAAAGTTAGTTGCGAAAGACATATTCTACAAAAACACTTTCGTGTTTAACTACCCAAACAGCATCTTGAAGGCTCTTTAAGAAGTCTTAAATACTTATCAGAAAAAATACATAACTACCAAACAATACATAAATAAATATTACAATCAACAATTAAAAAATTTAAAAAGTTTTTAACGTTTTCGGCTCTTGTTCGCAGTTAAAAACCACAAGTTTATCATTAAGTATAATTTGCAAAATTAATATTATTATATTTGCAAGTTTATCATTAAGTATTATTTGCAAATAATACTTAATGATAAACTTGTGGTTTTTAACTGTTAAGAGAAGAGACCTGCCTCTCCTTTAGCAGTAAGAAATGATGCAAAATTACTTACCCTTCCTTCCAAAATGTTTCTTGTACCATAGTAGGCTGTAACTTAATACTTATTTTTCTGAAGAGGGCTGCGAACAAGAGCCGAAAACCTTAAAAACTTTTTTAATTTTTTAATTGTTGATTGTAATATTTATTTATGTATTGTTAAAAGTTTATTTATTGTGACCGTTGTTAACGCGATTAATTATTGCTCTTAAAGTAATCTTTAAGAAGACTTATGCGTCGATTTTTAGAGCTCTACAAGACCTCTTAAATATGAGGTCTCAGAAAAGAGGTCTTATTTGAGGGCTTTGACATATAAAATAAATAATATCAATGAAAAGCAAATTTCTGAAAATTATAGATTCTATTTTTGTACCTTAATTATTAATTTATATACTTTTTACCGTTTGTATATTTATATATTGGATGGTGATTACATTCAATAGAATGGGATCATGTAGTAATAATACAAATCTGTGATAACACTGTCTAAATATCGTAAAGGCGTTTATTTGGTCAGGTGAGCTTACAATCAATCGGTCTGAATATGGAGTAAATTTCGCGCGATCTCATTTTTGGATTCAAACGCCACCTAGTGTCCGTGGAAGAAATACAGACCTCAATACTGAGAATCCCTTTACTAAAAGAGAGATGGTCCAAACTCTTCGATATTACGATATATCTCTTAAAGAGGTCGTCCAGAGCTCAGTCCAAAGATATCTCCAAAAAGAACTCCTGAAGAGGTCTTAATTATGATAAATGTGGTGTATGGGTAAATATTACAAACCGCGATGACGCGAATCACAACATGTAAAGAAGATCTCAAATAACATCTTATTAAAATTTCTGATTATATTCGGTTCTGAAAATTGGCTTTCTAAGAAAAATTGTATTGTTTATTTATCCAAATCAAAAGTCAAGCAGTGTTACTGATCCAAATCAACAGTGAAGCAGTGTTATTTTAAAAGTCTCATTTACTAATTATTAAAAATTGTCATGATATTAACATGAATCCATATTTTCCTGAAATAATGAGACACGGTCTTGATCTAGATAAACATTTGCAGATTATCCGTGCTGTCAGAGAATAAAATGAATTATTTCTTATTATTTCAGACATTGATTGCTTATATTTTCTGTTCTTTATTGTCCTCAGGGTTCGAATATACAATTCACAATCGCAACTCAGCATCGTTTTAAATCTATTCTTAAGAAAATGTAAATAAAAAACTCTTAATTATGAAAATAGGATTAATAAACATCTGTAAGGCTTTTCGGATGGCTGGGTGGATTTTTTACAAGAGGAACCTTCATCCTCCCCTCTTAATTTTTTAATTTTTAATTTAATTTCCTTTGTTTTCTTCATTGAACTCTTACGTTTTCTGAAGAAGGTCTCAAATAGACTGAAAACGTTAAAATATCATTGTACTTTTAATTTTTTTATTCTTAATTAATACTTTTTAAATTTTTAATATGACTGTTAGAACCAAGAAACATTTTTAATTTATTTAAATACGAATTTAGTAGATAAAATTTACGAGAAAAATTTAATTCGTATTTAAATATGTCCACCCTCCCACTCTCACCCTTCAATAATGCCCTTACACCCCCTTCCTTTTTTCTATCCCAACCCTCCAAAATCCCACCTTTATACCTTTGCAATCTCGCCTGAATATTTTGAACAGTTCCTCACTTTGAGTGATTGCATTTTTATAAAATATAAAATAAATTTATAAAATAAATAATAATAACAAAATAATATAAATAAACAAATTTTATACTTTTTCGTTTTTTATCATATTTATTATACACATCGATTCTTAAATCTAATCAGATCTAAGTTCAGCAAAGACAAACATATCAAAAAACAATTTATATCAATACGCTTATCGGTTCGTGAGATATCGCTCGTACACGGAAAAAATAGCACGAGAGAAGTTGTTGCTCCAAATACAAAAAGTAGTAATACCCCAGCGACATTTTCTAGTTGGCTTAACGATTTCAATTTAGTTGACGTTCTTACTACTTTTCCTTGTTAGAACAGTTTTTTACTTGGAGTTACGAATTTTTATTCTCATCGATTTGCCATTTTATATCACTTAATTTTCGTAATTAGCTTTTATTTTATATAGCATTTGTATGTGTGTCATTACTATTATGATTTATTATATAATATATTTATTATTTATTATATATTGCTACATTACTACTAGTATACTTATTGACAAAATCTCTTCAGTTCGTACATAACCAATAAATATTTTTGTATAATCCAACATGTGCAATTTTATTTACCACAAAATATTTTTTTATTGGATTTTTACCTTTTGATTGTACGTTCGGAATCAGTGACCTTAGAAGCTGCAATTATTACCAAAAATAATGATACTTATAATTATTTTGTTTTGGCGTGAATTTATTTGGAAATTTTTAAATTTTTAATACTATGTATTAAATATTAATACCAACAGATTTATGCAGGGTGTCAATTAAGTTCTGGGACGTCTAAATATTTTCTAATGTAAGATATTTTTGAGAAAGGCCAAGGTCATATCTGAAGTAATTTTCAACGAGGAATTCAACGGTGATCTTTCATTTGACTTAACATCAATGTCATTTGAGCTTGACTTAACATCAATGTCATTTCAAGGTTACGTTAGGTTTTTCAAATAGAAATCCTCCTTTTGGGACACCGGCAATCAAAGCGGGAAATTTTACATTTAAATATGATAAGTCACAGGTAGTGTTTGCTTTTGAGGGTCACTCCAAGGTCATCTAAACTGCAACAAGGTCTGGCTTGATATCTTTTGGTATGGATGGTTTTCAATTTTATTTTTTAACGACCAAATCTAATAACTTAAACAGGCATGTTTAGTAATGACCTAGCGCATGACATTGAAGATGACCTAGGTTGTGTCAAAGTCGACTTTTTTAGTTACTTTTAGCTGGAGTTTGAATGACCCTAGAGTGGCCCTTAAGATCAAACACTACCTATGTCTTATTTCATATTTAAATGTAAAATGTCAAGTTCTTTTGATTGCCGGTTTCAATAAATTGGATTTCTATTTCAAAAACCTAATCTAACCTTGAAATGACATTGAAGGTCAAATTAAAGGTCACAGTTGAATTCCTTGTAGAAAATTACTTCAGAAATGAGTTTGATCTTTTTCAAAAATATCTTACATGAGAAAATATATAGACGTCCTGGTAATTAGTTGACACCCCGTATATATTTTTCATTTAACATAAAAAATATCGTCCATAGATTATTCACTAGTATCCGGGAATGGGTGAAAAAAATATTAAGCGTTGTTTAATGTGCATACAAAATTGTACTTTCAGAATTTATTACAAATTCATTGGATTGGTTATATATTTATATTTCAATAAGTAGGTGCATGTAAATATTTTTTAACAACTTGGAAGTAAATTCGGTTGAAATATGAATTAAAACAAAAAATAGTTATATTACACGATATCGGTCTATAAGATATTTAACAATAAGTTCAATCGTAATTAAAAATTTAAATTAAATTAAAACCGCTTAAGTTTATATTATAAGAATAATATATTTTCAATGTCACTCAGGTTCATCAAAACAATCTTTCGCCGAAAGTCGTAGGTCTGCTTGGTTATGTCGTACTGGTAACGTGGAATAAAGTTATTGACGCAAAAACTGATGAAATGCAACATTTTTAATTAGGAGCATATAATTAGCGCATAAAAAGCATGTTTTGTTGTTTTGTTGTTTTTCATAGGCGACCATTATCTGCATTCTTAACAGGAATATTCATCGGAGATGTATTCAGCTTATTAAAAAGCTCCATCGGCCTTTGGCCGCTAACCCCATACGAGGTAACAGATGTTTGAAAGTAATGTATGTTCGAAATAAAGTGCATTTCAGATAATAGTGCTTCAAAAGAATCAAACAATGAGACTTTTGGAGTAAATTTTAATCTGGATTAGTACTGCCCCAATACTAACAATTATTATACTATTACGGGATTGTCACCACCCTTATCTAGAAAATTGAAACTCATTTCTTTAACGAACAGACATCGAAGCACGGCACCATCTAGCGGCAGTACGAGTACACATAATATTAGTGATTTTTTAGTTTACGACTAAATGCAATGCATGCACGTTTTTTAAATAGTTCTTTTCCTGCTAATCGTAAAACGGCGAATCAAACCAGATACACTTTCTACTACCCGTTCAAAAATTTTAAATCCGTGACGGATCCTTGATGGATCTTCGGTGGATCTAACAAGAAAATTTGTGCACGGGTAATGGCAATGATAATTAAACTACTCATAATACAATAAAATCAATCTTCAATTCATCATTAAAATAGTCAATACTTTTGAACTAACTAATCTCTTTACGTTTAAAAATTGAAATGATTTAATACTACTGTATTAGTCAAATATTTTATTCTTATTTGAAATAATCGAAATTATACTAATTCGAAAGTTAGTAAAAGTTCGAGTTTCTGATTAACAGAAATTTTCGAAATTTAAAATGTAGGTCGCAACATGTAGATCGGTTCTCCAAATAAATTAATTTTTTTCCTTCGAAACAATTTCATTTAAAAAAAATGAACATAGTCTTTAATTTACATGTATTTATTGCACATATTATTAGTGCCTTTGAAAGATTCCCTAAAATCTTCAGCGGGATATGTTTTAACGATTTTTTTATTATACTACAAATTATGTAGTGTTACAACTATTATAATTTTTGGAGTAAAACGTATTATTGTGCTCGCAATTATATTCTCAGTATACACGGAAAAAAATCATGAGTAGAATTTACCAAACTTAATTATGCAAAAATTACCGAGTCTCATTTAAAAGTAAAATTTATTGAAAAATATAAATAAATAGTACTCTACCCTTTAGGTAACAAGTTTTTAAATGATGTTTAATCATGACAGATTAACGAAAAACTAGGCTAGATATTCTACAACAGCTCTCGCAAGTAAATTGACACCAGTTAGTTATATTAAATATAAAAATTATTATCTTAATTTGTGTACTTCGACAAGATTTTAATACATCATTGGCGTTAATCAAGCATTTAAAAGATAAATTCCAGATAAACTGCAGAAAATTAGGATTGTTCTTTTACTTATTTGTATTAATAGTGGTTACTCAACTTTTTCGATCAATTTTACTTGAGTTCTGGGTAAAATCTACTAATAATTTTTTTCTGTGTAAAAATCTATTGTGTAATATTACTATACACTTTTCGGTTTTTCATATAGCTGAAGCGAAATTTATTCTGCTCCAATTTTTATTTTACAACCAGTTTTTTCGGACTAAATTTATTCACGTCGGCAAATGGATCTTATTAAAATTCCGTATTGCAGTAAAAGTCCATCATAGAGTGCACATTCTTAAATATGCACAAATATTTATATGAAATTCATTATTGATAATTCAATTTACTTTCGTGATGTTATATATTCGAAACGGAGTAAAATTTACTTATTCCAAAAAGCTCAATATCAGTTTGACAAATGCAGACAAAAATCTGATTCCAGCTCGGAACGAGAATAAATAACGAGCGTTTTAAATTTCTCTCTAAAGCATATGAATAAAGCGCTAGCTCCATTCGGGTCAAAAATAAATTTCTGAAAGTTCAAAGAGTAACGATAATAATTTATAAACATCTCTGAATATCTAAGCATAACTCGTAATTCAAAGGTATAGATTTATACGAGCTTTTATTACTCTAACGAATTATTATGCGTATCATGTCGACGAAAAAGTTGACCGAAAACTTTCTCATTATATTCCAAGAACCGGCCAATTTTGTATATCTAAATTAATTAAATCTTCCTATCCTTACTAGTCAATTTCTCTTATTTAAATAGGAAAAAAAAGTGAACTACTGCCAACCACATCTCCAAAACTGTTTATCGTGAAACACATTGATCTTTAGGTTAAATACGATTTTTTGAAACTATGTGCAATTTAAAATTAGAAACTTCGCTAAGACAAAAATATAGTATACAAAACTTTTTAAAAATGCCATACCTTCTACAGTAATTAATATTTTACTATTATTTCTGAGGCATATGATTGTGTTATTGATAAATTATCGATATCTAATAATGAAATTGTCAAAATTGAAAAATTGGAAAACGGCAGTGTATTGCTGAGTTTTTAAGAGTCCAATTTTTATGTCGTGTTTTTGGTGCGTTCGCTTAATAAATTGTACATTATTTTTATTTTAAATATGTTCTAAGTAAAATATAATTACTATACTGTATAATATTAATACTCTCATAGTAATGTTTATTACTGAATCCAAATGAACACCTCGAAGGAATCAATTTTCTGCAATTTTCAAACTCAAAAAGCTGATGTTAAATATCCAAAAAATATCTAAAACTGCATAAAGGGGAGATCTAAAAACTGTCGTAAGTGCTACTCTGAAAGAGCTACAGAGATATTTAAGAAGCCGAGCTTAAAAGCTCCACGAACCTGTCAAACAGTAACTCAAAAAAGAACTTTTGCACCCCCATTATAAAAATAATTTAGTTGATAACATTGCCCTGTAAATTTGAATTTTTTTTCGTTCGAAAAAAATGACACCTTTAATTTCGGAACGGATTTTTCATGCTGGAAACGAATCTGGAGTTAAGAATACGTCATGTCACCTAACCTAACCTTAACAATTTTAAATGGGAACCCCCATTTAATATTTTCATCAGAAAAAGTTACGTAAATGTTACCAATCATTATAATTATTTTTGTTGACAGATGGCGCTGTAATCAGCAAAATTAAAAAAGACTCTAAAAAGTTTTAAAAATCTCGCGAAAAACGCAACGGATCAAAAAAGTAAAAATATACCTATGCAATATTTTCCAAAGAGCTATCTTATGACACCTAACACAACCCCATTGCGTTTTTCACATTTTTAGAGTCATTTTTTATTTAACTGATTACAGCGCCATCTGTCAACGAAAATAATGATAATGATAAAGCTAAATCTGCAATAAAAAATGGAAGTTACCATTTAAAATTTTTATGTTACCCCTCCATCACCTCAAACGGGGTTGTGGGAGTGGGGGTTGTGCTAAGTGTTATAAGATTGCTCTTTTGAGGATATTTAATACGTACATTTTTACTTTTTTTATTTGATTGCATTTTTCGAGATATTTGACTGTACTTTTCGTATAATAATTCCTGTTTTTTAGTTTTGTAATAAGTATTTTATGTTTAAAAAAGTTTATTACAAAATGTAAGAATGAATTAAAAGATTACTTCCAAAATAGCCATAGCTTAATGATTTACTCTCCGTAATTATTTTATTAATTTATTAATGGTTGACTAATACAAATTATGTAAAAAAAAAACAAGTATCCTCGCTCCGCTAATTTTCATTTGAATGAATTTTGTTATATTTTGAGAATACAAATGCAACTCCTTTGCCACTTTTTGTCGTCATTTTTGCTAGACTTATGTAGTTGAGGGCAGGTGTGATGAGTGCAAAAAGTTTAACACTCTTAATTAGAAATTAGCACTTATAGGGAACACGTTTGCTGTCATTCTATTGCAGTCATACTTTCGCTGTGACTCCCAAAAATTGGCGACCATATTTAATTTTTATGTACCATATTGTTATGCACAATAATTTTAAAAATTATGGGAAAATTGAGGAGATTCGATTAGTTTAACTCATGAAAATTAGATAGAATATCTAAATCGGAGCAAGGAATTTTCAAAACGGAGCATGGGTGTATTTCGAAGTCGGAGCATTGGTTGTTTCGGAGTCGGAGTTATGATGCATTTTGGAGTTGATAGTTTAGTATGTTTCCGACTCCGAAATACACCCGTGCTCCGATTCGAAATTCCTTTCTCCGATTTAGATATTCTTTCTAATTTATTATTTTCACGAATTTATTATTTTCATAAACGTTCTTATTTAAGGAGTATAATAGCAGATATGCCATGTAACAAGAAATCCGACAAAGGTTCTATTCGATTTATAACAAATTCTTAATAAATAAAAGATAGACCGAGAGAGAGAGAGAGAGAGAGAGAGAGAGAGAGAGAGAGAGAGAGAGAGGGAGAGAGAAAGAATTTAAGTATGGGTGAAAGAATGGATTAGTCTGAACTCCGAAATAAAAAATTCTAAATTCTTCTAGAAACGTATAAATAACAAAAGTTCTTTAACTACGGTGTTTACCTATTTAGCAACGAGAAAATATAAAAACGGGCTGCTCTTAAACTCCCGTTCGAAATTGATAGGTTGGTCCTTCGGGTCGGTCGTTCCGCGATTTGTCGTCCGCGAAAATAAAGTATATAAAGTTAATTGACGAGTTTATTTTAAAAAAACCCGTCCGATTATTCAATAAGAAATTAACAACACCGAGTGGTTTATTTTCTAATGTTAACAAAGTCTATACCACGACAGGTTTTAATGCAGTAATTTTAAAAGATATTCATAAAACGGCATTTTTAGGATTTTAACTCCCATTTTCTTGAAAAACGTGTCATGGCGGGGTATTTTTGACACCAAGTTTATTTGCAGTATGAAAAACCCCGTTCGGAAACGGTGCCTTCTTACACCTTCTGAACTCTTATTTCCTTCGAATTATAGATTTCATTTTTTCTGCAATAATTACTGTTAATAATTATTTTCAAATGATTTCTTTATATCGTTGTTTACAATGCTTTGTATAAAAGCATAAAAAATAATAAAAAACAGAATACATTTGGAAAAACATGCGGAAAAACATGTGGAAAAAATTTTAAAGAACAAAAAATTCTTAGAATTCATTAGAGAATACAGTCAATTTCTTTCATAATTTTTCGTTAACAAATTACAATTTCGAAAAAAAATTTTTTAAAAATCTCTAAATGTAATAAAAAAAATCTAAAAAAATTCCGTGATATTTCTGGGTAAATTCTAAGAACTTTACATTCTTATCATTTTTTAAATAAAGCTCGTAGTTTTGAGTTAGAACGTCCAGAAAATTTCAAAGAAATTATTATTGTTGAGGCCGTTTTGAGGTCGTCAGAATGATGAAGTGTTTAAAAGTAAAATTTTTCCTTAAAATTGAAGTATTTTATTCACCTTTATTCAGAGTTTCAATAGAATCCCAATATTCTAAGGGCTCGAAAAAAATTGGTAAGAATAAATATTTCCCAATTTTTTTTGACATTTTTTTCAAATTAGGCGCCATATTGGAATTCCTAATGGCCGAAACTCAATTTTGACCTCGGAATCTTGACGAGCGACCTCGAAAACAGTAGGAATGTATCTCTTAATTTTTGTTTATTTCCATTTTGATACAAAATACTCGATTGAAATAGAAGGAAGAAAAAGTGCCCTTTGGGCGTTAATGGGTTAATGAATTTTCATATTTTTGTCCGCCATATTGGATCCGCCATTTTGAATTTTGAAAATCTGATTCCGGATTCGTAATTAGCGAACCCCCGAGTAGCAAATTTCAAGTTAATAAAACGCAAAGAAAAATGTATGCTTCAAAGGGTTAACAATTTTGTTACCTCCTTAATTTTCGTTAGTTAAGGGTTGATTTTTTTCAGCAACAATATAGTAAAAACATTAATTCTTTCATTGTAAATATTGTCAATCAGTCGGCAGGTGCAGTAAAAGTAGCATTTTTTTGCGGAGTTAAATGTCATGTTCCTCTAAAAAATAGTGAAAGGTGTACTAATTCAGAATCGGAGAGCAAAGTAAAAAAACTGATAACTCGGAGGTAATGACGACGTACAAGTACGCCTTAAAGTCGCGAGGATGGAAACCGCCCTCGGCCGAAAGCCCGAACGACCACCCTCCCCCCTCGAAGGGGGCGAACTAGTAAAAAGAACCCTTAAAAAAAAGTATTCGGGAGAGCGCAACAAGAATTTCGCGATTCTCGCCAAGCGGGAGGCGCGGGGGATAAAACCAATAACGTCGAAAAGCAGCCGCGAAAATCAATGCAAACCAAACAAAACGCGAGCGGCAGGGGGTGGCCGGGGATGCCCCCTTAGTCCTGGGGCCCGGGGATTCCCGTGTACGTTCCTGGGTCGCAGGGGTCGCCAGTGGTGGGGGCACGCCTCTCGCTCGGACGTTAGGGCGCCTGCGCGTTCGGACGCCTTCGCCGCGACCGGCAGAGCCCAGTCGAGTCCCGTGAGTCCGGGCAAACGGAGCGAAGTGCGAATCCTTGGCATAAATACGCGTCGCGCGTCCTCGTCCTCCCGGGTTGTGACGGGAAGAAAGGAAAACGAACCCATACCAAAACACCAGGAACCCCCAGGTTCGATATTCGGCCCGTGTGCGCGTTGACGTTTACTTCGGTGGTGCGTCCTTTTCCTGGAATAAACTCGCGAGACGTCGTGACAGTTCGATCGCCATTTTAGCGCCGGGAATGCGCGACGTGACCGGCGAATCGCAGCACGCCGGTAGAATAGCGCTGGAGGCGGCGCGTCCTTGGGAAGAATTTTTTTTCGCGGAACCCTGCGAGGTAAGGCAAAGCCTGGACGTCGACTCTAGAGTGAGAGAAAATGTGTGCATGTGTATACGCCGAGAGCAGGAGAGAGAGAGAGAGATGCTGAGGGTGGAAGAAAGAAGAGGAAGGCACTCTCTCGCTCGTTGACTTGCGCGCGCACGCCGGCGACTTTCGCAAATTCGTCAGGGTGTGTGCGCGGGGATGTCGCCGAAGACGTCGTCGGGGATGTAGGAAGATCTCGAGGAACACATATTATCGACGGAGGCGTTGTTGACGTCTCAAGCACCTTCTTTTTTCGAATTCCAATACGAGGCGTGTCGTTTCAATTTTCAAAATACTCGAAAAATGGTAATGACGCGACTCGTTGTGCTTCGTAGTGCAAATTCTAGTTTTTAAATACCCAGAATGGTGCCGAGTGTTTATTTCGTCGAATTACTCTGTTCGTTTTGTCCAGATGAAAAAGATCTGGTTGCTTGTGTAGTTTCCAACGTCAACAGACCTCTGGCTCGATGAACTCCAGATGATTGTCCGCCTGTGCTTATCTCCCTGGCGCGACATCCGGATTCACTGTGATATTTCTATCTCCTTTCACTCAGACGCCCTTGTTTGCCACTCGTTACAAAAATCTACGCTGGAAAGACGTCTAGGGATATTTATATGGACATGTTTTTAGTGTTTTTCCTAAAGACGCTGAAGATACATTGGAAAAGTGTACAAATAGTGATTCTAGCTGATTTTTTATACATCACGTGATACAACACAAAGATAATACCCAAAATTATAAAAGAACACATGGAATATAAAAAAAAAAAAACATGGCGATTTTGGCCCCCATCGAAATTATGCACTAAATATGGAGTTATAGAAGCATACACTTAATTTGACTACTAGATATGAAATATAGGACGTGCCCATGTACTCTACGCATTCGAAAAAATAAGAAATAAATAAAAATAAACATCATCACACATCCCTGGATGTCGGGGAATGATTATTTACATCATGAAGAGATGTAAACATAACATTTATATGGGTGATTTCCAAAAAACTGTCATTATCATTATACAAAAATCATCGATTTCTCAAGATTGTCACTAAACAGTGCAGAATATACATAAAGCAAACAAAATAATAATAATAATAACAATAACAACAACAATAACAATATAATGGCCGAGGAACAAAGTTCCGAAAATCAAAACCCCCGAAAAGTCTAAAATTTCGATGTTGTGTGAGTCCAAGGTATTTTAATTTACTTTTTTTTAAACAAATTTTCAAAGAAAAAGTGATGAAAATCCCGCTGGGGCCATGCTATATCGAAATTTTGGATTTTCGGAACTTTGTTCCCCGGCCATAATAATGTCTTTATTGACACAATCGTAATAAATAATTTACTTTTTTTTTAATAAGATCACTTTTTATGCAAAATGTCAATGTCCCCAGTATTTTTTATGTGCCCATCACTGGAGTCCAACGAAAATTCGACAATTTTTTGTTTATTTCTAGTTTTCTGAAGCTTATTCGTTTCAGACTTATATATTGTTAAGTATATCCTTAATAATAAATTGTTAAGGACCATTTGGCCCGTATATTAATAATAAATAAACATAAAAAAAATGTTTTCGAATTTTCGTTGAGCCTCAATGATGCAAACATCAAGTACACATAAAATACTAGAGGTACTGACATTTTAAGTTAATAAAAGCAAAATGGTAAAGGCGGATACTATAGATAACGTTTCAATTCGTTATAAAACGTTTAATATTATTGTTATCTATAGTATAGTGACCGCCTTTACTATTTTTCTGATATTAACACAATTATTCGATCGAAAAAATCTTAAAATATATAGTTTATATTTTTTTATTTTTGGACTGTTTGGGCTTATTTGTTTTTGACCTTATTTATGTTTTTTTCATCATAAATCAGTATTAATCATTCTTAATCAATAATAAGCTGAAAAACAAATTTTTTCAAATTTTTGTGAGACTCCAACAATGCAAGCTTGAAGTAGGTTATTTCTGGCAAAGCTTTTTTTTATATTTACTTTACTGTAACGTTATAGACTTTTATAAATATAATATCCAAAAAAAGTTTAAGTAAATTGTTTGCAATATGATGGTATTTGATTAAAAAATCAGTTTTTTGGAATAACTCTAATAAAGAAGACAAACTCCTCTCACAAGAAGAACTTAACCCTCCTGTGCACCATGACGAATAAATTCGTCCAAACTACATTGTTTCCATATGGGAAAAGAAAAACTAGTAGAGGGTTAATATTTTACATAAATATATACCCTACCCTGCAAAAGTCTTTGGACACTTAATTTTTCGTATATAATAAGCAAAAAACGTAAGAAATATTTGGTTTAAAGCTCTCAATATTAACGGAAGTAGGCGATGGCAGCTTTTGAAATAATCTGAATGAATGTTTTGACTACAGCAGTAACAATGTGCTATGTTAAATGTCGTTTTAGACTTATATGGCTCAAAGGTTGGGTTTACTGAGTATGACAATATTGATACAAAATATACTTAAAGCTAATGTTGATCGTCGTTTGTTTATTGTGAATGTGTCAAGAAACATTTCTGCTGTTCCTGTGGTTCAGTTGTACTAAAATCTGCATATTTCGGTAAGCAAAAGATGGGTTTTTCGATGAAAAGAAAGTTTGATGTAATTTGCTCCGTGTCCCATGTAATTGCTATATATTGGTGTTGAATGTGTGTCTTCTATAATAAACAAGTTCAAACCTGTATTTTTGGGAAATATTCATTCGTTCAGAAAAGAATATGGCGACGAAAACCTTAAATAATCTGGTGTCCAAAGACTTTTGCACGGTAGTGTACACCGATATTATATTCCTACAATGAATGATTAAAGATGGACCAGTCTGCAAAACATCGTTTGTAATAGCCGTGACTCGCCCTTATTATTATTATTAAAATACAAATGAAAAATAAACCTGGAAGTGTACAAATGACATACACCTAAACAAGCACAAAGAACATGGGAATCTACTTTAAAATCGAAGTGGAGCAATAAAACTAAAAACGCAAATGTTCATCTACTAAGAAACTAGGGAATTTTGCTACAAATATTTATATTTACACCCAAAATATGAATCAATGGGATGACAGGTATAAACCAATGACATAGAAAGATGTATAGAAACATTGAAATATAGAAATGTTTCTAGTAACATTGGGAAAAAACGAAGATTGACGAAATTCCCTATGTGGAATTGAATATTGCAAACTAAATATCTCTAGACGTCTGAAACGTAAAGTTCTTCGTAATATCCTTTTGAATTACATTCTTGACATTTTTGACATCTCAACAATGTAATGTAATGTGACGTCATAATACGTAAGTAGTAATACGATTTCCGCAGTTTGTTTACAAATTTGCCTCCCGGGTGTCGTTTTTGTTACGACGAAAAGAGCGTCGTTCGCTCCGAATACGTCTTCGGCTGCTATTATCGTACATCTCGGCTTTTTCCGTATCCTTTTTCAAAATGCCGTCGTCATATCTCCGTTAGCGCGTTTTTCAGGCTCGTGAATTTATGATGATTACTTTTCTCTCGCACCATATTGGGCGCTCGTTCTTCTGCGTCTCTTTTCGAGTCTTATTTTTCGGATGCGCAATCCCCTTATTCGAGTTCGGAACGAATGTTCGCGCTTTGTTTATTTACGTTCCGCCTAGTTCTTTGCCGCGTTCGTCAAAGTAAAACTGAAAAACTGCAACGCGTTTCATCACTCCTTTACCGTACGTATGCGACGGCGAAGTTTGCACCGTCAGAGTCTGACGAAATACCTTGTTTGCCGTTTCATTTTTCAGATTCGCATATTGTTCCGGGTCTTGAACAAATTTTCCTGACGTTCTCTCGACGTTGACAATTCAATTCCAGAAACGACGAACGAAAAGTAATCAAATAGGTTGTTCCCTATCTCCGTATTTGAAGAGTTGCTATTTTTCGTTTTGACTGTATTTAATGCTAAAGATAAGGAGTTACATTTATTTAATGGAGTTACAAATGAGACATAATCTGTATTCGTGTCGTCCAATTTTTTCTATTTACTTCTATCTGCTCTGGTTTCCCGCGCTGTCATCCCACGAGAAAATAGAAAAGAATGTAAGAAAGAATTGAACGACTTGGACTACATTTATGCTCTTAGAAAAGAGATATTACATTTTTTATGATACAACTTTTACTTTTTTTAAACTGAAATTTCTTTTTTAGGTTTTGCATGATCATGATCCTCATTAACATATCAAAACATCCTACATTCATCTCAAACATTAGTCAACATGACAGTTTTATCATCACACAAGAATTACTGCTCTTCGAGTTTTTACCAGGATCATACAATACACGCAACTACATGAATCAACTATGCCTACTTTTAATTCCGAATTATTAAGAGGTCACCTCTAAATATGGAATTGGAAGTAGGGATGGTAGCGTTCATAAGGAAGCTCAATGTACCATTATAAGAAGCGATTATTTCATCCGTGACCTCAAAGATTCTACAGTTCTAGTAATGCGATCACCGATGATGACAAAACACACGATATTTAAGCTGCTAATGATAATTGTAATAAACTGCAAGATATAATTGCCAGTGATACTGACTCAACATAGACTCGCCAGTAGATTTAATAGGAATAAACGTTTCAAAGTACTCATACAAGCAACAATTTTCACCGTAATAATTGGAGATTCAGAGTATCAAAGATACTTCCATTTTTATAGTAATCTCTGGTGACATACTATGAAATAAACCTGGTAGTAACATGTTTTTCCAGTCATCCTCACATGACCGTTAGCTTACATTCAGGTTACATCACAATCGTTGTCAACTAGTCTTGTCGAGTTCATTTTACAAACACACCTGTAGAACCCTTGAAAACTGCGAAAAATGTTCTCTTTGAACGGATCAGATAATGAATAGAACTTTATCAGCTATTTTCGATAAAGTTAATCATTTTTTGGATGATTTTCAAGTTTTATTAACGTCTGTGCAAAATCTTCATTTCGAGTATCTAGCACTTCCTCGAGTTTCAATAGCGACATTTCAGATACTTTCTTCTCTGTAATTTCATCTCCTTATCGCACTTTCTTTCCCTCGTCATCTGAAAATCACCTATTTTACGACGCCTCTCGATTTGTGTGCGTTTTCGAATTTCTCGCTATTTCCCCACTCTTGGGTTCAGGGAACACTCTACGTCGTTTATTCGTTTCTTCTTATGCAATTTCTTCACTTCCTCAGATTATCTTCTCATAGACGCGGTTCTATATCCTTGCCTCACCACGGACTTCCTCGTATTCGGGTTCTTGTTTTCATCCTTATGGCACTTGCGCCTGCATTTTACGTCGTGATTTCACTCGTTTATGATTTCCTCGCACTTTTCCGCGTTTTCAGAGCGAACGCGAACTTTTTTTTTCTTTCTTTTTAAAATTTTTCATCGCGCATTTCTGTTATGACTAATCGTCAGGTTTCCCTTTCAAACTCATTTCCTTTGGGAAATTTCATGTTGTTTCATTACACTTCTGTGGGTCCCGTTTTCTCATGATTGCGTTATTCGTTTGCTCTTTTTTGTAATTCTTGAAGAGTCCTTTTCTGTCGATTTATTGCAAAAGGGCAGAATATTTGATTAAATCGATAAATATTCTGTTAAATTAAATTTCGTTTGGTGGCTTTCATTTTAACTTCAATTTACTATCGCGTATTTACCTTAATGCACTTAATCATATTTAACTGAATTCCCTTCAGAGATCGATATATTCTTCAATTAATAACGAACCCCTATTACGCTCTGTAAAGGACTCTTTACTTCTACAAGACAAACGGAACGGTCAATTGGAAGGTATATAAATAAAAGGATGAAATTACCATTAAAATAAATAAAGTACGCCCGGTAAAGGTTTTGCCGGCAAATTGGCAAAAAAGAGCAAACAAAATTGCATCGAATTTGCCACCGTATTCCCGAACGACGAGGCTCCACAGCATCCTCCTTTTAATATCACTTTCTTGGGTCGCTCGATCCTTCTCCCGTTGCCTCGAAGGACCGAAAAATCGAGAAAGCGCTGTTACCCCCAAATCAAAAGTGAAATTCGGAATTAACGAAGCAAGGAGAGAAACCCGAAGGGTAAAGCGAATGCGCCTCTACTTCCTCCGTGTACGATTTATGCTTCAGTATCATGGCACTCTGTAAAGGGATGTGTGGGGAACCTTGGAATTCTGTACTTTTCGAGATAGAACGACCCCGAGACTCACGTGTGGGCGGAAAGTCGTCGTGGAGAAAAACTAAGATGAACTCGGATTCTAGGGTGCACTCAAAAAGGAGAAAAGATATTACGAGAAAGGGAACCTAGAAAGAAAATAATAAAACGGAAAAGACGAAGAAAAGGGAAGTAAGGAAGAAACCGAAAGAATTGGCGAGAAAGATGAAATAAACGAAAGACAAGCGTAATAAAGAATGCGAAGGGCCGTAACGCGAAGGTTTCACAATAAGCTATGAATAAAAAGAGAATAGGAATGAAAGCGAAAGAGATTGTACGAGGGAAAGAAAAACGGCAAAAAGTTGAGAGCAACGTAGGAACGAGAATAAAAGAGAGACAAATTTTGAGAACGTTAGAAACGATGAAGAGCACGATGAGAGAGAAAGTGTAACGAAAGAGTGAGAGTGTAGGAAATGACACGAGAGGGAAAGAATGATATGAAGGGAAAAACGAGAAAACAATATGGGCGCCATGCTGGCTCGTCCGTGATTTTCGAGAGAGGGCACGACGAAATCGATCGTTATGAACCTGGCGACCATCCTCTCGAATTACGGCTGATGCGATTGAAATGTCTCAATGTGTTACGTTTTTAGCACGATCTACAAAGGGTGTGGATAATTTCCGACCATCAATCTGTCACAAAACATTCAGCCACGACGTGCTGAAAGACCGTCGAAGAAATCGTTTTTACATTCTTATGCCAACATATTAAAACATGTCAATTCCGGGATTGGGTGGGTGATAACTTCTCAACTCTTCTTTGGTTCAATTCTATTAAAAATAGCCTATTTGTATCATTACTGAAGAAAGTCAACCTAATGGATATCAACAATAATGCACCATTTCCGCTTATAGTTATACCGTTCGCAACAGGGATTGATATTGGACGTGAAATCCATAGTGTAATTGCAAAATGATGCTGTCGGTGGTCATATTTTTTATGGGATTGCGAGGAAGAGATGCCATTATTTGTAATTGGTCTCATATCATCGTTTTACAACATGGAGTCATGTCACATATTCAGCGACTATGGGGGAGTCTCCACATCCAATGACCAAAAATGACGACGATTCTATTTAAACATGTTCATGTTAACCCTTAATCCCGACTCCAGGGTCGTTTTCGGCCCAGAGAAAAAGCAAATTGTACTTTATAAATTGCACAACTGTAAGCATTTTCAAGTGGCAGGACATATTTGACCCAGGTAGTGGGAGAAAAGGGCTTTAAAATAGCCGTCGAAACTAAGGAATAATATTGATTAGAATGATTTCACATTTTCTATTCGGGGAAAACATATTGTTGGAACATGTAGGGGTTTCCTTCGACAAAATGGTGTGACGCCGTTTATTCAGATGACTTTTAGTTGAGGTCCAACTAGTGACCATTTTGAAAACACGCTAGGCGTTTGCAAAGTCGATTGACAAATCACATTCTCGGGTACATGTCCGAAAGACCATAAGGTTGTAATAGGGCTTAATAGAATCTGATAGTTTGCTAAGATTGCTGCACCTACAGTTTGCAATAAGAATATATTTTCACCACTCGCCATTATTCGGAGCATGTACATATAGTAACCTGAAAACCTTGTTTGACAACAATAAAAATTCTTATTCTTGTTCAGGAAATCCATCAAACCACTCTTAGAGATTAATTGTTTATAGCTAACATAATCATCAGTTACACGATAAAATAATCGGACAAAATAATCGCGACAAAATAATCGAATAATAAGAGTTATTATAATATAGTATTGGATAATGAATACGATCAATTTACAATTCTTAACAGTCTTACATTATAGCATTCATCGTGATACAAATATTATAATGAAAATATTATGAAATTATATACCTTTGATGTGTTTCGTATGCAATCACAGATATAGTCATATTATATATCATCGTTATTATGAATTTACAATTTTTACAAAGCCAAAAAGGCAAGCTATTATTGTTATATAAAAATTATCTGTTTAATCACTTAAGAACAACATCGCATATTACTTTAAGATGTCAACAATATTACACAGATAAAAAGTGCACAGCGCAGGCCAAAACAATAAGCGCAGATAAAAATGGTAAATACATACTTATACACAATATCTAAATAATAAACATCTCATAACTCCGAAATTATACGTAAAATATTTCATCAGGAACACCTATAAAAGTGACAGATCATAATCACGAACCAGATCACGCAAACGTTCAGGCCAAACAGATAGTTAATAAAATTAAAAAAAGGGAGCGACTAAAACAAGTAAAAATACAACTAAAATAATCGTTCACTGTGCTAAAAAAGCAGACGCACATACATCTGCCGAATTGTAGGCACCTCGGCATTATTGCGTGCAATACAGAGTAGCAAAATGTATTACAATTTAATTGTACGCATTTAAAATACAAATTAGGCTTATTCATGTTATTTTGTTTTTATTGTTTTAATGTGATTATTTTGTCGCAGTGTTATTTTGTCATGGTACCTTATCATCTAGTAACATTTCTAGGTACGCTTGGCCCTCCTGAGTACCAGTTTTTCTTCTCCCATATGTAAACAATGTAGTTTAGACGAATTATATTTGCCATGGTGCATGATGTCGGCCGACCCTTAGAATTGCTTCAAAAAAAACTTCTCCCCGTTCAGTTTTTTGGTTCTGATGAATTTCTAGAATACTCTTTCGGTGTCCATTCATGTATATTTGGATGAAATGAGAAGAAGGTGGTCTTAACACGTGTGCCGTGTAGTTTTGTGTGATATGCTAAACCGATTTAACAAAACCCATCCTTTGATGACTGACATTCATTGGTTATAGTATTACTCGCGTTTCCAGCAACCTTGAAGAATTATTCATTGGTCATTTTTTTCTGTTTTAGCATTGACCGGAGGCAGCGGTCGGAATATCGCAGCATCCTCGTCGCGTCCTTGGACGTCGGGGAAATTCGTCGGCCCGTAACGAGATAAACGAGTGCATTACGTTTCCGATTGTACCCGGTCGACAGCAGCGACATCGACAGCAACCAGTTGTGACAAGTGCCGTAGATTGGCAGTGCGTGTCCGTCGATCGTCCGTCCGTCGGCGATAAGTCGGAAAGTCGCGTTCCGTCGGGGTTTCCTGCGAAAGTGCGATAACGAGTAGTTCGTGTGCGAGAGAGTGAGCATTATAAATAAATAAAAAAGAGCGAGCGAGAGAGAGAGTGTGAGAGAGAACCGCAGTGGACCGCAGTGGACCGCAGGAAGAGAAGCTGCGATTACTGCCGTTTCTGTCGAGGGAGGCAAAAATCGACGAGTGTGTGCTAGTAGTGAAGAGAGTGCTTTTTTTTGGATCACGTCGCCGCTGGACGCCACCGCGCCGTTCCCTTCACGGTGAGTTTTCAGAGGTTTTACGCCCTTTACCAACTTTAGCCAAGTTTACGCCGCGTCGCCGATGCTTTTTGTCCCCGCGTGATTGCGCCACGTGCGATCATTCTAAATCTTGTAACCCGCGCCAATCCATTCGCGTGCTTGTTCTGGATATTGTTTTGTTTATTTATCCAAGTATCACGGTTACTTTATAGATTTCAAGAAGTTTTTGCGCATTCTATTGTTTGCTCCTTTTAATGATTTTTGTTCAGTGTGACTCGTACGGACGTTCCTGTATGTATTTTCAGCTGAGTATTTTTTGTAACAATAATTTGTTTGATGGAAATAAATTGTTTAGTTGTCCACAAAATTATAGCAAAATATTGTTTACTTTTTTTTAAGTAGAATTGTTTCCAATTCATAAAAGTACTTTGATTTCCTCGGCATGTGTAAGATTTGCATGTTCAAACCACGTGATCTGGTGCCCCAAACGTCAAACTATTTACTGAAACTATTTTCAGTTGGAACTTATGATTTGTACAGCATTCTTTTTTAATAGTTCACAAGGTCCCTCAATAGCATAGATGAAACAATTTTTTTCATAGTAAATTTAGGTCAAAAAATGGCCGCTACACTTAGCTGTTATCAGCGAACATCACCATCAAACCTAGTGGCAGAAGTACAAACTACATTCGCATGGATTTATTTAGGTACTTAAAGCTACAAAGCCAAAGTCATCAAAACCAAACCAAACCGGGTGGGAAATTTGTTGCGCTAGTGACGATTTTGTTGCTCCTATTTAAAAAAAAAACCTTAGAGTTGGCTGGCTTAACAAATAGCTACCCAACCCATAGTTAAAAAACCAGTATAAACGGTTTAATGCAAGGAAATAAATTAATTCGAAAATAGTATATTACCTAACAAGGGTATAAACTGTACTTTTACGCACCAGGTGGGAACTATACATACGAGGAGCCGAGTGATGTGTAAAATCCCCGACCGATGCGTAACAGTTATACTTTACACCCATGTTAGGTATCCTAGTTTTTGTAATTGGGTGCGTAAAGAGAGTGCGTAAAGTTTTGATGCCTGCTTGAGTGCGTAAAGGACAAGTTTACGCACGACCTTTCACTTTACGAATCTTGTCGTCGGGAGTGCGTAAAGTTCACTTTACGCACGAAAAACACAGGCATCAAAAGTACTTTACGCACTAACTTTATGCACACAATTGCACAAAATGTTTATACAGACGCCTTTTCATCATGTGGTGTGTAAAATTCGATTTTACACATTTCTGGGACCTCATAAAGTAACATGCTTTTCAGCAGCGCGAAAAATGAGTACAGAAAGGATTTTTAATCACAGAAATTAGTCTAATGAAAGTAAAGAAAAAAATAGAAGAATTTAATTAGTTAAACTTTTAAACTCGTGTATAAAATTATAATTTTCTAATTTGTAATATTTCAATTAAAAAATTGCACGTAAGCAATGAAACATGAAAAAGACGATGTACGACACTGTCGGTGATATGGAATAAGAGAAATGAGGGGACATTCATTCCCTTTCTTCTCGTATCGTTGAGTGGCAAGATTGATTGCAATAAAAAATAAAATGATTCAGAATGGTTCGTTATCACCAGTAGGATTATTATTAAGCTGATCCAGGTTTACTTGTATCATTGATCGTGATTCATGACGGTATTTCATAATTATTTAATCCAACATGAGGTTTTATTGACAATAATAGAATTCTTTTTTTTCTTTATCGGTCGTTTGTAAATTTATAGACGCAAATAATTTTTTTTTTAAATTTATTTATAAACATTCGCGTTGGACGGAAACTTTTGTTGTTATTTAAGTTTAATTTATTATTAAATTTAATTCAAGTGTTTGATTAAAAATAATTTTCAGTATATACACAGAACAGTAAATTATAGCGACATGATGCACAAAATGTGCCGACTATTTATTTCGAGGGCCTTCAACGTCGTCGTACCAAAATACCGAATATGTAATGGCCGTATAATCTTATTCCCGCAAAATTGCAGTAATTGAATCTTGATGCACTTTGGTATATTTTCGTTCCGCATGTGATCTGGCGTATGAATAATTTATATAATTATGTTCGTAAATGAAGAAGATGTTCTTTGTTTCATTGTACCAGATATCATTAAAATGAGATTTGATGACGCAGACGAGACTTCGGTAAAAATCTATTTTCGTTTCGTATTCGTTTTTGACAGTGCAGTACACAATATTGTAACTTTTTGTTTATTGTTCATAACTTTTTCTATGCAGTTAAAAATGCAGGAATCAATTAAAAATCAATTATATGCCAATGTCATGTAATGTCGATTTAGAAGTACACATTATTTTTACCGGTTACAATATTTAATTGCATCAGTAAGATGCTCCGCTAGGGGCGTAATCGCCTTTGTCAGCGCTCCATTTTTCTCTCATAATACGGTGCAGCTGTGTATTATACGTAATATTTACGTTATACTTTTGCATCGATATTATTAATACGTTTTTATCGCTCACTTTTTACATTTCTCAATGGAGAAGTGATGATGCTGGAAAAAAGAATTGACATGAACACGAGAAAGATGAAATTATTTACGATTTTTTTAGATGATTTCTTGTTTTGAAGAAAATATGAGGGATAAAGCTCTCGAGAGATTCGATACGCCGGGAGTTGACCCCGGGACCTTTCCAGAGCATTCGACCGATAATTTTCTTTATTTTTATCCTTTACAAAATAATACTGATATTTTGCTAAATGAAATGAAAAGCATATGTTTTTTCATATTTTCGTTGGACTCCGATCTGACAAAGATAATAAACAAAAATTACAACGTTATACAATATTTGCAGTGTCTATAATTGTATTTGTTTTCGCAGTCCAGGTTTCGTCTCATCGTGGTTCCAATGTCATTCCTGAAATCCAGTTTCTCCGTTCCTCGTTCAAATAAAAAAAAATGAGACGAGACTTGCATGAGAGGGCTCTTCGTACAGAATCAATCACGAAGTATAGCAGAAAAATGAACAGCGGAAGATACATGTTTGCCCATAGCTCAAACGCAGGTACCCCGAAATAATGGGGCACCGCCAAGACCCCCTTTTGCTCCCTAGGAAATCGAAGTGCATTCGCTCGGATCGTTCGGGCCAACTGGCGTGTTATGTCGGTGTATTAACGTTTACTTACTGGCAATAATATTGCATCGGAGTTATCGATCCGATTGGATTTGCTTTTCGAATGTGTACTCTGCGGGCGGAGCGACGAATGAGAGGCTGCGTATACGAAAATTGAAGATCGAACACCCTGGAAGTGCGGCCTAAGGGTTCGAACATGGGGTTGAGGGCGATGGATGATTGAGATTGTAGATTGATCAGACACGATGAAAACGTGGTGAAACTTGAATTTCGATAATTGAGATTAATCACTGTCATAAACAAAAATAGAGATCGTGATCAGGCACGAAGAGATTTCTAACACCAGTTCCTCCCTAACATCATTTTCGTTCGAAAAATGTCTGTTGCAAGTAGGGACATTTTTCAAAAAATGGAGTAAATTCATTAAAAATCTATATATACAAGTTATTTAGTTATTTTAAATTTTTTGTGGATCGGTAAACCTCGGTTATTTTTATTTTACATTTTAGCTTTTATGGAGTGACTATACTAAGAATAAAAACATTAGGTTTCTCCATTTATCAGTGTCTCATGTAACATATGGGGCTTTTGACTTTGTGGGGCATTTTTAAATTTTTGTAGTCATCGTATATTATCAGGAATATGTTCGAATTTTATTGTAATATCTTGGGCCTGGCATCCGGTATTGAAAAAACATGAGATGAAAAAGTTTATGGTATTACAAATTGATATAAAAATTGCCGTCAAAAAAAGAAGGCCCCTTAATATCACGTAAATACGCTCAATTCAGGGGTCTACTAATAGCAAAGTTTAACCTCGTCCATATTAATTGTAGAATAACAATTTTTTAATTCTGAACGTTGTTAAGAGTAGTCCCGTGAAGTATTCGAATTTACATACTATTCAGAGGCCTTATTTTAATGCAGCACTTTTTAAATGAATTTTTAATACATTAAACTATTTTATCTGATGTTTTTTCTGCATTATCATATATTTTCTCCACAAATTATGATAGTTTACTAGAAATTTTTTGAACTTTCGGTGGCCAAGGTGTTAATATAAAATTAAAAGCATTAAAAAAATAATTTTGTTTGAAATATATACAATTTGTTATTTATTTTAATTATTAAATTTCATATTCCACCGGTGGTTTATATGAGTAATGTAAATTATAAATTTGTTATGACTTAATTTTCTGCATCGTAAACATTATCAACAATTTACATGATATTCCATTCGTAATTTCGCTTTTATGGTTGTATCATAATTTAATTTGTGTTTCTAGAAATTATTCATAATGGTCCTTTAACGCATTAAAAATTATTGAAATAAGAGCCATTTACTTATGTTTGCCTATGACGCCAGCTGTTGGCCTCTCGTGAGAATCTCTGAATACCCTGCAGGGGTGTCAACTAAATTAAATCGCAGAAATGAAGCTACGGTTTGGATCTTTTGTGCTTTTGAAATAACAAGCATGAATGAATACGCAAATAATTGGTAAGGAATTCTCGATCGCCAGATGTAATAGGTGTTGACTATACTCTCTAGGTTTCGAGGTTTAAAAATAATATTTCTGATGCAGTGAGTAAAATGCGGCTTTACGCACTAGTATAGAAAATTACTATTTTATACGGTGAATACTAATCCACTTTTCTGAATCACTGAGATTTTATTTTTAAAGTGGGAAAAAGTATATAATACACGAATAATACATGAAAGGAATTTATTATCTTGATCAATTCAAACATAATTTTATTACTTTACCCGAAATTATATATCAGCACATTGATTTATATATGTAGTGCATTCAATTATATTGTTCTGGTATTTTTCTTAATAAATATAAAATTCCTTTTATGACATTTTTCAATTTAGTTCGAACTGATAAATCTGAACGTATTTCGAGAGAGAAATGAAATAAATGGCTTTTAATCTATATTTTAGAAACGTTATCGATTCAATCGATTTTAGCAACACATCTAGATAAAAAATCATGAAAATAGGTAGAAGTGTCACATTTAAAAGCTTTGACTGCGCACCGACCAATAGATGAAAGCATATGTCAATAATTCCCTGATAAAGTCCCAAACGGTTCTTTAATCGTTTCACGTCTATCCGTTTTCCAACAAACATGGCGACATTTTTTACTTATCCGAGTCGCGAGCTGCAATTAAAAACAAAACCACTGGCGAACGAATTAAATAAACATACAATCGTCGAAATGAGTTTTCTTGATTTTTTTATTGTTTTAATAAAATAAATATGAAAAGCTCGTACTTGATATTTTATGGTGGTGTGTGTTTTAGTATTAATTAAAAGGGGAAGCGGGCACGGAACGCGATTTACGCAGATGCCAAATTGATTTCGAAATAGAAGACGGGAATTATAAGTGCTTGGTCAACTAACTGAGAAACTTGTTAAACTTTCAGGGTATATATGCATTTATGTAAATTCGAAAGTTGTGCAAGACGAACAAGTAGCGGCGCGCACGAGTTGAAGTATATTGAAGTAACGGAGAGCGATACTACCGAACCGCATCTCGATTTTATAGAGATCGTCATTTTTTATTTGGCGAATAGTTGTTCCCATGAAATAAAAATCGAAAGCAACACTGACAAAATATCGACATTCAAATTTTTTGTTTAGTACCGGAAAGTCCGTGAATTAAGAAATATTTATTTATATTTGGCCCTTTGATAGAAACAGGTAGTTTCTTTTATCTCCGCTAGGTGTGATCGCAACCTTTTGGCTCTTGGTATGTTGAAAGAATCGTGTATAACCTTACAAAAATCTTGTTCTAAATGTCTGTTATATAGGTAGTATTATTAAAAACAACCATTTTACAACCAGTCAATGATTTTAAAAATTACCATTTTGAATGGACAATTTTGAAGTTGAAAAAATTGGCTACCATAGCCATCATTGTTATTTCAGAAACCATTTCATTTTTATTTCATAAACTATTTAAAAAATCCTCAACTAAAAAGTTTGGAGTTATGAATTCTTCCGACGTATTGGATCCATCATTTTGAAATTCGCAATTTGGACGTCAGAATCGTGAATAACACACGAAATCACGCTTGCAAAATGTATGTTTTCAAACATATGTTCAGCAGAAAAATGCACTGAGCAAAAGCAAAATAAACAAAAATATCAAAAATATTTTTATTTATTATTGTTGCTAAATATGTCCCAACATTCGGAGAAAAATTTCTTTAGTCGAAATTGCGGCAACTGACGACCTTGTTTATATCCATTTCCTTTGATCCGATCGTAAACTAACGTTTTCCAAAACATCGAACTGTTACAGTACAAAAATAAGAAATACATGTTTTGTATAAAACATACAGTAATTAGTAATCGCCGTTTACAAATTTGAAATAGCACTCAGCAATCTAGGCATTGTTTACTAACAAGTAATTATATATAATGAGAATTGTTATTTTAAGATAACAATTTCCTACTTTTTTTTTTCATTGCAAGATTGCCAGGATGCGTGTGTATATTTTATGTATAAATATGCATTCGAGAAAGATAATGCCGATTATGATTTTATCGTCCAGGGGCATTATCGCCGGTGTATATTTCTCGGTGCTTTTTAGTAGCGAAAATCACGTGAGGATTGTTGCGAAAACCTACATAAGTTAGTGACGAGTGACTAGCGCGACCTATTTTCAGGCATTAAATTTCGACTCACGCGTTTTCTCTTATTCTTTGTACCGTTTTCTAAAGGTAAATGTTTTACAGGATTCTTAAAAGTCCTTTAGACTTATCTCGCACCTACCTTCAGATTACGTTCTGTATTCCTTTTTACTTGGTACAATTTCTGTTATTTTACCGATTTACCTCTAAAGAATTCGTAATATCATTATGGTAAGTCGCGTTTCATTATTCATTTTGAAATTGGTATTTCCTAAAACAAAACCATTTTGTTTTGCTCAATCATAAAGGACAAGTATTTGACAAAATGGATGCCGTCTAAAGTTTCTTCGCAACTGTCCTAGAAAATCAAATTTGACATTTTACTACGACAGTGATTTATTCTGCTATGAGTGTTTTTATTTATGTCTTGTAAGAGTAACAGTAACCATTCTAAAATTTATTGTAATTTTGACTAAAATCAATGTTCAGTAAAGTCCCAATATAATCGTGTCTCGATATATTTACGTCACCCACCTTGTGGCTTGAGGCCTCAGGAAGGTCCTGTCGTGACGTCACGAATATAACGCGGCTGACGAGAGTGGGGGAAGTAACACTTCTTTTTTTGATAAATATAACGAGATGGGAGGGGAAGGCGAGGACCAAATGGGTAAATATACCGAGACTCTACTGTAAATTGTAAGGTTTTTGAGATTATATTATTTTTTTAACGATAAAAATAAACCCTCGTTAAAAATTACAATAAAGTATTTTGATCAATAAAATTTACATTAATTTCTCCTAATCGATATTTCGTTTAATTTAAAAAGTACGTTAGCACATTTCATTTTAATTTATTAATTTAGCAGTTTTTAACGTTATTCCGGAAGAAAGAGAGAAATAATAGAGGACCAAGAAAATAATTGCATTAAAGGGGAAAACACGCGGAGAGGAAGAAAGGAGAAAATAAAATTTAAAAAAAAGAACAAAGTGAGAGTAAAAGAAGTAGAAGAGAGAGAGAAAGAAAGAGCGAGAAAATGTGTGAAAATTGGTAAAAAAGGAAAATGCAGTAAACGTGAATGAAAGTAAGGAATCGTTAAGCGAACATGATAAAATGATCGACGTGACAAAATAGATTTTTTATAAAAAATCAATGAAAACAGCAAAGTAACATACGATTAAAATGCGCATTCAATTTATTATTATTTTTGTTTTTATATTCACTTGATCTATTTTCTTTTCTTTATTTTTAAATTAACTTCTCTTTTTCGACTTTCTTTATTTTTATCAGGTCGTTCCAATAAAATATAAAAAACGATAATGGAAAATTTATTCGAATAATAATACTGTTTTTGGTACAACTGCAATATAAAATTTAAGTGAGGGATATCAAGAACTGTGGTAAAACCGATAGTATAACTTAGTAAACATTAACAACACGCGATATTTGAATCGGAATTTGACATCGTTACAGATTTTAATCGACGTTTCCTCAGAATGCAGCAATTTATTTCCCGAGCGGTTTCCTACAAAAGCTTCGAAAACCAATTTCGGTAACAATGGGACCGGTGAAGGAAATGTGCGTTTTAAAGGGTTAAATATGGGCGTGGTAATGTCGGAAGTATTACGATAGTTCGACTTCTTCCTTTCAAGGGGCTCACGCAGATAACAAAGACCTTACAAGCGATTTAAGAATAATTGATCATTTTCAAAATTCGACCAATAAAATTTTTAATCTCTTTTCCTGCCAATCTTAAAGAAGGCCGATATATATAAGAACTGGATTGGCATCTCTGCAATGCTAAATGCAGTAGAGTCCCGGTATAATTGCGTCTCGCTGTATTTACTTTCCAGTAAATGTTGGTTCCTTCTCGTTATATTTACCTTTCGCCGCTCTCTTTTTCCCCCACCTTGAGGGCTGGGGCCTCGGGAAAGGCCTGTTGTGGCCTCGCAACTGAGGGAGTGGGAGAAGCTCTCTTAAATATAACGAGACGGGAAGGCGAGGAACCGAGTGGGTAAATGTACCGGGACTATACTGCATCTACATTGAATAGGATGCGCCATATTAGAGCATCGGTGATTTTCGTATAACACGACAGTTTCCGATAACATCCGAATACAATTTTTTCCAATATGGTGTCTGGTGTGGTCGATTCAATGTCAGTTGAATAATGGCGTACTCCCTATCCAAATGTTATATGTATAAGTGGGTAAGACAAGACTCTTTTTTTCAGAAAAATCTGATGATGTGCTGGAATAATTGAATAATTGTAATATAATAAGCGAAGACTCGAGTACATACGAGAGAAAGCGGATTTCACTTCGGTGATCAATGATGTTGCGGTTAGCGAAAGGTTTAGGGAGAAATTACGAGCGACATGCCGAGTAATAAAATAGGAGTGAGAATTTTCGATCCCGATGTAACACCGATACCATTGCCGCTCGTGCGGTTATGATAATTACAGCAATCGTTAATCTTCTTAATTATAAGTGTTTACAAATATCGACGCCTATTATTCCGGAATAATACACTTTTGTTTCTCATGATATCGTTTATTAAAAATCTCTCTTTCACTTATCTCACGTTTCAAATATGTCCCAATTTCTACTAAGAAACAAAACAATTTTTAAATATCTGAATTTAAGGATGATAAATAAATCAATTTTACAATTTAGTGACTTACAAAGCCCACCTTTCACTTTTTACAAAGTAAACATTCAAGACCTGCATAAATAACAAATTTAATATTATATTAAAAAGAGAAAACTAATAACCAATTAGAGAAAGAGCTTTTTTTATTATTTATATTATTTTCCATCTATTATTTGTTGGCATTGGTAGAATTACACTGTGATAATTAATTATCTGTGCCCAGTGATGAATCGAGCATGTAACGTTATATAATGTTTCGTAGTTCACTGTTACTAACTACCAGATGTTTATAGCATTTCTACTCCATCAGTCTAATTCGACATGACAACGTATCCATTATGTAAATTCTTCACTGTGTACATTTCGGATATTGGAGATTTTTTAAAGTGCTCCTTGGGTACATGAAATCTAATTTTGGAATGTGACGAATGTCATTTCATAACTCTGCATACGAGTTTTTTTTCCTTTCTTTGCTTTTACTCTCGCGCGTGGGTAAATGGGTGATTACCTCATGTAATTTGGAATTTATCAGTAGAAGTAAACATTTTTTATATAGAAAAATTTGCTAGCCAAGCATGGAAAAATACCTCCGTTAGAATTAGACAAATAATTTTATTTCAAATAATATGGTACCTATAAAATTTTCATGAAAAAAACTTTATTTTTAAATTCCTACATTGCCCACAATATCATAAACGACAGTCCCTCGAAAAAAATCTGACGTTTTTATCTAGCAACACCTTTCACTTCCGCATATCCGCGACAATAAAAATCACTAGATTTTCAACAGTCCAATCCCTTAACATACTGCAAAATAAAACGATCCCCTCGAACGAATCTTGAAGCGTTACCAAAGCATTAACTGAAACGCACCGCATTAGCCAGTAAAAATTCGACGTAACCGACCTCTGCAAAGCTGAAATACCTGCAATTGGAATTTGCATTTCGGCCATACAATTCCTACATCGGTAAGCCTGAAAACTTGTTTTGTTTTGGAATATGCGTCGTTTTATACCATTTTTCTACGGGGACTAACGGGGTGGTCGAATGTACTATTATTATATATTATGGAGGAAGCATTGTGCGAAACTGAATATTAGTTTGGTATGGAAAACGTAAATACGATTATGATTTTTGCATGGGGCTTGGGAGTTCAATACAAAACGATATCTTTTATGTGTGGGTGGAATTTAATATTTCTATTTCATTCCACTATTCCGTAGTACCCTTCACTTTTATTTTAAACTATTATTTTATTTGTTACCATTTTAAGAGTAGTTTAATAAAATTCACGGCCCTTGTGTATTGTTTGCTAAAAATTGTGCTGTTGTAAAAGCATCAAAAATATTAGCGTAAAAATTCTAAGTCGTGGTACTTTCAGAACATCTATTTGTAGGAAATATACTTTTTGCAAATTTTCTTATATTAATAGTACATTTTCAAAAATGTTAAATATAAAGTAAAATAGTTCAAGATTGTAGCTCAATGACACTGGTACTTTAGTTTAATAATTTTTTACATCATTCATTATTTTATTTACTCCCCTTTCTCCCATTACTAACAACTAACTTCACTTTCTCTTTTTTCGTGGCTCTCTTCATAAACTTTTTCTCTCTCATTATGTCTTTTGCTGTTTTTTTCATAATTTCTTTGTTTTATTCTTTTCCTTTACTTCTATTTCTAATGTTACGTTCTTTTTTCCTTTGTATTTATTAAAACTATCTTCCCTCTCTCGTTATAGTTTTCTGTTTTTCATTTGCTTTATTTGTTTCCTAAATCATCATTTTCTGGGTCTCTTTCTTTCTCTAGACTTTTCAGTTGACTAAAACAATACGTTTTATACTATTCTTTGTCTCGTTTGTTATTTCATTCCATTCACTTTTCCGGTTTCTTTTAATTTTACTTTTGTATTCTATTGGTTATTCCTTTCTTGTCTAATTTTTCTCTTATAAATCTATTTAATTATTTTCACTCTCTCTTACTTTCCTTCTTTCTAAATTCTTATTTATTCTCGTGTTGTGCCTGTTTTTACGTGTCTCTTTCTCTATATTAACGCTGACGTTTTTATTTTGCCATTTCTATTTATAGGACAAAGGATAATACGATACAAATTTTTTATTTATATTATTATGTTGTTTTATTTTTTTCTCTTTTGTTTTTCTGGTTTCATTTAGTTTTAGTGTCTTGTTTTTTTATTTCTTTTTCGCAATTAATCGTTTATTTTCTTTACGATTTCCTCTCTCTCTCTCTCTCTCTCTCCCTTTTTCTTTTCTTTATTTTTCTCTCTTTCTTTCTTTCTCTCTCTTTCCTTCTCTCTTTTTCTGCTTTACTATTTTATTCTGTTATTTTAATTTATCTTATATCTTCCCTTTACCTAATTTTCGTTTGATAATTTCTCTTTCCCTTGTTTACTCTATTTTTTTATAGCTTTTTTAATGCAATTCTCTTTTTCTTTCTTTATTTTACTATTTATTTATTGAGTTTAAGCGGACGCAACGCTCTACAAAATACAAAATAAGTGTACAACATCATAACCAAAAAAGAATAAAGAAAAAACAAAAGCAGAACTATTATAATTTTATTTTCTCCACAATGTTACTCTTCTACACTCTCTTTTCCTTCTCTTTCACGTTGCCAGTCTCTCTTTCTAGAATTCTCTTTCGTCTCTTTCTCGTTATTTTTGAACAATTTTCTAATTTTTACTCTTGCTCTTTGTTATATCTTCCTCTCCGTTTTCTCCTGTCCTTTTCTCGCTTTATTTCATTCTCCGTCTCCCTATCTCGCTCTCACGGTTCATTTTCCGAGACGGACATCGTAGAGCTCTCGCGATGATGCAACTCGCGATACAAACGACGGTGGCTGCGAGGCCCGCAGCATCTCGTTGCCTTATAGCGAGACGGAGAAAGAGAAAGAAAAAGTCGAGCTATATGCGACGCTCCAGGTTCTGACGGGGCAAGGGGGGACCTAGGAGGAAAAAGGGGGATTTTATGCCGGGAAACCACGCAGCTCACGAAGAAGACGAGAATGAAAACGCGAGTCTCGTAGTCTCCTCCGCGAGGCTGGAGTCCTAGATTCCCCGGGGTCGGGTCCGCGTGCATCCGCAAGAGCGAGAGGACCGGTCGTCTCCGTCGGAACGTGGAGGCAGGTATAAATAAGAGGGGGAACGACCAAGTGAAGGATCGACACGATGCTTCGTCGGTCCCACGAGGCCCCTCGCCGTGTGGTGTCCTCCGTTTCTTGGGTCTCGCACTTGGGTCTTGCTCGGGTCTCACCTCGCAACCACAACTCGAACCTAACCTATACGTGTGTATACATACATATATATAAAAGCTGGTTCGTTCGGTCCTTGTTCGACCGTTCCGACGATCGGGCTGGTCGGTCTTGTACCCAGACCGGGCCCCTTTCTCTCCGGTCAGCGCTCGCTCAACATCATCCCTCTCTCTCCCTCCTGCAGCGTCGTTAATCTCCTTCTCTTTTCTCCGTTTCAGCAGAACTCCTTCTTAGATTATCTGCGTTTTACGAATACCGAACATCGGCTGTCTAATTCGCTCCAAAGTCATTTTTCAAGTGTCTGTCGATGTCAGTTCTTTGGGACTTCGTAAATTCGTTTGTCCTTTCAAACTCGTATTTCTGTAACTTTTGTTAACTTGGCAGCTTTTTAAATGCTTACGTCACTTTATGGATTGTTTGTGACTAGTGATAATATACAATTTTATATAATACATAATTCTTTTAACTAAATTAGTAGTTACAATAAATATGACATGTCGCATAGTTACAGTACGTATTTTAGAAAAACTTTAAAACAATAAAAAAAGTACTGTGATTTTCTTATATTTTAATTAATTAGTATTATTTATTATAATGCTTTCACAATAATGTGCTCACATTTACTTCCATTTACATAATGTTTCATATTTTGTGTTTCTCTTCTCTCTCTCTCTCTCTCTCTCTCTCTCTCTCTCTCTCTCTCTCTCTCTCTCTCTCTCTTTCTCTTTCTCTCTCACACACCCATTTTTTTTAAATTAATTAGTAATTATTCATGTTTTCATCTATTAAATTCAAATTACCAAATAAAAACGAATAAATACGAAGTTAACATAAATATGTTGGATCGCAAATATAACACCATAAATCTTTTGAAACCCACTTGTCTCATGTATAAAATCTCGAAATCCTAATATCTTATTTAAAGTATCTTTTCCTAATCCGCATGATCATTCGTCTGAAAAAGTATTTTAAGTCATGGACACATTCGAAAAGATACATAATATTTTGTAGAAATGCTATAAAGGTCTTTAATAACTTTGAAACGTGCAATTTTCATTAGAAAGAATTAACTTAAAGATTTTGGGTGAAGCGAGGTCGTAACGATTTCAATAATATACATTAGTCTTTCTCCGACTATGGTGGCTGCAGCTAAATTGGGGAGGATTGTTTCCGCGGTCGAGAGAGACTCGAAAGAATTTGACCCTCAAATTCTTCTTAAGCCTGGAGTTAGTTGGGACCTGCTGGGAATGGTCGGATTTGAAGATTTTATGCTTTTCGGCCTTCGTTTGTTGCAGCGTTTGCATTTCGAAGGCCGATTTAAGGAACGTGAAAGACACGAGATTACTTGCTTCAAATGAATGTAAAAAAGTTCGAAAGTTAATTGAAAATTGTGTCTTTTAAAATCTGGAATTGTATTGTTGTATAAACCGTATTTTTTCAATTTTTTAACCTAAATTTTTGCTTCTGAATATGACAATTGGACTATTAAAAATTAGTTGACATGCAACCTACTATGGTTGACGATATTTTTATTATAATTTTGACATCAACTATCGAGTCGTAGAACCAGAATATGCATACACATACATAGGATATTCACTCGTTCGGGATGAAACTATCACTTCAAAGCAAATTTTACGGATGACTTCTAAATCGGGCTAACTTCGTGAATAATTACGAGAATCCCGACTGGCGTATTAACTGACATATTCGTTCATTACGCTTTTCTGCATTAAAAATCTTGCGCTATCAGTTTTCAGAAATAGCAGTCGAGACAAAAGCTTTGAATAATTCTGAAATTATTTTCCTCGGGTCGATTTGAACCGTACTGTTCGTCTCCTTATTAGAATATTAGCCGACGAAAATCTATCAGATTTATCATCGAGAAATGGAACGATGTTCGATGTCGGTGTTGGATCGCGAACGTGACGGTTTTATGGAGAAACCTTGTTAAGAAAATTGAAGGAAATGATGAAAATTATAAAACACTGTCTTAATCGCGTGAAACGATGTCAGACGTATCCGGTCATTTTCGCGGCCGTTACTAATTTCATCGATTACACGAGGTTATTTTCGTTCCGAGGGGATTGAATGTTCGAGAATTAAACAAGAGCATTTTTTTCAATTTTGTTTGACGTGAATAACGCTGTCGATGATAATCTGATAACGAATACGACAATCTCGACAGTGCTAATGACGTTCAAAATTGTTGATTCAACTATAATTTAGTTGGACAAAGTATAATTTGAAGGAACTATTTCAGGACTGTAACAAGCCAGAAATGTAGTTATGTCAATAACTATAGTACACATGCAAATTCTCTTTTTCTTACGTAGGACTCCGTTTTGATAACTCTTCGAAAGTCTGAATAAATGCAGTTTATTTCAATAAACATACAAAATGCATTAAGGACGCAGTCGATACGTTCATTTGGTAAAAGCTACGCGTTTTTTAAGAAAGTGGGACACGTACTCCCTCTTGGCATTCGTGTACCGACCTGGTGGAAATGCAAGAGTTATGAAGTCGCGAATTATTCTCATCCACTTTATTTTAACCATATTTCTCTTTTTTTCTTGTTGTGAGATCGATTTCGACTCATTATCTTCTCGAATCGACTAGAGAAATTAACCAGATGGCTTCGGTAGCTGCGACTCTGAAGAATTTGACCCTCGAATTCTTAGGGTCTACGTGTTCAAACCCGTTCCGAATTGGCGGATCGGTGGTTTTGCGTTAGCGGCTCGCTTTTATTTTGAGCTACCGTGGGAAATGAGGTGTTTGTCGATTTCGAGATGTCATTGCATGTTAAATTTTAGTCTCTATTTATAATAGAGATACTGCACTTGTTTTCTAACTTGGTATTATTGGTGCCGTTTTTGACAAGATTGGGAACTGCAATCAAAGTTAAAATTATGTTACAACATAAATTTATTACTCAATATTTAAGTAGACGTTATAATTGGCACTAAGTATTATATTAAGTATCAATAAATTTACTTTATCTTTTCGTTTTATCCCTTTATGGCTTCAGTCAACCTTGAAGTTATACAATTTGTTATTCTTTTAATTCTTTAAATGAATGGCGTATTTAAAACTTTGAAGATGTTTTAAATGCCGTTTAGATAGAGCTCTTTAAGTGTTCTTTACTCTCTACATTCCTTACTTACTCCAATCACTGTCACTGTCACTTTAAGCGCTAGTGAAAACCGAGCAATTATGATTGGAGTAAATATTAACTTTGTAAACAGTGACATTATTTCACTCCATTATAAGATGTATCACTTTAATACAGTGAGTTTATTTGAAACTCTTATTTTACTTCTAAAAATAATTCATTTTAGGACATTTCGTTCATAGTTTTCTTTAATTCTTTATCACAAAAAAAATTGTTTCGAAATCGTAATATAAAAGCAAATGTGAATTTCATATTCCATTCTAATAAAAAGCTGTAAAGTTTTAAATAAATGTTAACAACATTTATTATTAACAAAATATAACAGTATACAATACTTACATGTAAAATCCAATAAATAAGATATGGATTGTCTAAATTTTCCTTCCAGTAATTTAATATACGAACTAGAAACACGTTTCAATCACGAGAGCAAAATAGAACCGCGGGAGTCGCAAACGCTCCTAGCGTCGACTAAGCTAATTAAAAATTTCGAGTCTTCTTAAAAGAGTGAACATATCCACTCATTTTAGGGTTGAATTTCATTAAATTCATTCTTATTGAAGTGATTTTTCCAGTCACTCTTTACCAGTGGGAATTTGTCATTCTAAGAAATTTGGAGAGTAAGAAAACATATGCGTTTTTATTTTAAGAGCTCTATAAGACTGAAATATAAGGTACCTTTAAAAAGTTCTTATTTATGACATATAACTCTAACTATAAAATAAATCATTTAATTGAAATTTAGATTTATAGATTATTATTGGCAATGGAGATTATACAATAATAATACAAAAACATATTATTTGTTATCCAAAACAACGTAAAGGTAATTATTATTTATTCATTACGTTTCATGTATGGATTCGAATTACATCTAGTGTCTCTAGTAGAAACTAAAACGTATTTTTTTTTTTTTTAATAAACAAACAAAATAAAAAGACAAATTAAGAGTAGAAATACGTAAATCTTTGGAAAACATAATAACTTTATATTTTAGAATATCTTCAGTTATTTTTTTAGCTTTTTATCATACATTGAAATTAAATGTATTCCTTGAGCGATAAATAGAAAATAAAAACTATTATATACATTATTTCCAGTAAAAATTATTATTTTATTTTTGGACCCTTCAGGTAATGAAAAAGTATTGCAACAACCGGCCACATATCAGCATTGAGTCAGCTGTTTGCTCCTTAAGCCAATATAATTAAATAAATTTGTTTTAATTAGACCAAAATGGCCTAAAAAGGATTCTCAGTAATTAAACTAGTGACGAGATCAACGGCACTCGACTTTTTTTCAAACGACTCATAGTATTCATATGTGAAAGAGGGAGAATTCTTTGACGTCGGGAATGTTACGTGTAAAGCACACATGACACTAGTCAACAGTGAAAAATCATCAGAGATTCGAATATACTCACAGTATCATCTTGATGAATCACGTTTAGGAATTTTTCCCCATTCTTCTCATTTTTGGGTTTACTTTAATTTCTATTTTTTCAGTGCTTTGAACTTACTAATTTGAATTAAACAATAAATTAACACGCAATCAATCCGTGCAATTAATAAACAGTTTTTTAGATTTTATTTGTCAAAGTATTCGTTCTATAATATTTGATACGATTTTGTATTTAATTCTGCGTATAAAAAATTACAAATGAAACATTTAATTCTCCTTATATTATTATGCTAAAAGTATTTTGTATGTCTCGATAAAATTGGAGAATTAAATGTTTCATTTGTAATTTTTTATACGCAGAATTAAATACAAAATCGTATCAAATATTATAGAACGAATACTTTGACAAATAAAATCTAAAAAAATGTTTATTAATTGCACGGATTGATTGCGTGTTAATGTATTGTTTAATTACATTTACATCTAAAAATATCAAACATGACGATATATTTTCTATATATTATACGCAAGAAAATGTTGGATTAATAATATGATTTTCACTTACATTATTTCTAAAAAAAAAACGACCAAATTTTAAACCCTAATTTATCAATGTAGTTACTAAAGTAAATTTGAAAAAGATTGTGTTGTATAAATTAAGAGGGAGCGTACCAGCCATCTAAACGATCCGAGTTCAACTCCCGGCCTATACATTTTTTCAAAAATAAAAAATAATCAAATTAAATCATACAAAAAATTGTAAAAATGTTATTTTTATCAGAATGTTGTTATTTTACTTTTCCAGTACTCAGAATTAATTAGGCAAATTTTTATTTCAGAAGAACCGAAAAAATTGAAATACCGATTGATACACTCATATTTATACGAAATTTGTACATTTTTTAATAATAGCTTTAATCCAATATCTACATAAAATGTACTTAAAAAAATTTCGTTCAAACTTGAAAATAGGTTAAAATGACATAAAATATTTGTGAAAATTCTCGGTCTTCGGTTCTCGTTTCGAATTTCTGTTTGAAACGTCCGTGTCGAAGTAGAATAAAATATGTCAAGCGGACATTTTTAACATATCGCGTATACAAGCGATATACCGCGCGCGGATTACACTCGTACGAGATTCGGATCATTACGAATGCAAATGCGGATCAAAAGTACGCCATCGTCAACTTATCCGTCCGCATCTGGGCGTCTGTGAATTCTGAAAATCGGAAAAACTATCCTAGCGGATCTGGTCCACATTTGGCATGCAGGTTTTAAATAGGACTGCGGATGTCGGAGAGAAATTTCAGGGCGGCGGCGGCTAGGTTTCTTGCGCATTCTAGCTCTAAAAAGCGTCCTCTTTGAATGGAAATGTATTTAAATGGAGTAATACTCAGACTCTAAAGCTGACGCTAGCAAAGTGCACGCCCGATGATAAAAATGCAAATACATTTTTCCTTTATACGGGTGGCGCCCCGCGTGGATGTGTCTTCCTTTTTTTAATATATTAATTATTGTTATTATTATGACGGGTTTTTATGCGCGGACCGTTCGTCCTGAATCTACCCGCGATAGGAGTTATCGCGTTTTCTTTTATTCATGCCTCATTTTTCTCTTGTCACGCACTCCCTGCTTCATTTTTTGTCCTCAACTTTTTTTCCGCGTTGCGCTTCGTTCGGAACCAGCTTGATATTTGCATTGCCGTTCATCCGCTTACTACTGTTCTTTGTAAGATTTTTCAAAAAAATTTATTTTCTAAAAGAAACTAATTTTATGGGGTGCACCTCAAAATCCGACAAATAAAAAAACAGACACTTCAAAAAACAGACATTTCAAAAACAGACATTTCAAAAAACAGACAGGTCAAAAATTGATTTGATCTTCAAGTGGCCCACAAAATGAATCTCAAAAATTGTTGACCTTGAAATGACCTTCCAGTGAGACCTCAAAGACGGCGTACCCGAGATAATTTTTTTATATCTTGAACGCACCAATCGGAGTTGACGAAACTGTGGGTTCTTGAATGACTGTTTATTGAAATATATTGTTTTTCAATGTTTGTATTTTGAAATTTCTGGTTTTTGAATATCTATTTTTTGAAGTGTCTGTTTATTGATTTTGAGGTGCATCCACTTTACGCTAGTAATTTTTCGAAATATTTTGTATTTCGATTGCCAATCACGGTAATAAAAATCAAAGCATTCCCCGATTCGACTAAATTATTAACCCAGTGTTGGCATTTTACGTTTCGAAGTCTTATTCGGTTAGGCACTTTTTGTTTCATGTACCGCTCTCATTTCTCTCCCTGCGTTTCTGTCCTCTTTTTATTGCCTTCAGATCTGCCCCGAGTCTCTTTATTATTCTCTTTTACTCGCTCACGTACATTCTCGACGTACCCTGAATTTGCCTCCTCCGTACTCCGTATTTGTCCCTCTTGTGCCTACCATTCTCCATATGTTTCTCCAACGTCAAACTTTCTTTCCGGAATCGCCTTTCATTCCGTCGCCCTTTTATCTTACATTCCTCCTTGTGCAGATTTTAGTATTTGCTCTCTTCGTTAACATCCATCTCCAGGCTCTTTTCTGTTCTCTGTATTCATTTTTTTTTCATTTATTTACATTTAATTACGTTTAATTACATCAACTATTGAACGATATTTCATTTTAATTGCATGGGTATACATATATTACAGTTGTACTTGGCAATTGTGAGCAATGTCAAAAAAGTATGCTTAAGGTGACCAACAACCAAATTCTTAAACTCCACCCAACTTAGACAACAGGTTTGTGAATTTCCGAAGTCAGGAATAGACATGTGAGTCCATACACATAGCGGCGACAAATGCCATTTCAACATTTAAACCAAAATTATAAGTTCCCTGAAATTTATTTTGACACGAAAACCAACCCAAACAATGACCAAAATAAAACCAAACCCATTAAGCGAATCGCATGTAACAATTCAACATGGGTCTTGCCGAATGTCATATAAGGAATCCCCCCGAAAGCCCATAAAAGTAGCGGAGACGAAAATTGTTTCGAAAATTAAACCGAAACTGTCATTACCCGGAGATTTATTTCGTACCAAACATCAACCTAATCACCCTGAATAATTCTGCAACTCATACGGAGAGGTTGGATGCTGGGTCGCTTTAAATGGTGGGCAGGCACGAATTCCGTACAATTCAACTGTTCGATGTAGTTAAATCTTAACCCCTCCCACCATTAAAAAGAGTTTTCGACGTTGTAGGATGCGGTCGACAACACAAATTTCGCAGTCTCTTCCTTTGGGGTTCCCCCTCGCGCCGTATGTTACACATGACGTCAGCCTCTGCCCTTTTCTCACTTTCTCCATCTTCTTCTTTCTTCTCTCGTCTGATCGTTTTTTACTTTCCTTCTCCCATGCCTCCCATTCGTTTCTTCAGTTTGACGTCGTCGTCGTCGTCCCGCATTCCCCGACTAAGATTAACGAGAGAGAAACTGCGTGTACAGGCTGGTGCTTACTCGCCTTTACGGCCCTGACTTTGAAAGTTGAAAGCTGCTTCGCAACACTCGCCCAGACTGACCAACTAGAAGGAACGAAAGATACGATCGGTGCGTTTCTTGTCCAAGGAGCCTACCTTGAAAAGAAACGGAAAAGCGGTTATTTAACGTTAACGAATATGTAACGCGCGAAGAGAAAGGGCGAGGAATGGTTGCTGAGTGGTGGAAAAGTCAAGGAAGATATGGCTGCCATAAAGATCGAACGCATTTGCGATATTGCGGTTGCGGGAAATTGATGCGTCGATGGATTTATGAAGGAGGGGAGATAATATTCCGCACTCAGGCGAAATTGCTTTGACCTACTGAGCCGACTCGACCGACCTACGTGCGGAGGTTAATTTTCTCTCGATGAAGTGTGCCCTAACACATCTATCTCGGCAGCGACTTATTTGGTCTGGAAGAACAATAAAGACTAAACGTGTTTTTCACCGCAGGTGTATATTAATCGTCGGAGAGTGACGGCATACAAAATGAGATTGTTATTGGGTAGACCCCATCAAACTCTTGGTATACGATCCGACATGTCAACCCATTGAACCCTTGCAAAGAAATTTAGGATATATCGCAATCTTGGTCCGTTGATTTCTTCCTTATCAGGATGTCGATGGGAACTCTTACCCTACTTCTGCCACCGATCAGTCCCTTACCTAGAAGCGTGATTTCGAAAGATCGGCAGATGTGTAATTCCTTATACACGGAAGTAGTTACTTTAAATGATCCAGATTCCCGTGATCCGGATGAGAAAATGGCTGCCTTCTCGTCTCAAGAAAACTTTCTTTTCGGGTTCTAAATATGGTAGGAATATCTGACAACGCTGGAAGCTTTTATAAAATACTTTCACGGTAGTCCACTATTTGAATTCCTTCCGAAATACTAATGTCATCAATGTTTTGCATTATACCGTACTTCTTTGGAACTAATTCCATCTGCTCTAATGTGTTTGGGCGGCTTTATGGCTGTGTATATCATTAACTCCTCCCCTAGGTAGTTAACCAATCACGAACAACCTATTAAACCGACGACTAATCGCTACTCCGAATGGCCTTTTGATGATCTACCCGACTTTGTGCTCCTTCATGCTTTCCATATTAGATCGACTTGTGCCACTGAGCGAATTGGTAATGTTATTTGTGTATTTTTCCTCTATAAAAATATATACGTTATTATATGATCCTTAACTGGGTTACATGATTAGATTATCTTTTAAGCGTCCTCTTCCTTGCTTGCTTCAGCATTTTTATCAGAGGATTCAGCTATTGTATACATGCATTCCAGAATGTCGTTCTAGTTTTTCACTTTATGAAACTTTGTTTACATCTTTGATTGATCTTTTAACTTTCTTATCGATTTCTAAGTTTAGGCCAGTTCTTCATACCCGTGGGCAATATCACGTCCTAACATATCGTCCCAATTTTTCAACAGTGACCCCTTTCGGAACTGCAGAATATTTGCGATATCTCGAACTTCCACGTTTAAAATTCACCTCACGCGCGGTGCAGTAGAATTTGAATTTTATTAAAAAAGGTCAGTTTAATTTTATTTTTACTTACACCGAGTTGTACGTTCCTTCGCAATCTGGTCCCCGCTTCAGAGAAAGGGATACGTGCTTCGCGTCCCACGCTTTGTCGAATTGCAAAATTTCACGTTATCCTTTTAATTGTCCTCCAAACGCAATAAAGCCGAACTAGGGAAACGCGAGTTTGAGAGCGAATTCCAACACGGACATCGCGGGATATTTAGTATATTACGATAGAGCGTCTGAATCGAACCGTCGTCCTTTTTTTTCCTGCCACGCTTTCCTGCATCGAAAGAAGCGCGCGGTTCGTTATGCTTTTTGTCGGCCAGCCTCTCGAAAATCAATTTTCTGGCTACGCCGAGGCGATAATGGGGATATTATTGGGATAGATTAGTTTTCCAGGTAATGCAGCAATGCCCGTTTTTGCGCAAGATCCAACGAAATTGATGTTTGATGGATGAAACTAGTTATTACGTTACGTACGTATCCTACGTGCTCCGGCTGCCGTTTTTCGTAACTTGTTACCAGTAATTTAAAATATATTACAGAGTCGCGAATAAGGCGCATCTCGCTGCGGATTCCAGAGTCGTAGGAGTGGAGAAATGCAAATCGCGTACGGGGGAATTATCGATGGGAATTCTCGCAGTCGTCACGAGATCCAAAGGTTCGATGAAAAATTCTGACCAGCGATTGTTGTGAAAGTAAGGAGTAATTTGTAATGCTCCGTCGTTTCGTGTTTGAATCGCTAGCATTGTGACGGCCTATATTGAAATCGTTCGAATGCCGTTGTAGCATTTTAATTGGATTTCTCGTTTGTTCAACTGGAATTGACTCGCCGTTACCTACTACCGCTGCGATTATGATTTGCGCGGCATTAGTCGCGATCATTTGCATACTTGCTTAAGTTAGATTCAATCTTACTCTTTCACGTTGTTTTGTGATCTGTTTAGAGAATTAGCGATTTGGTTATCCCCCTTCGTCGTGGGTTTTGCCAACGTCAGAACTTGATGTCAAGGACGTTAGTGTAACTTTATTGAGGCCAAAAAATTAATCAGTGACTCCAGTATCGTCTGAGAGTTTCCTACTCCTCGCACTCTTTGTCTTTTGAAGTGAGTTGCGAATATCACAGTCACAAATTCCGATCGTGGAGGGGGGCTACAGATACTGGTACAACCATGCGGACTAGCACAACCTGAGTTTTTTGGTCTGAATAAGGTCAAACGAAATTTCATAGTTGTACGTGTTTAGTACCAGTCCTATCATTCCAGCTATGTTATGGAAACTCGTGTCACCTATTTTAGGGTAACTTTCAAAGGAAAGAAGTAATCCGCAAGATGTCGCCTCGTGCACCTCATTCACCTCGACAGACTCACGTCCCTGAAACTCTCTTCCGTCTATCTCGGTTCATCCATTATTTCTATCACAAAACGTGTGATTATCAACACTATGGTGTTAGACGGGCCACTATGCGGTTTAGGTCTCCAGAAAATTGCAACAAAACATCAGTCAGTGACAGCACCATGTTTAAGATTGTTGTTGTCATTATTATTATTAAATAGTTACAAATGATTCATGGAAAGCAAGTGAAGAATGCACATGAACGAAGAGCAAGATGTAGGCATCTGTACTCCCGTACAATGGGCGTTAAAAATGCATGTCACAAGAAGAGCAAAGAAGCGTCACCAACGCGAGAGCAATTCCGTGTCAAGTCGAGCAGTCTTGACGCAATAAATGGACCGCTGAACCGTGGACGCGACACGATCGGTTTCATTTTCTCGCGAACAATGCCGAGAGGTCTTTGTCGACCCGTTAGGTAATCGCCGAGAAGGCACCCGAAGTATATAGGGAGCTGCCTTCTCGTCGGCCCAACTCTTTCGTAATTACGTGAAACCGGATCGGTCGGCCTTCGAAAAAAAAACTCGAACGGACGCGACCTTCCTCCGAATTCATAAATACTGAAAATTACTCGGATGCACGAAAGAGGACGACAACGTCGAAATTCGCCGGAACCTTCCGAAGCACCTGCGGTCCAAAGCGACCGCCCCGAAACCACACTGTTCGGTCAATCTTCGTCAGCCCGCTTTTATCCGGATTCCCTTGCTCGAGATCCTCCGTTTTTATATTCAGCCCTTTCCTCACGGTCTATTCGGTACCCTGGCTTCTTCTTAGCCCCATGAGGTGGAGACGGGCTTCTTACGGCGCTTTTGATTGTCTTTTTCTGTTTCGCGTCTCTTCAGCAGCTTGTTTCTAGGTGCTCGAAACCTTTTTGCCCAGGCCGTGTTCTCCAGTCCTTTTTGACCAGGGATGATAATAATTAGGTTTTTATCAGATATCGACGATATCGGCGAGTGTAAATAATGGGCGTTTTCATTTTTTTTATCAAAGTGGAAAGTACAAGATTATGGGAAACAGAACTTTTTTTAGCATATTAATTCCTGGATTATCGATCCTACTGGCATTTTTAAATCGTATTTTTTCCATCATTTTGGATTTTGCGTTCTGAACGAAATCCTTCGTAAGTGGGTTCTTATGTTTCCCATGGAAGTAAAGTGTAACGATTATCGCGTTGTAATTTTATAGAAGCGAAATCGTACAAGCTGTTTCGCGTATTCTCTCCCGTCGCCTTGTTTGAGGATGTAGGACGAATACGAGAAGCTTATCGAAGAATAAAAAGGCTGTTTTATGGGTTATTTTTATTTTGTGAAATAAATATAAACATCGTAAAGAGTATAAGAAAGAAATTTGAGGTGTACTTTACTTCCAAGGCATTGTCACAACTTCTTCTTTGATGTACATTTTCTTCTCAAAGTCCATCCTGGGTGACATTTTCACTTATAGGGTTCCACTTATTTTTTCCTTATATCAACATCGACTCTCCTTCCCTTTTAAATCACGTCTCCGACCTTTCCTCCAGGTCTTGGGACTGTAGTGACGAGGTGGTTTCAGGAGCTACGGTCCGGTCTAGAATATCCAGAAGTCACGCTGACTCACCGGTCAGTTTAGGGTTGTGTATTTTGTATTGATTTGTCGCGTTAGCCCGTGCAGGTAATCGATTTATTAATCACTCGAAGATAGTTTTAAAAAGTGAACTTTAAATGCGATGATTCGAAAGTTTTTTTTTCGGTCGTCTTTCCAGCAGCTCCACTCCAGCTCTTGAAGCCGACAATGAATAATAAAAACACTTATCTGTCATCCGCTCTGTTTCCCTTCTCTATGCTTCTTTCTCTTTTCCTCTCCCTTTCCTAGCTGAGTTCGCTTTTGAAATTCCCTGGCTTAGCTGAGAGTTTAGCCCCGACACTCAGAACTTCGCTATTTTGCGTCTCCTACCCGGCGGCGGCAGCGCCCCGCCACGGGGTGAGTATACGTCGGCGACACGCCTAAACGGTGACTTTGACTTTCTTCGCTAAATAGTTGTGGAACTGTTAATTAACAATGACGCTCAGCGGCTTTCCGAAGATTAAACTGTCGATGGAAGAGATGAGCAATGAAATTACGTGCATTTGAAACTTGGGGGAAACGGCTGACGTCGCGTCTTTCCGTTTCCGGACTATACTTCAAAGAAGTTCCTGGGCTTGGAATTATCGAAGGCCTTCTATGGGTTTAAAAATTTAGCGGCAAAGGTAGAGAAGGCAAATGCAAAAGTTTCTTCTTGCAAGTATTGGTAGGAGCTTTCAAAATCGATGAAAAAATAATTGGAAATTGTTAACGGGGATGGTTGATGAAGAAGTAATAAATAAACGTCCATAACATTTTTAATCGCACTATTAGTTATGGGGACCATTGGCATTGTCCGACAAGATGGCAGCTGAACTTTGTATGAGGTCTATATTTTCTTATACGTACTTCGATGAGCTGAATTCGAATATCAAAATCATAGTCGAAAATAATTTTATTGTAGAGCCATATAGTAACATTTCGCAAAAAAAATGGGTTTGTTAAGTTAGGTTAGTATGGGAAATGGGGACTGAGGGGCTTTTTGGAAGTACACCCAATTTAACTTTTTATTTTCACATAATTAAAAGGTTTATGAGAAATTCTCATGAGCAGATGTCTTTCGCGGAAAGGTCATCGTCCAAATCGTAAACAAGCGGAAAATGCGATGGTAATGTAACATGTTAGTTTGTTTACAAATTGAACGGCGTTCGTCATTATCGAGAATCTATGAGTTTATGTTGGTCTAATAATCCGTTATTGTCGTCACGGACATGGTTTATTTTCTTCAATGTTTGCAAATATAACTGTTCTATTTATTGATGACAACCCACAATCTGCCTATAATTATTTTGATTAATATCGGATACTACGAATTTCAGTGAAATACTGGTTGGTCCGTTTTCGGAACTTTGGAAAGTCCGCACTTTACCTGGAAATAATTGCTCGCATAATTTCTATCCAGACATCAACATCACATAAATTCTGCGAATCCTATTTCAGGAATTTCTAGAAATTCATACGAAAAAGAATATTACAAATACCACAGAACTTTGTATAATTCATTCATTCGAAAATGGCTTCCTTTGTGCGTAATAATAACAGCATATCAATTTACAGGTAAAAAAATAAAAGTAGTGAAAATTATAGTCGGTTTCTTTCGCGTACGAATTTGCATAATGAACGGATAGATTAGTTTCGAATTTACGGATGTGGTTGCGACTAATTTTGTCGTCGATTTAGTAATCGGGAAACATTAAATCTACTGCAATTAATCATTCGGTGCAAAAAGAGAGGAGGTGGATCAGTGGCGATTGGAATTATTTCTGTTGTGGTTACCCAATACGGTATAGATAATTTAGGATTACCAAATATTCTTTATTACGTATAATTTAATCCATTAATGTTTTGGTTTATTGTTAATTTTCTATTTTGTCGTTAAGTTGTCCTTAATATTTTTTGCATATAGTTTCTCGAATATCGCAGCTTTATGTTCTGGTTAACCTATTTCTTCCGAACATTACTTGTTCTTACTGTTACTAAAAAAATATGCACGTTTTCGAATTCAACAATTTATTCAAGTACTTATCATTTGTATTGCGTCCATTTTCTTGGAATTATTCAAATTCTAACGATGTCACCACGGTTAATAAATTTATTAGCAAAATTCAGCTGCGTTTAAATTATAAGTCTATTGAATTACTTGAACTTTGTTCATGTAACTTATTAATTTCGTAGAAGTCTTTGAATTTTGTTGAATTTCATAAATTTTTTGAAAATGTGTTCCGTATTTTCATCGCTTACTTGTTGTATCACATTTATACGAATTTGCGCTTAAATAATTAGAAATTTATTCAATTCTATGAATTTATTTCATACATTCGAATAAATTCCTTTAATTTCTCGGAATTTATCTTGATTTGCGTTTAAATGTTTCGTAATCAATTGAAATCCTCGGATTTAATTCGAAGATTCAAATAATAAATTCTATGAAGGTCCAAAAATATAAAATCTTAGGAATAAGATAAATTCTTTAAAAATAGTTTATTTACAATTCATGTTTGAATATTTAAACATTTGATTAATTCTAGGTCTCCATTTCATTGGTTTCTTCCGAGTATTCGAATGTGTTTTGATTCGTCGAATTCACGGAATTCTACAAACCGATGTAAACAATTGAAATGCTATGAAGAATTCTGAATATACTTATTTCCACTAATATAATATTTATGCGAATCCTCCGGTTTATTCGAATTTGTTTTTTAATTACTGTGTAAATTCCTCGAATTAACGAAAATTATCGAAGTCGTTCGAATACTCTCATTTCTTCGAAGCAGTATTTCCATTAGCAGTCGGCGATTCAATTCGTCGTATTCTTTTGATGATTTCGAATATTATTCATTCCCTAGAAATATTCGAATTTGACGGAATTCCACGAATTGATACTTATTCGAGTTCTCCGATTCATTCTAATTCGCGTTTTAGTTGCTAGAAATTTCTTGAATTCATCGAATTCGGCTTAAGTATTCAAACTATATTCGAAGTATTCGGTTTGACTGACTTTTTGGAATTCGTTCGAATTTAATAAATCCCTCGAAAATTTTTATTCAGCGTACAGTTAAATTGTAAGTTTTTTGGTCAGATTCGTTGAACTTGGATGCTGAAATGCGAGGATTCCTTCGGGCCTCCCCCTATGATTCCTTCGCAACAATATATCAGATGCGTCTACAAACCGCGAATTAGCCCGTAATTGCCCTATAGGTGTAGGTGCCAAGATGACGAGCCTTCTCCGAAGACATTATTATCGCGAAAGGCGATATCTTTCTCACGGAAGTTTCGAATTTCTCTCTCTTTCCTTTTCTTCCACATTTATCTCTCCATTTACCTGTCTAGCTTCTTCGCTTTCTATTATTCTCTCTCTTTCCCTTTTCCACAGTTCATCTGTATCTTCCTCTTCCGCGTGTATCCCATATCTGTTTATCTAGGTACCTATCGACCGGTCTTTCTTTTCTTCGGAGTCGATCCTTTTCAGCGAAGAAACCGCATATTCGAAAACGATCGTCCGCATACGTGCGCATACCTGGCGACCTCTCCTCCAAAGGCTCTCCTCGAAAGTGGATCCGGGAACATTTTTCAGTAATTTCGTACCCCGATGGCACGAGAGAAAATGGCATAATAACACTTTCTATTCCGACGCTATGGAATTTCGGAAGATAATGTCTACTTTGACGTTCCACGGGTGGACTTTATTACATAAAAATTGCACAACTCTACTCGTAGCCAACCTCCAGGAAACCCTCTTAAAGCAGCCCGTTGCTAAGCGGGGCTGTATCCAGAAATTAAATCTCCTTGTAAAACAATTTTTCAGTAGAAACTCCATTGTAGGTCATTCGAGGATGGAATACGAGAGTCGACGGGTGGAAAAAGGCAATTAAAATTGAAAAAGTTTTGCGGGATTTTGGAACGACGACGGTTTTATTTCTTCCCCTTTCAAGGCCTTGTCTCGGCGATGGCTGTATCGGTTTTCTTCATTCTGCACGGGTCAGACACTCTTTGCACTCTTTCGTCTCTTGTTCACACGACGGTCTTCTCGATCTTTCTCGGGCGCTTTTTTCTCTCGGTAAAGAAGGAAGGAAAGACAACCTGAAGACGAAAGTGTGACGAAGACGGAGGGACCCTCAGAGAGGCGATACTCGACCTCGTTTTTTTTCCTCGGGTACGACCTTTAAGCTCGATTCACAGCGGAAGTGGCGAACCTGCTCCGAGACGACCGCAGAAAGCGGGTGGAGTTTCGTGGAGTTTATCAATGGAGGGACTGTGGCGTGCCTCAATTCTCCGATAAGACACTCTTCTAATTGTCCTCATCCTTAAATCAGAATTTCTCGCGGGTTGCCGAGTATCGGATATCGGCGATGGCGAACCCCGTTAAGCTTCTTTGTCCCAATTTTTTTTTGTTCAGGTAATGGAAGTAAATGACATCTTTCATACTTGCATTGCCTTAATAATAAAAAGTACGAAGTAAAACCTTGGTAATATTAAAAAATATTAGTTACTTATTTCCATCTTAGTTCAATATAAGTCCATTCATTCGGATCATATTGTTACTTCGTATAGAGCTCGAGCCACTGAAAGGTCCGGGGTTCAAGTCTCTCAATAAGGGCGTTTTTTTAAATACAAAAGTTACAAAAAAAAAAACTGAAAAAAATTTAGTGACTAATTCAATGTATATTCGAACAGTGTTGTAAATATTTTGATTTCTACGTAATTCTCAGAAGGAATATAAACAAATGGATGTCATATAATATTGCAGTCGAATTATTTATTTCCAAGAAATTCTTTCACGAATGTCGCAAATATAAGTAATTCGAAGAATTTTTCAATTTTTCAAATTAAGAAATTTCAATTAATAACAAAATTTTACGAAATTCTTGACATGATGCAGTATCCGACGAATTTCAGAGAATACAGGAAACATTTTAAATCTTGAAAATAAACCAATTTAAAAAAAATGGTAGTCGAATTATTGCGAGGGAATTATTGACTAATTCCGCTTTCCATGAATTAATTCTAACTTTTCAGGAAATGTTTGGCAAGATGCAACATTCAACGAATTTCAGAGAATGCTGTAAACATTTCGAATCTTCGAATTAAACTAATCTAAAAATATGTAGCGGGAATTATTTCGCAAGAATTATTGACTAATTCCGCGAATAATTCCAAGAATTCAGTATAAAATTTAAAGAAATTCTTGATATGATGCTGTATTCAGCGAATTTCTGGGAATACAGTATATTTTGAATATTCGAAATAAACCAGTTTCAAAAAGCTGCATTATTTCGAAGGAATTAATGACTAACTAACTCCCTTAATTCGAAGAATTAATTATGAAATTTCAAGAAATTGACATGATGCAGTATTCAACGAATTTCTGGGAATACAGTATATTTTGAATCTTCGAAATAAACCAATTTCAAATATTGGTAGTCGCATTATTGGGAAGGAATTATTGACTAATTTCTCTGATAATTCCAAGAATTAATTCTAATATTTCAGGAATTTCTTTGCATGATGCATATTCAACTAATTTCAGAGAATACAGTAAACATTTCTAATCTAAAAATATGTAGCGGAATTATTACGGAAGAATTATTGACTAATTCCTCGAATAATTCCAAGAATTAATTATAAAATTTCGGGGAACTTTACCGAATTTCAGAGAATATAGTAAACATTTGAATATTTGAAATAAACCACGAATTTCAAAAAGTGGTAGCTGCATTATTTCGAAGGAATTAATGACTAACTCCCTTAATAATTCGAAGAATTAATTATAAAATTTCAAGAAATTCTTGACATGATGCAGTATTCAGAAAATTTCAGAGAATACAATGCTAAAGAATCGAAAATCTTTGTTTATTATTATTAAATGTATTATTAAAATCCTGTTTACCGTTAATATTTCCACAATTAAAGGATGTTTACTCAACTATCGATGCAAATGTTTTGAATTTTGGAAATTTATCTATCAGTGTCCGACATTGTGTAAACAAATAAATGAATTTGAAGGACACGAAAGACGCAAATTCCAACTTTACCTTCGACCGTTGGCAGGATATATGCGTCTACCACAACGGCGATTCGGTATAGCAATTATTTGCAAAAAATGCATCAGGCATATAAAAAAAATCCTTGAATTCCATTACCGGAATTACGTTCTCCCTGCGTAACACGGTAGGCAAAAAGGGTCCGTCACTATATACGTGGAACCGGCGATTCGTGGCGCGTACATGTTCGCGTAAATTACGCAATTTGCGAACTTGTTCGCGGACGAGTCCCTTACTCGGGAATCCGCGGAATGATATTTTCAACCGAATTAAGATTGCACGCTCTCGCGAGCGAAGAGAGTACAATTCCGTTGTGGAGGCGTGCTTCGATAAAGTACCGAGTTAAAAGGGGTGGTGGGGGATCGTTGTGCAACCATGGTGGGGGATCGTCTGGCGAGGGTGGGGGGTGGTTCCCGTCTATTTCTAACCCGCGACGAGGAGGCGCGTGATAAAAAAGAACCGAAACGAGGGAAGAGAACGAGAAACGAGACTCTATCTGGAAATTGCGTTCGCTCGAGATGCCTGATGCTGCGCGCATATCATCCCCTGACTCTCCTACCCCTCGAAAATTCCCAGCAGGCGCCATTATTGTTATCGCAGATCTAAAAAAGAGAATGAATTTCCCAGATGCACCGACTACCGAAATATCATATCCTGTCAATGAGCGCGAGAAAAGGAGACGCTTTTGCTTTTCCTATATTAAATTCGTGGCTAAATTTCAAGGCGTGGGCGTTTCTCGACCGCTAACTTGCTCACCGAGTGAATGAACTTGATTCGTTCGGTGGGCGCTCTTGTCATTTCGATGAACTCCTCTGCTCTTGAATGAAGGTCTCGGACTTTCGAATTCACTCTCGGCATTTAAGTATTTAATTCCGGATTTTTCACTCGACAATTCTGTGTTTGGGCTTGAGTCCTCTTCAAACAACTTGAAATATTTTTTTTCCTTCTTACGAAACAATGTCGGGGGTCTTTAAAGCTTTCTTGAATTCGATGATTTTGATGGACATTAACTTCGAAAATTACGGACGATATGACATGGGAATTTTAAAGATGGGCAAACTAATTGATGACGAAAGAAGCAAATTATTTGTTCTAAACAACACTGAGTCTGAGCCTTCAAACCAAATGGATCGAAGAAATCAAAATCTGTTTATAAAATTGTCTTTATTGTAGATAAATACGCGATTATTTTGTAGGCATTTGGACAAAACAATTCCTATTGTAAACTTATGCACTTCGTCTTTTCTCACGGCCTCACTTTTAATACATCGCATACATCTTCCGTGTTGTCCAGCTTGCATGCGTGTAAATAATTGCAGTCTTTCGAAAACGGACACACGCTGCTATTGGTCACCATGGACAGATTTGCATAGGGGGTTATCATTCAGTTACATTACGGCCTGTTACGCACCAAAAAGATTCAATTCAATAGCAGTAATTCAAAGGATTATCCATTATATTGACAAATCAGCCATCCAGTGCTCAGAGATGACAAAGATTTCATGAAAATGATGTCTATGTACTTTTAAAAATATTTAAAATTTAAAAATAATAAACAAATAAACAAAATTAAAGATGCGAATAATATTAATTTTAGGACCGACTATTTGTAAAAGAAACGAAGCAATTCTTTAATATTACAATAATTCATAACCTTCCGCCATATTGAATCAGCAATGTTGAATAATTTAATTTGAATAACTTTAAGGCATCAGGAATAAAAATGAAAAAAAACGGTATATTCATTACTATGTATATGACTTAGTTAAAACTATTATGTGTACATTTTGAATCATTACATATGTCAAGATTAAACATGAAAGAAACATTTGTTCGATTTGTCAATGTTGTTTCTTTTAATGACATAAACTGTGATTACTTAAAAGCTACTACAGTTTTTTAAACCTGTTTTAAAAATTTCAAACCATTAAAATCTCAAACAAAAGTTAAAAATTCACTCTTGCCAATTTTCTTAATTTTTCAGTTCGTGAGCGCGTTTTATGACGTTTCGTGCAAATAATTTCTCTGGGAAAATGTGAGAAAGTAAGCATTTTTAAACACGTTATTATCTAAAATCAACGTTAAATGTACTTACAAATAGAACAAATTGAAAAGCTTGTTAAAATGGGTCGACTGCTTCTACAGTAGTCATTTCATTGTAGTCATATGTATACTGTACCTGCAGTAAATACTACTATTTGTTTTACAAAATATTCATTCAAAACTTGGGCTAATGCATATTATTTGTTGAAAAGTTCATGAGTAGTGTTTAATAATATTTATGTGTATGATAAAATTTACTAGTTCCGTCGTAACTCATGAGAAATAGAGTCCCGGTATATTTATCCACTCGGTTCCTCGCCCCTCCCGTCACGTTGTATTTACCAAAAGAAGGGGAGAGCCGCTTCTCCCACTCTCCTCAGTCGCATGATGCTCGTGACGTCACAACAGGCCCATTCTGAGGCCCCACCCTCAAGGTGGGGGAAATAGAAAGCGGCGACAGAATTTATCATTGTCTTGTTGGCTACAGAAATATTTTAAATTATAAAAAACTCCGTATTTATAACTTTTCTAAAATTGTTGGATTAACTTTATTTTACTTCTTAGTAGACCTGCCATGAAGAAGTGGAAGCTCAATTTGTTAACATTATAACATTATATTTTTTTTTGTTTTTACTACTACCGAGTTCAGCGATAAAATATATATTTTCTGCAGCGTTTTACTTGCTAGCATTAAATAGTAGGTAAATTTAAGTAAGTAACGTTTGCACATCGCTCACGTTACGTGTAAGAAAAATACGCGTATTTGCACGAGAACGTATGCAAATCACGTATACGTACGCCACCCTATCTACGCCTATGCAGATATGGTGCACGTGCGATATGCCTCAAGAGTCTTAGGTATATTACATATGTCTTCCCTCGGTCGATAAGATCGGACCGTTGCGTCGATTCGAGTCCGACGACGTCTCAATGCAGAGATTGCTCCTCGTCCGCCCGCTTGAAATATTTACAATAGAATTCGCTTTAGAGTAATCGATATAGCGCTACCAACGAGATCAAAACGAAGTCGAGATACACAAAAGCCCCGTTGAAAGCACGAGAAAAGAATCCCGCCTCTCCCTTGCGTATTCAATACTTTTCTCTTCATTTTTACACGCATTTTCCACTTTTACAAATTTATTTCGCTATTAATGCCGTTTTAACAGTCATCAATATTATTCGTTAAATTTTTATAAAAATCTTACATTCAGAAATGTAAATTTTTAAATGCTGAAAATTCCGGTTTATGGAAATACAGTAAAAATGTGAAAAAGGCAACAAAAAAGGATGGAAAAGTGAAATTCAAAATGTAACATTTATTTCGTATAAACAAACAATATCCCCAAAACATAGAAAGAGTTTTAATTTGTTCCCACATTCTAAAATGATACAAGAAAATAACTAGAACAAGCTGGAATTGCCGAAAATATCTACAATTTTAGCTGTTTTGATTCCGCTAATGTAGCCTTAACCCTACTCAATTCGCGCTTAGATCTAAATTTACGCTACATTAGCAGATTTGTTCCGCTAAATTTGCGGACTTTTTCAGTAAATTTAGCTGAAATTATCGGCTATCCCTAACGGAATTCCAACAGCTATCCCTATAGGATAAAATTGGTAGAATCTGCGGATTTTTCGGCTGATTTAGCCGGTTATTTTTCTCCGTGTATATATGGATTGCAAAACATACTTCACTTTCGAAAATTATTCTTAAATACACTACCCCTCTATCGGACACAGCTGTACTCAAAGGGTCATAAGTCTGACAAAAATGAGGAGAAAAACGGTTTTCACGGCTTTATTTGTACAACTATTTAGCTTCAAAATTTGCAAACCGCGAAATCCTAGTTGATCGTTTTTTCCAAATATAGGTGATTATAGGTGATTTACAATTTTTACAGCGTTTTTTCGTTATTACCGGCGACAATTGACCTCCAATCGAAAAATGATTTATGGGAATGTTGTAGGTACAAAAAAGATACAATTTTGTATACATCATTTTTCGCATAACCTCAAAGTTTCAGAAAAAAATTGTTTTTTTTTTTTGTTTTCAATTTTTTTCGCGCTTAAAAATGATTTTTTTTTCTTGAAATTTTTAGAAGACTTACCTTTTATTGTCCCGAATAAGCTATAATTTTTTTGAATAACAATATTTATTTTTTTTATTCATATTGATTAAAAAACCATAAAAAAACATATATTTTCACGTGAAAAATCTAATATTAAAACTTAGGTAATGAAGCTTTATTTAATGGAATATGTTCGTTGAAATGTATACTTTCAGCTGATATATGAATCAATTTGCATTTCTATATAAAAAAGTACAAAAAAAAACACGAAAATCTAAAAACCTAGATTTTTATTTATTTATTAACTAATAAAATATACAACTTAATTACGCAATAAAAACAATTTTAAAATAACAGAATTGCACTTGTTTCTTTCAACTTTAAATATTTATGTTGAAAATCGATTTTTTTAATTTTTCAAGGTTTTTGACACTTTTTTGTATAGAAATGTAAATTAATTCATATTCCATTTCCATTAAATAAAGTTCTATTCTCTACTGTTGTTACATTAGATTTTTCACTGGAAAATATAGGTGTTTTATCGGGTTTTAATTAATAAAAAAGAAACGAATATATATAATTACTCAAAAAAATTACAGCTTATTCGGGACAAAGATGGTAAGTCTCCTAAAAATTTCAAAAACAAAAAATCATTCTTGAGCTTGAAAAATATTAAAAACAAAAAACACGGGGTTTTCGATTTTTTTCTGAAACTTTGATGTTATGTGAAAAATAATGTATACAAAAATTGTAGATCTTTTTTATACCTACAACATTTCCATAAAACATTTTTCGATTGGAGGTCAATTGCCGATAATAACAAAAAATCGCTGTAAAAATCACCTATATTTGGCGAAAATGATCAGCTGGGATTTTGCGGTTTGCAAATTTAGAAACTAAATAGTTGTACAAATAAAGGCATGAAAGCCGTTATAGCTGTGCGGGAACGTATACGTACTATATATTAATAAAAATTAATATTCCTCGATAGTTTTCTTAACACGAATGCAGATTCTAATGAATATTATAGATATCACAATCAAATATAAATTAAGAAGTGCGAAAAAATGTAGTTCTTCCGGCCGCCGCTAGTCGCGGTAACTAGTGTCGTCGCTGCGTTCTGCGCCCGATGTAGAAATGGATTCCATTGGATATATACCATCCTAAGATATGGGAATATATACTCTAATATTTGTATTCATATTTTTAGTTGAAAATAATCTGTATTTCTCATTCATAAAAGGTACCTACAGATTGAAAGTACCATTCATCAAATCCATTAGGTTAGTAAGAAAAGAATTCCACCACGGTCACCGCATAATATTGACAAATATAATAATTGTCCTAGGGATTTACTGGACAACAGTGTCTTCATTTATCAATATTGCTGGTGATACGGGTTCGACTCAGTGAAAGCTGCTTGTTCGATGAAATAATAGAGAGATCGAGGTGTTTTTTTTCTGCAACTCAATGTCCACTCGGACAACATAATACCCATACATACAGCACAAGTAATGGCATCGTATATCGCATTATTTTCTCAGCAAATCTTTCGATATATGGAGAAGCCATTCGATTTACGATATTTACTAGTTTTGTAAAGAATCGTTGTTAGCGAATGCCAGCATTTGACGACTTTTATTATTTCTTGAATATCTGAATAATTTGCCGCAGAAATTGTAGCTTTCACAGACGTAGGATACTAAAGGATTTACGCAATACTAAGGAATTGCCTTGTACAAAGAAAACAGGTTGAATTCACGATTGAAAACATTAATTATGTACTAATTACGTGTGGAAGATAACAATGAATAGATTTTTTCCAACCAATTTAACAAAATAAAAGGAATCATTCCGTGTAACTATGAATTTTCATGCTTTTAAGGATTTCGAAAAATAGAACTGACGTTGATATGTTTCTATGAAATTCGTTTAATACAAGTTTCTTTTGATGTTTTCTTTTAATTTTTTATAAGGTCGTGAAATATGAGAGTCGACAAATTTAGAAATTCCAAAGAATCCTTTCATTTCCTTCAATATTTTCTCCATGATAACGAAATATTAACAACGGAAAATCACGTAAAATAATATGAAGAAATTAATAATAATCGAGACACACAAGTCCTCAAAATCTTAAATGAACAAAAATTGACGTTCAATAATTGCTTGAACTAAATAACAATTGATCGAAAGCAGTTAGGACAGCTGTCGCCTTAACTCATTCAGATTTGTAACCGAATACTTGAGTGAACTTCGTAAACAAGTCGAGAAATAACAAAAAATAATAACGTCGAAAGTTTCGCGTGTTTCTTACTTTACATAATTGTCCACTTCGAAGTACATATCGCGTTTCTTTGGTTACTTTACGTAAGTCAAAAGTCCACTTTATTTTTCCGACAGCTTTTTGGAGATCATCGCATTTCCTTTTTTTACTTGCCTTGCAGTTCACTTGCACATTTAGTTTCTAATTTTTAAGTAATTATTCAAACTTTTAATACAAATACTATTATAACAAACTTTTAACTTCCAATTATTTATTATTTTTACAAATGTATGCATATTAATGACACATGGCGGAATCTATTGTATATTTTGTACCAATCGATATGCGATTTTGTTATCGAAATTATTCATATTAAAAGTGCATATGTACAAACATTTGCACACATAATTCAGCGTGAAGGTACTTGCAAAATGAAAATGTAAAAAAATCGACATAACCATATACGAGATTATTTTTGGGGTTGCTTTTTCGAATGGAGTAGGCAAAATTTTCGAAAAACGTCACTTTACACTGCTATTTTGTTTATTATAAAAAAAAAATACGTTTTTTTAGATAACATTTTTTTGTTTAGTCTATATTTCACTAATTTTTATTTTAAAATGCCTCCCGAAATTACAAAATTGTTAAAAATCGCGGAATTTCTTTCATTTTTAGAAGTTAAATCATATGGAGTAGTTTATTAATGTTCGTTCTGTTTATAAGCACATCGTAAGTATTTTTGCGAAAGCATTCAACACGCTGATTAATTATTTAAGACAAATTTAATGATTTGGGCGATTAAAACTAAAAAAAAAAACTAATACATTTCACGATATTAAAAAAATCAGAATTATATCAATATCTTTAACAATAATTATATTAAAAATGTAAAGAAACAAAGAACATATCAATCCAAAATATTTTTTAAATGTGTTTCGCTTCAAAAACTAGCGTTTCGTGTAGTATTAATATTACTGTTACAATTCTATTTTAGAATTGGTACAATTTTCTTGCCAGGTATGCTCTTAAGGTCGTGTTCTGAGAAACATACTATTTGGGAAAGTTTGACACAAGCAAAATGATTTAGTGTGGCAGCCATAAGGTCAAGTATTACGTTTTTCACTAATTCGACACGAAATCGGCATTTTCCAAGTCAAACGAGTTTTCTCTTCCATCATTTTAAATGTTAAGTTATCTAGTATGAAGATAATCAATTAAAAAAAATCGATAATCTGAAATGTTATTTGATTAAAGAAGCAATTAATGTATAAAAAATTATGTACATTCAAGTAAATATTTACTAAATTTTTCATTTTTCCAGTAAATAACCTATAACAAGAAGGATTTAGGAAATTATTTTTTCTTTATTCAAGTAAATATTTACTTGCTACCAAATAATTATTTACATAAATATTTACTGAAAGAAATGTACATTAGAAACGTTACTATACTTATTAGGACAGTTCTGTACTTACTATTCATATAGTAAATTTGTTATTCTTTATAGACACAAAAAAATAATTACGCAGAAATTCCTGAATTTATTTCGAAGAGATATTACTAATTAATTCAACGGAACTATCTTAAAACTTTTCAAGAGTTTCTAGAATATTTTATAAATATTTCTGAACAGTGCAAACCAATACAAATCCAAACATTTTCATCAATATATGGAAAATGTTGACACTGGTCGAGATTCGAACCGCAGAACACTTTTTCGAATTCCATGTAACACGCTCAAACAGTGACGCGTTATTGAACACAGTGGCAAATAGAAAAACTTACTAAAACAATATTTATATTAATAAAAATGTAGGTCTGTCCTCAAAGTCTTAGTAAAAGTAAAATTTTCTATGGAGTTGCTCTCAGTATGTACATTTTTTTTCTTAGTGTGAGATTGTAGATTATATACTCGAAAAATGTTTTTTTGCTATTTTTGGGGTTATGTACAGGATGTAACATTCTTTGGCTATTTGTATCATTAATACTACTACTCCCACCCTTGAAATTGAGCGTTAGAGAAAATGTGTATTTTGGTTTTTCTGGATTTGTAAACTGCAAAATTATAAAAATTGACATTTTTATGGTGAATCGAAATGCACAAAAATATAATTCTAAATGGTCGTAACTTTGTGGAAAAAAATCGCTGATGAGGGACCAATAAATAATTTTTAAGAGTAACGGTAGTATTAAATGATGGAGATAGTAAACAAGGCATACAAAAATTGATGTATGCTGTACATAACCTCAAAAATAGCAAACAAACCATTTTTCGAGTACATAACCTCAAATATGTCAAAATTCTTACGTCAAGGTCAATGCTCAGTTAGGATTCGGCTTTCATGAACAAATTATTTTGTGACCCACGGTTTCCCCCGAACAAAACCTCGTTGACATGAGTTTTTAAGGTGCACAGAGTATCTTAACCAATAACATGTTGTAAATATTAATGTTTCTACGAAAAAAAACATGATTTTTCAAAAAGCATCCTCTTCATAAGCCTTAAAATTGTACCAAAACTAATGCGAATAATTTCCGCGGTGAAAGTTCTGAACGAAATCTCATTCTTGTTGTCTGAGAAAACAAATATTACGGGCCAAAGACAATTACGTCGAAAACGAAGAGCCTACTCCAAGGAGCTCCTCGTTCGGTTACACGGGCGTTATTACACGGCGTATTCCTTTATCGTTATCAAATAAGCTTGGCGAGTAATGAACGAGGCAAATATTTAATTCAATCAGCGTGCGAAAGAGCCTCTCTGACGGATGCGCGCCGTCGCGGCCGCCGACGAAAGGTCGCATTTCGATTTCGTCTCACGGTTGAACTTTGCGAGCTTTATTGTTGTTGTTTCTTCATCTCGTCTATTCTCTGGCTGTCGGTTTAATCGAATCGCCAAGAAAGGCGAGAGACCTTTGCTACCTCGGCTATACAGATACGACCTTCGGCTATCGTCTCGGGGACAAGCCGCGAAAGAGATAGAACCGTGATGGTAATTTGATTTTTACAGGCCCTCTTACGTGTATACATATACTCCTTCTTTTCCTGTCTCTTAGCAACGGCCATTATCTGGAAACATCGTTGGAATACCTGCATGCATTGTCCGCCGAACGTTTTCTCGCCGGAATATCACGAGACAAGAAAACCAAGAGAGTGAGAGAATGAGCAGAAGCAAAAAAAATTAGTAAGAGAGGGAAGGAAAGAGAGATTAAGAGAGTAGAGGCGAAGCGAAAACTGACGACGTGAGGATGAAATGATGGAAGAGAAACAGAGACTGAAAGAGTGTGTGCTGAAGAAAAATGAAAAAAATGGTGAAAAAGTATCAAAAAGACCGAAAACAATTACGTGGAGTCATGCAGAAGATAGGCTAGGATGCTTTAGAAAAAATTCACGTTTTTCACGAAAAAGTCTCTTCGGTGATGATCAAATCAATAGGCCCCCCCCCCCCACCGAGTACGCAATATGTCATATATTGTTGTATAACAAAGGAAAATAAAAAATGTTACGTCATTTATGTACTATACCGATGGCTACATCGTGAACATGTATTTTTGTAATTTTAAGACTCATTGATAGGATATTGTAATTTCCTATCTAGTAACTTTTGCATTTAGGGAATCTAAAAAATAATATTCAAATCTGGTTACAAAATCCTAAATTAATTGTCTTGAAAATCGTATAGTAACATTTTTTATTGATTTTATCCAGCAGTATACAGGGTGGACCTCGGCTGGCGGGTCATAGGAATCCCATGTTAAAGAAGTAACTAGATCATCAATCGATTAATCCCGTGGTAATTAGGGTTTGCTACAGGATTTTAATTTCTCACAATGCATAACAAAACAGAATTAAGAATTGTAGCAAAGCCGACAAGTTCTAAATTCCGCGTGATTAGTCGGCAGATCTAGTTACTTCTTTAACATGGAATGCCTATAACCCGCAAGCCGAGGTCCACCCTGTATACAGCTGACTGTATAAAAAACTAGGAACCTTTTCGTTAAGTATCAGTAATCTAGTAAATTTGTATATTTTAGTCCTAGATTACGAAATTATTAAATAAAACTGGTGGGCACTTTTCTTGATGAAATTGCCAATTGTAGAAATTAATAATGTACGTCAGTGAAAATCTAGTAAATTATAGTAATACTTTGATATCTGGGTACATATAAATAACCATTTCAGAATATTTTCGACTTTCACGGATATTAAATAAACATTAATCGCATTAAGTGTCGTTAAACAATAACGAAGTCGATTGTTTTGATGAATCTAGGGACTTTTCAACTACAATACCGTTTTATGTTTTTACATTATTCTGTTTGGTGACGTCGGTTAGATTATTTAAAATAATAGCAGTAAAAAGTTCTAGTTACATAATACAAAAGTTATAATTATTTTGTTTACTCTATCCAAAATTCCGTACTTTTTTATATTAGTTCGTTCTCTTTACGACAAATGAAACTATTTCTATAACGGGAGTCAGAATTGTGAAGCTGATAGCAAAGGATATCGTCACCGCGCCTAGCGACGAAAAGTTGAACTACGCCAGAATCTGTTAATAGATATATACAACCTCTAATTTCTGTTACAATTTAGTAATTTTGATACTGTTTTTTTTCGCAATGAACAAGAATTTACTAAAGTTTACTAAATCCCTTTCAATGAAAACGGAAAAATATATAAAATTAGTTATAGCCTGTTCCAAATGAAAATTCCACTAAAATTTTCACTGGAATGTACAATTTTGAAAACAATCAACAAAATATTTTTGTTTACTAGTGAAGGACAAGCGGTCACTCTACCTTTAGGTTGAATGTATCTGCACTCACAGCAGAAAGTAAGACACGCTTCTTTCATAAAGATCATTATTTTTAGTCTCCGACCTTTGTCGGCATGCGTTGCGTGATTATTGTTTTTTACGTAATTATTGTTTTTTACGTAATTATTGTTTCGACCCGCATTCGTTCGGACTGCACACTCAGTGCCATTTCGCAGAAGGATATACCAGGAATGTTTCATTCGAATATAGTTTGTATAGCAATATTCAGATTCGTTTGCGAATATTCACGAAGCGTCATCCGCTCTATTCGCCACACTGAATAAAACATCGAGCTCGGTGCGCAGTCGACTTAATTAGTCCACAATACTCGTAATGTTTCCGCCAGGATAATTTTTGCATCTTTTGGTAGTACATACAGTTCTGCCTCATTATGTAAAACATAAATATAAACCGCTTTACACGTGCAATACGTATATTATACAGGGTGTCAAGTGAATTTCTGGTACGCGCGCATAATCGACAGTAAATTTTAACTAACATTTACCGTGACATGTAATGAGACAACGTTCAGAGTGCGAATACTCGATTTTCAAGTGCTTTGTACTTTTGGTCATTGTTCTCTCGTAGGTTATTTATTCAAGCACGCGTGTTTGCCTTTTTTACAATTTTCAAATGAACGTGGAAAGGAGAGAACCAAATGCACATAAATACAAAAAAAAATTAATCCTTCTATATTAATAAATTTAAATAAAAAGCTAACTATGTATAGTATGAATGTTGTTTGATGAACACATCATGGAAAATTCGTTATCTAAGAGAATCTAGGAATCGAAACGTTCCGGGTTCGATTCCTGGCGCATCGAATCTCTCTCGAGTTTGGTCCCCATTTTTTTTCTAAAAAAAAATGATTTTAAAAATCGTAAAAAATTATTTTGTAATGGGAAAATGAATAAAAACTTTTTAAGATTAATTTATTTATCATTCAAAAATAATCTAACTCAATATAGGTTTAGTTTTTTTGTCCGTATTTGATGAACTTTATGCAATTATAATACTGGGACATAAAATGAATCCGTTGCGAAGATTAAACGAGGTATTAAACTTCCAAGTCTAATAATTAATCCTTTAACCACACTTTTTACACATTTCAAAGAGATTTATGATTCCACAAAGAATCTGTGTTTAATTTTTCCCTTCCGTCGTATAATATTGAGCGGCTACAAGATTTTCTCTAATACCTTTTAGTGATGTCATGAAAATGTTCCATATTTTGCAATACCCCAAAGAGATTTTTGTTTAATTATTACCAAACTTTGTACTTTTTATTGCGAACTAAAATAAGTGAATTTTCGAAAATTACAACAAAAATGGCTGCGTAAATGAAACTTACTCTTGAAAGATATTTACGCATTATTTCTTGTTACTATCTTTCATTTTCCCAACTATTTCTGGTTCGTATCGCTCTTGCAGCTTTTCGTATCTTCTCTTCTTCCCACTTTCATTCTTTCCTTCTCTTTCTCACTTCGCTATTTTTAAATCTCTTGTCCTTTCTCTTTCGCTATATTCGCAAATCTTTGTGTCACTGTTTTATTTATCCTTTCCGCACTTTACACCAACCGCCATGACATTTATTGCCTTCCTATTTCCCTCCAGACTCCAAAATAGATTGTAATCAAAATTGTTTTCAAGGTGTTCAAAAACAACACCTGCTATAAAATCTGGTAATTTTTTTGTTTACTTACTGCAATTGCTAGTTCGTCCAAAAGAAAATTAAGTACACTGTCTTTCTCCCAAAAAAAGGAAGAAAATCGTTATTACGCGTTAATCTTCTTTTTTGCGTTTAGAACATTTTCAACGCGAATAAGACGATTTCTTTCTTGTTAAGGACGTAATTCCTCGTATTAAAGGGGCTCTTTTTAAGTGCAAAAGAGAAAGCGGAACGTATCCTGAAAAATGACAAAGAGCGAAAGAGGCGAAGATGACAAGAACAAAGGCGTCCTTTGAATATTCACGATTCATTTCGCGAGTGTTCCTCCCTGGAAGAAGAGAGCTGCTCAAAAAGTCATTCCTTCTTCTCTAAGGCTCTCCTCGGGATCCTCGAAAATTCATTTGCTCTGGCATTTACTCAAATTCTATTCCGTGTACAACTCGCGGACTAGAGTGACGTAATAATATTCCAGTACACTCTAGTACCTTAATGGCTTAAGATCCTGCAGGTTCTTGTTCTCGTCTTATTTTCCAGCTTTATTGCTCGGATGATTTTATTAGACTTATTTGTACACAATTATGCATTCTTTTAGATGATAAAAATAATTTTAAAGAGCCAAGAATAGTATAAAGAATATTAAATTGTAATTTAGTAGCCATAATATCTGTGTAAAATCCATCACTCATTTATTTGTTATCTGAACAATACACACTTAGGAAAGAACAAAATTGATTCGACTGCTAACTACCTCTGTTACGTGAAATCATTTCGTTTTTTGTCGCCGCCTAGCGCTCACTAGGCAAACTAGACATGTTAGCAGATTCTATCTGCCAGCGCTAGAGGGTGACAAAACTCGTCAACAAAGTAGTATATCGTCTAACATAAAAATACATGATAATTTGTCCTATATTTTTTGTTTACAATTTCATTATTTAATTGAAGATATATTATCCAATACCACGAATAATTAGTTTTACTATTTGGCATTCTAATTTATACAATAACTCTAGTCTTCTCTATTTTGGTATGGTAGAAATATATTTTAATATGGTCTCGGCTTCCCAGTGTAGAATTTCTCTGTGCAGTGCATTCTGAGTCGTGTTGCTTCTAACGACAGTTCATTGTTAATATATATGCGCTTAATGCGCTGCGCAGCGAAATCGTGCCACGAGATGCAGCTCTTTTTTCCCGACGGGCTGGAAAGTAATGAATGGTCCAGATTTCTGATACCTTTAATCTGATGCATGATTGCGGCGAGGCCCGCACGAGTTTATTTGCTTTTCTTTTATATATAATTGCACGTTGTTGAGCCTAGGTATGATCCAGATGCGACTCATTCGATTGCATATATATATATAATGCTCAAAACAACACGGAGCTACGGTTAAAGTCAGATTGACAAAGAACAGCGCAAAAAGATCAGTGGTCGAGTATGAAAATTTATTATTTCATGGCAATGTTGGCTCTCAAATGTCTACTGAAATATGTACATAGATCGGTATCGGATGGCGTGTAATTACGAATTTGTTCATTGTTCATGCGCTGGTTTTTATTCTTTTCTTTGACATTTTTTATTTCTGTCCTTTCAAATATCGGTTAAAGTGTAAAATGGCCCTTTTTAATCAAAAAGTACTATTTAATAGGTGATGAAATTTGTGATTCTAAATATTTTTTCTATTTGTGTTTCAGGTAAGTTTCAAAACATTCAACAATTTGGAAGGTGTCAACGATGCCTGCACTTTGATAAGTACTTCACAAATTATAATTATATACATAATTAAACAATAGGTAATGATAATCACGCTGATGATTATAACCGTTATTAATGATATTGCTAATGTTGGCTTCAAAAGATTACTTACTAATAAGCGTGTAAACGAAATAGTAATGACGTTGGCGACAATGTCCATTAAAATCATGACAACGAGATGTCAATAAATGCGAAGACTGCAAAAGTGAAGGTGGCGATTGTAATCGTAATATAATGAAAGTGAAAGAGGTTATGTTGATGTAGATGGGGATAATATTTTGTCAAATGGTAAAAAAAGTTTAATAAGAAATATGACAACAATGGTGGGAGTAACATCACATCTCACGATGATAGGTTGAACACGAGGAGGTGAAGCTGACAATAACTTTGAGAATTCTGAGACTGATACTAAAGAGAACCTTCGATTGTAGTGTGAAATATCACATGACATCGTCGATGAAAACCATACCTATTTTAGTGACAGTAAAGTTAGTGATAACATCAGTATAATAACTGTATTGAAAATAGAATGTCACATATAAAATAAATAAATGAGACTCCAGCTACGATTATCCTAAAGTAATGATGAAGAGATGATAAACATGCCTTGATCACGATTACCTCCAAAGTTTTGAAACAAACCTAGTCGAATTACAGGACATTCAAGACATCAATAATATTTTGACCGAATTCGTCAACGGGATTCTGAGAATTCCGAAAGATAAGTGGATGGATAAGTCTTTTTCTGCGGACTGTAGTATGTTTCGACACGTCTTAAACTAATGCTTGTCCGTTTCATATATACGCATAATATATTTCTGAAATATTTACGAATTGCCCAAATGTACTCTACTGTATGCAATAATAGGCTAGCTTTTAAAAATATCTGCCGACTGAACCACAACTTATATAAAGGAAATAAGGACGTACGGCATTAATGAAAGTAAACAAGTTAACATCCTTCTTCTACTCCTCTAATAAGTAATAGGATAATGCGCATGCATTGAACAAAAACATATTACATATACAAAAGTTCCTCTCCTAATTCACGCGGTTGGTTTTAGAAAATGGCGTCCCCTCTCCTAATTCACGTTACTTCTATAACCCTACCAAGCCACGTTTTTCTCCTCCAAAACTCCAAGTTTGCCTTCGCTCTGTATTTTGTTTGTTTCCCTCTCACTGTAGTCAGTGAGGTAGTGTAGGGGAAGAGGAACGGAGGAGAAATTGTAAATTTGGACGGGTAATCGTGAATTAGGCAAGGGAGTGAATTAGGACGAGATGAATTAGGACAGGGACTACTGCACAGTGATAAACATTTGATACGGACATGGCACATACAAGTTTCGGCCATTTGATTTCTGAGTCAAGAAGACAAATAATAAACAAAGAAGATTCCCGAGTTTATCCGAATGCCGACGAAGTTTGGTCAAGACAGTAGAACCCTGTTTTAATTGGGCGTCTCATTCGTGTGACGTCATAGTGGACGCGGTTAAAGCAATGTCGATGTAGCGAGGTCAGGGATAGAACGTTTGGAACCGAGCATGTTGTACATGCACTGTATTATGCAGAGGGGTCTTGGGAACATATATCCCCTCCACTTCTCTAATTTTTCTTCTTTTCATGATGGGTTAATAATGTTTTACCTAATTTCGACTTTTGCCCCATTCATATTATATATCTCATCATCATGCGTGATGGCACCCACTGGGAAGGCTAATATTGCCGGGAGGAGGGAGGAGTACTGACAGAACCTTTTGGTCCACGTTTACAATTGAAATAAGTAAATTCGACTACTTTTATTGTACTGTTAACGAGTTTCCTGGTATTTTATACTATGTATAGGGTTTGTGCCAAGGGAAAGACAGACTATCCCAGCAACGTCAAGGGTCACAGGACGCTGGGCATTGTTGAACCTAGCGATTGGAGAAAAACCACATCGCCACGCAATTTCCCTCCCAATGAAATGATGGACCCTGCGGAAAAATCAATAGAAGTGGATGATTGGCACATGCTGAAAAGAACGTCTGTTTTTCATGCACATTAATTAGTCACTTGGAGCGGTTGGAGGGTGTAGTCGGGGGAGGGATTGGGAGGTCCGTTCGATTAAAGCGTATCCCAGCAAGTTTCTTTCTCTCGCTCACTTTCGGCCAGCGCGGAGAGCAAGTTAAATATTTATCGAGTTTGCAAGTCGAGAGACGGCTCTCGCGACTAATTCGTCAGTTTTGCTAACGAGCGGTGTAAACAAGCGAGGAGGATACGTCGCTCGGGTCGGTTCGGCCCTAGCGTTCGAACTTTGCGTAGTTTCAGTGCTCTCCTCGCTCAAGTTTACGGACTCGAAAACGAACAGATTCTCTTTTTTCCTCCTTTCTTTCCGTCTTTGACTTCTGTTTTTTTACCTTTCTAGTGGGTGTACACGATAACCTGAACGTTCGCAGGTTTTTTTCTTTCGAAAGTAGAAAAAAAAAGGAGAACACGGACAGTCGTTCGTCTTTGATTGCGGGAGCGAAGAAGTTTCTTGCGTGGATATATTACTGAATTGAAATCCCTTCTAGACGAGATTGATTTATAGGGTTTGTTGTCTTGATGCTCCAAGCGATCCTTGGTACGTTATTTTGTTATTTTCAAACTGATGGATTTGGAATTGGCTGTCGGCATTCGTTCTGTTTCATTTTGTTAGGTCCTTTGTTGGGTTCATTTGGACGAGAACACATTCTAATGAAAGTCAATAAGGTACGCTTAATAGTAACCAATTTCAATGAGACTAACCACAATTGATGAGGTTGTCAACGAACCTAAAAGTCCTGGGAAATAGTATCTAGAGCTGAAATGTAAGGTGGAGAAGTTACTGGCTTTTACTTTTTATTTTCAGTCCAGTCTAATTATCCTTGCATTCATAAAGGTTTTGTTACCTGGTAAAACTGGATCTGATCCACTTCGCAATGACATGTCGAATTCAGGTTATTGTTGACCATTGTAATGGAAGGGGAAAAGCGGTCATCATAAAAAGTCATGACAATATTTTTTGGTTTTCTCTTTTCAAATTCATTGGTTCACATTGACAGTCATCAATGTGTAGAATAGAAGCCCATCAGGGATCACATGAAAAGAAATTTCAGAAATACTGAACACGATGACATAGTTGGACTTAAAGTACCCAAACGCTGAGGTATCCTAGATGATACATGCCAATGAATCATGTAGTTGTGGGATGAGGCTTAGACTATATAACCCGTGAGATGTCAATATATGAGATGACTGGTCTGTAGATTGTTCGGTTCTGTCAAGATATATTTGTAATGAAAAATAACAGAATAGATACACAGACTATTCTTCTATTGGCCTAATGTTTCCTCGTGGATGAAATTAAAGTCTCATCAGTTTGACTCTCTCTTTTTATACCATGTATAGGGATTCTCAGTTATGTGACTAAAGTTCGCTAGGGCTAACTCCCCTTCGCGACACGTCAAATTTTTGACAGTCAAGTAGCAGATGAAAGTTATTCAAATAGCTGGAGTGACAAGTAGTCCGATCAGATGATCCACGGTACCAGGGATCATATGAATAGAAGGGTCGACTGCGGATGTATAGGAAGAAGATTATACCGGAGAAGAGGAAGATTGTGTCCATCTATAATTGTTTACACTTTATTTCTTCCGAGTGTCGGAAAAGATTGGGGAATATGGCAGCATCCGCATGCAATCCTCTTGGGAAATACTATGCCCAGCTCTAGAAAGGACGCTTATAGTAAGGGAAGGTAATTCCAAAGGATTTGTATCAAATTAAATTAAGGGTCGACTATCTGAAAAGTCGTGGTTCGGGATGAAGAGGTCTTTACTCGTTCAATAAACTGTAGAAAAAAGGGCTTATTATCAGTATCAGAAAATTTCTAAGAAGGAATCGAATTAATGGAATCTCATACAATAAATTATCTGTTTGCGATGAAAAATAAAATGGTAGTTACGACATGTTTTGTACTTGGTAGGAAATGCCATCTACACGTACGGGACTCCATCCATAATTATCTTAAAGAAGGGATCGAGAAGATGGTCCCTCTTTAATTGCTCTTTTTCTATTCTTTCCATCCACTTTGAGCTATAAAATTGTTTTTAACGAATACGAAACGTCGCAGCCACGGCTCGTGGAACAAATCCGATGCACGTGAACCTGATGTGGCTTCGTGCATAGGTGCATCGCGGGTATCCCCATGTCCGTGCAACAGACAAATGTAGAAAAAGACACAGAAACGACGTTGGGGGGAGAGAGATAAAGAGGGAGAGAGAGAGAGAGAGATAAAGAGAGAGGGAAAGAGCAGTCGAGTCACTATGGATCCTGCAATTCCTATAGTACCCGGCCGAGCAGCCAACAACGACCATAGGACGGCCAGTCGAAAGAGAAAGGCCGATACATACCGTGGCAAGCTCGGACGATAAAGAAGCTTGGAAGGTCGGTGTAACTTTGTGGAGGGGGGAGAGGGTGCGGGGGCGATGGGGAGGGGGTTCGCTCTGGTATCGGGCTCAGAGGAGTAGAGGGCATGGAGAAAGAGAGATATACGGTCGTTGGCCGGCTCGAACGAGAAGACTGCCGCGAGCAACTCTTGGCGAGGCTGCGCTCGCGTAATCGATCGCCCTCGTGTATGTTTGTGTTTTGTGTATGTATGTAAGAGAATACACAAAATGCGCGCCTTAACATTAAATTCGAGTGAAATTCTGGCGCGACGAGGGCGTGGAGGCGACGAATTTTTGGTACTCTCTCTCATACTCGCCATGCCCTGTCTCCTTTTATCTTTCGGGCAGGTCTCGAGACAATGGCCGCGATTCGTTCCGGATGATTTTCGAGGCGGAACGCGAATAATATGATGAATGATAAGCGACGTATGGTAATTGTCGTCGTCGAACGTGAGTCTGTGTGTTATACGATCTTACGAAGAGAACCTGCTCGCCTCCGTATACGTGTTCGAGTACCGCGTGCCAAACTCGAGTTCGGCATTCTCTTGTCGCTGATGCGACGGTAAAATGCGAGACGATCGGATCTTTCTGTACGAGGTGTATAATTATGAAAGTTGTTTATTGAATTGAAATAAGAAGATTGAATTTTCTCAATCGTTAAGGAATTATGAAATGACAAAAGGTCACACTCAGCTGCAATACCTTTGAGAGCGGCCTTTGAGAGCGGACATGAGTTAGTTATGGACATTTTGGGCACGATATTGTGCCTTGTATCCCCGTCAACCTTAACGTGAAATTAAGGTTATTTAACGATAGAGGAATCTTATTTCATAACGAATAATGGAGCCAATGCCATAAAAATATCTAGAATATAAAAAATAGTTGGAAAATATTTTATCGTTTTAGTTTTCCGACTTACTAATCAACACAAGACCAAAATTTTTTTGGGAGATAACTTGAATCAGAGATAGTAAATTCTATAGATTTTTGGCCGCTAACAACGAATCCGTTACCCAATTTGACCCATCACGACAGGATTTTAAGATATTCTATCCGAAAAATAGCCAAAAATATTCTTTTGAGCAATTTGAGGTTAGGATATGTGAAATATCTCACTCCGTCGGTTAAACTTGATAATGAATTCCTTTTTCAGCAACCAAAAATCTGTAAGATTCACTATCTCTGATTCAAATTATGTCTCCTAAAAAATTGTTTTGCGTAATTAATCCACTGAAGGCACTACTCGAAAAAATGACACAGGACCGGAAACATTTTTTTTTGTACACAATTTGGAGATTTTTCACGTTGGTAAATATTTGGTAGATGAAACTAAAGGTCAAAAACATTCAATCACTCATTTGAAAACCCCATATGTCCATTTTTTTTAATACTACCTCTGGTAGAGATTTGGCTGGTTGAATTAGCCATTATCCTACTGTTCGGTAGAATCTCGGTAGAAATATACACGAATTCTAGATGAAAATCCGCTATAGACCACTAACATATATAGAGTAACATGAAACAATAATTACAAACTGAAAATATCATATTCAATTTTTACAATAGGTAAGGATCAATCGATTCGACAAAATGAGCAAGTGTAATTGTAAACAATTTTTCTTTCGAAATGAAGCTTTAATCTTTACAACAGCTTTGTAAACAATCGCGACAGCATGTGCAGGCGAATCAGCTGAGAGCAAGCCGTCATATTGGGCGTTCGATCGAGAGGTTTCGATATTCTCGAATCGAGCCGAGGTCGATAAGGAGCTTGTCGCACTCATATTAAACTATATTAGCTGTCTAAATGTCTCGCGTCTCGGTAGATTTACGCCAGAATTCTTGCCATTTTTAGTAGGATTTCTACCCATATTATAGAGCTAGTTTCTAGCCAGATTATCAAAATCTAGGATAATTCTGGGCATATTCTCGTGACCATCTCTACCAAGGACGTATACTTATGCAAAGTAATTTTCAAGGTAAACAATTTAAGTGACGCGCCTTTTGCATTTACTCTCAAAAATACAAACAGTTTTTTCAATCTTTGACCTTGAGAATAACCTTGTCTTAAATGTTCATTTCGATATTCGTGAACAGTGCATCAAATTACGAGAGTATACAGAGAATAAACAACATATGAGATATATGGGGGTTTTGGAAGTATATCCCTTCATAAAGTAAATGCAAATGCAGTAATGGCATTTTCGAAAGTAATTCCATCGACTCTGAAACTACCGATTAAACGTTATTTTACAATAATCTAAATATACAGGAATTTGTGTAACGAAAACCGTAAAGGCCGCTACTAGATTGTGCGGAATGAATTTACCCCAGGAATTTCGCACGAGATCTCGAATGCGGGTCGAGTTTAAATAATTTTCTAATTAAACGAATATTTCAAAAGGTTAGTCGGCTTCAATGGAGCACACGGATAAAACGCAGGCGGGACCCGCAGTGCAAGTAATCGAGAGTAAACAGATCGACCGGCCAAGATTGTAAATATTTAAAAAATATTTTATTTTTTTTATTTTGAAAATTGCAAAACCAAACTAGACGTTATATGCCTCTGCTGCTCATACGTTCATTATGTATCCCGCGATAATTACAGAGATGGTATGCGATTCCTGTGGTAATTAAATTCATTCATGGGAATAATTATGCGCGGTATTATTAGCAATTAATACTGGAAAGGAATGCTGCGCCCGAAAATTGTAATGGGGAAGGAGTACATTTGTATATCGCGGTAATCATGCGGCGGCGTGGGTTTATTCCGAAAGCAAAATCATCGAATGGTATTTTAATGAATTCTCTAGTAGTGTTGCCGTTTAATAATGAATATGTTTTCTTGAAAATATGCGTCTATTGTGCGTGTGGTCGACAGCGATTCCCCCTGAATGATGTAATAAAAAGCACATTGTTTGTTTAATCCTTTTTTTAATTTTTTTTTGTACACTGTTAAAAAAATATTATTTTCACTTAATTAAGTCGATTGGAAGCAAACAGTTATGAACGTTACTGAAATTTTATGGGCAAACCAATCAAAATTTATTTGGTATGTTAAATTTACTGCACATAACTGATTAAATTTAATGAAAAATCATGTAAAATTTCTTTACATTTCGAATTAAATAACAAAATTAATAAAGACTGTTGTATTTCGTTGTAGCACTAAAAAGGGTTTTATTTCGCATTGGCAATGAGAAAAGTTTTAAACCATTTAGTTCATTCTGCATTTTTAAATAAAAATATCATATATATACGTGATAAATATGGTTGATATATTTTTTAAACCAAGTAAACTAATAAATATGTGAAAAATTAAAATATTGAAGGGAGAAAGATGCAGACATAATGCAAATGGAGAGAGAGCGAGGAGAGAAAGGTAGAGAAAGAAAGAGAGAGAGGTAGAGATAGAGAGGGAGAGAAAGTGAATGGAGTGAGGGGGATGAAGAAAGAGACAAAGTAAATTCAGATTAAATTACAATTATTTTGAAACAGTCTATTTCGGTACAACTGCGGAAAATGTGACTTCCCCCACGAGTTCCGTGTTAATCATTAGAGAAATGTACAGATGGAATGGTAGACGAAGAGAGAGAGAGAGAGCGGGGAGAGAATCGTAAGGAAAGAGAGAGAGAGAGAGAGAGGAAGGGGAGAGGGAGAGAGAGATGAAGAGAAAGTAATTTTTGAAATAGAATCTTTCGTTACAAGTGCGGAATAGTATATTTCGTTACAAGTGCGGAAAATGCGATTTCCCTCACGAGTACCTGCACTTGAAACGATAGTTTTCCTAACATAATGCAGGAAATTTGTACTTTTCGCAGTGTTTTTATACGTATCCGAGAAATGGCGCGTACTGCGGTAAAAACAACGAATGCAAAGAATTAGGAAAAATATCCTTTCTTCGTGTGATTGTGGAAAAAGAAAGTCGAACTTTTCACTTTCTTATTGAATTCTTTCATTTTCCGTTTCTAAAATTAGAATTTTTAACAATTATAGAAACTAATTAATTAGAAAATAACTTAATATTCAAAATACATCATTTTGTACTTCTAAACTCTATTTCAGCTATTCATGAAAACCGTATGAAAGCTGAGACATCAGCACGGATATGCTTTGTGTGTATGTGTGTGTGTGGTCTCAGTGTGTGACAGAGTCAGAGATATCTTAGGGGGGGGGGGCAATATAGGGGCGTCTATACTATAAGCAGCGTGGGCTCTTCCGATCCTCTCTATAAAGTATCTGGCAAAATAGAGTATATGTATACGAAGAAGAGATAGCGAATGAAGGATTGAGTGAGATTACGAGACGTAAAGGACAGAGAGGCGGAGAATGAGATTAAACGGAGGAAGGAAAGAGAAAGGACGGGATAAATAGGAAGAAGGCGAACGTATGGCGAAATGAGATCACGCCGATTGTGAATGGAAATATTTACAACGTATGAGTACTGAATACGTTAAGTTCAAGAACCGTATGTTATTGTCAATTTTTTACTGAAAATGCCTAACTTATTTAAAATTCTAAAAATAGCAATATGTGAAAAGTAAATGGACACGAAAGTGTTTTTTAAAAATGAGATCATGATAAAGACACCTGGATGAAAAAAACAATTGCTTTTCAAGTAAATAATTTAAATAAAATAATTACATTTTTTATTAATAACATTTTTGGAAAAATTAAAAAAACTCATATTATCTGAATATATTGTTCTATATTATGCCTTAATTGAGCAAGCATTCGAAAGGTCCCTGGTTCAAGTCCGGATTTTGATCCTCATGTTTTTAAATAAAAAAATGTATAAACATTGTAAAAAATCCATTATTTACCATAATATTTTAAAAAGTTGTCCAATAAATTGTCAATTATTTACAAATAAACTGAATCATGCAAAAGAGACAAAAACAATAAAAAAAGTACCATATTTCCATGCTCGTTCATCATAAAGCTCTACATTTAGATCATAGTATTCTTTTCACTATTTGGTTGTAGGAAAACTACTTTTGTTAGCTCACGTGTCCATAGGCACCTTGGCCGTCGATTCATTCTCGATTAGTCGGCTAATTTGCAACGATCGATTTCAGTTACTCGTTCGACTTTCTAAATCGTACGCAACGGCCCCCTTTTTATCATAGGTAAATTTAATTAAAATACCAGTTAATCATTATTTTACGAATGCGAAAGCGACTTATGCGGCATATGCATCAAAGTCCGTCGATCACGCTTAACAGTGCGACGTAGATGTATGAATGCGATTAACTAATCGGTCCGTTACTGAATTATTATTGTATGTAGAGTCCATACACTTAATTTATTATTCGCAAGAAAGCACTGTTCTATTTTACGTTTTCACTTTCAGTGCAGAATGATTCCCGTGGATTGTTATGTAAACATTGACATTTACATTGAATTTGGAGTTGCGCGTGCTCAGGGTATTATTTACCTGTGACGAGATTTTTTATTTATTCGGTGGTTTGTTTTTACCTTGAATCATAATGAAGGTCAGACGATTTTTTGTTAACGCCTTATCATATAATAATTTCCTCCTTATTTCCACACCATTGCCCAATATAGTTTCGCTGTGCTTTAAGACTCTCCCTTGCTATTCGGCAAGAATCGGCAAACTTCCGTTAGATATGCGCTCGTGATGGAGATAAATAAAAATACACCTTCCCCTCCCGTTACGTTATATTTACCAATGAACGGGAGCGCCGCGTCCTCCACTCCCCTCTGTCGCGTTATGTTCGTGACGTCACAACAGGCCCTTCCTGAGGCCCCAGTCTGTAAGGTGGGGGAAAAAGAGCGCGGCTACAGGTCAATATAACGAGACGCAACCGGGCAAATATGCTGGGAAGTAAATATAGCGAGACTCTACTGTAAGAACAACTCGTACATTTAGAACAGGAGTTTATAATTTCCTTTTATTTACGGTAGTAGAATATTCTCCATCCCTTTTCCGTCTATCGCGAGTTACATAATGATTATGTAAGGAAGTTGTTGGATACCCAATCCACTTTCAACTTTCAAAATTTGAAGAAAATTTTACTTTGATTCAAATGTTGATAGCAACATGGTACCAACGACAAGCCCATTATATTGGGAAGAATGGTGGAGTCGACAAAGCCATCGCTCATGCAACAAAGTTCTCGTCCCTATGCAGCCGCCATTTTAAAGGGGGGACTCGAATGTCGACACGGGTTTTATAACAATTACTGCCCGTATGCAAATTAAAGGCCGTTTGTAAACATCCGCGTGGCAAAATCGACCATATACCTACGTTAGCGATAACTATAAAATGTTCTATCCGCCGGCAAATACTCGTTTTTACAACGCTTTTATCTCTTTGCCACCGCGAGAGCGAACGAAGCAGCCGCGTCATTACGCGCGTTACGTCGTTGTAACAAAGTTGCCGGCTCGAAAATGCACCGGCCGTTAAAATAACACGAAACATCCGCACGCAGTAACTCGCGCAAACGTTACGGACAATTGCTTACTGGGTCAGTAAACGAAGAATGAGAGAAGAAAAAGACAGGATGAAGAAACGCAACATCAGAAGGCTCAATGAGAAAGAGAAGCACGATCCGAGATGAAAAGGGAGAGGGATCACCGGAGATAATGAAGCAGGCGAAGAATGAGAGTAGTCAACGGATGCCAAGAGAGAGGGAGAGAAAAAATGAAAGAAATGGATAACCAGTATAGGAGAGAGAGGGTGAGGGTTAAAGAACAAAGGGAGAAAGTGAAAAAAAGAGAGTGGGAGAGAGCAACATAGAGAGAATTAAACGAATGACAAAGAAAGGTTTATAAATAGAAAACTGAGAGAGGTAGAAAGAACGTAGCAGCGGATGTCGCGATAACACGTTTCAGAGAACGCATGTGTCATGAACAATGAGAGGTTATCACCCATACGAACAGCCTCTTATCCATTATTTTTTGCCTCCAACGTCATTCCATCGTTCTAAATTCTTGTAATTAATTTAGTCCGAATTTCTAAACTAAAATACATATGCTACGATGTCGATATTTGTGTCACCTGTGCAGAGGCGCACTTCGAAGGGATGAACTGATTCTTACGATTGCACCTCAAGCGTATTGTGCCCCCTCCTTACCTTTTTTGCTAATCGCAAAGACGTATTCCCTGTAACTCCTATTCGTCTTACTGTTAAAGTACAATTAGACAGTTTAAGAGAAAGGCGGCAGGTGGTGGGAGGCACCATGTGTTCGACGCGACGCTATGCGTTTTAATTCGCCCGTCTGAAGAAAGCAATCAGGAAAAATCGGTTAGTGCCACCCCCTGACATAAATTACTTACGTGGAAGCGACGTGCTTCAAAAAGTGAAAGGTTTTATTATAACGCTGGATTTTGGTGAAGGTCAGCATATTTATTTAAATCCAGTAAATTATAATAATAATCTTCGTTAATTTTAAAGTTCTCCATACTTCAAGTTAGTACTTTTCAGTTTAACAACAAAATATTTTCAATTTTCTGCGAGTTATGAGAAAAATATCAAAGGCGATAGCGATTTTTAGCAGTCAACGGCATAAGAATATGTCAGTTCACGTTATCGGATCTCGAAAACAGCGGAAAAATATATTATCGCGAAAATATCGTGGCGACATGCCCAGCGCGGCAATGCGCATTGGACCTGCGCGCTAGTTTGTTTCATTCAGTGCCGCGGAATGCGGCTAATTAAATGATAAAACTGTGAGTCGGCAGGTTGCGATTTGTAATTGCGAACGCGTCGTATATATCCTTTTCATCGCGATCTATCGATCGTTGCTTTTTCCCACGTCTTGTCGACTGTTATTACGAGGATGCAAGGAAGAGTCTGCAGTCCTTACAGACTTTTAGTCTGTGTAATATTTTCATTTAAAAGCCATTTCATGAATTTCAAAGTCTTATTGTCATTATGTCTATGTTTTGTTTACATCTCTATAGTTATGAAGGAATATGTTATTAAACTGTTATTAAAGTCGATTTATTAAAATACTATGTGGCACAGAAAATATAAAATTGTGTAATTCGACGGTGATATGCGTAATGACTAATATCTACACCTTGTTCATTCGCTGTTAGACATACTCTTAAATTTAATTATATTTTAATGCGTATTTATAAATAAAATTTAATTTCATCTGATATTACTTAATCGTGGATGAATCAAACATAATGAAGATGATGTATGAACTAAATGTAATGTTTGTCTGATCTAAAATCTTGCTACTCGTAGCAACAAGAATATTTTCTACAAAACAGATGGCTTTTGCTTAGAAATTAAGTGTTATTTTGATAACCATCTTTTGAAAGTTAAAGGATCTATAATGTATGTTAATGCATTCAAGTAAATAAATGTCAGTATACATATATACATATTACAGTAAAGTCTCTGTATAATTGCGTTTCGATATATTTGCCCGGTTCCGTCTCGTTATATATATCTGTCGCCACTCTCCTTTTCCCCCACCTTGAGGTCCATGCCTCAGGAAGAGCCTGTTGTGATGTCACAAACATAACGTGACTGAGGTGAGTGGGAGAAGCGACGCTCCCCTTCTTTTGGTAAATATAACGAGACGGGAGGGGAAGGCGTGGAACGGAGTTGGTAAATATATCGGGGCACTACTGTACATTGACAAGTTGTATTTTGAAGTTATGTCTGGACAATTTGGAATGTCATTAATAAATTTATTAGTGAAATTATGATAAATAAATTTGTCATCCTGTTTCCTGACATTTTTTAAGTATAATATAATTTTAATTTTAATTACATAATCTAATTATATAATGTAATGCACGTAAGAATTAAATTTAACAAAATAAAATTTAAATTTCATCAACATCATTCCATGGGGAAATTTTGTTCTTAGGGTAAGACACTTCACTACAAAAATGAATAATTTATTCTCTAATTATGAGCAATAGGTAATTTATTCGCCAATAACCGGTAACGTGTTACAGATTCTCTTTGTTATAGATTATCGTAGAGTTTCTGTTAAATTAAATTACAGGACGACGCTTTGCTACATTTTTAATTATTCTAATTTAACAAGGAGGACTTAAAATGGAGCTGGCAAACACATAGCAAAAAATATGAACTTTTTAAAATCAAATTAACAAGAACGATATCGTTCATAAAATGGAATTTATAAATAATTTAATATTGTTTTTTAAACATTCTAGTAATTGATTTATTGAAATGCTTTGTGACTAACAAATAATTTTAATTAGTAAATGCGTTTATTACCTAAAATTTGCAAAGTGGAAATCTCAAACGAAATTGCTTATTCAAAATATTTTATAATTTGGTCCCTTGTTTATATAAATCCTCGTGAGAATACTAAAATTAGTTATACAATGTTAATTGAGAATAGAAAAGCAAAAGTGTCGTAGACGAAACATATATTAATATTAATTAGACTACCGTTTTTACACTTTTTCAATCGTCGACATTAACTTAATATACCTACGCACGTCATAGGTTATTATGTCAATGTCACTGCACAAACAAATCAAAGCGAAAAGGATCGCATCTAAAAATCGCAAAAACAATAAAAGTAATAAATAACAGAATGATAGTAATCATGATAGAATACTGTGTAATTGAATGAAAATCATTTGTTGGATGATGACGTCACTCTAATTCTAATAAGAATATCCAGTAACATCTTCTCCCAAGTAAGCCATCAAAGAGCCGCGAAAGGATGAAATTTCACTATTGGTATTTTCATTAGAAACTATATTCCGAAGTGCTTCCGGAGCAAGTTTTAATTAGTTTAATGTTACCTAATATTCGTTGATTTAAATCAGATAAAAAAATATTAGTGAAATAATATCCATTGTGAAAGGTCATTAAATTCAAATTAGTAACATTTTTATTATACGTAAGAGGTGTTTGATAATTGATTAGCGACCATTAATTATTAATTTGTAGTATAGTTATGTAGAATACGTAATGTGTTTTTTAATTACTTGTAGATAGTTTTAATGTCCACGCCTTCAAAATGATTTCTTATTCTTAAAATGGCGCATTGCATCGGATTTTCTTAAAGTGATGTATTTTTATAATAAAAAATTATATATTTAATAAAAAAAATACTTTTTTGCAACGTTTTTTTTATTTTTTATACAGTAATTTCCAATTATTGGATACATTTTTGCAAATGAATTTTATAGTAAATAAATAAACAACAAAATTAAATTAAAAAATCAAAATAAATAATAAATAAACTTAAAATATCCACACAACTAAAGGTTGAATTGTCAAGAAATGTATTTTCAGATGTCAGAATCGATATTTTAAAATCGAAATAAATTTTAAATCAGTATTTAAAAAACACTGAAAAAATAATTTCAAACTTAATATTCGTAATATACTAAATGTGTAACTTGTATTTTAATCACTCATTTAACGGATGTTGGCAGACGAGAGGTCATCAATAATGTTTCAGACGATGTTTTATGGATTAAGGAAATATAATTCATTATATCTTGTTATGTTATTCGGATTAGAAAATTATTAACATATTTAAAGTGAAAGTGATATTAAAACTAAGCTACACGATTTCTTGAATGAAACCCGTTTAATGCTTACAATCGGTTTTATCGTGCCAATAGTAATCAAACACTACGGTTGCAATAACCAAGCCATTTTTGCATGCAATAGAATAATTACAGGTCTGCTAGTAATTGGGTTTTCCGGTCAATTTTAGAAACCCTATAATTCAGCGGATTTATTTTGAAATAACTACAAAACCAAACGGATTATAACTTTTTTTTTATACTAAAAAACCTATTAGTTACGCAATTTACTAAATAGGCAATAATTAAAAATTATGAATCATAGAGTATTTGTAAGGTTGCTGACACGAATGTGGCATCAGGTGTTTAAAATTTAAAATGGATGACTCAGTATGGCGGCTTCAAACTGTTATTTTGTTGTAAATACTATTTAATATTGGGACATGAAGAATGAGTATTGTTACCATTATCGTCATTGAGTACATTTTGGCGGAACAACTATTCAATGACTGTTAAATTTGATTAAACAATATATTTTAATTATTAAATATAATTAATTTTTGGCCACATTTTTTTTAGCCATCAAAATGCAAATTAGGCGATAGCATTCGAAAAAGTTCATGTTTCCACTTAAAACATCAACAAGAAAATATTTTCGCTTCGGCTTTAATGGGTTAAACATTATCTTTATAATTAAGTTAATTATTTTACACCATACAGTGTATATCCACTTGTGATTTCAAATAAAAAAGAATGCATAAAACCCCATTTACATGTAAATACTATTAATTTATTAAATAAATTCGATTGCAATCATTTTTAGTATCGTCACTATCATACTAATTATCAACATAAAAGATAAGGTAATATCGAAACAGTAACTTATAACTAATACAACTGCAAGTTTACAGTTACAACAGTAATTAATAACCGCAGTAATTACATCGATTAAACCCCACGAAAACAATTCTAATTTCGAAATTACTGATAGTATCGTAACAGCCTATCCAGTTCAAATGAAGTTATCAGTAGCTGATTTTCAGATTTATTTTTGCATTGCAAATTTCAAATTTGATTCTGTTTCATCAATGTGGAGGCTTCTTTAATTCTGTAGAAATGTATATTGATATGTGTAATTTAAGGAACTTAAGTATTTAAAAAGGCACTAACATACTATACTATAAACAAGTTGCTTATAAATAGGCTATTTATGACCTAAGGAACATTAGTGAAGCAAATTTCAGAAATCCATTTAAATTTTGAAAATTAAAATGTAAATTAATGAGTATTTGAGTTTTTATAGCCATATGGCGCAATTTTTTAATTTAAATTTGGATCCTCGCCCTATGACAAGCACGATGGAAAAATATTTGGTAATCATTATATCTAATAATGTTACTAATGTTAGTGGTTATAATTTTCCAAAATGACTTTTAACAATGGAAAACTCTAAAATTAACCACAAGAATGGTGATTTCTTGGTTGAATCTGTTGTTTAAAATGGTTTTTCGTTTCTTTGCCATTTTTTTATATGCCTAAACCCCATTATACATAGCATCCTCGATGTCTGAAATAAATACGTTATGTAAACTTACAAAATTGTCTGTTAAAGTAAAATGGCGACCCCAATGACCTTTTTATGATTATACCATTTTTTTCTTGAAAACTGTAAACTAGAGAAAATTTCCATACAACAATATCTAAGAATTGGTCAAAGTATACCTTCAAAATACTTTTGTAACATTTTCTTTTAAAAAATTCGGAAAATCGAAGGTTTTAAAAATGTATTTAAAAAATTTGAGAGTATGCTTTGACCAATTCTAAGACATTATAGTTACCACATTATAGTTATATTAAAATTTTACATGAACTTTAGTTTTTAAGAAAAAAAAATTTATCACAAGTTTTTAAGTTGGCTTATTGTATTTACTTTAAGTTCAGACATCTAGGACGAAATTTAGTCAGGTTTTACACAAAAGCAAAATGATAAGAGAATGGAAAACAATTTATAAAAAAAATTCAATGAAAACATCACGTTTCTGTTGTCTGTTATTCGATTTTTTCGTGATTAAAATTCATTTTGAAAAATTCTCAAAAACATAAGATAAACTGGTTCCCAAATATTCATCTTTACTCATCGCTTGATTCAAACTGAAGATTGTCGTCCAATTTTGAGAATTTTGGTAATGAAAATTAATGAAAATATTGGTAAAATGTTTCATTATTATATGGAAATTGGATGAATAAATTAACATTTTCTAACGCTGTTTTTACTGAACCCCTCCTCTCAGTTAAAAAAAATAGTGCTTCCTTTTCAGATTTAATACAATTTAAAATTTCATCCTTTATTCTTCTACATCCAACCCCAAAAGAAGTAAAATTCTTTATCCGAATTTTGCTGTTTCTCTTCTGATCATTTAGTAACTATCTAAATTTTAATAACATATTGATTAACGTTGAACAACACTAAAAGTGTCTTATATGTTTTCGACTTAAGCTACAATGTCAATCAATAATACTTATAATAGTATATCATTCCTCGATTTCTCGATACCACATGCTACTTTATAATACATTACATTTTAATGGCGTCTAAGCTCGAGATAAAATCTGAAATGCAATCGTAGTTCAGTTACGTCTCATGCGTTACTTTATTGTGACGTACATATATAAAGGAGGTTTTTAAAGTCACGCGTAAATGATGTCAACGATCATGAGATATGTAAGGTGTTCATTGATACGTAACGAGTTACAAAATCAGCTGGATTATTTGAAAATATTAATCGCATTTTGAATCGCACTGTTGATGCTGGAACCTTTATAGTAATCCTAGATGGGATTGAATATATACTGGCGCCGTGTCGTAATGTGAGTTCGATTTTATCAGTACACCAACTTCGTGCTCAATCCTATCCAAGCCTAACTTAGATAATTCTCATATGACTGCACTGTAATGAAGAAATAAACGTAATTGTATGTGGAGATGAAAAATGCGCAAAATCTATCGCACGACAATTCATTAATTGACAGATTAGACGATTATTTTGAAAAAATAACATTTTGACATTTCTATACGATAAATTTATTGCAATTTTTTCATAGAAAAAAGGTTGTAAATAGTATTTTCCATGTATTTTTATTTCTTGTCTTATACATAAATTAAAATCTTAATTTAACATTTTATGAGCAAAACAAATAAAAATAAACAAATATATTAATTTCACGAAATAATTTCTCTTTTTTATGGTGTCCTGTATAGAAGACTATCATAATTTAAAAAAAAACACTTAAAGAGCTCTAGAAAATGGTAAGTTACTAAGATTTATGTTCCGAAATTATTATGAAAAAAACAAGTAAAATTTATTAAGTTTATAAATGAATGTAATGAAAATCGAAAATATTAAAACTTTTTCATAAGAAATGATTAGTTTATATTATTTTGTTATATTTTAAATATGAATTTCTTTGTTAGTCGTGAAATTGTACATCACATTTTATTTACTGTTTTAAATCGATAATATAATTGAAATGAAAAATATAATTACACTGATTAGAATGAAATACTTTTACAGAAATTTTAAATGACATTTGACTTTTTAAATTTGAGATACATAAAGTAAAGTTACTGAAGTAGTAGCTATTTCATTACAGTATTCCGTGTTATTTTACTTCGGATATTAATTAAATTAATTGATGCTGTTTTAAACGTCAATATTATTTTAAAGTTAGTAGAAATAGAGGTAATTGAATGAATACACCTATAAATTAATTCTATTTACGTAGTTATGTATATTTAATGAATTTAGTATTTATACAAAATCCTCTATTTCGGTGATTTAAAAAATGGCTGTCTTATTTTACGGAGAAACCTGGGAATGTTAAAATATCTTCGATTTTAAATTCGATATAAATTTTAGATGAAAATATTTTTCTGAATCTGATTTATTAGATACAGCTCAAATTTACAAAATTTTGAAAATCTGTTATTTATTTATGAAAAATTACAAAACCACAAAGTAAATAAATATAAAAAAGTACCGAAATTCAGCATAATCACTCCAAAACGATTTGAGTAACTTGCTCCACCTAGTGACGAGTATAGTAAAAATATTTCAATCCTTTAGAATACGCCATGAATCCTTAAAATTAACGCACTTAATAAAGAGATTAATTAATTTAAAGAAAACATTAAAAATTAATATATTGAGGCCCTCCCGGGCGTAAAGTCCCATTTTACGCCCTCAAAAATTATACGGTTGAGATAAGAGATCCCAGTTTCGAGGCATAAATTCGAATCTTACACCTGCTCGGACGAAAAATATTGTTTTATGCCCTTAATACGAAATAGTGTATTATGTAACAAAAAGTTAGTTTTGGACCCCTGGTCAGAAAATATTTATTATTTTTGTTGTTGTATTCTTTCGTTCCGTCTTCGTCGTTTGAACATAACACGATGTAACTTTGTAGTATACTTAGTTTGAGATCAGTTGTAATTTTTAAATTTACAATTCATATGGAAATAAATAAAAAAATGAACTATGCAATAATTCATTTTCTTTCATTTTTTCGAAAATATTCACAGCTCTAAAAATGCTTAAAAATAAAACAATAACTTTAAAAAAATTCTAAAAATTCATAAATAAAAAAAATAAAAAATTTGGACATTAAAAAATAAATGTATTAAAAAATATTACCAATCCAGTAAAAAACTGGTCGTTATTGTTTTCACTTGTTGTTTCTTTCTTCCTTCGTCATTTCAGTGGATAAACGTAACAAATTTCCTCTGTCCGAAGGAACAATGGGATCGAACAAATCCCCCCTTGGTAATAGGGGCTATCGCCGACAAAAGAACTTGGCACGTAATGTTATTCGTATAAACGATGTATGGCTCCTTAACGCGTTTGTACGAGCAATACCGCGCGAAAATGAAGTTACGACCGGGCGGCTCAATCGATAAATTAATTAATCGTCGAGATTGCGATTTGCCGCGCATGCGCATTGCGTTACTGCTTTTGCAGACTAAATATTTGTACCGAAGCTTATCGAGGTGTGAAAACCACGCAATCGTTATGAACATGTCGATAGACATTTTTTTTTGGAATGACAACTGGACTGTGCAGGATTCCCAGAAAACGATGATGTAATGCAAGATTTATAATTATTTGTCGACGAGTACTACTTCCCATGGATACCAAAGTGTCATATATAGATCACTTCGTTTTTTCAAATAAGTAATTTCCGATAAATCTTGGGAAGTTACCTGGACAAAAATAAACAAAGTGGTCGGTCATATTGAAGCCGCCATCTTGAAAAAAAATATTGTCAAATCAGCAAAAAAACGATTCCATATGTATTTTGGGTCGCACTTTACGAACATAATAATAAAAATCGACAGTCGAACATATTGAAGCCGCCATCTTGAAAAAAGTTTTCTGCATTTAATTTGAATAATACGCATTTCACAAAAAAATATATTATTAACAAAAAATGTAGAGATTCAAATGTTCTACAAAGAAAGGTTGGACATATTTTTTTCGTTATTGCAAATTGTCTGACTTTGACATCCGTCATTTTGAAATCGCCATTTTGATTTTGAGAAGCTGACTGCAATTATGCGTAATTAACGACCGAATAAATATGAGAAATCACAAAAATTCAGGAATTAAAAACTTTATGACCACCATATTAGTTCCGCCATAATGAATTTCAAATTCTCATAATAAATAAATTCCTTAAATAAATGTTTTTCCCTCTCGAAACATTTAAGACGCAGTGAAATAATTGAAAAAATTATTTTTATTGCAACAGGAAAAATATTTGCAAAATAAAAATAAAAGAAAGGCCAAAACAATAGCTTAATTCATGATACTTTCTCATCTCAACCATTAAACAATTAATTTAAGTATTCATTACAAATACACCAAATTTGCACAAATTGATTAATATCATATTACCGAAAACAAAATAAAATTGTGACAGGATTTCAGTAAAACATTGCTGCAAAATACAAACAATAACATTTCTGTTTACGTTTGATCTCTTTTTTAGTCGATTGAAGACATCCGAAAAGATCAGCGGTCTCGTTAACCTCGGCCGTGTCGACGATAATAATTCATCGCGAAATGATGACCGAAATCAATTAGAATTGACAAACGTAACGAAAATGAATAATGACTTTGATCGACATGCAGTTAAAGTGCAAACGTCGTTAAGATCGGCCAACACTGGTCAATAAAGCTCAAGACACGCGTCTTCGATCGATAAGCTGATTGATTGTCGACGTGCCCATTTTTTTATTCACGGCTAAACGCACCTCACATGCAAATACGCACTTGGATTAATTTAATGGACATTTTTGTATCGACTTTTCTTTACATGACTCGTAAAAAAATGACAAATTGTCATAGCATTTGAGAAACCTCGTACTTTTGTGTTTGAATCATGTGATATTAAACGATTAGTGGTCAGTTCTCAAAAATGTTACGCTAAAATAGTACATCTTTATACTAACATATCCTAACCTAACCTAACATAACCTGAATAATTCATGTCAATCATTTTCAAGGTCAAAGTAGGAAATATACTGTTATGTACAGAAAAGCGTTATGGAAAGAATAATTTGAAGGTCCGGTAGAGGTAAAACCCAAGTAACTTACTAACATATCCTAACTTGACCTTACCAAAGATCTGAAGGACAAAGAAAGTTCAATGTTCTACCCAAAAACAAAGGTCATATGAAGAACATTTAAAGGTTCGGCGAAGTTCAAAGATAGGTCAAATACTGAATATTTTGTATTTTTTTTAGGATATTTTGTATACAAAATAAATTAAGCTCGAATTCACGACCTTGTTATGATAATCTCATAAGAATAGGACATTTTATTATTATTCGTGCAGATATTAATTGAAAATGGTTAACAACAGAACACATTTACCAATATATTGTTACAAAAAATATTCGCTATTTAGGAAAAATCCGAGCATAAATGCAGAATAAATGCCAATGTTGGCTTCCAAAAAGTAAAAATGACGTCAGCTGCTAAAAAACGGAACGTTGAATACCGAAAAATGCCATGTTCACTTTCAAAAAGTGAAAATCGAATATAAAAAATTACTATGTCAATTTACAAAATTTAGATCACCGAAAAATAATTTTGCCGAAACGAAAATTAACAAATATAAACACGCGACCATTCGATTTTTTTTTCGAATTTATCGACGCTTAGAAATAAAATATAAAAAAAAAGTTTCCGACGGAGATTTGAACCTGGGGCCGCGCACTGTAACTACTTATATGATAAATAGGTAGATATTGCGTAGAAGAGTTACCTTTATCTAATTCGTCTACGAATGATTCGTATTCCATCGGTTAATTAATTTGTTGTTACACATTTTAGAAACCGTAATAGAAAACAATGCAAACGATGTATTGCTAACAGGTGGTTCATAAAGGTTATTCACGTTAATAGTAAAATTGAAATTAAAAATTTTGTCAAAAACTGGGGCCCATTTGATTTTGATCCATTTGCATGGAACCTCCCATGTATAAATTTTATATGTGTCTTTATTTTCTATATGAAATTAGATTTTCAATGTCTTTGAGGATGAATGTCTTGATTCTAAAATGTCTTCGACAAGACACAATTCGTGTCAACTTTATACGTCATAAAATGGGAAAATATCTTCTTTATTTTCAGTGGACGTCAATAATATCTTCAATTTTTAGACACTTTGGTTTTAAGACTTCTAAATAAAAACAGTTTAAGTTTGTATCCTCCATTTCGTTAAAATGGTTGTGCCAGAAGTTTGTTTTTTCGAATACTAATAACAAACATTCTAATTAGGAATGATACTGTAAATTCAAAATGCCAGCCAAAAAAAGGCGTCTTAATTGGAAATCGTCCATCAATTACCGGGATAATTTTTCTGAGTACTAAAAAATATTAAAGTTTCGAAATGGTCCGTCGACAAATCTTTTCGCTTAACTTCAGTAGCACGATACATGTCGCCCACTCTATTCAGAAAGATGAAACGATAAATCTTCCTCAGTCACAGAGAGTCGCCAAAAAAACTTGGAACTCTGGACACGTTTTGATAAAAATTAAAAATGTATGCAAATCCTTACCATCGATATACTGCTGACTACTATCGTTCATCGAAGATCGGAAATCCCGGTTTGAGTGCATACTCAAATTCGATCTCCCCCCTCCCCGGAATCGGTCCTTTTTAGTTATATCACTGGATTCGTTTTTGGTCGGTGACCAAGTCATGCGAGCGTAAGTCGTCCCGATTTGCTCGACCGGCCTTGTGGGTCCAACCAAACTCGAAATTCCCCAGCGACCGATGTTAATGTCTTTCCTCGGTCTCGTTTCCCCCCTTGCCCCCAAAAAACAGTCGCCCTCGTATTTTCCGTTCCCCCTCGCTTGGTCGTAGATCTCAGGTGTCACGTGACACGGTCGCGCGACCGAGTAACACGATATTCCCCTGGAGCGTATCCTGATGCGCATGGACAAGGGCGGAGACCTACGCGCAGAAAAAAAAAACAAAAAAAAAACACCAAATAATCCCTTTTCTAAAGTCTGACACGTTCGAGGGACGCTTAAATGGAGCAGACCTAGTTTGGAATACTTTTTTCTTTTTACAAACTGTTGACATCACGCTGTCAAGTCCGCTAACTGTCAGCTGGGCGTCACGGCGTTGCAATTGTATCGTCATTTCCGTTAATTGATTTACAATGACTTTGCACGATTCTTGTTCTAAATTTTGTAATTACGTTTTCGTATCCGATTGTCAGTAGGTTTGTTCAATTCCATCTTTAAAATTAAAGAAAATTTGAGTATTTTTATCAGTATTTTTCTGCTACTTGTTACTGTTCTCGAAATTGTGGACATTTTGAATTTCATGTCATGGTATTCATGAGTGTCAGTGTCAGTTCGTGTTCATGTCATTGAACAATTTATTCTCTCTTCAACTATTGTCATGTTGACATCTTTGTTTTTGTTTGTCATTTTATACATGGGAAAGAAATGCCAAATCAGTCGCTGTTGAATTTTGTATTGTATTGTTGTAATTTCAAAAATGGCAGACAAAAACTGACGATAAAAGTGGGTTGTCATTCGTAATATGACAGCCGTGAATACAAAATAAAACAATCAATAGAATTATATGGTATCCAAAATGCTCATCAAGAATCTGCAGTCAGTTTATAACAATTCAAAATGGTGTATCCAAAATGGCCGGCGAAATTAAAAAAATTATTCGGATTTACTGGCAAATTGTTGCTTGGTGATTTTTGGAGCCTCTGATCATGAACCTTTATTGACAATAACATTTTTACTTCTAAATTTAGATCTTTGGCCAACAAGAACTGACTATCGCAAAACTGTTATCATAAAGTTTAAATTTAGTGTAAAAGTTAATGAAAAAAAGTCATTTCTTCTTAAATCCACAATTTAAAAAAAATTTTCGGGGCTAGAATTTTTTCGTAAACAGCGTTAAAAATGCTATAACCAGTTTTTGCACAAAAAATAATAATCTTACCAAGGTTTCTTCTAAAAGATGGCGTATTTTTATAAGGAAAATTGTTCCGTCTAAATTTTACCAAAAAACAAAATAAAGGATTTAAGAGGATGCCTACAAGTTTAGATTATTGAGTCGTATAACCTCAAACCACGAAGAATGTGATGACAGATTGACGATTAATAATTGTGCATAACCTCAAAATAGTTATTTTTTACAAAATGGATATTTCATTATTGTCTTAATTTTATTCTATTTAAAAGACGAATAAAATTACATGGATTTCTTCTTCACTCCAAAAAAAGTTCTTTTTGTTTTTAAATTTTTATTTACAAAAACGAATGGTTTACGATTTGTCACTTCAATTTTGATGTTTTAGATTGTCAAACATACTTCTAAATTGTGCAATGTCAATATTTAGTGGATTGATTTTCAACCATAAACAAACTCAAGATGAACAAATTATTATATTGTTTATAATTAACCTGATGAATGAAAATGTTAGTATAAATAACATATTAATGTTTCGTAAATAATTATTCATTGAATTTTAATTCGTCAGTCATTAAACAGGGTTCGCTATAACGATTACATATTTATTAACTGCATTCATATTTGATCAAAAGTAATCGTCGTATTGGCGCGTTCCGATAATGCGTTTTAAATCTAATAAAATATGAAAATCTACTATAACCTTATTATTTCATTATAAAATATGTATTACGATCTCTTGAGCAATATTTCTAGCACATTACTCTAGAAAATTATATAACGTGAAAAACGACGCTGCAGAAAATTATCTATAAACTTCGATGCAAATATGCAACTAGTGACGTACGTACGGGCATCGCATTCCCTTTCGAAATAATCAAACTAAATTATATGAATCTTTCGAAAGATTATATCGATGAATTGATATCAGTTCCGTGAAGTTTAAATAAATATGGTTTGTTATTAAATAATTTATATATACAGTATATTATATCGATCGGCTTGTTAGTTCGTGATTTATTACTATAAACACGTAATGTGCGTAATCGAGGTCGATTTTGTGTTAAGAATGTGCGACAAATGCAAATACGGTTGTAAACATTTTTTACGAGTTTTGAAATCATGGATCGATTTTTGTGATTTTTTTTAAGTGTAGAAAGAAATTCAAAATTGTTGGGTAAGTCGCAATTTTTAACTGGAAATAAATTACTTTCGTTTAGATTTTGCTTCAGGGGAAAAAAACTACATTAAAAAATTCTTTTTTATTTTTGAAATTTAGGTCAAATATTTATGGAATAAAAAAAGTTTTACTACGTGTATTATCGTGTCAACATTTTTATGTAATCTTTTATCGATTTTGCTATTTAGTATTTGCTATTTAGTATAGCGTGTCAAATTAAAAAATATACATAAATGGTTATATTTATATTCGACTTGAGAGCTTTAGAAATATGACGAAATTGAGTACTAAAAAAATTGCAAAAAATTATTGAAAAGTACATTTGATAAAAATGTTGTTGTCCTTTTAATTTGTATTTTGTGACGTAGTTAATTAATTTGATCGTTTCTCATAGGAAAATTAAAAAACAAATGTCCAGAAATGTATTTAATTGAATTAATAATAGCATTGTTCTATTTATCTTTTTCTGGATTCAATTTTATCAAAAAATCGACTCTTAGTTATCGCGGATTCATATAAAAAGAGTTTTCTTTGATTAACGTTCACAAATCGTTCATTCAGCTGTAAAAGGACGGTGTAATTGATAAAGTATTTTTTACCTAATCTATTTAGTTGATTTAAGATACATTATCTTCTTATTTCGGTTACATACGAAAATATGAATATAATTTACTTCATATAAAATGAGAGAATTTAAAAACGAAGTTCAAATATAAAAAGTTTTTGAATTAAAAAACGAAAATACTAAAAATATGACATTATAGTGGAAATAATTAATCTTGTTATTAAATTATTCGTATTTATTGTTGTATTTAAGATTTTTTGAAACTATATGTTTATTTTTTATCAACAACTTTGGTGGTATTTGTAATAAGTATTTAGTAAATATTTACTCATTATTAAGAGAATATTTATTTTAGTTTAAGTAATTATTTAATAGTTCAAAGTAAATTGTGATTTTTTTTTAATAAATATTTTATTGCGACTATTTAAGTAAACAATTTACTTGAATCAAGTAAATGTAGATGGAATCATTTATGTTGTATTTATTCTTTTTACTTAAAAAGTTAGATCTTTATATTGTTTTGATATAATAAGTATTTTTGTTTAGAATTGTAAATTTGCCATGTGGATGTGATACCTAATCACATTCACAAATATTTATATTCACATCTACATACAAAGTTCCGGTACTCAATACGATAGTATTAACTTAGTATTATTTGACATATTAAATTGCAGAGCAATGCATTTTGAAAATATTTACGCATGACAGTTTTATAAATAATCTGTAAAGACAATCAATACTGAACGTTTCAATTTTATCAAAGGAGCATTTGGTGTAATCTGATTCTCTTCTATTATGCAGAATAAACATTCTATACTTTTCAAAATACAAAATATATCGCTCAGAGTTTTATACTTAAAATATTTTTATTTCCTAGAGAATTTACTTAATTTTTCAAAATGTGATTATAGTCATAAATGTTGTAGAAAATACTTGGCATCTTAAATGTAATGAACGATCGTGTTAAATTTCATTACATTTCCAACTTAATAACAAAATTGTTAAATTGCATGATCACGGTCATTACAAAATATTAATTTACACTATCAAAGCCATTGGACTTAATTTCTCTTCGTAGGGATACAAAATAGTCGGGTTAGACTTGCTCTCATAAATTTTATTTTATACTCCATATTTTGCTTCTTTACTTTATTTAACTGCTTATAATTTTTATGCAACTCAACTTAGATTTTTGTTTCGCGTATATATATAAAGAATTCTTGATAAAAACATTCGACTGGCAGTCCAAAGGTCTCTGGTTCGAGTCCCGGCGCGGTGTTCTTATTTTTTTTATATAAAAAAACGAAAAAAATCTGCGTCTTCAAAAAATATGAGAAAATATCAACGTTACTTAATTAAAATAACTTGATTAATCATTTCGAGCACAATTAATGACATGGCCTTCACGGAGACGTTTGCACTTAAAATTTGTTGAATTCCTAATTACGAACGTAAAGAAAACGACTTAAAAAATGTAATGTTTAAATTTGCTTCAAATGTTTTTTATAAATATATGTAAATATTTTAAAATATGCTGTCATTTCGAATGTTTAGTTAGGTTCGTTAATCTGCCGGTGTTACGAGCGTCGATGTTCTCTTAATTTTCTTAATTTTTCCATTTAGCCGCCAATGGTTATCTTTGTTGATACATATGTCATTTTTACGGCGCTGATCCAGTGATTTGCGTCATTATAAGGACATTTTCTTTACGACACTTTTGTAGTTTGCGAGGAATGTACAACGTTTCAACGACAGCTACTTATGCAAATGTGATCGGCTACGGTAACAGATTGGCCAATTAATTTTACGTTTACGTGTTAATTTATACATTATTATGATAATGCGAATTACATAATTTTTCCGAATTCCAGTGCAGATTCCAGGGTCGAGTGAGAAACCTGGATGCTGTATTACAAGCCTCGATTCTAAACAGACCGGGAATGCCAAAACTCGATACGCGATTAAAAAGATTTGCATACGATTATGGCATTTATTAGAGGCTCGGGGATTTATCGGATTCGGATTTTTAAAATGCGGGACACCGCCCAAGATTAATGTACTGGACACGAGTAGAGCATTATGATCTACCGTATTTGGTTAATGGACACTTCTTTAAAATCGACATTTAAATTATTTTTTAACTAAAGAGCTCACGTTGAGCTTGTCCCAAAAGTTCCTGCACAATTTTTTCTGATCATGTTTCACGATTATTTTAAGAACAAAGAGAAAACATTCTGCAGAGGTCATTTTAAATAAACTCAATTTTTCTATTTTATGGGTATTGTACACAGTTTTCTTAAATTAACGCCTAAGTACTTCAGTTTGACTTTCAATCTTCTTAGTGACTTCGAGATGATGAAAAAGTATGAGAATAACTTTAAAAGTAATTGTTAAAATAGTCGTTTATCATTCATTTTTCAAAAATATATATACTGTGAGCTGTTTTCTACTAAAATGATATAAAATGTATCCTCCCGTCTTGTTATATTTACCAAAAGAAGGGGGGCGCCAGTTCTCCCACTCTCTTCAGTCTTATTACATTCGTGACATCACAGCAGGCCCTTCTTGAGGCCCCAGCCCGCAAGGTGGGGGAAAAAGAGAGCGGCGACAGGCAAATATAATGAGACGAAACCGAATATATACGCTGGTACTTAAATATAGCGAGACACAAATATACCGGGACACTTATGGAAAGAAAATCTTGCCCAATTTAGAAAATACGATCATTTAAAGTTAATTTGTAACAAAATGTCATTAAATATTGACTTTCCTCGTGCAAACACTTTCTTCACTAATTTATTTTTATGTTTTATACTTCAGAGTTGAAACGGTATAAACTCAAGTGAACCTAATCTTTTTTTTTGTTCTTAAAATAATCGTGTGGCATCACTGAAATAATATCACAATAAACATTAAATGTGGAAGAAATTGTTGGTTAGGTTCACCGCCAAAGTTTGATTATTAGGTCTTGCAAATTCTAAAAACGTTAAACAAACTTATATAATTAAAAAAATTGAAAGTCTAATACGATTATATAAAATTGAGTTTTGAATTTTAGTGTCGAATAAGGATCGTTATCAAAGATCTAAAATATCTCAATGTTTTAGATTAGATTAGAAAATGATTGGAAATATTTATTTTTAGAGTTTCAAGTAACTAGGAAGTTTTTTTCAATTTTTATGCGTGTGATTCTTACTGAGGCGAAATTACGATAATTTCTTTGGTCAGTTTTTAACCGTTTAGTGCCAGGGAATTAAGTAAAACAGCAATTTTTAGGTGCATTTTATATTATGCAAATATTATAGATTATAAGAAAAATAATATGAAATTAAAAAATATATAACTTTATATAACATTGTTGTAATAGATATCTTTTTTCTGTTTCAGGTGAGTTTCAAATTTGGATACCAAAAACAAACAATGTTGCGAAAATAAAGTAAGTCAACGTAGACGTAATAAATTTTTCAGCCAGTTTCAATTTTAATGTTTATTTTTATTTTTAAATAGTTGCCTTTAGTCGATTGTTTGGAATTTATTTTCTTATTTTACAAAATTTTCTACCAGTGTTTTGGTCAATTTTTTTCTCAGTCATTGCACAAAACATACTAATTAGCAAAGAAATGACTATTGTTAGTATTTTCTTCTGTATACAAAATTATGTATTTCAAACAAATCTAAAATTTAATTCTTAAAAATTGCATTTGTTACGTGTTCTTATTGAAATAAAAAATATGTGTTATTAAAGCAGACATTATTTATAATTAATTGTTTATTACTGCTGGTATTAAATTTGTAGAAAACGAATCGGTTTCGATCAAACTAAAACTTTAAAAAACAAACCAGTTGTGTTTCAGCTATTTGTGTTTCATCTAATTAAATAAAGTCAGTGTGTATCATTATTGCTTGGAAAACATTTTAGATGGTGCTATCAACCGATATTTCAGTTTCTCTTTTTCCAAACATTTTTCCGTTTGACTAACCATTTAAGCAATAATATTAGCAAAAACCACCGCTAGGTGGCGAGAAACCCGAAATCCATGTCCACATCTAAAGTAACTCATTGATTTAAATATAATGGGAGTCGATGCAGTATCATGTTGCATCCATTTTGAGTATAATTTGAATGCAGAATCGCATTATGACAGATCGATAACCTTCTCTCTAAATTCCTTGGAGTGAAAATTGAGCCACTCTTTCTTGAAGAGTGAAATTTTCACACTATTAAGAGTGATAATTTACTCTTGTAGGAGTGAATTTGCTTTCTTTCACTCTTGATGAAGTGGAATGTCACTCTTCATAGAGTGAAATTTTCACTCTTAATAAATTTTCACTCCAAGGAATGTAAAGAGTGTACACATAAATTTACAAGCAATTTCGGTTTTAAAAAATGGGTACAAAAATTTGATTGCTTTATGCCTCTAAATTTTTTCTGGTTATAAAATCATATTTTATTTATTCTTGATAGGAAGGAAAAATCAGAAAGGCGGATATTAAAAAAAAGTGGGGGGGGGGCTAGAACCTCCTTTATTTAGAGACTATTATAAGAGATCCGTACTGTAGATGTAGAGTGGATTCCATTTCACTCGAGGAGATTTCGAAAGGAATATTTAACCGAATTCTTGAGACTTGGTATTTGTTACGACTTCATTCGTAATTCCATCTTGAGCTCGCGTCTAAGATTACGACAAACCGCAAAGGGCTATCTACGTGATAAAGGCGAAAACAAAGACGAGTGAAAAAAAATTCTTTGAGAGACTACCGGGAACTCGGTGTAATTATGAATGAAGAACAATATTCGATTCGTTCGTCGGTGGAATTTGCTCTCGGAACAAAACGATAATTGCTACAAATTACGGATATTTTCCATCACCCTTGACTCTCAATTTTCTTCTTGATTATTGTTGTACGAACGCCAGATCGCCATTATTATACACATTTTTTCGTGTTTTTTTTTTATTTCTAGCGCTCGTACAAATATTAAATTTTTTCTAATTTTTAAATCGTACTTAGGCAAATTTTACCTTTTCAGATGGTACTTTGCGGAGTCACATTCATTTTTTACAAAATTGATATTATTTGTGGTGAAAATTATAATGTATTGGAAAGTCCAATAGTAACATTTCGAAAAATTTACTAAAGATAATGGAATTTTTTCTATAATGCAAGTAATGTCCTCAAATTACCATCTGGAAATTGTAAGTTTGAAAAAAATTTTTCTCCGTGTAGAAAATAATAAATCATAAATTTTTGCAATGCTTTCTAAAAATGTAGTTGGCTAAAACTTTTCAAAAAAATGTTTTCTGAATTTTTCTTAAAATATCTTACAATTTCTTGAAAAAACATTTGTTTTTCATTTGAATTATTCGGTCTATACATAATTTTTTTAGATTCTTTGTATAATAATTGTTGTAAACAAAAAAATGTATGTTTATTCAAATACTCGTTTTTGTCTTACATTTGTTGTCTCCAAAATATATAAATTTTACAAAAAAAGATTTTTCTGATCTGAAAACGTTTTCAAATTGTAAATAATATTTGTTAATAACAGCAAAAAAGTCTTCCATGGATGATTTTGATTTTTCGATTGTTTGTATCTACAAAGTTCTTTCTAAATCCGCAAGAAAAATTTCAGTGTTTTGACTTTTTGTTCAATTTTTTTGAAGTGCACTGCGGAAAAACTGGAACAGAAAGCATAAAATACAAAATTTACCAATCTTATTATACATTTCTGTTTTTGATGTATTCATCAAGATTTTTTTATGCATCAGTGAATGATATTTTGAACAATGTTAAATGTAATTACTTAATAGACGTTTCAGGGACTTGTGGATCATTTTGAGACTAAATGATACGGTTTAATCAACAATGACAATGTGAACATTCGTCCGTAATACTACATATGCAACTAGGAGCAAATCACCTATTTTCTCTTATTGCACATATTATTTCCTCACCCTCGAAGCGCAAAAGGTTATTTTGCTCCCTATATTGCGGGAGAAAATCCCAATTTTTCTCCCTAGGGAGCAAAATAAAATGCTCTCACTTCACTTCGCTCGGGCGTCAAACTCCCACACGTCAGAAAACATCTATTTTACTCCCTATTATATGTGTCTATATAATCCCAATCGGTAGTAAATATGGTAAATAATTTATAGACAATTTTTACAAACGAATGTAAAAAACAGAAAAATGGAATAAATCCTCAATCAAGTTGCAAATGCGGAAACACTGAATTATTAAAAAAGTTTGATCGAGTTCTAGTGTTGACAGCAGTATTGAACCACTTATTCCATTCTTCCATGGGCTTTATTGGGCTCTGGGATTTGTTTTAACGTCTCAGCAAGCCGTGAAATCAAAACAAAATTGTGAATGGACAAAATATGCAATATAAAATATAAAATATAGTCGAATCATATCGAATTCTTAAAAACAAACGGTATTCGCTAAAATTAAAAAAAAAGATCTGAAAATTTATTTACAATAATTTAAAATAAAATAAATATTCAATAATTTTAAAACAAATCGCATTCATCGAAAAAAATTAAATAAATTTTTGAAATTCCTAGAATTTAAAACATGTACAATTATAATTCGTCGTGGTTCATCAAAACTCGACATATCACAAAACAGAAATTCAAAAACCAGACATTTCAAAATGTTCATATTCTGAAAATGTAATTAATTGTTGCCTCCCAAATAGATCCGAGGTTGACCTTCAAGTGACCAACAAAATTAATCCCTTTGTCAAACATTTTTGACCTTGAGATAACCTTCCAGTGACACCTCAAGGACGACGACCCGAGATCATTGTTTATGTAGTGAACGCACCAATCGGATGTGTTCGTATTTTTAAATGTCGGATTTTTAATGTCTGTTTTTTAAAATGTCTCGTTTTTGAATGTCGTGTTTTTGAATGTCAGTTTTTTAAGTGTCGGTTTTGCGATTTGTCGGGTTTTTGTGAGGTGCACCGAAATTTTCTTGGAAATTTTAACATTCCAGCCGGTAATTTTGGGACAGATTTCACGAATGAGAAAAATTACCATTCTTTCTAATAAAAACAGATTACAAGTTCTTTGAATCTTACTAAAAATTACACAAATCTTACCATTTTTACCTTAGATAATAGCAATTTTCTCAAATCTTTAAGTCTTTCCAGTCTGGAATAGTAAAATTTTCAAGACAATTTGTCTCCATGCATGATCATAATTGAAAATTCTCGAAAATTGATGTAATACGATGAAAAAATGGTAACATACGTTTCAAATTTGCTGGAAATCTATGTATTTTTTAATAGTACAAAAAAACGTTCGTAAGAATCGAAATTTTATCAAAAAAAAGTTGACAACAAACGAATATTAAGGAATTAAGAAAATTATTAATAACAAATAAACCCCGGAAGGTAGAAAATTGGCTAAAAATTGCGGAAAAAATAAATGAAAATCGATTGAAAAAGATTCGATACCTTACGATAAAGTCAATGTCGTTTTCCAGAAACTTAAATATTCTGGAGAAAAAAGGAAAGAAAAAATGACAAATCGACAAGGGACACATATGCAGCTTATCTCCTAATAAGATCTGGACTCGAGGGTTTATCTCGGCTCGGAACAAACGGGGTTTTTTCATACAATTATCGATTTTCATTTCTCCGCCCTCGTAAATCGTTTTCTTGCTCCAACAACAAAACGGTTTTCCTCGCCTCCCTCCCTCGCCTCGAAATTGCATTCTTCGAGCATTGTCCTATAGACCGAAGTGAATATTTCCGAGATGAATCCCGGCAAAAATGTAATCACAGCCGGGGAGCTCGGGGACAAAAACGTAATTACGGAAACGCGAATCCTCGTAAGCTGAAAAGCGACATCCCCCTTCAGGAGGTGGCACTGGAGACGCCATCGTCGCCGAAGACGACGTCGTCTCTGAGATTCCTCCTGAAACCGACGTCTGCTTTTCCAAGTCGCGAATCTCGGGTTGCACTAGGTGTAACCCGATACTACCGATTCCTCCATCGCGACGATAAACGCTCGAGGACGTCTCTAATTCGGAGCCTGGGAACGAATAAGAAAGCGAGACGACGAGGTCGACTTCCGGCCAAGGAGAACAACGACGACACGCCGCGATTTCGACGTGAATTCTCGATCCGTTCAATGGATCTTTGCACTCGCAAAAATTAGACGCCGTGTTGCTGTTGTCTACTTCGATTGTATTACCAGGACGATCAAGATGGACCTGATTAGATTATACGGATCGCGGAACCGAACCAGCTTCAATAAGAAATAAATTGGATTTTTGTTCAATTGTCTCTTGCACATTTGTGCTATCGACGAAAGCCATTTTACAAATGCTGATCGTATAATGGACACGCTTTTGCCCTTTGTTAAGGAAAAGTCCCTTTTTATACCCTTGTTATTTAATGGCATTTTATCAGAAGGTAATTGGGTACGGACTTAACCCAGTAAGACGTCGAGATGCTCATGTTTTTTATTGATTTTAGAGATTTATTCTCATCAGGAAAAGTGATTAATATTTTCTTGAAAGTGGTCCAGTATCATTTCTGAGTATTCGCTTCGTGCATTGCGATGGAGGGGATATCGAAATCGACGGCAGCGCTCAGCGTGGAGATTTCTGACAACTCGCATCTGCAACGTCAGAGCTTTTCCATTAAATTCAATGTAAAAATGCTCTTATTTATTCGTTAATTTGAGATATTTTAAAGTTTATTTCGATCTGTATTAAGTGTTGCAAGTAAGTTTTATGGTTTAAAGAACCACTGAAAGGGTTCATTTTATTATACTGTGCAAAAAAAAATGATTACTCCGAGTTCGAAATTGTATAGAATACAATTCATTATTCAGCTGAAATATGTTTATATTTATGTATATATTGTAATTTTCCATTATTAGTAATTTAGTTAATACATAAACATCGTATTTTTCTTATTTCCAATGTAACTTTGTACGGTGGAAGAGTCACTGACGTTTGCCGAATTACACTGAAACGAATTAATTTATGCTCTGTACATATTCCAAATACCTCTTCTACAAGAACTACATATCCTACAGCCAAAATTTTTCCCTTTTCTATACTTACTGGATTAAAGTTTATTGAGTTTGTGATTGATTCAAACCCAGTTCGGATTATCGTTTTCATTTCAGCCCCTTAATCTCGTTTTGTCCAACTCAAAATTATTCGAATTCAAAAAGTGTAATATTTTGTTACAAACAAAAATGTACAAAATTTGGGCCGAATTTCAAACTATATACTCAAAGTACTAATGCTTTTGAAAACCCGCAGAAAATTAAAAAAAAAACTAAATATTTCACTTTCTCATATCACTCTCCATACAAATTGCAGATGCGAGTTGTCAAAATTCACCACCAGGCGGCGTGGCCGGCGTCTTGCACTTAGCGAAAACTCTTTCGATTGGCTTAGATATATTCCAACCTCAAAAATGGAGCCTTTTAAATAAAAAACAAATTTTAACCATTTATTGAATCTTCTGCATGTTGAAAATGTATCTGAAGTCGCCCTAACCTCTAATTTCGGACACCTGCAACATATACACTGATAAAAATTAATCAACCAACGATAAATCAAACTTCTCTACGAATCGCATTTTTGTGAAACAAATATTCACGTATTTGAAAGTCATTGTTTACTGTACACTACATAAATTCTATTGTTTCACAACTACTTATATTGCATTCTATAGCAGTCATAATATATTTTCTCGTTGACAAATTCTTATCGTCTTTTTTCACACGATATGCAAACATTGAAAAATTCGTGAAAAAAGGGGAAAATTGTCAAAACATATGGTATGGTACATGCCAAATTTGAGGTTAGAAAGTATATGTTTTGAGGTTAGGTATTCACAATGGTTTTTATTACTTTTGTATCCGAATTTTTCATGTCCTCGAAATTTCTATGGACAAACAATCGATATTCTTAACCCATTAACCCCCTAGAGGACACAAATTTCACCAAGATTTTTGGAATATTTCTTGACTATAAAAACCAATTTAAAAAATTTAAGACAAATCATTCTCGGCGTAAAATTGATCGCTCTTTCAGATTCCTCTATGAAAAGTTGTCTACAATAAAATTGTAAAAAGTTATAAACAATTATTCACAAAAAACGCAATTTTTTTCTTCACAACCATTTTTTAATCAATATTTTCATGTCAAACAAGAAAAGTCATTAGATCAAAGCCTTAAAATATCATGTCTAATGTCTCAGCTATGAATATTCGTAATTACATGTGAAAATTAAAGATGGCCGTTTCAAAATGGCGACTAAAGCTTCCTTTTTTTGTAAAATAGTAGCTTAGTGTATCAAATCTTCAAAAATTATTCGATCTTTATAAAACTTACCACCCATAAGTTTTTGGGGTCTCGGTATACGAATTTCAAGTTATTTTTAAAAAATTCAAAATGGCTTATCCATTATGGCGGCCCAAAAATTAAAAATTTCATTTTGTATTTATAAAACTGGGTAAATCAGGGTTTTTGGGGTCTCTGATTGCGAATTACGAGTTATTTTTAAAAAATTAAAAATGTCAGATGCAGTGTATAGGGGACAAAATTTTAAAAGTTTTGATTACTTCTCTTAAAAAAAGACATAGGGAGGTTTTTTTACTTTTATCGATAATTTTTTTTTGTTTTCTTTTTACATTTGCTAATAAAAATGTTCAGCCTTTAATTACCGTTTTGTTTCATTCCGAAATTGAATCTAACTCGTTTAACTCGCATAAAAAAATATGGCCTTAAATATTTATTACATTAGAAATATCACTCAGATTAAAATTCATGCTTGATTTTAGACCGATGACAAGTTAAAAAAAAGATTAGTAAGTATCCAAATGTTGAAATTGAGATTAACGTAAATAAATTTTAACTCTCAATTATTTCAAAAAATTACCAGTGAATTTGGTAGATTTTATATGAATAAAATGTATATTATCGTCCGCAAGAGTACATGAAAGAAAATATATATATTTTTGTTTATTTCCAATATGAGGTAATGGTTCATTTTCGAAATTATACACATATTGACTGATTAATATTGCAATGCACTCATGGCATTCGAAAAAGTAACACAATTAAGTACCATATTGACATCATTCTGCATCCGGAAGTTTTTGAATGTTTTCATTTGGGGATATTTGCATAAACTAATTGAAAATTGGGAAATAAATTTTCAATTTCATATAAAGCACATATTAATTAAGTAGTAATCGATTTATTATCAACGCTATAACTTCAGAACATTTATTTTATTTTTGAATTAAATTAGTTTCTAATTATGTTTAAATATTTTTTATTGCTTCAATATCAAATTCACACAATTGTTTAATATTATTGAAAATAATTTGAATATTTAAGGCATTACAATCTCTTGAAAAGTATTTTTTTTGAAAATTAGTATACAAAAATTATTTCTTTGTTCTGTATCCTGGGCTTATAAAATGTAATATTTTTAATGGGGGTTTGCTGCGGAAACAAATAATTTTTACGACGTGGAAATGTGAGAATCGTTTTTTTCTTTTGATTTGTCTAGTTCATTATTTTCATCATCGTTGCCTTACATTTCCAACGAAGAAATACATTAAAGTACAATGCAAAATAAAAAGAGAAGTATTTTTCTGGGAATTTGCGTCATATAACTGTTTCATTTCTTGTTAATGCTAAAGCTATAACGTTTGACTCAACGAGGAGAATGAACCACCGAGACCTTTTTAATTTATTTCACATTGTGTATATTTAACTTTTATTCAAAAAAAGTTATACCGAGGTATATTTCCGCCCGATTCCAGATTACTGAGTTTTTTTTGACATCGTTGGCGTACATTGCATTAGCATATTATTAAAACATATTGAAAATCTCATTACCCAAGAAACTCGTTAAGTGACGAATGATGTCGTCAATCATAAAAACGGCAGTCGAACGACAAAATAAGTGATACATTGTCCACAACGTACCTTGCAATTAAACAAATGTCCGTACATCAATTAATCATCGACGTAACATCAAACTTAATAAAAAAATATTCACATTACCTAAAAGGTCTTCCGTAAATGAAGATCGCATCTGGTGTCGTCAATAATGCCATATTATTGTATTAATTTTATTACGTTCTGAAAATCATAATGGAAATATGCTTTGGAAGGGATTTATTTTCGTATGTTCGGTTTGATCGATTGTGATGGTACATTAATTCACATTTTGAAGATAATTCATACTTTATACAGTTTTTATACATCATAAGAAAAGTTTATATACTAATATTTACTGCAGAAGAATGATAAAATGGCATTTCGGGATTCACGTGCATAATATTTTACGTGATTAATAACCTTTCAGACGAATGCAACAATTATACATAATATGACGATAGCAGAACTTTTTTTTCAACACTGACTAATTTAATGTTCAACTGAATATTTAGTAATAATAACATAACAAAATAGTTTGTAATGGAAACTGTTGGCTGGTAGTTTGAAAAAACGAAAAATATTGGCGAAAATTTGAGAACGGTACATGGAAACAATGAAACCTGCTTGGAATTACTATCTAGATAGTAGGATAAGACACAGTCATCATTTTTAGTTAATTTTACTAGCTAAATATTGACCTTGGTAAATTAAGTATCCAAGCCTACTACTCAAATAAGAAAACTAGTTTTGTTCAGGTACATTTCAAGGTCAAATTCAAAGTTGAATGTTAAAAATTTGATATGGCGAGTTAAGAGGTTTAATATTTCAAATAATCACATTGAAGATGCATTTTATCATACATAATTCTATTTGTTTCATATCCAAAGCATAAAAATACGTCGGTATACTCAGTTTCAGGTCGAAATACCAAATAAAAAATTTGACCTTGAAATAACTATTTGAAGGTCAAATATGTAATTTAGAATAATTACATTATGTTTCCTATATTCAACGTATAATATTATCCCGGAAACAATTTGAAAATAATATGATACCGAAGTGGACCAGACTCGCCCATAAAAGGTTAAGGTTATGGGGGTTCTAAAGCGCTCCGTCGACAAAGTAAGAATTTACACTAATAACTGTTAATTAAAAATGTCTAAATTAATTTTTTGAAATTTGGCCTCCATAAAGATAATTTTAATTACTGCATATAGTTATCTAAAAAATACCAAAATAATTGATTGTGAATTGACTGAAAATTTTCAGAAATAATAGAGAATCCTGAATAATTCACCGTCAAATCTTAATTGATTTCTGAGGTATTTTTGAAAAGATTCCATGCAATAAATTCTTACACTTTATCGGTAGACCACTTTAAGTCGTTTATTATAATTTTCAGATCTCCTTTAACTAGTATTTCGTCCTCTGGTTCAGTAATATTTTATCATCATTTCCAGTCGTTTTTGCATCAACTTTTTAAATTACCTGCTTTAATTTATTTAATCTGTTCACGTTTGATGTGTGTCGTTTTTTTCTAAATATAGTTTGTTTATAGCTTTCGTTCGTTCGACAGACACTTTTTATTTGTACATAACGATTATAGAAGTAGCAAATTAACTAATATAAAACAGAATATGTTAATTACCGATACGAAATTTGACAAATATTAATAGATACAGAAACATTTAAAAGTATCCACATCGATTTAATCCATTAAGTCTTGAATGAACATTTTTTCACTACAGTTTTCACCGGTTCTGTATTTTTTGGGAAAAAAAGCATCTAAAAAATGTTCAAGGAGCCACATCTGATGTAAAATTAACTAAACTTTTAGATTATGTTATTAGATTTTTCAAAAAATGCAACCATGTTTATAAATGAAATGTATTACTAATCATTTCAATAAATATTACGTAATTATTATTTTCAAGATTTGGACACTATTTTTACCACCTCTTACACGTGTGACCATTAAGATTTTTAATCATTAACAAGATCGAATTTTTGTTTTAAAGAACTTTGTGAGAAACTAGCAAAACTTGGTCTTCTCCAAAAATAAAAGAAAATTCTGGAAGATGCGTAACGAGGGAGGTCACACAGCCCGGAAAAGCTCCAAGGGCACGAGGATTTTCGAAACCGTTAATCACCCGGCAACAATTAACGACTTGCCGGTGCGGTTCGATCTTGGAGGAACGATAAACATTAACGAGTTTCGAGGGACTCCGCCACGGATAACTTATTGTGCGATAACGATGCAGGAAGATAGTTAAAGTACTGTACAATTGTAACTAGTACTAGCAACCGTAAATCGATTGCAATATTGATGTATAATTACTTCGAAAGAAAATAAAACCGTTCGCGGGCATGTATGTATCGATAGGACTGCGGTATTGTTCTGCAATTACAGCTATTCGGTACATTGCGAAAACAAAATAAGCGGTGGAGGTACAGTAATGATACAAGTGTCATTTCCTTATGTTCCTCTTATTACTCACTTACACGATGATTATGTGCGATTACTACTTACCTCGTGATCGATACTTGTTCGGTTACAATGAACGCGTATTACGTTGCAATAACGTAACGAAAACTTACTCAATCTTTTAACAATAAAAATTTAGCATCTTATTTTTATTTTGGTTGCTGAATGAAATACGTATTTTTAAAACTTCCTAAACAGTTGACCAAAGTAACGCAACACTCGAAAACGTATTCGGTTTTTGCAACCAAAATTGTGGTTGTTGAAAATTTTATTATTTTCCACGAAAATCGTGAAATCATTTGGATGAAAGTCATTCAAGATTGAATTGATACAACCAAATAGTTTTGATTCTATTGTCTCAACCGAACGGTGGTGTCTGAACCAGTTTTTGTTGGAGATGTCAAATTGATTCAAACTAAGAGGTTTGGATTATGGTTTGTAAGTTCTAAGAACAAAGTAATACATACTGCTTTGTTTTAAATAGAACCAAAAGTTTGTGCTAAGAAAGTTAGTTCAACCGAACGGTTTGGTTATTTATTTATTATTTATTAACATGCGGATTCGCCCTTAAAATATACATAAACTGTTGAGACATAACTACATCGAAATAAGATATAAAAGCAAAAAATAACGCATACAAATTATGTTTATCATAAAAAAACGTTTTTGTAATAATAAACAAACCGTTTGATTGTAATAAACAACCCGTTTGGTTGTAAGAAACAACCCGTTTGGTTATGACACACAAACCGTTTGGTTGTAATAAACAAACCGTTTGGTTATAATAAACAAACCGTTTGGTTATAATAAACAAACCGATTGGTTATCATAAACAAAACGATTGGTTGTAATAAACAAACCATTTGGTTATTAGAAACCGTTCGGTTATAAGAAACGTTTGGTTCTAATAAACAAACCGTTTGGTTATAATAAACAAACCGTTTTGTTATAATAAACAAACCGATTGGTTGTAATAAACAAACCATTTGGTTATTAGAAACCGTTCGGTTATAAGAAACGTTTGGTTCTAATAAACAAACCCTTTAGTTATAACAAACAAACCGTTTGGTTTGAACCCAGTAAACCTGGTTGATTATCATAACCAACCATTTAGTTTCGAAACCAAACCGAACCAGATCCTAGCAAACCTTAGTTAGAGAACGATATATATTTCTTTTAGTGGAGATGGAAGCATATTTTCTTTACTGAAAAATCATCGAAGTAGTATTATTTTTTATTGTCCTGAAAAGAAAATGTACCAGAAAACCATTTTTGTAATTAATTCATTTTCTCCATTCATCCATTCTAATCGTGTCCATTCTATTTTATGTACTACCTTGTGCTTTTCAACCGCCTCACTCTCCCAATCCACTCAATTTGCACCGGTCCATTCCATCCTCTGTTCGCTTCTCTTGTACGTAAAACCCACTACCGCGGCTATACTAGCTGCTGATGGTTGTTAATCCTATCGTATATGCAAATTAAATGTAAAATATATTGGTTACCCCCCTCCAGCTGCCCCATTGTAGTTTCAAGGGGCAGGAGGTATATTGTAATTAATTGGCCGAAGCGAGTTCGCGTTTTGTGACAAGAATTGGGGCAAAACGTTTTGTCTTAACGATGCAGTTCGAGCAGACTAGGTAAAAAGAGTAAACATTTCAGAAAAAAAGAAAATGAAACTCAAACGATGAATAATGGAATCGCTCGCCTTTAACCGTAATAAACCGACCTGTAAATATGTAAATAAACTCGCCTATATGTGGGTCTGCGCGAAAAAAGATGACACGCAAGTCTGAGCACAAAAGTGTCGCAACATTTTCTTAGAACGTGAAAAATATTTATTACCTAGTGACACTGGTTTTAAGTTCAGATGTAAATCCGACCATAAACAGATATTTCTGAAAGAGATAAGATCGTTGCATTTTGTATGTATGTACGCCATAATAAGCCACGGGCGCGAATGATCAGAAGCAATTAATTACTGCAATTAATTCAAAATCACGAGACTTTACTGATATGCTGAACGCATAATATTGCACTTTGCTGGTGCGAAATGGTTTGATAATGCACCACACTTTATGCGTGCGTTTATGAATTTATTTGATTTACTATCGTACCACCCTATAGTCATTTCGTGAAATTCAAAAATTAATTTTATTTGCTAAGTAATTTATAGTCAGCTGCATGTTCTATGTAGATGTGAAATGGGGATGAAAACGAAAAATACTAAGAAATTACAATTATAACCGTGGTGTGCTATAAAATATTACAGATTTGCAATACACAAAAACCATCTATTTACCAAAATTTTGGAAATGCATGGAGCCTGATTTTTAAGAAACCTTTTTAATAATTTTTAATTACTATTTTTACAGTATAGATTACTACCCTATCAGCCGTGGACTTTAAAGCGCCCTTAAGGATGTTCCCGGCAAAATCCGTTTTCTGGGGTAAACTCTTGACATTTGGAATATAGCTTCCTTTTTGTGTTGTAATACGTGTCCTGTTAAAATTTCAGAAACCTCAGCCGTAACGAATTCGAGATATTCGACTTCAAAGTTTCCATTTTTGTATGGGATTTGCTTACTTTGGCTCTCCGAGAGCGTGTTTTTAATTATTGCGATAAAACGGTTCTGAGTATATTGATGGAAAAGTAGAATGTCAGAAAACATTTTACGACAAATATATATATAAAAAAAATGAAGAGTCTCAGCCGTACCGTTTCTGAAATAATTAAATATTAATGTCTATCCGTCACTATGTTTTTGACGCTGAGTGTACCGGCGAGACTCGCAGTTGTGTACCGACGTTGCCAGATCGCACTGTCTCCGGGTCACGTGCACAGAGAGCGCGGACTAACTTTTGGACGGACGTTACCGCTGGGAACATCCTTAAGCTGTGGACCCTGAGCCAGCGTCAGGCGGTCCTAGGTTCGAATCTCCGCCGGGTCGAAGTTTTTTTTCTTTATGATTTATTTCTTAGCGTCGAAAAATTTGAAAAAAATTGCAAAATTTTACAAATGCTCTATTTCTGTATATATTTGCGTACAGCATTTTAAATATTAAAAATGACAACGATATTATTCGTTTAATCCACATTAATTAAAGACAATTTTGCAACATGGCATTTCTAATTAAAATAAATTGCAAAAAATAGGAGGAAAACGATAAAATTGTCATGCTTATCGAATTTACTTGATATTTTACAGAATATTATTAAACACAATATTGCGACTAAGTATGTTAATAATTCCACGGCATTTAAAGTTCGAGTACGTTTAACCTCGGTGTACTTTTATACGTTATATCATTTTTAATTTCTACGTTTCACAGCGCGGCACGCTCGGGCACCTCGCACTATGCACGCATTACGCGAGCATTCGGTAAAAACTCTATGATTTAGCTTTTTTCTCGAATTACCTTATCCTTAATCGGTGCACACTTTTGATGTTACATATTATTCTCAACATCATAATAGCACGACGGAGAACACGCAATTTATATCCAAGCGTTGTAATAATAATGCCTACTCTTTCTACTTTCTTGTGCGATTTGCAGCGCTCCCTTTCTTTTACTCCTCCGTATTTGCATATCTGCTTTTTCTTAATAAAAAATGCATCCTTCTGGCTCACTCCCACTCGAGGCACTAGATTATTTTAATTTATAGCCAAAGTCGACGAAGCCCCCGCTGTGATATTTGTAGAACATAGAGTACGTGAGACGTACACTCGGAGATAAACAAGTGCATTTCGGCATACTGTATAAATCCGCCGTTTTATTTTTACAACTTTCCGCTTTACGTGCCCCTAGAAAAATACGTTTTCACTGAAATTATGCCCTAAGCGGACAGGGAAATTTTGTTTTTCTTTCACCGACTCTGATTTCCGTTTACTCCGCCGTATGTATTTATAACGTCGTACTCGGCATCGTTACTCATGGAGGCGTAAATATTAAGACACAGCCGACGGCGATAATCGTACGTCATTCTTTTTACTTTCAGCGGAAACGTAAATTCAATTTATTAGACGTTTCTCGCCTTGAATTAAGTTATAATATTTAAAAGTATTTACATTAAGTTTTTATTTTACTTACCGACCGTAGATAAATTCAACATGTGCCTCGTCGGTAATAATGGAATGTGTCATGGTATCTTAATATTGACAGTCGGTCACTTTCTAACCTCAAATATTAAAATTAAATGGAAATTAGATTAGATCATATTTTCAATCCCATATCTATTTTAGAGTGATTAAACCCATTATTTACGAATAAACGCTAAGTTTCAGACAGATCAGGTTGACAAGGGATGCGAATTCATAAGAATAATATGTAGTAGCAAAACAGTTACAAAATTGTAATTAATTATGAATTCACCCTGAATTATATGATTTCCAACGATAAACGATGTCGGTAAAAGCGGAATTTGTTTAAAGCGGCTCGGTATAAAACGGCCCCTTAGAGTCACTTTGTCATTCATCGCTACATTATCGACTGAACATTTTATTAATCTTTGTGATATTTATTTGAATGATAACTGAGGAATATTGTCAGTAGAAACGAAACTTTTTGTTGATTTTGAAGCAAGAGTTACCTAAAAGGGAACCGATCAAATTCATTTATATGACCTAGAAAGAAAACGACAGAAAAGACATCAACGATTATAAGTGTCGGTAAAACAGTTTCTTCTTTTTTTGAGGTAGATATAATATTTTGAAAGGATGGTACTTATTTTTCGAATAGAATTTCGGCGGAATAGTAATGTTTTCAAAAACTGTTTTACCGACCTATATGATTTAACGATTTTCCCACTTTATATGTGTTTTTCCGATCCTCTAATTATATACGGTTCTTTTTTGCTAATGTGTATGAAATATATAAAAAATCGTGTTGTATTAAGAGTTCTAGAGCGGTCAGTCGATAAGGTAGTATTCCACGCTGATAAATATAAATTAACTACATCTGATTCGTTTTCAAAAGTGTCAGAGAACAAAAGCATTGTAATAACTACACATGATCTATAAAAAAACGGCACAAAAATGCCATCTGTTTTACCTACTGTTGGTCGTAGTAAATATTTCAATAAAACAGTGCATAACAAGATAAGAAATAATATAACGGACTTTTGCGAAGTTACTAAATTAACGAGAGTTTTTCCGCCGTTGTAAATAACCAAGATAAAATAACAAAATTAATTTTGGGCTCGGTTTAAATAAACCCACCACGCTGTTTGTACGTCTGCAGTTACATTATGAAAATGAATGCCTGGGCGAGGGAAAAACGTAACTATTATGCAAATTTCGAAAATCGCAACGGTACGATTATCGAGAAAACTTGCGCCGGGGAAATGTAAGGGGGGAGGAGGCATATAAGAGGAGCGGATCCTCCTGGTGGCCGCCGGAGAAAGAGGGAAAATACGTGGGCGGGGGCGCGGGAGGGGTAAAAGACGAAGAGTACAAGCCGGAGGTCGGAATCCTGCTATTACCTTGTACATACAGTTAAGAAGGAACTTTCTTCGGGAACGAGCTTTGCAGGCGCGTTCCTTAACGCCACGTTTCCCACGACTTCTGAGCACAGGCCATCCTTGTCCGTTTTCTTTTTGGATGTCCATTCGCCAATCTTTTCCTCTTTTTTCTCCTCCCTCTTTTTTATAAATATTTCCCCCTCCCCTTTTACTCTTTGTCTTTCTACAGTTTTCTTCTCGTCTTATGCGCCACCTTCCTTCGCCTCTTTATGCGGAGTAGGAAATTACGAATATTTCAAGTTGATGGAAATGAAGTGTAAAGTAATTAAAGCCTGAGAAGATTGATGGTTCGACCGTTTTACTCTTTCCTTTTTTTTTTCTATCCGTAACTTTCGAAACTAGAAGAATGCACTAAGGACTCGGCTGCGTAGTTTTATTTTCGTGGTAGCAGACGATTGATAATTTAGCGCTTTTAATCGATTTTTATTTACGCCGATTGGACGATTTATCGAGCTTTAATGAATATTCGGCGGTCCTGTCGGCGGGAAAATTTATTATGCTTTTGCCCGGCACTCTCCTATTTTTATCTTTCCGTATCGGAATCTATATATGTGACGAGTTTCGTGTCTGGGAGCAAGGAAATTTGAATAATAGAGGGAATGAATAATTTTTAGAAAACGTCAATAATATTCTTTTTAACTTTCAATATGGTTTGCCGAATATGTCTTGATATTTCAACAAAAATCGGCTTTTGATTATTCAGAAGTAACATTTTAACGAGATATCTGAAAAATGTGACCCAAATGATTTATCTCTTACTGGAATAAAATATATATTACCGTAATATTTTACCTGGATTATCTCGGTTTAAGAAGGCCTGATTAAATTTAAAAGACTACGGAAAGAGAAAAAAGTAGATGGAACTATTTTACAAAAGTAAAACAAGGAATTATAAAAAGTAGTTAAATGAACTATTTCCGTAGTAAAAACGAACTCGATATTGTTCCGTTTACTATTTCCGACTAGTTCAACATCCATAACCATACATAACCTCAAATGTATCTTAGTTTTATTTGTTACAGTCATTTTTACCGTTTTCCATAGTTCAATTAAAAATGTTATCTCTGTGTATATAATTAATTATGTCTGGTTTCTGAATTAGCTAAAAACAACTAATCTAAGCGTTATACAAAAAAATTAAGGTTTATCATAAAAGATAAATCTCTTTAACCGTCGAATTACTTGGAAAGATAAAACAAGTTCACCTTGATGACTTTCCTCAAGGTCATTCGAGAAATTGTTATTTCATTACCTTTCTTCGCACGCAAAGTCTTTAATGATAAACAAAAAACTTCTGGACGATTTTTCCACGTGCGACCTTCTCAAGGTCATTCGAGAAATTGACATTTCCGACCTAAAATTTGTGTTCTCGTTGAATCGAGTGAGAAAATTGGACCCCGGTTTGAAAAAATCACTTTGACTTCGAAATAACATTGAAAATTAACCGCCATTTTAAAATGAATAATAAAAATGGATCCACTGTCAACGATTTTTGATTGAATATTTTTGTATAGTACTTAGTGTTTGTGATATGTGTGGTTCGGCTAAAATGGTCAATCTTGTCATTTTCGAATTATTCAGAAATTCAAAAGCGATAAACTGGAAATCTACTATTATGTCTGGCAAATGGTCGTCATGTGTTGACCCTATTATGAGGGAAAATATCTTAAATATGGAATAAATACTAAATGCAACGTATTTACAAAATAAAACATCGACGACACAAATTATTTACATATATAAAATATGTTGCAATTGACAATTTTAATGCCAAATATATAGCGATTTATGGCCATTACTTCTGCTCGTTTTCCTGCCGTAAAATTCGCGTGCAATTAGGCAAAATCGAACATTGTAGGAATCGGCGTTAAGATTGATGAGGGAAATCCGTAGAATTTTGAACGTGCAATTTCCTTCTTGGAGATTGCCGATTGGTGCGAAGAAAATTAAGTATGTTAATATTTCAGGTTCTTAGCGCTGATTATAACGACGTTTGAAGCATATAATTATAACACGAGGGGAGATTGATGTCTTTACATCCTCCTCAAAAGCAAAACTTTTGAAATAACGTCAACTTTTTACACTTACAATAATACGAAATCCTTTCTTACATGCGCGGCGAACATTTTTTACGGCATCGAAGTTTGATAAATGACCAGGAGAAATAAAGTTGGAAGAATTCTGATGGTTTTTCTTCTTATATTTTCTTTTGGTAATATTGTGATTTCAAGATAAAATAGAGTAAATATTTCCATATCCAATGGTTTTACTTATGTGCAAAAATTGTATTAAATTCTGGTACAAAAAGTAAAGTATCAAATTCCATTGGTATTGCTTCTAGTCTTTATCCACTATTATGATTATTAATAATTATTCGCATGGATGGAAAAGTATTCATAAAACTTGTTTAAAGTTGAGGATTCTAGTAAAAAAGTTAATGTAGGTACAGATTTTTTAAAAATTACTACAAAAATTACTGGACATCCTTGACCGCAGAATATTCAGCATTTTTTTTAGTTGAAAAATATTTTTCTCATATTTAAAAATGTTTATTATCTCAACAGAAGTCAGATTTATAAAAAAAATAGAAATTGATGGTTTGGTTTTCTATCTTTTGTGCCAATACATCTAATTCTTTTTCATTATTTGTTTTGAGATTGTGGTCAATTTTCAAGGTTATTTAGAGGTCAAAGTGATTCTTTCAAACCTTGGCCCAAATTCCTCACTGGATTCGAAGAGAACTCAAATTTTTTGTCTGAAATGACAATTTCTCGAATGACCTTCAGAAGGTCACACGTTGAAAAATCGTCCAGTTGTTGTTTTTCTGGGTTGAGCTTTTAGTTTTTATTGAAAAAAATTGGCAAACATATATTTTTGAATTTTACTATTCAGAAATGTTCATCAGTAGTAGATTCTTTCGATTTTATTAGTCATCATCCATAAAAACTACTGAAATGTAAGTTACAATATAGCCACTAGTAGGATCAAAACAGTTCGAACCTTAGGATAAGTTACTTTATTTCAATACCAATAATGCACAAATTGGGTTAAACATATGGAAATTTAAAGAAAAATATTGTCTTGTATTAAAATAATTTTACTTCCTTCATTTTTGAAAATATAAAAAAAAGTGGATTTTTAATAACTAATCTGACACGAATTAATTTATTTCAGAAGGTAGATTGTATAGTAAATTCCAATGGTAGACGTGCTCCGTCTAATGTAGAAATTATGTACGTGCTTTAAAATTCAAATTTTTTAAGTAATGCAATCTTGAAACTGTTTGTAGTAGAGTATGTAAGCCTGCTATTTATGTACTTTTTAGTGCTTTTATACGATAGTTTCTTCGGTCGTATAACGTATGAATGTAATTTGAATATCATTTGAACGGATGTTTTTTTTATCGCTGAAAGATTCCAGCTATAACCTTTGAAGAAATCGAAAGCAGATATCGCATTATTTTCCCGTTTCTAATTAAGAGGTTATGAATTCTTCTGCTTAATTGTATTTTAAAAATAAATTATATGTTTATTTTTTTTTAATTAGTGATTGAAATTTTAAAGTTCTAAAGATTAATAATTAAACACGAATTTTTTAAAGTTTTTTGAAAAATAACAAATATTGTTATGTACATATTTTATTTTTAATTAATTCTTACGAAAATATTTACTAATTAATTATGTGCCGTGTAATTTCAAATTCACCTTTAAAATATTTTTCGAATTGTATCGACATTTTCATCGGTTTTTTGTCAAATATTAATATAATGCGCGTAGGAAATTATTCTGTTCAGAATTCAACAAATTATGTGTTTGAAATTATTGATTGAAAGTACAGGCATACATTATACAATGCAAGTTCAAATTGATTAAAAGATCTGAAATAATAATTTAATACATGGAATAATGGAGCAGAACATTTATTTGTGATTATTTGATATTTTTTTTATTTGTAAAAAAGAAGGACCGTTCTCGAGAGATTCGACGCGCCGGGACTCGAACCCGGGACCTTTCGTTTGCCGGTTGTGAATATAAAATGGGATGGAAAAATAAAAATATTATAGCGGAATTCATAATTTGAAATGAAATATTTTAAATTAGGTCAGTTAACACGATTTTAATGAAATCTACACGAGATTAAAAAGAAACAGGCGAATACTGTGTGAAAATCGTGAATCACGCCCGCAACGCTTCAAAAAGCTGGAAAGCTCAGCAACGAGCGTAAAAAATGTAAGTTGACTTATATTAAATCTCATAAATCTCGCATAAGATTTTGTCAATCCCCATTCGTCCCCCGAAGCATCATTACGGACGGCTTAAATGGTCCCCGAGTGCCATGATTTATAGCATAAATTTATAAGGCAACCCTTCGTCGGAATAACGACGGAGGCAAAGTAGTTTAATCAAAGTATTGATTTTTGTGTGTTACTATTTATTTGATTTATCACGATGATAATAAATTCCATATAGGTTTGATGATTCCAAGCGTTTCATACGTAATCGATAATTATACCGAGCTTTTTTGTAACAGGTCTTCAACCCGTAAACTGCGACTAATTTATAAAATAGATTATAAATTGCATCAGGCAATTTGCATGTGGAGATAAATTTTCGCATTATCGCCATGAAAAGGTCAGCACCTAATAATCGCGAGAGAATCGGAAACGAGTCGTATATGATCGGCGGTTATCGCCCGTAGTCAACCATCGATTATATATATTTTCACGGCACAGTCGTGTATAAGATGGTAGCCTAATCGGGAATCGAAGATTTTATTTAAAAAGAACTTGTGTTCAATGCGTGAAATATGATATTTTTGAAATCTATAAATTTTTTATCCCGTGTCTATGAGATTCAAAATAGTATTTCGGTTTTATTGCGAGAACTTTATCAAATAAATAATATTTAAAGTAAATTGGCTTTTATTTGATGAATTTTTTTTATTGCTGAATTTTATCAATTTCAAATGTTTTATTGATTTTTTAAAAATATTATTCAACAGGGATTTATTTGCTTCCAATAATTCAAAACAATTCTTGGAAATGACAAAATTTAATAACAAGCAGACCAGAAGTTTCTATTCTCTGTCAATAACGTCGTTAATAATTATTGACCGTAATATTGTTCAATTGAAATTCTTTCGAAAATTGTACCTGAGATGTAAAATGTATTTGTGTTTTAATAAATTGGGTTTTCATGTTTTTTTACGCACAAATTTACGTAATAATTCTGAAAAAAATCATGTAACATTATTATGACCACAAATATATCTATGAATTTTTTTAGATTTTCTGATGCCTACACAATCGATTTAAGAACATAAAAAGTAGTAAAATAGTGGTTTTTCAATTTTATTTAGTGTCAAAATCACGTTAAAATCGTGAAAAAAATCATGTAACTTTAGAATACCCCAAATCTATCTTTAAATTTTTCTGAAGTTTTCCAATGCATACTTAATTGTTTTAGGAACATACAAATTCGTAAAATGACGGGTTTTCAAGTCTTTTGACTTTCAAAATCGTGTAAAAATGTTGGAAAACATCAAGTAACATTATAATGACCGCAAATATATCTCTGAAGTTTTTCAGATTTTCTATTACACAGTCAATCGATTTAAGAAAATAAAAAGTAGAAAAATAGAGGTTATCCATTTTTTTAGTTTTGAAATCACTTCAAAATTCTGAAAAAAATCGTATATCTTTAGATTGGCTCCAAATGAATTTCAAAATTTTTCTGATGCACACTCAATTGTTTTAAGAACATAAAAATTTGTAAAATTGCGGTTTTTGAATTTTTTTAAATTGTAAAATCGTGTAAAAATTTGAAAAAATGTAACTGCGTTTTTTCAAAATTTTCATTGCATACTCTTAAACTGGCGGTTTTCAAGTTTTGGACTTTCAAAAGAACCTCAAAAGTCTGAAAAACTTTGTGTGCCGTTAGAATTACCTCAAATAAATCTTTGAATTTTTTTCAAATTTGTCTATGCACCCACAATCGATGTTAGAAAATCAAAATTCGTTAAATTGTGGTTTTTCAAGTTTTTTGACTTTCAAAATAGTATAAAAATTTTGAAAAACATAATGAAACTTTAGGACGACCTTAATCAAATCTCTGTATTTTTCAAATTTTTCGATGCGTACTCATAAAATGGCGGTTTTCAAGTTGTTGACTTTCAAAATAACGTACAAATTCTGAAAAACATTTTGTAATATATAATTCTCTGAATTTTTTCAAATTTTTCGCGGCATACTTAATCGATTTGAGAAAATAAAAAGTCTTAAAATAGCAGTTTTTTAAAGTTTTTTGAGTTATAAAATCAAGTAAAGTTTTTGAAAAAAATCATGTAACTTTAGAACGACCTCAAATAAATCTCTGAATTATTTCAGATTTTTGTATGCATACCCAATCGATTTTAGAAAATAAAAATTTGTAAAATGGCCGTTTTTCATTTTTTTTGTTTTGAAATCACGTTAAAATTCTGAAAAAAATCATGTAACTTTAGAAAGATTGCGGTTTTTTAATTTTTTTTTGAATTTCAAAATCGCGTATTTGAAAAACATGTAACTTTAAAATGAACGCAAGTAAATCTCTGTATTTTTTTCAAAATTTTCATTGCATACTCTTAAAATGGCGGTTTTAAAGTTTTTTGACTTTCAAAAGAACCTAACAAGTCCGAAAAACATTCTGTACCTTTAGAATTACCTCAAATAAATCTCTGAATTTTTTCATACACCCTCAATCGATTTTAGAAAAGAAAAATTCGTAAAATACGGTTTTTCAAGTTTCTTGACTTTCAAAATAACTTACAAATTCTGAAAAATATTATGTAACTTTAGAATGAGCTCATATAAATCTCTGAATTTTTTCAAATTTTTCACGGCACACTTAATCGATTTGAGAAAATAAAATGTCTTAAAATAGCGTTTTTTAAGTTTTTGAGTTGAAAAATCACGTACAAATTAAAAAAAAAACCATTTAACTTTAGAAAGACCTTAAATGTTTTTTAAAATATGTTTGAAGTTTTCTGATGCACACTGAATCGTTTAAGAACCTAAAAATTCATAAAATGGCGGTTTTACAAGTTTTTTACTTTCAAAATGTTGAAAAAATCATGTAACTGTAGTAAATATTAAGAGTAGGCAACGAACAATTTAAAAAAATGCAGAGATTTACTTGAGGTAATTCTAAAGTTACACGATGCTTTTCAAAATTTTTATATTTTGGAATTCAAAAAAATTAAAAATCCGCAATTTTACGAATTTTCATGTTGTTAAAACAATTGAGTCTGCATCAGAAAACTTCAAAAAATGACCTGTAGTAAATCTCTGCATTCATTTAAATTTGTGATGCATACTCTTAAAATGGCGGTTTTATAATATTCAAGCACCTCAAAATATATATTTCTAATTTTTTTAGTTTTTTTCTAGATATTTTGGGCTGCTACAGAAGAATAAAATGTTTTTTCTTTTATTTTATGAGGGTCTTTACCATAAGAATTGATTTTACCGTGTTAATGAACTCAAAAAATATTGTCATTGTATGTTTTTGTAGTAAATAAATGTATTTTTACAGAATTTTTGAAAATTATCGTTGACAACGGATTTTGACATGTCTTATGACATATTTTCAGACCATTCTTTTCTTCAGCATCATTCGAATTCCTATCAACAGAAATGATAAAAAAACATAAAAATTCCTCCTCTACAATTTGAAATTCAGCATACAGTCTGAAAATTTGAGGCAGCCGCGGTGGTATTAAAAGGATTATAGTACCGCAATCCAATTGTAATGGAAACAAGTCTTTTTTATCCGGCGCGTTTATCGGGTATGAATTATCGCGGAAATGTCTAAGGCCAGCAACCCTTTGTCGCGGAGATGTATACAACGGTGGTAAAGAACCTACGTGCGAACACACCTATACCCACAAGCCATATACGAGCTAACACTTGCAGTGTTGCATATGTGTAACTAGGGTATTTTTCGTATATAAAGTAGAGGACAATTGCCCTGGTAGTTTTCTCCTGGTGGTATAGGAAGCCGAGCGAGCAATGGCGGAAAGCATGAATGAGCTAATCGATTTCCATGACGAGAACGGCGACGTGTATACGCCTGCGTAACGGATCAGCTATACGTCCCTGCCGATAGCTAGTTGTTACGACCTCACGGCTCTGAATATTTTCAATTGCAAATAGCTGTCCCTTTCTTGCACCGACATTTATGAAGTCATCCTCGAAGACGACGTTGCTGCACCTTCTTCGCCTCCTAAGTGTGTCGACATCCGTTCCTTTCTTGTCGACACGCCGAGATGGAAAATTATCCCAAAGTTACTTTGAGAAAAAAATTTATTGTCGGCTACATTTTAGTCAGGATAACTAAACGGAAAATTTAGAGGTTAGGAGTTTATTATCACTAGATTCTTCCATTATTTCATGAAAAATACACTATTTTATCCTTGACATTTTTTTTTATAGTGAAGTTTATTCACAATTTAATTACATGGTTAAATAACGGTCTTAGTATGACAAGGAATTTCAATTACATTGTATGAAACTGTAAATCTCTGAGTTTGCGAGTTGCCAATGTACCATTAATGCGCCATCTCCATGCCGCACGGCGAATTAAGAAATAGTAAAGAAAGTAGACTCGGAAACATCCCTACTATAGCTACTAACGTTTTTTCCCATGTTTTTTCGTCGTGTGATTTTTTTTAATCATTTGTCGCTGTGATATTTAGTCATGCTACCAATTCTATTTTCTTGATTCAGCTAAACATAGTCAACTAAATACATAAAATGCAAACTCGTTTTTGTCTCAGTGAAATCAAGTCTTGATTTAGTTAGCATATATAACAAGATGTTGAACTTATAATATTACGTATTTGTTTTAAAAAACCGACAAGAGATTTAAGAGGATGAAGTTTCTACGCAAATAGCTAAATGGACAGTGGCCTAGGCTAAGAAGCCCAATCGACCCGGGTTCGATTCCAACCGAGGTCATTTTTTTTATATTTTAATCGTTAAAATTATCTACAATAATTGGAATAAATTTCATAACCACTAACATGTGTCTTATTTGTAATAATGAAAAACCATAAGTGAAATCGTTAAGTGAAATCACAACATGTAATAATATTTATTCCTTATCAAGTAATTGGATAATTGTAAAGTACGTCTAATATTTAACCGTCCGAAAGTAATCGATCGTACGAAATTAATTTATTTTTCAATAAGAGAATAAAACTCGACTCGCATTTCGATTGTAATCGAACTAAAGGATTGCAAATGATAAGCGCAGAGTTGTTTTAGAGCCATTTTCTATACAAATACGATAATGTAATCGACAATCAATAACGCAATGCCTTTAATATTTATCGGTATCAAAGGGAATGCAATAATCGGTTTTACGTTTGCAAACTTCTGTGGCGGCAGGAAATAATTCACTTCCTTTATTGATTAAATTGATAAACGCCAAAGATAAACGCAATTGACGCCGATTTCTAGAGTAGCAATGCGTGGCGTTAATCGCTTCCCGGCGGTTTTAGATTACAATTACCTTTTCGAACAATGAACGATTCAATTAATCGCTGTCTTTATTAACCTTTAAAAGCCAAACTGCTAATAAATTGTAGTGCAATTAAGGTAATATTTTACGCATTTTAAAGTAATTTCTGTTATAACTCAAATTGAATGCTGGTTTCGATAAAAAATAATCAAATTTCTTACTTGTCATTCAGTTTTTTTCATGATTCGGTAGTCTTGTACTAAATTATGATTAAATTTCGGTATATATATGCAATGGTCATCGAGTATTGAAAATAGAAATTGTTCTTGAATTTTTGTAGATGTAGAGACCAATTAGACAATGACAAAAATAAAAGACTGAAAAAAATCACAAAACCTCCAACAATGATTACACATTTTTTCTAAAAAAATATATCGGATCAAAATTTAAGAGGCTTACTTTAAGTTGACATTTAGCAATCTAAACATGATTTTATATGGTCCCGTTTAATTTCATTTGGACGCATATGACATGTGGATTCAGGTTAGATATAATTAGATTATTCGAGTATTTAAAAGAGGACGCTAATTTAATCACACTCACATCATTGTACCAGTGCACGATAGTTCTAAGAAAATTGTAATACCAAAACGGTGTTTTATCTTGATAAAACTTATGATAAACTATTTTTCATCAGATTTAGAATGGGAAACATTATTCACTTTGTCGCATTTGGATTCAAAGACCTCAAAAACATGTGTATGACATTTTTCAGATTTTTCCGATGGGTTTTATTTTTGTTGACCTTCGAATGACCTTAACCTTCCGTTTTTGGTAACTGACCTCTTATATGCTGACATCGAAAACATACATATGAATTCTTTAAGATTTTTCGAATGTTTCCTAACATTTTTATCCCAAAAATCTTTAACATGACCTTGAATGACCTCTAGGATAGATCGATAGTGTAAATAAAAGCAGGATTCGAATTCAGCGACCTAAACGTATTCATCATTTTTTTTAGGATTTTACCGATGGTTTTTTCTCAACTTGACCTTGAAATGACCTTTTCGAAGTTTGTCGAGTTTCGATTCCGCAGCGCCTTCTAATTTGACGGTGTTTACGCCATTAGGGGTCCAATTATAGGGTGTTTTTGAGGTTATGTAGAAAAGGTGATGTGATAAGGTTAAATAAACTTCAGATTCAAATTTTTCGTGTTTTGACGTTTGTGTACAGTAAATGACACAATAGTCATTGCAAATATTATAAGAAATCGTGTAAATATGAGTATGTACAGTATTTATACGTTTATTCAATTACCGGAACGGCTTTGAATAACAATAAATGCTGCAAACTTTGATGTTGAAACATTGATTATTAGTTTTGAGATTAATCATGTTCAAATGAGTTGTTGACACTTTATCAAAATTGTTTAATAATTTAAAATATTTTAATTTCTAACAAATTCACACCTAAGAGCATCAATTTCAAAAATTCATTTAAATTCTGTTGGAAACAATGGAATGGAGCAGAATTTCACGGTTCGAGTTTGTTAGTAGTTAAATCCATCATTCTTATACCTTCGTTAAATTTTCATCACATCCGATATGAGCCGCTATTATGTGAAATCGCTGTAAATTCATTCGCCGGGGAATGCCGAGTCCAGCCGAGCGTTACGAAGGCGCAAAGTATGTCTGATTCACGGGTGGCAAAACCGGAAAAAGACAAAAGCACACGTGCTCGTTACGCCTGCCGTGATTTTCTTGTCAAAATGCGGCGTTACCACTCGTTACGCTGGTGCAACAGTACCCGGTCTCGGGTTATCTTGATTCCAACCGATGAGGAGTCTCACGTGCAAATTTTCAAATTTAACAAGTCAAAAACATTTACATATGTCTAGTCTATATGTCAGCGCAATAAAAACGTTTATATATAACTTTTAACATGTATATAACGTACCCACAATTTGAGGTTTTTAAATCAGGGAGAATTTTATTTTAATATAAAATATTATCCAAAGAATGGCAACTTTCACTAGAAATAATGATAAATATTCTAATCGAAGAACTTAACCGGAATTCTTATCGCTGAAAAGGCTGAACTTAAAAATTGTATTATTCATTCGAATTGTTTTGTTTAGTTAGTGGTACAAAACCGTACGAAAACTATTAAGAAATTACAGTAGAGTCCCGGTATAATCGCATCTCGCATATTTACGTCCCAGCATATTTGCCCTGTTCCGTCCTGTTATATTTTTCATTAATTTTTAAAATATTTTATTTATTATTATTTTATTATTTTCTATACTAAATCGCGACGGGACATAGTTTATGAAAGTGGTTTATATTTGCCCGGCACCTCTCTCTTTTTCCCCCACCTTGCGGGCTGGGGCCTCACGAAGGGCCTGCTGTGACGAGCATCACGTGACTGAGGAGAATGGTAGAAGCAGTGCGCTTCTTCTTTTGGCAAATATAACGAGCCGGGAGGGGAAGGCGAGGAACTGAGCTGGCAAATATACCGGGACTCTACTGTATAACTGTTTCTGTTATCAAAAATTACAAAAAAAATGGATAATAATGCTTTAATATCGATGATTGTTAGTATATAGCACTTAATTGTTTAATATTGCAAGTAAGAAAACCAGTTTTTGAACAAAAATGCGTGATAAATGAAACTAAATAAGATTGTACTCGTCTTATTTAATTATCAAAATTTCATTGAATTCATCGACGAATAGTAATATATTATATACATCGCAAATAAAGCGTTTTTGTCGAACATGAACACAAGTAATGACAATTACATTGTTAACTTGTAATTTAAAGCTCTCGCGCTTGTGAGTATCTAGTGTGCCGTTGATGCGCCATCTCTGTGCCTTACGGTTAATCACAAAAAGGGATGAGAAAGTACGCGACAGGCCACATTTACAATAGTCGTCGTAAAAACAGAAGTAAATAAGTCTACTGTATAGACAATGGTGCCTATTTGCACATTCTATAGTTTTACTTTATAATAGTAAAGTAGCGATTAATAATATCAAATAAATTTCTTAATGAACATTTGTCTTCTAACTAGTAACCTTTACAATAGGTAAATTCTGTTCGTTATTATAATGTGATTCTACTTATTTACTAACTAGTAATTGTAGTCGCTAGATGGAGCTATGTAAAAGTGTGAAACTTTTACAGTATTATGACTTTGATGTAGATATATTTACACATTACTCCATTTTTAATTATTTAATTAAAGTTAGATTAGAGTTCAGTATTAAATCGTATTTTTTACAATACTTCAAGATATTTATTACAATCTTGCAAGATAAATCCCAATGCTAAAGTTACGAAATGATTTACAAATGGTAATTCTATAACTACTCAATAGGGGCGCTACGGTAGAACTTTCTCGCAAGTTATGGACGTTTGGTTATTAAAGGAACGTGCCGATTGAAAATATGGAGTGAATCAACAAAGTAGTAAAAGTAGTGGAGTAATAGTAATATTCAATAATACTTTTCCTGCAATTTTGAGAAACATAACCCAAACTGTTAAAACTGATCTCATAATATGATGGCGACGATGAATCTTACAACTGTTGTCATCAAAATAATAGTCAAACATATTTATGAAAGTGTTTTTAATAACTATTGGAATACTAACTATCTTCAATTGACAATTTATTTCTTTCAAATTAAAATTGCTAACCTGAAATCTTCTAAATTATTTTCAAACAAAGCAAATTGCCAAGAAATTTTAAGCGGCAGACTTTTTATCCAAAACGTCACTCTTACCTACTAATAATCTTGTCATTCATTCCTGAAAAATCAACCATTATAATCAGATGCAGTAAATAGGGGAAACAGTATATTTTCGAATCCGACATATTCCGATCGATAACGTTCCATAATAAACTCTGATATCGTTGTTCGAACAATGAATCGTTATTAGAGGCACAGACGCACTTGCGCTCTTTGTTTGATTTTGACAGAATTTGAGATAATGTTATTTCTAACCGTCGATAGCGGGATTTATTATTGCGATTAATGATAAGGCATAGCTCATCGCTACGCGCGTATGCCTTTTTTTAACGTCGTGCTCCAGTAATGTTATACAGATTAATAGCGAGCTCACAGAACGTGTAATATTTCATTAAGTTGTTTATGCACATCGGGAACGTCAATTAATTATTCGAGCTTTTAATCAAGTCGATAATATTGTTATTCGTTTGTTTAAAATCCCTAATTAGCTCGTAAATAAGTTATCGAAACCTCGTTTCAAATTGCACTGACCTGTTCTAGTAGTTTTTTAAAATTCAAATTTTCCCACTTGTTCGTCAAAATTTCATGTAACATTTTAAATATTTGTAGCCTAACCAGAACTGAATCATAAGATCGTCGAAACGTAAAACTTATTTGATTCAGACTAGCCCAGGTGGTTTTAGAGGTCTGTGATTACGAATCTAATTAAAGTTAAAAATGGCGAATACTGGCTGACTTTTAAAATGAGGGATGAAGAAATTAAAATGGCGTATACAGTCAGTGCGAAATATTCGTTTTTGTTATAATTGAAGGTCATTTGAATATTTAGACATGATGCTTTACTTGTATATCTACAATTACTAATGGCTGACATAAAATGGAGGACAAAGAACAAAACTGGCGCTTATTGTGAATGCAGACATGCATATTTGTTTTTTATGATTTAAGGTCATTGAAATATTTAACCATGATACCATATTCGTATATCTGCAATTGATAATGGCCGATATAAAATGGAGGACAAAAATGGCGCATATTATGAATGTGGAAATTTACATTTGTTTTTGTTATGATTGAAGGTCATTTGAATATTTAGCCATGATACCTTATTCGTATATCCGCAATTCATAATGGCTGATATAAAATGGAACCCAAAAAAGAAAAATGGCGCACATTGTGAATGCGGAAATTTATATTTGTTTTTCTTATGATTGAAGGTCATTTGAATATTTAGCCATGATACCTTATTCGTATATCCGCAATTCATAATGGCTGATATAAAATGGAACTCAAAAAAGAAAAATGGCGCACATTGTGAATGCGGAAATTTATATTTGTTTTTGTTATGATTGAAGGTCATTGAAATATTTAGCCATAATTCGAAATATGAATTTCGACAGTTCAAAATGGCTGGCATAAAATGGGCGTCATAACTTATATTTGTTCAGTATAATTACAGGATTGATTTCAATATTTAGCTATGTTTTTATGTTGGATTTTTGAAATGGCTGACATAAAATGGAGGACTCCATTTCTACCCTTTCAATTGTTCGAAGTAACTACTCTATAATATTTCCATAAATTCATGAATACTGAAGCTTTGGTCAGTTTAAAGTCCGAGGAAAGGTCAAAGGTCCGTTTTGACCGATAAGGCGAAAGAAATATTATAACGAGCCCGAAGGCAAACGAGACCGGGGCGAGATGAACGTTTCCAGTTGAAATTCAAATTGAAATTTGAGCCGCTTGTCCCGCTGTAAAAAGCACAGAGCTGAACGGAAGTTCCGTGCGTCATATTTCAGATTCCAGGCGATAACACCCGCGCCGACCTTGGCGACTGTTTCATTCGGAATCTTGATATACGAAAACGTTGTCGTCGTCTTTCGTTTTGCCGTGAATGATATCACGATCGCAAGATATCAGAGTTCCACTTCATCGCGCGACAACGGCAAATATATGTACTCGATATCGCAAATATATTCCTTCGGGCGATACTGCCCCGGATATAATGAATTATAAGTAAACATATGCGATGATGGACGGCACTGAATTCTGTCCACAAATTTCCTTTTTAAGTAATTAAATTATACTGAACAAGAATTCTATCAAAATATCCGACGTTTTTTACTTTTTTTTTTGTATCCGTCAATGAATATATCTTGTTTCTTAAAAGTAGACGGTCTCTGCCTTCAGGGGTACAAATTAGAAAAAAAAATTCGCAAAATATTACCAAAAACATCTGGAAAAATGACAGGATGTAGCTCCCTGAATTCTAAGAACTTTTCATTCTTAGCGTATTTTTTAAAATCCCCGTAGTTTTTGAGTTACAGCGCCCGGAAGTTTTTTAAAAAATTGAAAGCCATTTTGTACACTTAAAATTCAAGTATTTTATCCAGTTTTGTCCATAGTTTCAATTAAATTGCAATGTTCAAACATTTATAAAAAAATTGACGTAAATAAGAATCTCCTCATTTTTTAGCATGTTTGCAAATTTGGCCCCTTATTGAAATTCCTGTTAGCTTAAGCTAAATCGTGACCTCGGAATATTGAAGGATGACCTTGAAAACATTAGGAATGAAAAGATGAAAAAATTTACATAATATTATATAATATCAATGTAATATATATAATATTAAGGTCAGGTCTTATGTAACTTTCAACGAGGAATGCGGTAATGGATTATCTCATTCAAGGTCATTTAAAGGTCATATATAGGTCAACTGTTTTTTTAATGCGAATCTATACTTTTGAAGTCGGGAAATCGAAAGAACTTAAAATTTTACGTTTCAATATGCCTCCAAAGGCAACATGACCTCGAGAGGTCAAATAACTTTTAATCATACAAACCATACTTGTAGTACACATTTATTTCGCTCATGTGCAATGATTGAACTGATTAATTTTTATGAATTTCCAAAAATAAAATATATTAATTTTTAAATATTGAATTACTGTTAACAAAGCCGATTCAATCTTCTCGATACGAAACAAATAAATTTAAAAAAATGTATTGCGAAAATGATATGCATTATTATAATTACGTAATTTTATGTTTAGTGAATAGCAATTTTTCGACACTTAACACACAATAAAGGATTTTGATTAATCGCTTTCTTTCTTCCAACAGGTCCGGCGTGTCAACCGGTGATTCCATTATGTAAGTATTTTCGACGTCGATTACAGATTTTGGATAAGAATCGCGAACTGTCGATAAGCCCCACAAGTTTCTTATGTTAAGCCTTTGGTGCATATTTATGAAGAATATTAATATAAAAATATAAATGCAATGGGTGGTCCATCCATTTACAATATTGGTTATAAAATACATCATTTTACTGTCAGAGATAAAGAAAAACGATATTTAAATTCATTCCAGACAAGATTAATGTAGCTTTACATTTTGTAGGTGAGATAAGAGATATATAAAATAAATAGACATTTCTCATATATTTAGAAAGTTACGGATTTGGAAACGATTTTGCAGTTTAATGACTTCTGAGGCATTTTTTAAATTATGTTTGGTGAACAATTTAATTTTTAATAATCTTTTGAAAAATTAAAAATCAATCGTAATGTAATAAAAAATGAATTTGTTCTGCATTTCTCAATCTTTGTTACTCGCGTGTGAAAAATGAATATGAGATCTCGAAACAGAAATATCAGGTTCAAAAATTTATTTTTTGTTTCTAATAATAACTTAAACTGTCAGAAAATAAGAATGTTCTGAAGATTCGTTTGAAAAGAACATTAAGCACTTTTAAAAATGTTGAAATATCCTGAAGTTCTTCCAAAAAGTTAAAATAAAATCGAAAATTGCGAATAATCTTATCAGTTATGAGTCATTAAAAAATTGTTTACATTTATAAGAGTAATTCCAAGATACTTTTTACAGGTTTGTCCTCAAAGAAATTTTGTTGTTATCTACCATTGTTTTCAAGTGTGTTTTTATCGTTTTAAGTGATATAAATCATAATCATTTCTTGGTGCCACTCATTTCTGTGAAATGCTATTTTTATTTTAGCAATATAGTAGAGTCCCGGTATATTTACCCCCTCGGTTCCTCGTCTTCCCCTCCCGCCTCGTTATATTTACGAAAAGAAGGGGAGTACCGCTTCTCCCACTTTTCTCAGTTGCGTTACGTTCGTGACGTCACTGCAGGCCCTCTCGTAGGTCCCAATCCGCAACGTGGGAGAGTCTGAGAGCGGCGCAAGGTAAATATAACGAGAACGAACCGGGCACATATGCTAGGACGTAAATATAGCGAGATGGAATTCTACCGGGACTCTACTGTATTTAGATTAAGTTTTATTCGGAGAATAATATTTTGTTTTAAACTTTGAATTATAACAATTTCATTTTTTACTTTTTTACGAACCTTTGTTAAAATTTTCTTTTTCCTTCGAAAACAAAAACACAAGGCAGTTTTCTTCACGAACATAAATATCACAATACTTTTTTCAACTATAGCACATAATAAAGCGCCGTTAGATTCTTAATTAAAATTTTTCAGAAAGTATGGTAAAAATCCCCTCAGACTAAATATCAAAATGCACTTGTTAAAATTCAAAAGTTCAAATATGGGTTGCAATGGGTTCACCAATAAAGTAAGAATTTACGTTAAAAAAGCCGTCATTTACGCTTTGGTCAATCTTTTTTCATTTGCTTTTAGCATAAATTCTTCATTTATCGTTCAATCACTGTACAATCGCCTTAACGCTTACACATGGAGAGTAAATTCGAGTAAATTTTTTTTTAGCCATTTTTTTAATCCTAAAGAAGTAGTTATTTATTAAAAATCAAAGAAACATGAGGGGTATAAGAGTCCGTTGCCTACAATAGGGAAAACGCAACCATTATAAATTTACTTATAAAAATACTATATAATATTCAAAATAATCACGCTCCAATTTCATACATGTCGAGAAATTCCATATTATTTCCTGTTGACATACGCACTGTTCAGTATTAGCGATGCAAGTTCATTTCTATAGCGGGAGCGGAAAGCAACACGGTGGCGCTGCGTCAGTCACGACGTCGCCTAGCGGCGGAAGGAGTAATTTATTATATTGTTTGTCTACTCTCGCCGTCTTTATAATATTCATTACCTCTTTTCCTTGCAAGTTCCTAACAGTATGGCCTCAAAATTACTATAAAAAATGGTAGGATGCTCTTTAACACTTTTCTCTTGAAATTTATTACTTATATTGAATTCCTCAGTTATTTACAGTTTCATGATTTTGGAATGAATTTCTAGAAAATGCGGAAATCCGTAAAAAAGGTAACTTAAAATTTTCTTGAGACATTGTAGTTTCTGGCTTTTTTTGCATCGAACTTTGTTGAAATCGAACAAAAAGGAAGGTTAGAGGCATGCCTCATATTTGTTTTCGATGCCTAGGATTCTTGGTCGGCGCCTTGCGACACGGAATTCCTGGACGGGTATATACGGTGGGCAACGTTCAGAGCCAGAAGCCTCGCATGTCGAATCTCGCGATCTTCGGAATTCGAATCACGACCTCTCTCAGTCACGTGTCGTCGGTACATGTCCACACACGTAAATACATACACATACACATTTACGTGCGTGTACACACACGAGACGATATGAAACGTCGTTCGCGACATTTTTCCTGGAGAGTTCTCTCGGGAACCGCACATTGCGAAATAAAGCCGAGCCCACCCCCGCAAATGTCGTATACGAATGTTGCCGCAAATGGAGGTACAGGAACATACGTAAAGGCGAACCGCCTAATTAACCGGCGTTTTGATTTTTGCCGTTCGAGAATCGATACTAGTGTGGTTTCATCCCCTAGCCCCCCCTAACCCCCGTAAACTCCCCTTCGGCATTCGCTCTCGGAGAGGGTATCCCCCCTCGTTTTTCGCTTTGTGTATCGAATGTCGGGAGAGATGACGGTCTTTGATGGTAGGCTGATTGTGTTTATTTTAATCGCGATTGCGACTGGTGTACACTGGGTGTTAACAGTTTCGAAATCTCTCGAGAAATCACGATGCGTCGGGGGGAATATCCGGGAAATGATTTCGTTTAAGCGATTAAATTGGATTTGGCAATGACGAGCGCAAATGGGAAGTGTCGATTTCGACAATGACGTTTCTATTTTTTTCTGAAATGTTCTGGGCAGCTTTTTGAGATTTCTATTTTTGCCCGAAATTGTGAGAGTATCCGACAATTTCAATGGATCCTATACATGGAGCGAAATATTTTACCATTTATTTAAACATAATTTTCTTGTGCATGAAAATATTTCCATGAATCCATAGAATGCGGCAATGCAAATGTCAAAATTATCTTATTCATGTACGTTACATAAAATACATACGAAATGCAAGGCTGAAACCTTCTTTAGAGTCCGCAGATATACAAAATAGAAATCCATTTCAACAACGGGAGCTTTGGAGCACTGCGAGTGCCGAGAACGCTTCTAGCGGCGCACAAAGTACCTACATCCCAACCAGTCTAACCGGCCGGCCTGATTGAACATTGTATTGTCTTTAGAACAAAGAAATCTGCAATTTCAAAACAAGAAAAAATCGTATAAACCTACCATATCTTTTGGAGATATTACAACTTCACGAATAATTATCATATACACAAAATGACACGTAGATATTTTATCAATCACTTTTCTGAGAAAAAAATTGTTTACTGAAGAGAACTTTCTGGAGGGACAGTTTTAATTTATCGAAGGTTCGTTTAATCTTTTATATTTGTTCGGTGCCTGTTTATTTTTCATGGTTACAGTTGGTATTTGTCGACGTATCTCCCTAATTTTAGAGAAGGGGATCCTCTTACCTTTTATGTATCAAGTATCGTATGCAAGTCTTCTTTGATGAGCTGACAGATGGAGGTTCAAAAATAATTACCGCTTCTAATCACAGATTCTAATCAGATAGCAAATATTGAATATTTGAAGAGTATAATTAACTGATGTTTGCGGTCAGTTTAGGCAAAATATATGACAATAACATGTAGTTAATTTATTTAATTTGTACGATTATTTACATATATACCTCTGTAAATGTAATCTTGTGGTCGGTGTTCCCTTTTGTTGAGTAATCATGTTGTAAATGAAATCAGAAACTAGATTATACATTTCAGAATAATTTTTATCTTTTGGATAAATACCAATTGTTGCAATGTTGGTAAATGGGATTTTTGTACAATTTTTTATTAAAAAAAAATGTGGATCGAACTCGACGCGCCGGGGTTTGAACTCGCGACCTTTCGGCTGCCAGTTAAAAATCGGATAACCGGAAATCCGCTGCGTTTTGGGTACATAGTCGACAGCTATTAAGTCTCAGTAGAACTCAACGACTCTTCGTAGCCGAAAACTCGTAAAACCGTCGAATCGTAAACCGTTGTGTTAATTAACACGTTGTTTCTCGGCTCGTACCTACGTACGGTAAGTACATTGCAGAGGGTAAAAAGGCTGTAAGACGAACACTACGCGTTAAGAGGAAGGAAGAAGATCGCGTGTCGCAACTTCCGGTCACGCATCATGCCGAGGACGATTTGCGACTTACGGCGTGTGAACAAGGCATAAGGGCACCGGAACTCTTTAAGTCGTAACACTCCTGATACACATGTCACAGCCACTTATTACCTTATGCACCTGTGTTCCCCAGAATCGCGGAAATACAGAAGGAAAAGAGGCGAACAAAAGTCCACCAGGATTGAATCCGAGGTGTTACTTTGAGTGGTCTGACATGTTCGAGTTTGGAAATTGGATATCTCTTTTGTTAGAGGGGAGTTGCAGATTGCTTTGTTTCATATAGCCTTTGTTCAATTTTTTTAACGTTTTTGTTATAAGGTACTGTTGCGAATCTGTCCCAATTTTGTTCAAGTATGTTCATTTTGTTGATTATCGTGTAATTTTGTATAAGTTTGTTCAGTTTTGTTCATGTCATTTGTTCATTTTGTTCATCTGCGATCCAATTTGTTAATTTCTGTTCATGTTGTTCATTTCTGTTTATGTTGTTCAATTTTGTTCACTTGCGTTTATCTTATTCAATCATTCTGTTAATTTGTTATTCACTTTTGTCCATGCTTATCAACGACATCATTTCACTTGTTTCACTTTTGTTTATATTCTACAATATTTTGTTCACTTTGTTCACTTCAGTTAGTCTTGTTTATTTCGGTTAATTCTCTTCGTTTTTCCTGTCAGTTGATTTCAAAGTGTGAATTATTTTCCCTTTTGTTGTTCACTTTGGACATTATTTCTAAATTTTTTCTCTTTCGCCTACTTCATACCAATCGTGAGCATGCATTAATTTGTTCACTGACTTCCAATACATTTCTGTTCATGTTGTTCAATTTTGTTCACTTGAGTTTATCATATTCAATTATTCTGTTAATTTGGGTTCATTTTGTTAATTGCAATTAATGTTATTCACTTTTGTTCATGCTTATCAACGACATTATTTCACTTTATTCACTTTTGTTTATTTTCTAAAATATTTTGTTCACTTTGTTCACTTCAGTTAGTCTTGTTCACTTTGGTTAATTCTCTTCGTTTTTCCTGTCAGTTGATTTCAAAATGTCAATTATTTTCACTTTTGCTGTTCACTTTGGACATTATTACTCTCTTTCGCATACTTCATACCTATCATGATCATGCATTAATTTGTTCACTGACTTTACGTACATTTTGTTTATGTTGTTCGATGTTAATCATTTGCTTTCACTTTGTTCACTTTTGTTTTGTTCAATTTTGTTAATTTGGCTCACTTTTGACAAAATTTATTAATTACGACCTCTCCAGTCCATTTCATTCACTTTGTTAACATTCAACACTTTTTTTATTAATGTTAATCTTGTACGGTTCTGTTCGTTTGTTCAAAGTCATCCATTTCATACTGAGATTTTCACTTTTGTTAATTTTATGTAAATTTGTTCTGGCTTCATTTCCCTGAAGTCCATAATGTTTCATTTTAGTTTGTTTTGTTCAATTTTGTTAACTTGGTTCACTTTTGACAAAATTTGTTTTTCATTCACTTTGTTAACATACAACACTTCTTTTATTAATGTTAACCTTGTACGGTTCTGTTCATTTGTTCAACGTCATCCATTTCATACTGAGATTTTCACTTTTGTTAATTTTATGTAAATTTGTTCTGGCTTCATTTCCCTGAAGTCCAAAATGTTTTTTTGTCTCATTTTTGTTCATCTTTTTCTCTAGTAAAACTTGTTGCCATTTTGTTCACTGACTTCAGTATTACTGATTTATGTTTATGCCGTTCAATGTTACGAATTTTATTTCATTTTGTTCACTTTTATTGACTTTCGTATTTACTTTTGTACTTGCGTTCAAATCTTTCCTTTTGTTCACTTTCGTTTATTTGGTTCAATTTTGTTAATTTGCTTCACTTTCGTAAAATTTCTTAATTGTGGTCTAGTCTGTGTAAAATTTGTTAACTGACTTTTATTTCATTCTTTTCTGATTATGTTGTTCAGTGTTACTGATATTCTTTCTTTTTGTTCACTTTCGTTAACTTTGTCGAATTCGGTTCATTATTTGTTTACTTCCGCCAACTCTTAGTTTTGTTCATATTCCTCCGTTGCAGTTATTTCTTGAACTTCGATCGATCTCATTCAGTCAACCGTGGTGACTTATTTGCGCTGAACAACTATAATCTCTTCGCTTGATCTTGTTAATTTATTTTTACTTGAGTCAAATACTTTCTTCGTGATTTTAAATCTAATTCATAATCAATAAAAAATTTTCTTGAATATTTTGCCATTTCAAATAGTAATTTTGGGACAGACTTGCAGAATGAGATAAATTACCATTTTTTGTAAAATTAATATATAGTTTTTGGAAGTTGTACTATTCAGATAGTAAAAATTATAATAACATCCAGTAATTTATACCAAAGAAAGCCATTTTCTCCATTTTGCAAGTCCACAAAGTATAATCACAAATATTTTATATTTTAATATAAAACTACTTCAAAATTGAGACAAATCTTGATTATCTAAAGAATATTTTAGAAAGCCATAAAGATTTAAAAGGAATCTCCAACGGAGAATAACGAAAGTAATGAAATATGTGTTTTCGCGTCGATCGTGGAATATTTTTATCACTGTTACCACCGTATTTCAATTATTCCAGCTTTGAAATCTGATATTTGTATGGGTTTTAACCTCACCACTGTATTGATGCAGAGGTACACGAAATGAATATTGAATGGGAAACGTGCGGCCAAGCTGTTTTCCATGCAATCTCAAAATTTCAGTAACAAGTGCAAGGTGGTACATTCCCTTTACTTTTTCGAAACCAACAAAAATGTCCTTTATATGTTTTCTTGTCTGTTCTATTCATTTCACTATTTATTTTATTTCTATAAATTTTGAAAACTGGATATGACTAAAAATCAACCTCACTAATTAATTAATTTCATACTGAAACAATTAAATGTCTTCTTTTATTCTTTTATTTGTCTTTATTTTCGATTGCTACGTTACTTATTTCTCTTCAATTTTAATTGTGTGATACTGCATCGTTCTTAATCGTTTTTAGAACTTTTTTATTAACACTGGATATAATATTGGAAAATTATAGATAAATATATAAAATACAAATAATAATATAAAGAAAAAGAAGTCTAAAAATGCACCCTTCAGAGTTAATTGTTATTTGGAACAAATTGTTACTGCTCGTTACTTAATAGAATGCATTAGTCGAGCTAAAGATTTAAAGATAGTATTAAGGACTTATCCTTCTAACAGTTCAGATTTCGTATTAAATAAAGGAAGAGAGAGAAGGCATCGTGCGAAAGTAACGTTATTACAGCAGTTGGCAAAATGTCGAATCTGATGCGTGTTGCGCAGTTTAGCGTATTATTTCTGGTACGAAATATGTGATTACGTAGACAGTAATGTTTAGACTAATTGTTAAGTCGAGTTTGTCCGACTCACCTTTTGTTGAATTCCTTTGGAAAAGTACAATTGAATTGCAGGTTGTGGAACTTTAAGATCTCGCTGTAGGTTAGTGAGTTAATCGGATTCTATTTATTTTATTCCAGAAAAATTCGTATCTGTAATACGAGTTCAAAGACTAATATAAATCATATCACAAAAATAAATTAGATTAGTTTTAAAAAAAAGTTATCAATTCCATAACTTAATAATAAAAGTATTCTTCGTTACAGAATTCATTTTTGGTATACTGAGAGCTCATCAGTAGTAAATGTTATTACTATTGTAATAAATGTTACTATTTTAGTACGAAAATGAAATATTCGTTCAAAAGTTCGAAAAATTCATATTACATTTTGAAAAGTTAGTATACTTGAAGCAGTAAAATTCATCAGTTACGTGAATAAAATTTTTCTCAGTTTTTGTTAATATTTTTGTATTATTTTATATCACTCTCAACCAGGAGTAGATTATTTACTCCAAAGGACTGGAAATATACTAATATAGATTAAAAAATGATTTCTTTTTATTGTAAAATGGTTCCGGGATCAACCGTTCGAATTTTACTCTTTTGGAATGAAATTTGACTCCAACAGTTGGTATGGAGCAAGGAGTCAAGTATGTAAAACCTCGCATAATCATTTATTAACAAATAAAAATAAAAAGATTTGTGATTACAACAGTCATGTTCACATATGCCACAAAAATGATATACTTTCTCGACTACCGAAGAAAGTGGCAAAAACTGTTAAGCACTAAAAATTGCACGACTATTACGCGTTTACCCACTCTTTCATATAAATTGTTAATAATTTATCGTAAGCGTACCGCGATGTCGAATCTCTTTAATAAACCTCGAGTGCGCTAATTTTTACGAAGCAAATTTTAATAGCCAGATAGAAATCAAAGGGTTGTAATTGCTACGATTACGAAACATAAAAGAAACGTTACTTGTAATTTACGAGCACTGCAATCGCTTCGTAATGGTCGTGTTACTTTAAACATTTCATTTTTTTTCAAACTTCACAGCACGACTTTGGCTTTTAATGCACTTCCCGCAGTTGTCGCTTTACTACTTTATTATTATCCTTTTATAACGCTGATTTAAGTAAACAACGAGTTTGACAAATCATTATTGGCTCTGTGCTTTTTATCCCAGGATAGTTTATTTTGATGCGAAACAATCGAAGCGTGATGCAATTACCTGCACTTTCACGTATTGGAGTGTGGGATGTTGAGCTGAAAATGTTTACCGGCATTTTTTTCCCAGCTGATGAGTCGTTTATACCAATTGTTTGTTTTTTTAGTAATTTTATTTTATTTTTGAAGATTTAGAATATTTCTTTTATTAATTATCTTAACATTAAAAACTCTGTTTACTAATAATCATTGCAGGTTAACAGTTTCCACTTTTTAGACTTTTAAGTGTATAAACTTACAATATTGAAGAGAAAAAAAAGAAAATAATTCTGTTTAAATTAAACTTTTTTGTGCGTCTGTCGACGATTATAAAAACTAGTAATCAAAAAACCGATTGACAAAAAACCGACTGTCAAAAATATTTTCTTAATAATTTTTCGAAAGAATCCTCAACGTCTTCTTCTATTTTTATAACATAATTTACGCAAACTTTACAAGCAAATAGTTGGTTTCAATGGCCATTCTAAACGTAAATACTCGGTGACACTCATATGCCTTCAAGTATTAAATTCAATCGGCAACCGTTACACCACACTAAAAGTTCCTCAAGTCACGGCGATGGTGGCGCCACCCGTTGCAACTTTGTAATTTTTTGCTCTAACCGTAATTCAAAATTTTTAAACAATCCATTCTTGTAATGAATCGCAAAACACGGAGTCATCTTGCAGCGTAGAACGTATCTCAGGTTTAAGTGTGTTCAGTAATCGCAAATTGGTGTCCAGGAAACAATAATAATTCAGCACCCTGAACATTGCTCTAACGAAGCCTTACCAACTAAAACCACATTAAGAATTGATTGCGGCCGTAGAATAGTTTGAAAAACTGCTCTATCGGGTTGATTTGAAACCCGGCGACTTGAAATTCCTGATTTGTTGTAATTTTGAAGTCGTTGGAAAATATGACGTCACTAAAATTCCACTTACTTCGAATTTATCGAGAGCCATTAAAAGTTCACGACATTTTAAGGAATTTCAGGAAATCTCAAACACTGTAAGGAAATAGGTAAGCGCCATCGCAATTACCGGCAAAAGCCGGCGATCGCGATTAAAGCGGACGTCAAGTGTCCGATTCGCGGATATCGCGTGCGATTCACCGTGCCGGAGTCCACGAAAAAAAATATGCTAATTACAATTAAGCGCGCCGACGTTTCCAATTAGAAAAAGAGATGGCGCGGTAATCCAGCAAACACGATTACATACGGCGGGTTTCTTCTCGGTGGCGTTTTCTCCTCTCTATCGTGACGGCCCGTCCCGTACCCGTCCCTGACTAATCCCGTACGGATCCTCAAGAGCTTCTACTCTTGCATGATAATTAATTAGAAAGGCAGTCTACGTCCGCGTAATTCGGCGGGAATCCGTTTGATCAGCTGACCGCTCTTCCCGCAATTACCATTCGGCTCGATTTATTATTCGTTTCATCACGGACGTTTCGTGGCATCCCTTTTTCTATCGGGCAATCCCGATATTCGATCTGCAAAGTCGAGACCTTTGAACGCGGACTAAAAAAAGTTTACCTAGAATTACTTTTCACCAATATCCTCCGAAAGTTTCATTTTGTATTTTGGAAATACCTACAGACGTCATCACATCTCCGATAAACACTAGTTACGCGTCATACTATTATTTCATCCTATTATTGAATTCAAGCTAAATGTTTCTCTGAAAAATACCAGGATTATTTTTAATTTTGGAAAACACAATAAAAATAGTTTTGTTCGTTGTTACGAGACGAGTTTTCTATGGCATTGATAATATGACGTGTAAAATGATTTTCCATGTATGGTATTTTGAAATTTATCGTTTTCTGTTACTCAGAATACTTTTGTTGGAATTTTTTATATTTATGATAACATAGAAATATTTCGGAACATTTCTAAATAATTTCGTTTGATATATTTTTTATTTCTGTCCTTCAATATTCAGCTTAATTCTGTTACTCTGTTACATTACCGATTTCGTTTATCTCTCAAACACTCTGCACAAAATGCTATTTTGTTTCCTCAGAAGCAGGATTAACATGGATAGAAAATAGCACTTTCGCTCCCTAGGGAGAAAATTAAGTATATCTGGGAGCAAAATAGATTTCTTATACTTTGAGCGTAAAGTAATATGTTGCTCCTTATATCGCGGGAGCAAAATCGCGCACTTTCGAAGGAGAATATGTAACAAAGAAAAATATACTTTGCTCCTTAGTTGCATAATACAATATTCATTTTCAAACTTTTATTTATTTTACATAGTTTAATTGGTAGTTTTATTGACTTCCTTTCATTTCCCAACGGGCATGAAGAATCCAAATGTTTCTAAAACGTTTTTAGAATGTTCCAGAAACGTTCCTAAAACGTTATATGTCTGCAACTTTTACGGAACGTTTTATAAACGTTTCATCCATGTTGCAGACATATAACGTTTTAGGAACGTTTCTGGAACATTCTAAAAACGTTTTAGAAACATTTGGGTTCTTCGTGCCCGTTGGGTTTCTACACTTGTCACAATACCGTTATTTATGCTTTGTTTACCTTTATCCATTTTTTTGCTTTTATTCTTTAATTTTTGTGACATGTTCCTCCTTGCAATATTTCACGGTTGTCTATTATGTTTGTTTTAGCCACTTTTGTTTATTATGGTAAAGTTATTCACTTTTCTTCGTGACTTTCACCGCGCTATTCGTTGACAAATCTGTTTATGTATTCACCTTCAGCCATTTTTGATACTTATTATTTTATAATACTTTCTTTTATTGTGCGTATTTTTATTCTTTTCAGGCAATCCAGTTGGTTATGATTGTGCTCATTGTTCATATATTTTATTCCATTTAACGTGGTTTAGTTTGGTGATCAATTTTGGTCATCTTGCACTTCATTTCTATTTATTTTTCATTTCATTAATGTTTTTATTTTTAGTTTTATACGTTCATATTCGTTAATTTTTAATCACTTGATTAGTTCACCCTTTTTTTCACTTTTATTGCTTAATTTTGAACATTTCCAATCATTCTGATTATTTTGTAAAGAATAATTTGCCTTTTCTTCATTTTATTGTTAACATTTAATTTTTTCTGCCGCTTTTCTTCACTTTCGTTTTATTATTTTCAACATTGTTAATTGCAATTTTTTAAAATCTTAGAAAATCTTTTATTACTAATTCATATTATTCCCTTATTTATTCTTTTCAGTTTTTAAAGGTATTTGGTTAATTATTTATATATTGTGCTATTAACCTACAGAGGGCGTGGATAGATTGTTTATTTTTCTTCCTTCCTGTTTCTCGCAAGTAAAATGTAACCTCAGTGAAAGGCAGAAGACTGGTACACGTCGTTCTAGGTAACGGTAGGTGGAGGGGGTCGCCGATGACGAATGTGAACTTTCAAAATCAGAGTTCAGATTTTTAATCAGCGACTCCAAAAAAAAACGAGTACTCAGTTTCATTTCAGTCAAGTAACTTTTTTCATATTGGACAGTCACCTTCAGTTCTGCATTTTAAATTTTCAAAATCTGAGTTCAGATGCGTAATGAGAGGTCCAAAACCAAACCTTTATAGCCATTTTCACGAAATTTGGTTCGTCTAAAAAATGTGTCCAAACCGTAATTTGACATGGAAATAGCGATTCTTAACGACAGTGGACCATAAAATATCCTTTTCTAGGTGAAGGATGAGTCTAGGATTTGTTGAACTAGGTTTTTATACTAAAATAAGCAGCCTGTTACATGAATGGCCAGTTGGCCATACAGTTCATTTTAGTATTTTGAATCCTTTCTTTTCCCTTTCTTTCCTTGTCGTCAACTATATTGTTGGTTCTTTTGACGATGATACATCATGGGCTTTTTCTTTAGCATTTCATGTAAATAAAAAAGAGGCCGGTGTAATAAAAGAGTAAAATCTTACTCCTGAGGTGTAAAAAGTGACTCTTAAATTTCACCAGAGTATCTCAATTTTCACTCGCTAGCGAGTAAATTTTCCTCCAAAAAACTGTATTTCGTACATCCCATTTTCCTACATTTCATACAGAAACGTTGTCTAACTATCGACGAAACTTCCATATATTTTACGATCGTAGGAGAAATCTGCATTATAAAATGTTCCTTCTGGTTCACGGAGGCGATTAGGACTAGACAGGACGTAAAGCCTGGGCTTTCGAAATCGGAGAAAAGTGCATTTTGCCGACCGCGTCGCGACGCATTGCGACAATCAATTCCCAATCCCGGGTGTCGAGGTGTATTTCCGTTGAGTCTTCGTGTCGTTTCGTTTATTATCGCGGAACGCAACGAAGAATCCGGCGCTGTATAAAACAGGGCGCACTATTAAATCTAAGTGGCTTAAGGCCTTAAAGTCTGCTTCAGTCCAATAAAAAGGGATGAAGTTACGTCGCCCGCGGCTAACTTCGGAGCTAGCAGCGCGCGATTTTATCGGACTTTCCGCGGGGGAAAATCGTCCGGGGTGAGGCCGACGGAAAAGAGATTTCTCTTTATGTTTTTCCTTCTCGTTTTTTTAATTCGACTCGTCCATCGGTATACGAAAACCTATTCGACCTCCCGTCAGGGATAAACATTCTTCTAGGTACGAGCATTAAATCTCCACTGCTCGGTTTTTAACGATAAGAGCCACGAAAGACGTCAATGGGTCCGATAGCGGAAGTGCTACGTCATGCGCTGGTTTATGGCTGCACTCGAACATTATTTCAAATCGGGACGTTGGACGCTGAGAATTTGGCACCGTTCGAGAGCCAAGCTTATGATCGATTCTGTTACGATGACCATTTTTCAAAAATTTCGAAAGAATCTGGGTAATTTTCAATGTTTATCTCATTTAAACTTTAAAACTCAAAAGTTAAAAAAAGACTTTCAACTCCAGGTAGTAAGAGTCGGTAAACGTCTTCAATGTTTATCGGCAAGAAGAAAAGAAATTTCAAAACTCTAATTTGAAATTCCTAATCAGCGATTCCAATATTTCATCTCTAGGCACAACTTCCGTTTTATTATATTCTGCCGGTAGCACGTCTTTATTTCACGAGAAAATATCACGGACATTTGATCACACGTCAAATTGCCACAATGATAAAATATCATAGATTTAAAAATGTCCCTGTGTAGCCATATTCAATTATGCATTATTACGAGTCAGCGGAATTCCGAATTTTGATCTAGAATCATACTCGTGACAAAAGTCAGGGTCAAATCGACTGGCAGAAAAACGGAGAAGCCAAAAAGGAGAAGCCATAACGGAGGGGCCAAAACGGAGAAGCCAAAACGGAGAGGCCAAAACGGCGGCAATTAAAGACAAACATAAATTTCCGTGTGTAGTTAACCTATAGTTAACACGAAAATTGATCACACCACAAAATACCACATGGACAAATAACCATAATCAAAAATATCACTGCGACAAAAAACCAGCCCATTAAAAAATTGAACACTACATACGGAAATTTATGTCTGTTTTTAATTGCCGCCGTTTTGGCGCCAGGACGTTTTGGCCCCTCCGTTTTGGCTTCTCCGTTTTGGCCCCTCCGTTTTGGCTTCTCCGTTTTGGCTTCTCCGTTTTGCTGCCAGTCTATTTGACCCTGACTTTTGTCGTGTGAGTAGTTGTCAGGTGAAATAAAGATTTGGAGCCATTCTGCCATTTATGTTATTCTATTATTTTGGACACTTTTTATCAAAACACTAACATTACGTATTCGATTGTGAAAAAACGTATTTGGAACCATATTGAATTTACGTATTTATTCGTGTTATTTTGACCTTCTTCTAAAAGACATTCGAAATATCTGTTGTTTGTTCACATTCCACCATAACATCAATTCTTATAAAGATATTACCGGAATGATTAAGTAGCGTCCAGTTACGTAACTACCGGCAATGTTCGCACGGAAAATTTACGGGCAGAATAAATTATAAATTACACCGTTGTAATGCTGCACAATTACGCACCCCCGGTGTAAATCGTGGAGAATCCGTTCATTTCGAAATGGAGGATCGGCAAGTTTTATTTTATCGCGTTCAATTATCGCCGGTAAACAATCGAGTAGTAAAACGACAAAGAACAAAATAACAACATCGTAGCCGAATAAGCTTCCTACATTGTATCAAACTCGCCGTAAAAGCGCTTTACGACCTTTTGTACCGACCGATTCTAGATCATCGAAGTCGATTTAACGATCAAGACGTCACTCGGCTCCGTTTTTCTTTCTCGATCATGGATCTCTCGCACGCCGCCTCCGATTTTTTCGCGAGTCATTCATCCAAGTGCGACATAAATGCGCGACAGCGAAAATCGCAACGCTGCTGCTCGTCGAGCATTGTCTCGAAACCGCAAAACGGAAATCTGCGTTTACGATCCTTTTCAATTAAACGTTCAATTAAGCGAACCACGGCGCGTTAAGTGATAACAAATTGATAACGGTGCGAAAACGCACGGATGGCTACGCGATCTCGTGATAAATTCGCGAGTGATGAATGGCGATCTAACGCGATCGATTTTCCCGGGCGTATATGGGCTTTCGGTCCTTTTTACGAAGATTAATTATTACCATGTTGAAAACGATTAATTTAAATTTTACGCCTGCTGACTTTTAAAAAATGCAAGTGTTGCGAGTGTCGTTTCCGAAGCAACCGATTTTTTGTTCTTATCGAAATCTGGCATGTGGAATAAGAATAGTACGTGTGGGATATGTTTTCTAGAGATTTTTAAATTATTGTATTATACCTGCGGTTGGAAATGATATTTAAATAAATGATCGATTAAAAATTAATTAAAAACAAAAACAAAAATCTCACAGAGTTTGGAGAGTTTGTTCAAAATTAAGCCGCCGGTTCGTGACGTTCTATTTGGCTGATAAAATATCAATTTCACAGTGTCACATGATAGTATTTACTATTCCACTTCTTTGGCATCGGTTCACTAATTGCAAGAGAAATGAGAGTAAGTAATACTCTCTCATATCGGAACTACACCGTCAGTATCATCAGCATGAATGTTGGATATCGGTAATTAGATCCAGTAGTGTCCCATTTATTACCAATAACACGTTAATGCACGTTGCTAGCATATCCTCCTATGTTTTTAAAAGCATTCAGTCGATTCAGTAATAGCGTTTCTGATCGATACTTTGCATTAGGATTCCTCCGTGGGTTATGGCCTCTAAGCTTTGAAAAATGTTCACAGATTCCATTAAACTCAGTTTTTCCAAACTAAAAGTGGCGAATCCCTTCAGCATTAATTAATAATTCCTTGATCAATATGACATTCAGACTCCAGTTTAGTAATGAGATCTGCTACATTTTGTTATGATTGAAATGTTAGGTACGGTCAGGTTTTATATGTATGAAATATAGTATTATTCTAAATTATATTTTTTGTTTATGTTTGGATTATGTTATTCAGGAACAATATTGCGCTATAATATTTTACCCTACAACTATGGAAATAAGTTCCAATAATAAGGCATGAAATATTTTCTTTTCAAGCATGCACAATTTCGCCCAGCAGAACAGTTTTTTTAACTCGGTTAATTGTGATGGGTTCATGACTATCAAATTTACCCCTAGATGCAAATTATTGAGTCAACCAGCCATTAATTTAACATCACAAGTCTAAAGTATACGTTCGGAGGATATTATCCCGCAATCGGCGCATTCGATCATTTCCACCCCTAGCGGCCGTCCGGAAAATCTCACCTCTGCTATTCTTTCCTAAAAAAAAAGAGACTGCCTAAATAGTTGGATTAATTAGGCAAGCGGCCTTTGAGCTCGATTTTCCGGGGGAATTTGGTGGCCCGCGTACGCGAACGCGTCCATAATTTATAAAAGCTCGACCTGTAACGCACCCGCAGCGAAATCCAATAACCGAACGCTTTGGGCCTTGCCGAGGCGCTCGATGACCCTTCTGCCTATTATTTCGCTTATGCAAATGTGCCCGCCGACACGCGGGTGCGACTATTTAGGAAATCCACCGTCGAGGGTGAATAACGCGTTAACGAGACCGACGGGTTCGCTCTCCTGGACGCACGAGGAGGGACTCGTGCTCTCGATATATCCCGATTCGGTTCGGGGCTATTGTCCGAAACCGCTTCCTGTGAAATTGGACGCTGGAAGAAGATATTTTGACTTTGGTCCGATTCAAACGCGATATTTCGACGGCATTTGCACTTTCCAGTACGAGCTATTACGGTCATTTATTATTTTAATAGGTTTGATGCGAAAGCCACTAGTCCATCCGCGGTACTCTAGATAGATTGGCGGAAATATCATAATTTCGGAAATGGAATTTATTTTATCTACAAGTAGATTTGTTTTTCTTTCATTTTTCTCGATGATCGTTTACTCCACCTCTCCTCTCTCTCTCTCCCTCCCTCCTCTCTTTCTATAATTTATTTGCAATGAAATTTCACTGTGTGAACAGTGAAGATCCATTTTTCAAAACAGAACCTCAATTTTAACTTCCAAGAGACTCCTCTTGAAAGAGTGAAATACATTATTAAAGGTGTGGGCATTTTATCTTTGAGGAATGAAAATTGATAACCGGTTATGAAATAACTAATTTTCACTTTTAGTGAATGTAGTGATGCATTAAAGGAGTGATGGAAATCCTTTACTTCATACAAGTATAGTTATTTTTAATTATTAAATAGTGGATTTTCTTTTAAGAGTAAAAAGTGAGGTACTCTATGTTTCTCATTCATTTTTCACGATGGTCGTTTACCCCCCCCCCTCTCTCTTTCCCTGCCTCCCTCTCTCACACACACGTTTTAGGAATGAGAATTCGCTCTGTGAAAAGTGAAAATCCAATATTAAATGAGCAAATATCCATTTTTTCAAAATAGAACCTCAATTTTAATCTTTTATGAGTGACTCTCTCGGAAGAATGAAATTTGAGTTACTCTCATGTATGAAATAATTTTCACTTTTATTTTTCTCTTTCATTTTTCACGATGGTCATGTACCCCCTCACACTCTCTCTCTCTCTCTCTCTCTCTCTCTCTCTCTCTCTCTCTCTCCTTTTCTAATTTTTCAGTATAAGAATTCACTCATTGAAGAGTGACTTCTCTTAAAACAGTGACCTTTGAGATACTCTCATGTAAGAAATAATTTTCACTTCTAACGAGTGAACATTTTCTCTCGAAATTTCAGTGTTAAGGAATGTGATCCTACATTAAAGAAGTGATGGAAATCCATTCTTCGATAAGATTGGCTGGATTTTTTAATCATTGAAGAACGTATTTTTTTTTGAACAGTGAAAATTGAGCTACTCTCGTGAAATTATTAATTTTTACTTTTAACAATAAATTCTTATGACAAAAGAATGGACATTTTCTCGATTATATTTTACACTCACAATAAATAAAATATATAATAAATTAATAAATACAACACTTAACAAACAAAACGAAACATTTATCGACGTCCACGCCTGTGGTAGTTTAAACTAGTGCATTATGTATTAAGAGGTAAATTTCTGAAAAATTCCCTCGTTTCGCTAAAGTGACAAACGAACGACCAACTGGAAAAAATAAAAAATGTCCAGCATACATAATATATACTATTATAATATAACAGGCGCGTCTTGTTCCTTGCGCATTCCAGAATAAAAATATCAAATTTCGCGCATAAATACTTTAGTAACGTAAATTATCGCGTTCTACGAAATAAAAACTGTTAAAAGGCGAGCAGAATAGTTCAGGTGAACTTTTACAAATTTGACTCTTTAATAATTCCACACCCTTCGCAAAGGCAGAATAACGAAAAACGTTTTATAAACTCTATTCTTGAGTTTTATCAAGACTTTTATCTCGTTCTTCTTTCGTACCTTCTCCATTTTTCATTTTTCCCGATACTTCCGCTACTTTTCCTTATTTTGTTATTTTACACGTACACCAACACGACTCGCAACTTTTTGCCGCTTTTGTTTCGTGCGGCTCCAACTTCTCACTTTGTACGTCTGTAACCAGTAACTTCTCAAAGCTTTCATCTTTTGCCTTTCAACATAAATTTTCGAATGACTTATAAAACATTTGTTTTTAATTTAAGATATGCCGTAAGTTCTTCAATTTTTCTGTAATATCTTGTTCATCGCGGGAAGCAATCGAGAGGTGGGGCGCGTGTCGCAATCATTTCAGAGATTTTAGAGTATCAAATAACGACACAGGAAGGAATGTCCAACCTTAATGTTGGCTGATAGGAAACTTGGATTGGGTGGGGGTGTTTAAACAGGAGCTCGGAAATGCGAGAATCCCCGAGTTTCCCTTTCGCGAGACTCTCTCAAAGGCTTAACAGCGTATATAAACCAGCGAAATAATTGCGAGGACCCTTCGTAAATTCAATTTAGTTTAACGTCAAGGACTTATTGTGCTTTCCCATCAAATACTTGTTATGCTATTCCAGTCGTGAAATGACCACTCCCGCGACCGGACAATATTCTAATTTTATTCCTTGATGCTTTTGTTACGGCAATTCGCCGAATTGCGTCACGTACATAATGGCCACATGACTTGTTTCCAGTTGAAAGTAACAATTCAAAGTCGTCAAGTAAAACTGTATGTCATTTCCAAGAGAGGAATCGGCATCTCGATTATGTTTAATGATATTTTGACACTTGTCCTGTACAAAATTATTTATTTATACTCTAGAAAAAGAACCTATATGTCGTGTAGTGTCTCTGGACCGTCGAACCAAGTAACTTTAAGACTTCTATAAAATAACAAATAGCAGCTGAGGTTATGTACGAAAATCCTACACAGTGAACATCCCTGTTTCATCAACAACAAAAATGCGCTGTTGCAACACTGAACAAAGGAAATTATTTCGATGCTACGTTGCCAAGTCGTCTTATATCCCATTAACTCCCATTTGTTGACGGTAAGTGGTCACCATTCGAAAGCTACGCAACTGTATCATCTTGGAAAAATGAATTTGATTTTGAACACAAGTGGTCGAATGAACACGAAAAAGGTTACAAATTTATAGGCAAACATATTGTTTATCCTATGAATTGCCTATAAACGAATTCGTGAATGTCATTCTGAAAAATTTATATTTAAATTTGTTTTTCAAATTCGTGATGGTAAAGGGAATTTTGTGCGAATTCAGTTGAAAGGAAAAATTCCCTCCTGAAGTGCGTCGGCGGTCGACCTCAGCGCGCGCGGCCGAGTGGTCAGCCGACTACCGGGTAATTTTGCGTACGGGACTGGCGAGCCGAAAAAAAATCCTTTTCCCGCGACCTGTGGCTGACCTTTCCTCAAGCAGATGTTTCAAGCTGCTTCGAGAACCAATGGACTTGCTTGGGTGCTACGTATGTATATGGTGGTGCAGGGGGGGGGGGGGATGTGCGCGATTGCGAAGGCTCCGTTGTGCACGTATATATTACCCAGCACCATTCGCCTACGCTCGGCAACACGAGATGCATAATGTCATTCGCAAGTGGACGAAACAATGATTTTTGAAAATAAAAAGTATATCTTATTCGGATGTAAAACCAGTAGTATGTGCAATAATATGGTTTGGTAATTTTTTCCAAAATAAAAATAAACCCAAGGAAATTCCCGAAAGAAAAAGGCCCCTGGATTAAGCGTAATGTTAGGGAAGGGACGTCTATTTGTAGAGATTTTTCTAGTTCATTTAGAAATTTTGTAACATGGAAAGTGTAAACAATACTTTTTAAAACTGTTCAAGTGGTACTCGTTACTTGCAATATCCCATAATGTGTGATAATATCGAATTAAATACATTGCCATTACATAATCGACACAGTTTACAAGACTACAATAAAAGCCATTACCGGGAAACAAATTGTGCGATTAGTAGTGAATTAACACAAACGAAAAATCAGAATGTCATCGACGTATTTAAAACGCGCTAATAAACCTTAGTAGGTAAACGGCCAACACAGTGCGAAAATTGTAATACGATGTTCACTTAGAAATAGGTCGATTAGTTTCGCGGAAATTTTGTCCAACAAAATGCCAATTTATTCTATTAGAATCGTTTAAATTTCGCACAAATCCAGATAACGCTTTACAATTCGATCGACATTTAACTGAATTAAACGGTATTTAGTTGCGTGTAATTGCCTTTTATTCTGGGAAATTGTTTAATTTGTAGTCCGTGTATTCAGTATGTATACAAGATATATATTTATTGAGTTGTATCACCTTTCGAGCCGAAACATGCATCTGTCGAGCATATATCCCGTCCGTACAAAGCGAGTTGTAGGCGGAAAAAGACTGCACGAATCTTGTACGTTTACGTAAGAAAGAGTTCACGAGTGGGTTTCGATGTGGGAATAGTTCAGCACCAATTGAATTTCTTCAAGTGTTTCTGTTTATCAGGAATAACGACCAAGAGAAATATAAATGTTTCTTAGATTCGATCTTCTATGTCGCTGACATTCTTCCAGTATTCGTCCCCTTCCTGAAGTCTCAGATATAAATATACATTTTAAATTTATTTTACATTTTTCAAAATTACTTTGTTTTTGGCGAACCTCATCAAAAAAGCGTGTTGCAAAACTATATAGTCTACTGATATCGATCAGACATATATTTGTTCCGAAATTAACTGAAATCAACGTCAAAGCGTAGCATCGCTTTGGTAGCGACAACAAGGCGTTCCGATTGCACATCGAATTCACAAGTACCGCCCAAAAGAGATTAGGGGGACACGAGTGTCTCTAAAAAAGAAATGAACAACCCTATTTTAATTTCGTAACGAAGACACGTGACTTCCATAATTCCTTTAAAAACGAAGGGAGAACAGTAATTCGAAGGATATGAGAAATTTATTTAGAAACAGACGTATGCTTTAAAATACTTGGAGCTCATCAAACAGTCCGTAATAAAACGTTTAGTACTCTTGCTCGAATCTAGTTTCAACATGCGAAGACCATAAACAATTATTGTTGCACGCGTAGATGAATCGAAGCAGAAAATGCTCGTTTCCACTGGTTAATTGCCCCCGCGTGCTTCGGCGATATCAAATAGTACCATTTGCATAAATCAATTATAATTCGCGAAGACTTTCAGCAGTGTTTGACTGACATTCTATGCATCAATTACTCCAAACTGGATGTTTTGAAATGAGCGACTAAAATCGTAAACCTTTAATTATTTTACAGCCACCGTAGTTTACTTTCAATAAGCCTAAGACGACTTACCGATGAAAAGAAAAATATTTTCGAGAAAAATACCGGCGTAAATGAATGCGATATTTACGTTCAATTTGCGCTGTGTATGGGGAATAAAATAAAAATTAAACACAATAATCCTGGAATCTGGTATATCGGTAGGAACATTTAAACCACAATTCGACGATATCTTCCCTCCGTGCGCGTAGGCAGCCAGGTGCACGTGAACTCTTCGCCGCGAATCCCGACGCATATACAAAATGCGTTTTGAATAAACCGCAATATTTACATTCCATCGATTTCCTTCGCAAAAGTCGCGAGTGATTGACAGTTTGTTTTGTATGCGACGCATTCGTTTTTCTATTTGAGAGCACAATTGTGGGACTCGCGATTTTTTGACGACGGCACAAAAGCGCCATGCAGTCCGTACGCGGCAGAGGGCGTTTTTCCTGACGGGTCGCAAATAATTCGTACATTGTTGTTACGCGACAACGGCGCAACGCGGATTATCCGGAGAGGGAATAAAATGGGCATTAGCAGGGAAATACTGCAGCTTGCCGGGCGCTGCAGCGTGAAGGTTTAAGTGCCAGAGACGTAGCGTAATCGTCGGCGTAAATAGTCCTTTCGTAACCGAACCGTCACGATTCGAGAATCGATATTACGCCGTCGATATGAATTTTCAACTTATATAATGCTAGCGGATTTTTATTGGCGATAAAAGTGTAACGAGATGTTGATTTGTGCGACCGACAAATTCGTCGAATAACACTTCGTGGAATAACACTTCGACGGAGTAATAATGCATTGGTCAACTCATTTCGCCTGGTAGCAATTCAACCAATACACTTTGTGGTAGTTTTGTGCAATGATCCATGAATGCAATTGTGGATAGGATAACATCTGTGGGGGAGGGAGGAGGGCGTTGTCCCTTTTATTCCAGTCATGTTTCCCCCTAAATAAGAATTGGCCATTGGTGTAGATACCCCGGAGATGCCTAGAATCGCTGGCTGAAGTAAAAGGGAGACCAGTAATTTTGTTAATACGAAGAGGCTTAAATCAAATAATAAAAACACAAAGTCGTCACATTTGGTAATGTTTCCTTTCAAAAGTGCTCCTCCAAAATAAGACTAAAATTACTTCATGCGGGAGTATTGTGTCTGGTTTGGACACAGTACTTTTGTGATAACGATCTCTTATCCAATGTTTGTCGATGAATTGAAAACGCAAGAAGAATTTGAAGGGAAGCGATATTATTCCATGCATTACTCGGATCACCATTCATTCAAAAATATTATTTCCTACGTACACCACTAAATATTTTGAGTGCGCTAATTAAGGATCTTTTATGACAGGGAATATATGCTCGTCCGAGTGTAGGTACTCGTGTAATCCGCGGTCTGAAACCCTATCCGACAACTGGAACGCATAAATCGTCGGGAGTGCGCAAAAGGACTGGGATAGAAAACCAGAATTCTCTCTCTCTTTCATTCGGTGCTTATGCGTCCGAACAAGCACGCCGAGCAAACGTCGATGGAGTTTTCATGCAAACCCTTAATGCGGCGTATGAGAGGCACAAAAAACGTTTTCGCTCATTGCTCCGTACCTGCCAAACGGGAAATCGTGGTCGTCCCTTTCAACCCGAGGACCACGTGCGCAACACGCACCCAAAACCCCCAAGGGATCTCTCTCGGTCTTCGTCGCACCCAAAAACGGGGTCGTCTGCCGAGAGGATCAGGACCACAGATATATGCGAACGTGTATTCCCCGGCTTAGGATGTATATTAAGGCGGTGTACGAAACGATGGGGTGGGACGACGCGAACGAGCGATGGAGGCGGTAGACAGGAGACCATGCAAGGGCGACGAAGGCGAAGGCCCCGCACTGGGATTTATAGAGCGATTGGGGTCCATCGAAATCGTAGGGATGAAACGCCTGCTGTCAAAATAATATTTCGGCTCGGATGCAACACGAACGCGAGCACGGGCTCTTATCTTCAAAGGGAGCTGAGCATCGCCGCGAAACGTCACGGGAGTGTTCTTATTGGCTTGGGCGTTTTTCAAATGGGGTCCTTCCAGATTTTTTCTTTGTGTTGAGAGTGAGAATTGATGACGTTTGATTATCATCGGATGGGCGTTTCAGCTTCGTTTTTAAGAATTATTTAGATTGGATTTGATTTGAGTTAAATTCGTAGTTTTATTACTGATTCTCTGAACTGATAACAGATAATAGAACGAGAAATATTCGTTTGCCGAATGCATTAAGATTTATTATGGGTCTTATTTTATATTGGTATTTGGATATATTTGCATCGATATTACAAAAATGTCAAGTTCAATTTTAATTAAACATGTAACTGGACGTTCAATGACATTGGATTACTTTTACCTTGATATATTGTATTTAGTTGGTTCATTCGTAATATATAATTCATGAAACTGATTTTTTATTCAATCTTACTCCTCTGATGGTTATTTAATTGTTGCGTGTTGCCAAAAATTCATTAACGTAATTTGTAACCCTCGAAAATGACTTGGGGTGTAAGTTGAGGAGCTCCTCACTTTGAGTTTATGCAATTTATTTGCACTAAAATTTCATTCTTGCATGGTTTTTTGACAAATTATTTTAAATTAACTTTATTTTGGCGTCTAACTATTGCTTATTAATTATTAATGAAATTCATATTTATTCAGATACATAGAAAATTACTTAATGATATGAATATATGATATTGACGGTATAATGTCTCTTTGTAGTTAATAACTAAATGCCTTTGGTACGTTAACTTTCACAAATACATGAAAGAAGTAAGATGTATTAAATGGGTACAAAATTTTCCGGAGAGAGATTTTTATAATTGCACAGTTTACATCGAGCGCAGCTGAAACTCAACACGTATGAACCCCTGGGTACAAAAATGATCCGTTCAGGAAATAATCTCGCTTAACGCAAAGATAACACCATAAATAGCTCGTTGCTTTACGTGTAAATCGACAGATAAAAAATCCTGTCTGCTAGTAAGCGGATTAAATTAGAAACAAGTGGATTAAATTTGACTCAACCTGATTGCACTTTGCCATCAACAGAGAGAAATCCTCAAGCAACCATCTCCGACGGATCACGCTTCGGGATCAATAACCTCGAAATACCCATTACGAGTACGGATTTAGGCGCTCATGATTCTCCTCTCGAACAATGCGAACATCGCTCGAGAGACATAATACGGGGAGAGAGACGTCGCTAATAATTCTAATGACGGGCTTTATTGTCAGGTACGGAGGAAGGAGGTGGGGGAGGGACAAAACGCGAATCACGTGTCGTGATACGTCGACAACGAAGACGCTGCAGCCTTGTCGGATGGGATCGTATCCCAATGGCGTTTATGTAAGATAGGTATGGGCTGGTCGAGGTACGGTAACCTAATATAATGTCCATAAGCGAAAGTATGCGAGAGCCGATGCGAAATACAATGAAGCAATGTGAATGGAACGAAGGGAAAATCTTATTAGTTCCCTTTCCCTCACCCCACGAAGGTTGCCCCACCTATTAACTGTTGCGTCATCTTTTATTCTCCAGTTATTTTACTAAACCGTCGGGAATGAAAGATGTAATGGAGCCGGGATACGTCGCGTTTGTTTTCTCGATCGACGGTATTACGGGAATCATTTGTAATTCCCTTTTGATAGCCTCAGCTTCTAACTGGGTCGTTATTGAGTAATTTCGTGAGCTGGTTATGCACGTAGCACAATGTCGACAAATTGTGATACACGAGCAGGTATGCATGGTAATGTCGTTGTGGAATTTTTCATTCAACCTTTCCGATCGCCCTTTAATTGTTAGCTTTGTTCCATATCTTTCCTCCCTACGCTATGCTCAGATTAGTCAGTAAAAATAAATGTTCACTTAGTTGGATAAAATTTATTAATTTAATTATGGAATAGTAAATTAACTTCACCTAATTATTCTAGTGCAGCCTAAGTTGAGTATTACCGTTATTTCTAGAAATTAACATTAAAAGATTTTCAAAATTCAACGAATTCTTTTCATTATTCAATATCTATGTAGAGGAACACAACTCACAAGTCCGAAAATGTGGCTAGTCCCTGGAGAAATTTCGAAAGACATTTAATAAATTCACACATTCTTTATACCTTCCACTCCACCATAGCTTTATGACCGGATAAAAAGTGTCTTGTATACGTGTCTTGCCTTTATCAGTTGCAATATCAACAGCGAATACTACAGGCCGCTAGAGTTATGAAATATCGCGCGATGAATTAAACCGAGTTAAGGCCAAAGGTATAAAAAGAATCATTGAACTATAAATTGAGTAAACGTAATTGCAAAGATAATGAGTGCAATAATCGTTTGAGATAAAAATTAGCAACGAATTGAAACGTGAGAACAATTAATTGTCGTGTCGGTAAGAGACTAATTTATTACGAGGCAAGTGACTCGCTCTCGATGCAGTGTCATTGTTACATTTAAATTTCGCAATAAATCTAAGGTTTTACAGTCCTAGCGATAGTGGAAGCTTTGATTAACTTTAGAATAATTTGTGTCAAAATTGGATCACAAAAGTACAAGAAAAATCGATTTTTTACAATTACGTTTTCAAATGTGTTAAAATTCTTTAAATTAATCGAGGAAAATTTCTTGGAATTTATCAGAAACGAATTCGCAATAATAATTGTACTCCATGCATTTCAGGAACTGTTTTTCCTTCAAGGAAGATTTTCTATGAATTCCATGAAATACTTCATAAACTGGCAGTGTTACGGCGGAACAAAGGATCAACCGCATAATATTAATATTCCGGTACACGGCGTTTCAATCCTCGGCTTTAGTTTTTTATTTGCCAAAGTTTTGTGCTTTATGATAAAAAGTTATCTGTTTAACCGGCTATAAATTGTTGTTAATTGAAGTCGCAGCATTGCGCGGGAAGATAAGGAAGATTAAAAGTTCGCAACTTGTTTCGCGGATGCGAAGGAGCGAAAGTAATAAATTTGAGAAAGTATTCCCGACCTCAAGATTTATAATGTCATGAGGGAAATTTCGAAGAAACCTTCCCCACAATTTCAAATTGACGATATCCTCGCCTTCATCCGTGGCTCACGTTTCCCATGCACAATTCCTTTCGTCCCGAGCAGTTTCCCGACGATAGGGTGCCGATATGGGCCACAGGAGAAAGGGGGAATAGTGGGAATAGCGTGGGAGGACTAGTGGGGGGCCTTTATTTATTTTAATCTCCCGAAAGTCTCAGGAGCGCCGCCGGAGGGACAAAGTTCTTCCGGGCTAATTGGTTCGGAATTATTCACGTGCACGCTGCAAAGCGAGCGCGTGTCCTTGGCGAGTTAAGGTCAATGAAAGCGAAGAATCCGAGTAAAGGGTTTAAACGAATTCTGTATTAGGCGGCTGATAGACTTGTCAGTATCACGTATATCATTTGCATATCGTAATCGAATAAGTCATTGTAAACAATGGATAAGGTGGGGATGTGTCAAATACATTCCCTAGTTCCCTGCTCGAAGTTAGGGGACAATAAATTGTTGTCAATTAATTGTTATTCCACAAATCAATTTTGTCCCCGTTTCTCGAAAACGATTCTCGTAGTTCATTATTTATGCGACCATTGTTCCACTCGATTATGATCCACGCATGAATGTCATTGCTCAGGAAATTTTCAATACGTGCATTCTATCGTTCCAAGATATTTAAAGAATATTATCACTAGAATATGTTTACAGTTATTGAGAACAATTCTACGAAGCTCTTTTGGACATTCCAAGAAACAATTTCAGATTACTTCCAACCATTTTCAGAGAGAACGCCCCAATAAAATTTATTTCCCCGATTAACAAATAGCACTGAACGATTCCAAGAATCGTTTGCAATGATTTTTCGAAATAACTATTAGTTGAATTACACTTACTCAGAATGTATTTTTCGCAGAATTTCCCATCGACAGCGGTTAATAATGTTATTTAACCATTATTCCAAGCGACGCGTTGCACGTTTTAACCCTCATAATCTACTTTAAACGAAAAATTAAATACTTACGGTCGTTCATAAAATTGTTTATATCGCAAAGGAACAATAATAGCTACGCAATTTCGAAAATAACATCTGGAAGGCTCTTGCTCGCTAGTGATATTTATAAACCTCAAATAAGTACGAAATTAAATGATAATAGGGTAATTACATTTTCTCCGCGAATACGTGACGTATTGCTGTAGAACGTGTAAGTGCATCTCACGGTTCGAACAGGTCGCGATTGCGGTTTGGAAATGAGAGAGTACCATTAAAAGTATGGGACATGGACAGGAGAGAAAATAGTGAGAAATCTGTAGTAAGATTAACAAAAAAAAGAGTGGGAAGGGGGAGAAGAATGGAATTAATAGAATAAAGAAGGGATAGACAGAATTGACTGAGATTCAGGGGAGGGGGTGGCAAAGAGCGAGAGAGAGAGGGGGAGAGAATGGGTCTGGAAGAAGAGACCGAGTGCTTCGTGCGAGACCGAAAAAAAGAGGTTTAGAGGCGGTAATGGGGTCTCAGGGCCCGACGACGTAACAGTCTCGACAAGAGGCCGAAGTCCCACGGACCCCGCGAGTATCCTATTCGTCTCTGTCATGAGTAAATGGCCGCGACCTGCTCGTCTGCGAAGCTAGAGCCATTTTCTCGTCGTGACGATCAGTCTCTCTCTCACTCACTCACACATGCAATCTCACATTATCTGTCTGTGCGTCTTTCTCTTTGTCTGTCCATGTCTTTCTTTCATTTCTACATTTTGTTTCGCCCTATCTCCCATACCTCTCTCGCGTTTTGTCTTTCGCGAAAGCATGACGAGAGCAACCGAGCATCAACGAGAATTAAAGCGCATATACGTGTGCCGACGTTTTAACCATGCGTTCATTTCAAACGCGCTAAATTCGTCTACGGATTTTTAAAATTATAATGCTACGGTTTTCGGAGTCTTCTTGCTGATATTTAAGCATTTTCTACCACTGTCTAATTTGAAGGGATGTTCAACAATTTTTGGTAAGTCGGATGGAAATTCCACAAAAAATGACTGTGACTCAAATCTGCTTACGATTTTTGGACGGCTGTGACATAAATTTTCAATTATCTGATGTTACAAAAATGTCTATCAAGTTTCCTGCAATGGTCCATAATCTTCAATCCGGTCGTTTTGTCGGTAAAATATATTGTAGGGATTTGTTTGAAAACGAATTCGTTGAATTTATCGGGAACAGAACCGCCGAATTTTTCGGGAACGAGTTCGTCGAATTCTTCGAGGAATAATTCATAGAACTTGTATAGAAACGTTATTGTTGTGCAATTCAGCGAATTTATCGTAAACAAATTCTGGGGATTTCGACGAACCCCTAAGACGTTGAGTATTATTTCTTGGAAATTGCCGAATATAAATACCTTACCTTTACCCAAAATTCTACGAATTAACTCAATAATTCTCCAAATTTATTGCGAACGGATTCTTCGAATCAACAAACGGGAATGTAAAAATGATATTGGTTTTTCAAATTCGAAAATTATAAGATTTTAAAACTTAACTTTATTTAATAACTAGAAATATACATATACTATAGATTTCTCCAATATGCACCATAAATAATGGAATTCATTCTGAAACGTGAGATGCAAATAAATTCGAAACCAACAACAGGAGAAGCGTTATTGCAGGGTCGAAATAATTTGGGAAATAAGAGAACAAATTCGATTTGATTACAAAATTTGAAACTTAACTAGAGGCGGAACTTAACGTAAACTAAAATTAACTTCTAGAAAGTCCCACGTGAGTAGCCTAATAAACCGAGCAATTTGCATCATTCCCAATTATTCATGGATTAGGTTTTACGACTTCAAAATATTATTTCGTAATTAGGATCATATAAATTCTGATCGTGCAAAATAAATCGAAAAACCTTAATAATGAGTGTAATGATGGGAATAATCTTAAAAAAGGGTTGCAATTCGTATAATCCAAGTGAACATCAATTTGATCGTTGTTATTTGCAAGGAGAGTATTTTATTATTTGTAAAAATCGAATAAAAAATAAAATGGTATTCAAATAATACAAATGTTGATGGAAAGCATAGCAATTTAATAATGCCGTTTAATCAAATTTGTAAAAAACACACAAACAAAACGGATTTATTATATATTCGTTTTTAATCTGAATTACTTTGTGACATTCAAAGGAATATTAAATACAATTTTAATTGGCTTTTCATTTCGTATATTTTATAGTAAAAAATTGTTGCCAAACATTTTATTTGCATTCAAACTATCATTTAAAAAATTATCATTTGCGAAATTCTGCGAAATTGCGGTGCCGTTTCGAGGGTCTGAAAAGTTAAATTACGATGATATGTATTATTTGATTTAATATAAAATTTGAGTGGCCTGAGTAAAATTTAAATACCACTGCTGCCTACAGAGACCTTTCGTCAGTTTTTAAAAACTCGCGAACGGAGAACGAGTCTGCACATGTCTAGTTTTAATAAAGTTTGATTCAAATTTTCGAATATTTTTGAATGTTTTTTTTAAATATATTTCCCAGCTGTTTTTGTATGTAGTAGAATAATAAATCGTATTGAATGCGATTAATTGCAGTGTGCATCAAAGCATCGGACCGTTTTTATTCGCCCTTATGTGATTACAAGTATACGTCGACACGTTCACTTTTTAATTAAACGAGAGGAATGATTTAACATTTGCTTAGTACTTTTTATTAATGAAATTTGAATGGCTTTTGATGCATATTTCCATGAAAACGATATTTTGATAAAACATACGGTTCATGTAAATAAACGAGTGATTGCATGGATCTGTTCCGAAGCTGCTATATAAATATTCAGGGCGTATGACCCGAAATATTATTTTGAAACGGCAAATAAAAAAATAGCAATCTCGATTCTTGCGGTCGTTGTTTCGTTTTTCATTTTATTTCAAATTTCGATGTTGGTATATACTCGCGAAAATCGAAGGAAATATTTTACGTGATCGAAAACTCGTTAGACCTCAGATTTGTAGATTTCATTACACGAGAAATCCGTGGACTGAAAGTTATTATTACGCCATTGGTTTCAATCTAGATTGTTATTATAAGCGGAAGAAAATACTGCGACTTGATTATTTTACTATCGTTTAGTCCTCCGCAGCATGTAATAAATATTGCCTACGTGTATAATCAACGTGTTAATAAATTTATTGTTGAATTCATAATTGTTTAGAACCACATATATTACGGTGGATAACGTAAATGATGGTCGGACTATCTACTTTCTAATAGATTCGGAAGATTCGAAATGATAATTTCTCCTTAGTTGCGATCATTACAGCATTGTATTGTAATTCAAACCATTATCTTCGTATTTTCGATCAAGTTTCTTATTTATTTGCGCGCAATGGTCCGTGTTGAAAGCTGCTTTTCCTAGAATTCCGGTTTTATTTTTATTTACCTAAAGATATTAATTATTGCTTATTGAAATAAATTTTACAAAAGTCTTGTAAGTAAACTTTGCTTGACGAGTGTAGCTCATAAAATAGGTTATGTACCTTTTGTTTTTATCAAATCTTTATCGATGTTTTAAATGTTATAAACTAAAATTTTATTGTTTCCTTTTTAGAGAATTATTTTGAAAAATACAATACAAAGCAATCGAAACAATTGAATCATTGAATGGAGTTTTCGAATTCAATCTTTTGTTATCAATCTACTTTCATAATAAGAACTGACCGAGAACTTTCGGAAATAAATAAATCACTAATTTCCGAAAATTCTCGCTCAGTTTCCAAATAAATGTTTTTGGTGTTTTCTAGGAAACGTCTATAGTAATTGGAATGTCCTAGTAATTTTTTATTCACGGATTTTAGTGGAAATTCCAACCTTATCGGCGGATCACTATAGAACCCCCTCAAGGGGGTTTCTGGCCCAATTTTTCTGAGCTTTGTTTGAGTTTAATTTCAATACTTTAGGTTAGCGACTTTTTCGTTGGCAATTCTTTTTTCATATAACTTTGATTATTTACCACTTTTTTAACAATAAGATCAGTAGTAATCCTTCAGTATAAGTATGAAACTTCAATATATCTGATTAACATTTAAAGTCAATATGACGAAATCGAAAATAACGGATTCAAAATGGCGGTATATCAAACATCTAGTAACATTTCTAGTTTTTCCACGTAAAAACGAGAAACGTTACAGTTTTTCTTTTATTTTAAATGTTGCTTCAATAAATGTTGTTTTTATTTTAATGATTCGCGTTTTTTACATTCAAAATCTGAATAAAATTTTATTTTCGGGTACTTTAATTTAATTTTCGTCCAAGTAATTTAGGTTAACTAAAAGTGTTGAACTATTGAAATGCGTTAAACGAGTCGATTAATACAAATAATGTTATCCAATTATTATTGCATTAAATAAGCTACTTATTGAAGTAATTATTGTAAAATAGCAAATTGTTTCCTATAGGATCTTTTCCTTTCGAACAGGAAACAAGATTCTCTTGTTTTGTCGACTTCAAAAGAGGCAATAAAGTTTCCGATCCGCGATTCAAATTAGGGAAGTCTGTTGTTTAAAAAAAAAGAAGTACTACGTCAATTTATATTGTTGTATTGTTTCGTAGGAGTGGCGACTCAAACGCAGAGATAACAATAGAAACGTCGATTATTGAAAACGCGCCTTAAGCATTAATTTACGACGGGTTGAAAACAGGACTCTTCCGGTAGAAGTGTACGAAGAAGTTCGGAACAAAGTCATTTTCCATTTTCCAGCAAGCGAAACCCGCGTAATTGACAGTTATTTAATTTCACCGAGTGCGGTGACGTCATGCAGAAATTTCGCTAGTTTGAGAAACAAAAAATGAGTCAACCTACTTCTCTTCGGCGCTCGTTAATTATTTACAGTAACTTGGCGGCGACAACGACGTCGACGACCGAGAGGATGGTAGGGAACAACTTCACCAGTTCTTTCGATTCATCGTCAATTCAAGAGCACCGACTAATTAAGAAAATTGTTAATAATTATAAATTTCCATCAGAACCATAACTTTGTTTATTGAAAAGTCATGAACTTTTTGTAAAAAGAATGATTGAAATATGAAAAGTCATTATTAATTCTTGATGCAAAAACGGCTTAAATTCGACGAAATTATTACTTGATTAAATTTAATAATTCGTTCGTTTATTTCGGAAAATATTAACGAAAGCAGATAATCGTTTATACATATTATAATAATTCTGCATTATAATATATTCACATGATCGAACATAATCCTTTTTCGAATAGTTCACGTTTTCACGATAATCTTGTTTATCTCGCGCAACGCTCGTTAAATAATATTAAGCACTTTATTGCATATGGGCTCATTGTGCGTACTACAATGCTGGAAATGTCACCGACCCGCGGCATAATAAAATTTAAATTAACCTCTTTATTCTTGTATTTAGGTACTTTTTTCTCTGCTCGCTTTTTATTTTATCTTCGCCTTTCATTCTGTCATTCTTCGTTCCCTTTCATTCATTGATACTCCTTGTCCTTGCTTCGACATCCGCTGCGTGTATTTCTTTCTTTTGCATTTTTATTTCTCTACTCCATTTCGATTTATTAAAGCGGTATTCAACGTTTGTGCCTTCTTTCATGTGCATTAAACGTCTCTCTTCGCCATGGTTCATTGCAAATACTTTAGTTTATCGGACATAAATATTAATCTTTATTATGTTTTTATTTCACCTTGCTTTTTTGTATTTTATTGAAAAATTCATTTGATTAAAAAATTGGCATTTTTTTATTTTATTACAATTTTATTGAAGAGATTGTTCCATCTATATATTTTAAATTAAACAGTAAATGTATGAATGTTATTTTTTAACATTATTATTTTGTAATTACAGTAGAGTCCCAGTATATTTGCCCGCTCGGTTAATCGTCTTCCCCTCCCGTCTCGTTATATTTACCAAAAGAAGGGAAGCGGCACTTCTACCACTCTCCTGAATCGCGTTATGTTCATGACTTCCCAGCAGGCCCTTCCTGAGGCACCAGCGCGCAAGGTGGGGGAAAAAGTGAGCGACGACGGGTAAATATAACGGGACGGAACCAGGCAAATATGTTAGGACGCAAATATAGCGAGATGCAATTACACTGGGACTCTATGAAATCGTTTATTTATTGCCCTGGACATCAAAGTTAATTTCGGGTATTAATGGGTTAATTAATTTTCTTCAGACATTGTTTTTCTTTTCTTCGTATTTATTCCTATATTTCTTGCAATTGGTGCTGCATAATTAGTTTAATTTTCTTTTTTTCAACACAATATTTTATTACGTCTTTACAATTTTATATTTTGAATGATTGTAGCTTTGTAGATTTGTAGCCTTTGGTCGACATTGTCCCATTGTTAAATTTATCCGACATTTCGATGTTATCGACAATTCGTTTTTGTTCTAGTTTATTATTGCGTTTGTTCATATTTTATTACCTCAAATATTTTATATTAAATTCTTTGGAAGAACGACATAATTATTCGTACCGGCTTCTGTGTAATAATTGAAAACATGCTTCTTAATAAAATTCTTTTCAAAAAATTTAATATATCACTAACATTGCAATTGAGATAAAATAAGAGTACACACAAAAAAAATAAAAATTCCAAACGAAAGAAAATAAAAACAAATAAAAAATTTTGTTTGAAAATTAAAAGAAAAAAAATTATTCTTCATCTTGCCCCACTGCAATGAGAGTGCGGCACCTTTGAACATATTCAAAGGTAAAAAACCATATTTATGGCTAGAATTCAAATAAATTTAATCCTTGTGTCCTTGAATCCTTTTTTTTGAAAAAATGACAATTCAAAATGATCAAAAAATTGTTAGAATTAACTATTAATATTTCTTTTCAAACTCTGTCATTAAAAAATCAGCAAAAATTGGATATGTTTAGCTCGACACCTATAAGTGCATAAGTGTACTAAGTATACTATAACAATATTCCTACAAAATTAAAAATAAATGATTTACTTTTAACTATTTCAACGACCCCTATCTTTCCTCTTAAATATATTAGATCTACATTTTATTATAAATTTTTAAGTCAATTAGTTCACAAATTCTGTTATTTTTTAAAAATCGTATACAAAAACTACTTGAAATCCCCCTTGAACTCGCTTTTTGTTTCACTCGTATATATTGTTTCTTATCTTTTCTTTATCTCTATCTCGCAATCACCCTACACTCACCGGAATTTTTTACCTCGTCCCCGTTTTCGCGGATTCGCTCGACTTAATCCCAAAGTTTCGCGCGGAACGACCAAACGATGCTGTTCGTTACTGAAATTGCTGTTTTAAAGGGCAGTTCTTTTCGCCCCGGCGCGACTCCATTTACCCCGCCCCCTGGCCCCCTGGTTCTTCCCGTATCCCCCACCCCTTTCTCCAATATTCCGACGTGCTTATGCCTCGCGGCGCGTAGCGTAAAATGCATAGCTACAGTTTTCGGATCGTCGCGTAATTCGGGGCAAAAATTTAAATTCCGTTCAGACTGCCGCGACGAAAAGCAGATAATCACGACGACGAACGGCGAAAGGCCACCTGGTGGGGGTAGAGTGGGGGAGGGGGATGGGGTGTACATTGAGATTTAAACTTTTGGGCGAGGCAATACGTTCGAAAAGTTTCGACATTTTTTCTCGAGCTTTTTTGGTTGGTTACACTTTTAACGGGAAATCGAAAGGGTATTTCGATGCGTACCGACCTCCAGTTTGCCATTTTATGGGGACAGGATAGCAATTCCCGGCCGATAATGGTGACGTAATTACATCGTTAATTTGACGTATTCGTCGTCGGAAGTATCGGGGATTTGGAACAATGGATAGTTGGCTGGAATAGAGTATTATGAAAATGTGAGATTCTCCTTCCTAGAGGTACGTGTTGGTTCTACCAGTCGTTGGAAAGTTGGCCATTTGCGAATCATCATGAATTTCGCCTAAATTGCGCTGAAATTTAAATAAACGAAATAGTAAACGTATAGGTTCAAGTTAAAAAAATCATTGATTTAGTGATTTTTTGGAGATTCAGGAATTTAATGACGTTAGAGATCTCAGATAACAAGGAAAGGGAATAAATCAACTGTTTATTAACGAATGGGAAATGCGTCTAAATAATTTTATATTTTAAGTCGCTAATGGAATTGTATTATGAACTAAAACTAATGAGAAAATTGAGTGACTTAAATCGAATCAAATTTATTATTCTACCGAATGTATTTTTAGAATCAATAAAATAGTTTGTTAATTCAACTTAGTCTATTTGGTTGTAGAAGTTAAGTTGAAACTTGAATGATTTGAGTTCCTAAGAAGAATTGTGAGTTTTTAATGAATCAAATCAGTTACTTGTGCTGTACAAGTATATTAACGTGAATCAAGCGTCTAAATTAAAGAAGTCAAATCAATCGCAGTATTTGACTCAGTCAATTGATTGGAGTAGGTCAAAGAATTCTTCAACTTTAATAAATCAAATCGTTATAATTATTTGTATTGATAGCAGTTTGTGAATATTTTAAATGAACAGATTGATTTTAATAAGTCACAACAATCCAATGGTAACAAATTTTGAAGTACGCAACTGATTCCTTTCAAGTAAATCAATTTTTCCAAAATTAAATCAATAATTGTAGATTGAATTTTATTGACTCGAATGAATCAAAGTATTAGTCAATTTTGTTGAAGTTCCTGATAATGAATAGAATTATTCCATAAGTCTTTATACAATGATTTAAACCATGATTTTATTGATTTTAATGATTTAAAATAATATAATGCCTCAAGTCTCTTCACAAATCATAGTAGGTCCATTTAAGGATAGACCTACCTTGTAGGTCTAATCAATGATTCTAACTAATCTAGTCAAATGAATAAGTCAAAATAATTGTATGATATCAAAGAATCAATGGAATGATTCGACTGATATATTCAATCTAGTCAATTCTAACGAGTCAAAACATAAAAGAATGGTATAATTTTGTTGATCGCTCTACACACATGAATTAAACAAATTAGGTGGTTGAAATCAATCAAATCCAAGATATGATTTTCATAATTTTGACTGGTGAATCAGTCCATTTAGCTAAAGGAACCAACTCCACTGTATGATTTGGCGCGCCGAATTTATCCTAATGGTTACAGAATTTAATTATTCGAAGAAATCGATTTAATTCTTTGCATTTGAACGAATCCATTGATTTTAGTGAGTCAAAACAATTGATTGACTCAAAAATTAGTCACTAACACCATTGCATGATTAGTTTTGTAATGATTGAAGACAACTTATTTTGGACTTATGAATTGTATAGATGTCGTTTTCAACTTTCCAATGGATTCTAAGAAATATAATGATTCTGTCAAACAAAAATCATAATATATTGTTGATGTTTTATGATTTAAGATGGTCCATTAAAAGCGTTCCGCATACTATACTTTCATTTTTTGATAAATGCGAATACTTTTATAATTACATTTAAAAGTGCATTCATAAGAACCACACATAAAAATACATAGAAAATGTTAACTGCATGGAGAATATAACAAAAAATGTGTAGAAAAATATACGGTTAGTTTACGTTGAATGAAAGAAAGATAGGAAAAATATGAGAACCAGAATCCAATTGGTAATTCGTCGTTACAAAATTGGCAAATTTAATCGAACCGAAATCGGACACAGACAGAGAGACGTATGAGACTGTCGGAAATTGAAAAATGATGGCGACAAATATAGCTTAATTGAAATGGAACAATTACAATAAAAATCCATTCCGTGCGTTCCGCGTTTCGCCGGTTCAATTATCGAGTTAGCGAACTCCGGGGCCGCGATAAGAGTGCGCCTAGTCCTTCGCTTCCTTTCTTTCTCGCCACTCGGAAAAGAGGCAATCCCTCGACTTTAAGCTTCCGAGATCTTCGTTCCTTTTAAATGAACCTCGAGCTCTTTTCATACTCGCGGCTTTTACTCGGCCAACCTTCCTACTCTGGTACGTGTAGTATACACGCGTACGGTGAAAGCTAGTTCTAGAGAGGAGCAAACCAAAAATGTTTTCTTGTAACGATTCAATGTAAGTAATTTTCGTAATTAAATAATCCGTTTTATTTCTTTTTGTCTATGGAGAACCATTCAGATCATAAACGATATTGTAATAAGTATTATTGACCGCTGGACTTATAACGGAGATGAACTAATTCGCATTCCTATCGCTCAACTGAAGTTCTATAGGTTGAAGAGGAAGAGGAAATGGGAGGGGGAAACGCGCGAGGATTGTGGTGGGAGGCACGCGGTGCTCGACGCGCCGCTATGCGGATTAATTCCTTGGCCTCAAGAAAGGGAATGATTAGTCGCTGGCAGCCCCGTGATTTCAATATTTCTAATCCCTTTTGATGGATCTGAAAAATTCAAATTACGAAATTCTCTGAAATGACTCTCCATTCTATTGATCCGCATAATTGGATTTATTCTAGTAATTGTATCATCATGAAACAAACGATCATCATTGAATGATTTTAATATAAAAACAATTTTGTTATTTGTCACTCTTTTGCATAAATGATTCTTCTTTAATTAACTGATAATCAATGTGTAAGGTTAATTTCAAAGAGATAATCTTGAACCTTTATGATACCACGTTTTTTCTCAAAAGACACAATATTTTATGGATAAAATCATCATTTGTCGAGCATCTCTTCTGACAGGCACTGTCGGATTTATCTCACTCATCTTCCCTACTCTCCCTCCCTTATCCTTATCTCTTTTACTCTCTTGGTTTACGATCTGTTTTCTCGGGACATTCCCGGGGACAGAGGATTTCGTGTGTTGCGGGCGGACGCGTGTACCTCGGCTATGGGGTACAAAAGCCGCACGCGCGTTTCATTCCGTTAAAAGGAGAGGAATACGTTCCGCAGATAGGTCTCAAAAGGCACCTGGTTCCACGTCGATAAATCGCCGATCCCTGGGTTTCCCTCCGGATGCCCGGGTCCTTTCCTCCCCATCTCGGGCCGCAGCTTCTCGTCAACGTCTTTCGTCCCCTTTCTATATTTTCCACCATCAGAGCCACCCCCTGTTTCCTCGACTGGATGCTGCGCGTCTTCTTCTTTATTGTCTCGTGGGTACTCAAGAATGTTTGATAGAGACGCCTGGAATTTTCGATAATATGAAAGGTTTCCCGGGAAATTAAATAGTAGTTTGTGTAATAAGGAGTTATTGCGTAAGTGTGTAACGACGGAACATTTCGGCGTAATAAAGAAATTCTCAATGGGGTCGGCATAATTGTTGTTTACGGGACGTGCGCGAGGGCGAAATGTTTCGATGTTCAGCACTTTTCCATTTACCCGGGAACCATGGTTAGTACATATTAGGCCGCTTTCGCAATTAAAAGTATTATTTATTTTCTCCATCGCGACACTGCCTGCTGCAAATATTAATTTATGAAAAGTAAATAAAATGAATTTATGTGCTTTGTTCAGGATACAAGTCCAACGAATTTATTGGGTTGTAGATTCGAATGACTAGAAGTGAATAATTTAGTGAAATTCACTGCAGGAAAAAAGGAAATAGTTAATTTACCTTCTAAATTAGTAAACTCAACTAAAAAATTGTTTTGTTATTCAATATTTTTGTTTATACTTGGGAACCAAGCGGTTTCGATAGTTGAGAATAAAAATGTAGCCCTCTATCGGAAAGTCTTGAGATTGTGATGATTCATTAAATTAAGTGAGATACAATACACGACAGCTACGATCCTAACCTTAAAATAATAAAGGTAAATTAAAAGCAATTTAATATTTTGAAAAATATGACTTATCAACTTTTAACTAATACAGATCTAATTTTTTGGAATAGCATTGACTTAGATCGTTAATAACATTTTTATAGTTAAATTCTAACCTAAAAATAGCAGTTAAATTTCAGAAAATCATGTCATGAAATATTAAATGACAAATGAATGACTGACTCACTTTTAACTAATTACAATTTACATGTTAAAAAAGTCTTATTAATTGAAGTTAATACGGGCTACAAACTATCATTTAAGTTTTAAAAATGTTTTTCTTTACAAGTACAGATCGTAAATATTTATTAAAACGCTGCCTTTTCGCCGGAGTGTAAACACGTGATCGAGAAGAAAGAAACACATCACATCGACGGTAAACAAATACAGTACTTGCCGTGCCTGTGAAGTTTGCATATCATTTTCGTGCGTGCATTTCCCTTTTTCCCGCGGTTAGTCAATGTATGCAATTTGCACCGTGTGTTTTAAGTTCTTACTCGTTTCGTGGGACGGGAGCTGGCGAAGGTAGGAAAGAGAGAATTATTGCCGAACAACTATAACAACTCGCGTGCTTAGTTTGGCATTCAACACGAGTCCCAGTATACGAGCACTATTCCTGCTTTATTTTTCGCGATTTATGGATGTCATTCTATGATCAATTCGATTCCTGTTCCTTGACAATTTGATTAGTTATTTTATGCAAGGAAATCTTTAAATGTCAATACGGTGATATTTTATTATTAGGAATAAAATCTTGCAATTAAATATAAAATATATCAATCGTGAGATAGATTCTCAACTTGTGATTTATTATAATGATTGATAATATAAAAATTGAATTGGAACCAATCCAATCATTGTAAATGTTGAAATTACGGGGTAAAATCTCGATTTAGCCGGAATAGAATCATGGTTTTAGACGGGATATAGCCGGGTTAGTCCGGTCTGACAATACAACTAGGGTTACCTGGCATGGTGCCCATCATTTCCCGGTGAGCGGCCCGAATATGGATAGTTCTCTGGGTGGGGTCTACCCAGTTGAAGTAGAAAATTGAATCTATAAATTTACTGAAAGAAATAGGATAAATGGCGTAGAGAAGAGAATTAATATCAAAGTGAAAAAGGCATGGAATGACCTTGTAAAGAATCGAATGGAATAAACTACTACTGATTCAAAGGTCAACAATGTCTTTCAAGAGAATAATATATTATGAAATGGGGAATAGAAATAAAGTGAAATAGTAAATCGAATGCATAGAAAGATTGGACTGGATAGAATGACTCAATGATTAACAATTTAAAGAAACTCATTAACTTATTATAATAGAATGGATCCACTAGAGAATAGAATATTAGTCGCATAAATTGAAGGAATAACATTCATCTCTTCGTGTGAAGGGATAAATTAATTTCAGAGAATGACTGGAGGCATGACTCAAAAGAATAGAATGAGTGGAAGGGATGAAATGACTCGAATCAATTTAAGCATAGGGTTAAACAAGTGCCTATTGATTTCAAGGAGAACAGTGACTCATTCGAATAGAATTAATCCACTGGAGAATGGAATTAAACACATAAACGGAAAGAATAAGTCGAATTCGTTGAATGACTGGAGGGAATAATATAACTCGAAAAAAATATACAGTCGAAGGAATAGAATGACTCGGTGATCAATAACTTAAAGGAGAATAATGACTCAATGAAATAGAATTGATCAACTCGAGAATAGAATACTAATCGCATAAGTGGAAGGAATACAGTTCGTGTCTTTATGTAAAGGAATAAATTGAACTCATAGAATGACTCGAGATAACAGTATAACTCGAAAAAATATAATGACCCAAAAGAAGAGAATGACTGGAAGGGATGGACTGACTTGAAGGAAAAGAATGACTGGAGGAGATTCGACTCATCTGAAGAATATAATTAATCGCATCAAGTCATTCTATTCTTTAAATGACTTGATTGATTCTATATCCTTCAATCATGATATTCTTCTAAAAGGCAGTAGTGACTGATGACGTTCCATTGGTGCCTATGGCTAAGTTCAATTAAACGACTTTATTCCTTTCCGTCAATCGGTTCATTTATCGGATTGACTCAAGTCATTCTGTTCTTTAAATGATTTGAATAATTCTATATCCTTTAGTCATGATATTCTTCTAAACGGCACTAGTGACTGATGCCGTTCCATTGATCCGTATTGCTAAGTTCAATTAAACGACTTTATTCCTTTCAGTCGATTGATTTATTTATCGGAATGAATCGAGTCAATCTATTCCTGCAATGACTGAATTCATTCTATACGTGTGACACGATATATTCTCCTGAATCACAATAGTGACTGATATCTTTCCATTGATTCGTATTGGAAAATTCGATTGAATAATTTTATTCCTTTCAGTTATGATATGACTCAGAGTCATAGTACTGACTTATTTCGTTCTGTTAATTAGAATCTTTATGTTCGATTTAATGATATTATTTCTTTCAATCAATCAGCTTTTTTATCCGATTGATTCAAGTTATCCTATTAGATAGAATCTAATATATACTCAATGAAATAGAATTGATCAACTCGAGAATAGAATAGTAATCGCATAAATGGAAGGAATACAGTTCATGACTCGAAAGAATAGAATGACCGAAAAGAGGAGAATGACTGGAAGGGATGGACTGACGTGAAGGAAAATAATGATTGGAGGGGACTCGACTCATTTGAAGAATAGAATTAATCGCATAAATGAAAGGAATAAATCAAATTCGTAGAATGACTCTAGGGAATATTATAACTCTAAGGAATAGGTATGATTCTCAAGTGTCTAACGATTTGCAGGAAAACAATGACTAGATGTAATAAAACGATTCGACTTGGCAATGGACCAATAAATAAACCATTAATATCGTTAGAATAATTTTTCTCGGGTTGGTGAAGAATCTTGTTATCTGACCCAATAACTCGTAGAAAATGGGAAGTACTCGTATCCATCCGTAAAAATGTCAATAGACGTAAAAGTAATCCTCTTCTAAAACCACCGAGAAAAATTGGCATCGAACGACTCAATAACCTCTCTCGCGGTTCTCCCTGTTAGCAATAAACGAGTGTCAAACGTTCGATCAACTTTCGAGATCCCTCGAGCGACCGTGTAGACACGAGACCGTAGATCGCTGGGTATAACTGCTAGTCGCTAGGCGTCGTCGTCGTAAAGGAAGGCGATAAACTCCGAAGCCTCCCATTGTACGCCTCCGTCAGCGTGTCAGTCGGTTGGCCGCGCGCGTATTCGCGCGAGTCGCCAGACACCTCGTGCAAACGTCGTTTTCGTGCTCGCTTAATATTGCAGGAAGAACCGCGCCACCGCGGCGCACGCCAAGTCGTTTTATCTCGCTGCTACTATCGCCCGCTGCGGCAGGAGAGAGAAAGGAGAGACACCGCGCGTCGTTTCGAGCCGCCTATATACGACACGTACCCATACGTATACGAACGAAACGGCATTGCCGAGAATTATCCACGTATGTACCTATACGTACGCAGCACATTTGTACCGCGATAATTTTGCACTTATGTGTATAATGCAGGTACGTTCCTGGCCAGTTTCCGAGAGCGATTGCTGAAAACGCTTCGAAACCGATGACCTAGTAGAACCGGAAGCCGAAGTCAACGTTCACGTTTCAACATTATCCATCCTGTTCATTCCAATGACCTGGATTGATTCAAATCATTCTATTCTTGAAATGACTCAAATTCTGTCTTTACGCTTTTGATATACTTATCTGAATCACAATAGTGGCTGATGTCGTTCCATTGATTCGTATTCTTAAGTTCGAGTAAATGATTTTAATCATTTTACACAATCGGTTTACTTATCGGATTGATTCGAGTCATTCTATTCTTTAAAGTACCCTACCAATTCCATTTGTGCTAATCATTCTCAACCGTCATTAGCCTCTGAGCTATAGTACTAACTGATTTCGTTCCATTAATTAGAATGGTTATGTTCCATTTAATCATCTTATTCTTTTCTATTAATCGGTTTATTTATCGGATTAATTTGAGTCAATTTCTTCTTGAAATTACTCAATAAAATCAAAACGTTCGAATCATTATATTCCGATGAATCACAATAGTGGCTAATGATTGATTCGTATTGTTAAGTTCGACTGAATGATTTTATTCCTTTCTGTCAATCGTTTTATTAATCGGATTGATTCAAGTCATTCTATTCTTTAAATGACTTTATTGATTCTATATCCTTCAGTCATAATATTCTTATAAAAGGAACCAATCACTGATGACGTTCCATTGATCCGCATTTCTTTGTCCGATTGAATGATTTTATTCCTTTTAGTCAATCAATTTATTCATCGGATTGAATCGAGTCAATCTATTCTTGAAATGACTGGATTCATTCTATACGCGTGACACAATATTTTCGTCTGAATCACAGTAGTGACTGATATCTTTCCATTGATTCCGATTGCTAGACTCGAATGAATAATGTTATTCCTTTCAGTCAATAGGTTTATTTATAGGATTGATTCAATTCATTCTATTCTTTAAATTACTCGATCAATTCCATTTCTCCGAATCATTCTAAACCTTTCAGTTATGATATGACTCTGAGTCATAGTTTTGACTCATTTCGTATCCCTTCAATCATACCATTTATTACGTTTCTATAAATCCCTATATCATTTTAAGCTTTTCATCTCCTTCTTTGTTCGAAAAAGTTCAATTATATTTCTTTCGGTCACCACATTCATGAAAAGTATTCCATTCAGTCGAATTAGTTAATTAAATCTGGTCAACCTAATGATTAGATGTGAATTATTTTCATCTTTCGAATCATGCTATTTATTCCATTCCTTCATCCACAGTAATATTTCATTCATCATTTAAATCATGAGATTCCCTCATGTCTATACGATTCTTTCTATTAATTCCGTCTATACTCATCTAAACAATGTTATTATTCAAAACGTAAACAAGTATCAAAATTTTGTTGGATCATTGACAATTGATCATTGATTCACTCTACTTTCCTTTGTTCCTTCCGTTTGAGTATATTGACTTATTGGGTACATCCTCAAACATACACATCTCGTCGGTGTACCTCAGATCTGACCTGCTGTCAGGGTAAAACTAATGAGTTTTTAATTAGCGACACGAACAAAAATACGATATGCACGTATGTAAGTAGGTAAGTGGGCGACGGAAAAAGCTCTCTATAAATTGCATTTCCACGCTCGTAACCCTCGCGAAACACACGTAGAGAGTAAGCACGGGATCGTCGGCCTGAGATCGATCTGGTATCGATTATTGCAGTATCGATTGTTTGCCAAGTACCCCTCGCTAGTGGGCTCATTAAAAAGCTCGCCCACGAGAGGCTCGTTAACTTGGCCGGTCACCCCTGGGTACCCTTGCCCTCTCGCGTCCCTCCTCCAGACGACGATGCACCTACGAACCAGTATAATTCCGCGTGTGGCGACGAGCACGCCACTCTTCGAAATGAAAGTGTACCCAGCTGCGAGAGGGAAGGCGGAGAAAATCACTATTATTATCCTCGTTCTTCCTCGTTAATTTGTCGTTCGTAATTATCTCTTGATTTTTTCCAACATTCGATCGATGGGAAATGAGGGACTTTTTTCCTCTTGTCTTTTCTTCTTATCGCGGAACCTCGTCAGATAATAGCGCACGGGTGGATAAAAGTGGGAAAGTCTATAAGGAATATTGCACTCTAAAAACTGTTCGGTTGTTAGAACCGAAATCGTAGCACGTGCTCCAAATGATTCCAATATTTCAAGCAAGACTGTCGTTGTTGAAATGGTTTCTTGAAGAAAAAACTGAAGAAATTTGATAAATTGAGTAGATCTCAGTAAGCAAATGATTGACGCTATTTCTGTCCTAAGTTATATCTCCGTTTTAATCGTAATTTTGCATTATCTGAAGTTACACTAGTTTCATCACTGTATTTGCTGTGTTCCGCGACATTTACTCGCAATATTTGTCAGGAATCGGCTAACCTCGAGTTGGCCCCCTTCCACTGGCCCCTCAACATTTAATCCCGAGTACAAAGTGAGTACATAAATACGGATCTGCTTCAGACATCTGAGTGACAATAAAATGGGCGGGACATATCGCTGCCCAGTGCTAGAGGGAGCAAGTAGAATATTTGACTATTGTTGCGAGTATTAGATAAAATAATTGTAGAAATTAATGTTTGTACGTTCTTCTTCTAAACTTGTAAAACATGAAATAATTAAAGGCGCAACATCCAAAACTTACGATTACATAACAGCAAGCGTGGGTAAATGATATAAATACGTGAATGTAGCTGCTTGCGCCACCGCTAGGTGCACTCGGGACTATTGGGCGCTATCGCCGCGCGCGCCATTTGGCGCTTTCCACATCTACTACAGATGTGAATTTGAAATTGATGCACACGCGTCCTCGCTAGTCAGTAGCAAATATAGAATCGTATAGTCCCTGACGCATACCCAACGCATTCTAAAGTCGATTTATTATGTGTTTTCTATCTCTCTGTACAAAATGTAAAATTTTAAGTGTGTATTTGTAAATATATGTTTCCATTTGACGATGAAAAATTTGGAACTAATCATACTTCCTTTGTGATTTCAGAATTGGTGCAAAGTCTTGAAGATCGACGGCGCAGAGCCGCGGCGGAGGAAGATGGCCTCCGCGGATCGCGGCGTGTTGGCGCGTCGGCTGCCGTTTCCGGTCGCTCTGTTGGTACTGCTGACGCTGCCGCGTCTCAGGTCGGTATCGTCGACGCCGGCCGATGTCGTTCACCAGTTCCACGACCCCGAGGTCGAGAAGATGAACCACCTGGTAGTGGATAAAAACACCGGACGCGTCTACGTTGGCGCTGTCAATCGCCTGTACCAATTTTCGCCTGATCTTAACCTGGTAGTGAAGGAAATCACCGGGCCTCAGAGCGACTCGACGGATTGCTCCATGATCGACTGTCCTCGAGAGGCCGTCAAGAAGCTTCTGGATAACGTCAACAAGGCCCTCGTCATCGACTACACGACGACGCGCCTGATCTCTTGCGGCAGTCTCTTTCAGGTATGTGCGAGTTTGCCTTGGTGTACGTGTGGCCCCCTAGGGGCCCCCGGTTGCATTTTGCACGAGCCTTGGCCCGATGCCAATCGGACGATGCCTCGAATTCCGCGGTGTCGGATGGTCGCGATAGTACGCGAGAGGCGGATGCTGTAATGCACAGGATTATTCAGGACGTTATTCGACTCGGAATCGAAAACGAGACCGTTGGACGCCCCGGCCACTCGACGCTCACGGACCGCGATGCTCGTGAGAGATACGACACTTGGAAAAATGTTTCGGCGTTGCGGCCGGAACTTGTTACAAAAATCCGCTCCACGGAGTTAAATGAAAGCTTTTAATAAACGAATAAATTCCTAAATTCAACAATTCGAATGAAATTCGAAAATTAGACAAAAATGTCGGTTTTGAAAATCCAGGGAGCTAATAATTGATTTTATACGTATAGTTAGTCATAGTTTATACAATGTAATTAGCTAGTCGTATATAATAGTTAGATATTAATTATTAAAATTTGTACTAAATTACTCCACGATTTAAATCGATGTCACGTGACTTTGAAGCCTGAAGATCGGTCTGCAGTTGCTCTATCTCTTGACATATATGAAACTAACTGGACTACAATGCTGGACAATTTATAAATTTTCACATCGCTGAGAGATGGAGCCACTGGGGACTGCTCATCAAGCTTCGAAGTCGCGTGACATCGATTTAAATGTCGCTGAAGGGGATTCTAAAGTGTTCCGTCGGTGAGGTAGGAATTTTCACTAAAACCCGTGAATAAAAAATGACTGGATCGATTTTTCAAATTTCAAGCTCTGCAAAGGTAATTCTAATTACTATGGAAGATATCCTAGAAATTGCCAAAGAAACTACTTTGATATATATGTACTAAGGCTATTTCATCTCTATTACGAGACAAAAAATGAATTTTGAGAGCTAGGACGACGACTACCGGCGAACTTCTCAATTAAAAAAGAAATGTCTTATTTTTGTTCGTATCACAAGAACCAATTCATTTGTTAGTGTGATGTGTATCTTTTTATATTTCTATATAATAGATGGCGCTGCACTAAGTAGCGAGGCACCAATTATTATGTTTTTTATTTTTAAGAATTTAGTCACAATTTTATTAATTATCAAAATTTCATAAAATACAAAAGTTTCAGTGAAAAGCAGAATACCAATGAATTTCAAACCTATTTTCATTGCGTAATTTGAAATGGTAAAATACTAACTACATCATCCAATTGTTTATAGTATCAAATAAATCCTTCGACAATTAATTACAATAAATATTTAAAAAATATTCTGTTTTAAAAGGAAAACTAACAAAATCAGGACTTTCTTTCCCTCCATAAAAAGCATTTTTCCTTTGGCGGGTTTGGATGTTGTGAAAGTCGTCAAAACGCTTACATAAACTTCTCAACATTCGGGAGTGGCAGAGTTTGTGTATAGACTTTCAAGTTTCTTCACAGTGACAATCAGTCAGTGAGGGTGTGTTGATTGTAGGGGTAATTTGAATTGACGCACCGAGCGAACAAGAAATACACGTTCAATCTCGAGAATAGTTGAAACATGCATTCCACATTGCACCCACCTGGGGGAAAAACTTTGAAATTGAATTTGATTCATCTTTAATTGCCTTTTAGTCCTTTTGAATTTGACTTTGAAAGTAAACTTTTTAATAAAAATGTTGAGTGCTGAAAATAATGAATTTTTTAAAATATTTTAGGAATGGAAGAGATCGAAACGAGTTTGCTTTAGTAAAACCGTAGTATTATAGTTGTAAAATGGTATTTACTTCGTAATAATATTTAATTTCGCTAAACACGGCGGAAAGACCCGACTCAACGAGTAATAAGAATGTCACCTCGAATGCGGGCCCAACCCTACATAATGAGAGACTGCGGTGATTTTAACCACAAACTGGAGTAAATAATGTTTACCCCTGGCTGCAGTTCAGAGACATTACTTTAACGAGATTTGACAAAGTGCATGTATCCAAAACTAAAGTGTGCAAAACGCAAATGACGTTTGGATTAAAATTAAAATAAAAACACTTCATATTTTTTAAATTTATGCATCTCGCAAGATTTATAATAAGTTTAAAGTTTAATTAGTTTGGCATAAGATCAAGGAACATTGGAATATCTCAGGTGTTGAAAACGTTTCATCGAAAGTGAAATTCCCCCCGATAATATCATTAAATAAACACATATTATATTTTTATTCAATTTTCTATTTATTTAAAATTAAACGTTATTTAATAAATGTGTTTTAATGCCGTTATGGTACTACAAAGTTGATTGAATTTTTCATCTTTTAAATTTAATTCGCACGGCGGATGACGTTTAATAAAAATAAAAATGTTATTCCGTGAAAGGATGAAACGCATATAATACAAGAATGAAATTCATCCGCGAGTAAATGTCTGCGGTTAGAAATACCGCAAATCAGTGACAATGACAGCTCTCAAGCTGCATTCACATTTTTGCATTTACTGCATAGGAATGACGTATCGGAAAAATCGAGAATATATCAGGTGGGAAACCGCAAATTCGTTTTCCACGCGAATAATTCATCAACGTAAATATATTTTGAAATATATATTAAAAAATTTAATCATTACACATTTTTCCTTATATTAAGAGCTTAATTATTTTACCAATAATGAAGAATTGTATTTGTAGAAAGTAAATGCAAACATGTGTGCTTTTTAATCCAAACTGTAAATATTCCAACAGGTTATTGAAAATTTAAATTTCTTTAAAATTGGGAATATTTGAAATGGATTAATTAATTCGTTACCGATTAAAATAAATCTTTAAATCTTCTATTCTGGATATAAATGCAATCATTGTTGATATAAAATAAGTTAAATCTTATACTGAATAGTAAAATGATAGAATTCGTGTCACGCTTTCGCATCTATTATTTAAGTAGCGATTCTAGATTAAGAAAAGGTGATGTTACCCATCTCGTATTTTAATAAACCGAGATATCGAGAGTATTATTCAAATGAAATCCTGATTCGATTTCAACGTGTCGGTGTTTCGATGAATACAATTACTCGAATATTGCGGAACAGAATCTATAAAAAGACTAGTGCATTTTGTACGTATATCTCCGTTTTTGAAAGTCAAATACGATCGATTAAATTGATATTATTTCACTTCTACTAAATATTCAACTTTCCACCAAAAGTTATTATACAATTAAATTTAGAATTGAGATACAAATCAAATTTGTCGATAAGAATAATTCTTGTATTTTTTATATTAAAAAGTATCTAATTGTTTATCTAATACAATTCGTTAAAAGAGTATATTTTTAAATTATTGAAATGGCAAAATTAAATTCTTTCATTATTGAAGGAAATTCGTGGTCCAGAATGATGATTTAAAAAATTTGCGTAATTTTTTTTAAAACACAACCTAACCTGATTAATTAAACTTAACCTGAAAAAGTTGATACTGAAAACAGCTCGATGCATTTTCAAAACGATAATAATTTTGGATATACTTTTTGATGATTTCAATCAGATTACTAAAAACGTTTAAAAAACGCAAGAATCTAAAGAAAAATCCCAAGAAATTTGATACATTTCAATGGATTCAATAGGACAATAAAAACATTTAATCATCCTACTTTGAATAATTGAAACCCGGAATGCACAAAGTAAAGAAACCTTCGCAAACCCTTAAAGAATATTTTGTTTGAAGAAAATAAAACTATTACGTATTTTTCCTACAAATATGTGAATATCGAACGTGAAATCAAATATTTATTACATACTTAGTTTTCCGATCGGTTGATATTTTTCTTATTTAAACAGCAGTTTGCGGTTGCTTAAGTCTCTTTGTTTGATTTTGAAAATACACTCAAGGATTGAGAGGATTTGACTTATGACCACGGTTGGACTCGACATAAGTTTCCTATTATTCTCCAGAGATATAAGTGTTTGCACGATTTACTAGATGACCGACTGCTGTTTACTCACCGTAGAAGTTCGATATTGAAGATCGGATTTGCAAAACCATCTTTGTTTTACTGAAAATCGCTTATTTTTAGCGAATTTTCGATAACATTTATTTGTTTTACCAAGTTTGTTTAACGAATTTCGAAACAAACTTCGTAAACATTTTGATGCTTCAAGAATTATTTAAAAATCGATTATCGGAACTTATTTTAAAGAGACATTTTAAATACTAAAATATTGAAAAAACAATTTGAAGCCATTCTTTTAAACAATAAGTTTGTCACGCACGTCACTGACGTGCCAGACCATGTTGCGTTAATTATTCACAATACATGTCATAGAAATTGTTTTGAAAGCGCAGTTACAGTCACGAAAACAGGAGAAATTAAATAATGAAGTCAAATGAAAATGGTAATATTCCTTTAAAACATGTTTTTCGAAATGGTGGACACATAACATTAATAAAAATTAAACAACAGTAACTAATTTCATGTGATATTTTAAAATTAATGACTGTTCCTAAAAATGTCAAAATCATCTGGCGTTGCACATTATGATAATTTCCGTACATTTGAATTTACAAAAAAAAATAAAAGCTGGTATTAAGAGTAATACTTATACACGAAATAATTAAGGAGTACTCCAGTCTTTATAAATATAGATGTAAATTAGGCCAGCATATGTAAACTCGGAAATATTATATCTACTTTATTTCTGGAGCCATGGAATGATGGTGCAAAAATTCAGCTGCCCTAAAAGTATGCAATTTATTGCATTTCCAGTAATTATTCTCTGTAATTAAATTTTAATAGCTGTTTAAAAGTTGCATTTGCAAAAAAATTTGGGAAAACATGTAATAAAATTGTCTTAATATTTTCTTCAAACGACAGATAAATTGAAATAAACTAGGAAATATGTACATTAAGGAAATGATTTTTTAAAGTTTGAGATTTCAAAATCAGGGTATTAATTAAAAACGACGTCTCGCCATTAATTCTCGAATGCACTTGCGAAACGGCCTTTCCTACCTAGTCACGGATTTTATGTTCCTCTCAATGTAAATTCATGCAGATAGACATCACAAATCAAAGTCGTGAAACGCTAGCAAGACGTTAAGTGATTTATCAATGAATTAAGTTCATAAGCATTGATCTCAAGATGAATAATTATGTCACTAGTCGAATCCTTGCTATTTTCATTGAAATCAAGAGAATACGACTTAGAACGTATATAAGAACTGAGGCAATCTGAAGCACATGTGCCCTGATATGAATCACAAGACCGAAGGCTGAAAGTGTCATCAGATGCGCCTCAAATTGCCTCTATTCTTCTCTATAAATCTCGCTTTGTAATTTTATTCATTTCTGTACTTTATTTCTTCAATCTTCATCTCAATCATTGTTTTGGAATAAAAAAATTAATGATATAAAATTAGTTCAACTGATTGAATTTTATTTTATTTTATGCAATTATCTAAATAGATGTATAGAAGAAGTACGAATATAAAATATGATTAACTTTGTTTAATTATCTTTTATATTATGCAGCAGGATTAAAATAATCTAGAGAAAGAATTAACTTTATCGCTAAAAATAAAATTGGTAATTTACATTCTACTTGTTTGAAGTGAAGATTAATTAAACGTTTCTATTCAGGAAACGTTGTTTTTTTCTCTCGTGTTTTAATTTTACGACTTTTTTTAACGAACTCATACTTTGAGTGCTTGTTTAACTATTGATTTTCTTTTCGCACACTTTCTATCGTGAGTTTGAACGTGCGCGGGTAAATATAACTGCGAATGTCCAATAATACTTTCAAAGAGTGGAGGGACTTAATTAACTTTTTAATGCTTATGACATTTTTACTAATTGTTATCACATTTTTTTATTCATTATGATACATAAAATTAACAATTTAAATTTTGGATTAATATTTCTCGAAAAGTAACAATGTTAAATGACACGGATTAAAAAAAGAAAACCATAGGACTTCAAACTCGACATTTCCTTGAAAAATGATTTAACGATGCTCAAAAAGGAGAATGCTACAAGCCGCTGATTGCTGCGTTCGAAGCGAGCGGTAAAGACAACGAAATTTCCCACAAAAGAAACGATCTGAATAACAAATGACCGGAAAGCTACATAAGGCAAAGACAAGTCGGGAATTCCGCGAGTACTGGAAAAACGCTGGGTCAATTATGTAACTTGATTTTTGTGCCGGGTCCGCCATTAGTGCAATATTCTCTCGTAGATGGCAAACAATACGGAATTCTAATTGGTCGATATTTAAACTGATTCCCTTTGTTCGAAGTCGAATTTCATCGATTCGCGGCGCGTACCGTACCGGCGACTGGCATTTTTTTGGCAGAAACCTTTTACATTTATATAGAAACCATTATTAACGTATAGGAAACCAACGCCATATTGTTTTTTGTTACAGGGCATGTGCATAGTGCGGGATCTGCACAACATCTCCCATATCGTGCAGGAGGTCAAGGAGCCGGTGGTGGCGAACAACGCGACGGCCTCGACGGTGGCGTTCATCGCACCGGGGCCACCGAATCCCCCAGTGTCCCAGGTCATGTACGTCGGGGTGACCTTCACCGGAAATTCGCCATACCGTTCCGAGGTCCCGGCCGTGAGCTCGCGATCTCTGGACAAGGATCGGATGCTGAACATCGCAGATTCTGCGGTGACCACAGGGACCAGGATGTACGTCAATTCCCTGTCCAGGGAAAGGTACCCCATAAACTACGTCTACGGGTTCAGTAGCGAGGGCTTCAGCTACTTCCTCACGACCCAGATGAAGAGCACCAATACGCCGGTCTTCATCTCTAAATTAGTCCGAGTCTGCCATGACGACCAACATTATTATTCGTATACTGAAATTCCAATCGAATGTACAAATTCGGGAAGACAATACAATTTGGTGCAGGCGGCGTATGTTGGTAAAGCTGGTTCGGTACTGGCTGGCGATCTTGGGAACACTCCGCAGGACGACGTTCTCTTCGCAGTCTTTGCCGAAAGCGACAATCAGCAAAGTAGCATGCCGAAGAAACAATCGGCTCTTTGTGTGTATTCCCTCAAATCGATCAGGCGAAAATTCATGAGGAACATTCAACAGTGCTTCAGCGGGGAGGGTGAGAGGGGTCTGGACTTCATCTCTCCGAGTCACAACTGCGTTTCTACGGTAAGTTTTTGAATTTTATAAATCCAAACTGAATTGTCCAAGTACATAAAAATCAATACACAAGTATTAAAAATTAGAAACAAACAGAGAAAAATGGTAAAAATGGTTGCAACATCTAATAATAGTAGAATTAAAAACTTGAAAACTTGTCGTTACAATTTTATTACATCTATGTTACAACTGAAGAATATTTAAAGTGACTACTGAGGTTATGTTTGCAGGTAAATTTCAAGTTATGTACTTTACTACATATTTAACGATCAGGAAATAATAAACGTCATGTTGTTTATTTCCGGTTAAAAATGAAGGTCGAAAATCAACTAAAAAATGTGTATCTCTCGGACTTAATTAAGACATTTCAACCCAAAACGACAAAATTTGTTGCCGGTTTCACTCCTCATTATATTTATGGGTATCTTTGAGATATTGTTATGAAATGTAAGTTTCCTTTAGTTTTTGGGTATGCTCTTTACGAATCTGAACTCCGTTTGCCGATATCATTTTCAATTTGTTAAATATGGCTACATAAACGAAGAAGAAAAACGTTGAAAAAGCAAAAAGCTTTTTGAGTGAACTAAAATTTTGATCACGACGGAGTTCCAGGATTGTTATAAAAAATAAGGTTAGGTACATATTTTTATGGCGTTACAATCGATGATGCAAAAAGTTTGGATTTTCTTTTTGTTTGTTAATAATTATTTTATGTGCACCATTCAGAGTATTTGAACAAAGTCTGAGGAATGTTTTTTTTTAGTTTCTGGCATTTACAGAATTTTTCATTAAACCCCACGTACTTTAGTCAGCGGTAATTTTATTTTAAAGAGATTGTAATGGAGGTGATGAGGAAATTGACGATTTTTTAAAAAGGAGATTTTGTCGCTATTTTTGTCAGGGAATATGTGGATTATTTAGTTACTACATAGTTTTACAAATCGTAGTATATTTTTTTAAACAAACAAAAATCAACAGGTAATACTAAGTGCGTAATGCGTTTTAAAAACTCGCATTTGAGGTAGAAGGGTGTTTAAAAAAAGAATGATTAAGATAATTCGAATTAGAGTCGAAAAGTCAATTTTTCTCTTTGTTCCATTTGCTTCTTGAGATTTTTTATTTCTCCTAAATGTAAAGCCCTCCGATTTAAATCCTTCAAAATACAGAATATCCAGTAACACCGGCTGTTTTACATTTGTTTAAAAAAGATGTCAAATAATACTCAATTTTTAAGTAATAAAAATGTTAACCAAGAACCAGTACATTGAAAATTAATTTTATGGAATCTTATGTACTCCTAAATTTCATAAAAGTTCAGCATGTTGCATGGGAAAATAGTTTTCCCCTTGAAGTTTAGGTGACAAGTATTGTATAATAAACCACAACGAACTTAATAATATTCAAGTAACTAATGACTTGTTGTGAAATTTCTGGAAAGATGGCGCTGTTACCGGATCCTCATTTCTCAATTTTAAAAATCTGTACAAACTAGATGAAATTAAGGGTTATTTATTGTTAATTTATTTGACACTGGACTAGGATTTCTATATATTATTTTAATCAGTTTAATAGTTTTGGAATGTACGACGTCACAAGAAATGTAAACAAATAAATAAATTTTTATCAAAGCCCATTTTCTAAAGAATACAATCAAATCATGCGAAGTACTTCAAATGTATGCAAAGAAATGTTTTAGTTATGATCATAAAATATAAATTATGTAGTCAATTATGAAAAGCAATAAGTTGTTATTTTATGTTTTGCAAGGATCGTAAAAATATTCCTTTCATGTTGCAAAATGAAACTCCATTTGTGAATTTCGAAGCATCGTCGTTACAAATTGCACAATAGACCATCCAGCGAGTTGCTTCGCAACTAGGTCGTTTCTTAAAAAAAAAAATAGCACTCAGTATTTCGAATTTTCGCAAAACAATACGGAATATATAGGTTCACTTTACATGATGCACTGTAAAAAATGTCATGAAATTTAACGTATTTTTAATACACAATAGCGCATTAAATTTAATGTAACTTTACATGAAATTAATATTTGCATACATTTAAATAAAATTTTATGAAATTTTATGCCAATGTGCATCAATTTTAAAAATTTGTTCATAAAAACAAACATTTTCGTGAAAATTAATGCACATTTTAATTTTCTTTGCTTTTATTAATGTACATAAAATATAAAATTGTTAGATACAGAAATTTAACGAAGAAATATAATACCAAATATGTGCATATAATATTTGCGTAAAATGCATAAATCATTTCGAATGAAACTGAATGGTGGACCCTATAATATTGTACTAAAAACTTACGGCGTAATAAAAATGATTTCTTTTCAAAATTTCTGGACTCTCTAACTGAAAAGCAATATAAGCTTTCTTAAAAAGGCGATAAGAATGAAAAGGTCTTAGAAAAAACTAAGGATTGTACTTTGTTTTTTTATCTTTGTTTGATATTTTTCAAAATTTTATCTAAATTTTTTAACTCGTGTCCTACCCTGTCCTTGAAACCTAGGTTGGAACTTATTATTTTGGTCTATTTTGTGCATTTTCGACACTTTAGAAGATGCTTTGAGCATTACTTTTTTATTTTGTTAATTGAAGGTTAAGTAAGATTGTTAACGCTGTACTTTTAATATTTTTAACGTTTCTTGCTTACAACTAATTTTGTGGCCATCTTAAAATGATTTCAAACGAAATTATATAAATATTATAGCTGCTTAATTAAAGTGTAAATTCATCGAAATTCAAATGTTAAAATGCTTTCTCACGGGTCTGTCGAACTCGTACCATGAAGGTTTCTGGTGCGCTTGAAAGGTTTAATTACAAGTTATGATGTATGGCATGACGCCGAAGAAACGTCAAAAATAAAATAAACTCAGTTGATTCTAAGATTGTAAGTTAATATTAAACCGCGATTATCTTTTAATCGTAAGGCCCGAACTTGTTTGTATTATTTTCCGATTTAACGTCTCGTTTTTTTTTATTGCGGATGACTGTGTAATTAAAATCGCATTCTTCTACTTCGACTTCCAACATCACAATTAAATGGCTATTGTAAATTACACAAGCATTAAAAACGATACGTATTAATAACAATTTAGTGTAAATGTTAATTATTCATTGATACCTATCAGTTAAAATAAAACCATGAAAAAGGATTGAACAGATTCATTTTGCAGTTAAACAAATTCAAGCTATAAATCCAGACTTTCTCGAAATGGTTTTTCGTCGAAAAATACTGCGCAACACGTGTATAAAATAGCAGATGTAAATCTCGATGTTACGTTTGTCAGAAATGCATGCTAGACATTACGATATCGCATGCAATTATGGATGTACCTACAATTTACCATCGAGTTTAGCCATTTTCATTGGCCATTTTTCCTATGGAAGACGTTAGCTAAGATCGTAGCATCGCCGCATCGGTTCATTCCGCACTTTCTCAAACGAAATTGGAAACCTAAAGATCTACGAAATCGGATGCTATCGACAAATCTGACCAAAAGTAGCAAAAATGCATTTGGAAGAATTTTTTTTCTATTTTTATTTACATTTTTATGTCTCGTCTCTTAAATATTCTTCTAGTAATTTATTGAGTGTCTTAATGGAAGTGTCTGGTAATTTCTTAAGAAATTCTTTTGTGTCTTTTCTTAGGATTGAAGTTTAAGTTACTAAAAATAATAATTCCCGTTCGAACGCTACACAGTAGAGTCCCAGTTAAATTGTGTCTCGTTATATTTACCTGTCACCGCTCTCTTTTCCCCCACCTTGCGGGCTGGGGCCTCAGGAAGGGCCTGATCTGATGTCACGAACATAACACTACTAAGGGGAGTGGGAGAAGCGGCGCCCCCTTCTTTTGATAAATATAACGAAACGGGAGGGGAAGGAAAGAACCAAATGAGTAAATATACCGGGACTCTAATGTAGTTGGGTTAGAATAAAATATGAAAATTTTTGTTTTGTACGTGAAAATTACTATTTTTGAACGTTGACATCTCCAGATATCAGCCGGAGCATCAAAATATCTCAAAAATTTAATTTGAAGTAAACATTAATTTCACAAGCAATTTTCCTGATTGTTCGTGACATCGACATTTTGGAGTGCGTTTCTACGTCCGTATCGTTTCTCTTCGTTAGTTTGATACTTAGTTTAATCATTAAACCACATTATGTTCATCATTCATCACATTTCCGGCATTCTTTGCGTAATTTATTCGCATTCATCATTCTTTTTTCGAATTAAGCGAAAACATCTTCGGACCGTGATCACGTAACGAACGTCCTAATATGAATCATCGGCAGGCTGGAAAAACGCATCCCGATCTTGGTCTGGCACTTTCTCGTGCTGGGAAATCGTCCCAACGCACATCCACGATGCATCAGAATCGATCGAATGCACCGACGACTATTTATGCCGCCGTGGTGACGAAAGGCACTAAATGCAGTTCGCGTGCGAATGGTGAAAAAGTGCATTTCGAGCACGTTAACGACCTCGGCAACCGTCAATGATCGTTCGTCATCGACGTCACGAGCGTGCGCCTCTAATGCTGTGCATTCGCTGTTTTAAGACTACCGACGCCGTAAAGCGCAGGAAAACTTCCGTGAAAATTGCGAAAGAAGGAGTCTTCGGGCTCTCGATCTAAATAAAAGGCTGCAGACACGAACACGAGTTTTGTAATTTTATTTATAATCTTTATTATAATGCATTCGTATTTTCACAATTCGATAAAAGTCTCTACTTTACACGGAGGAAAATAGATGCTAAGTATTGTAGTCTACGTGTTTAGTTCTCGTTACTACCTTTGATATTATCGGATGTTAAGAAGAATTTCTGCACCTAATATCTCAGATAGTGATCATAAATATAAATATATTAAAGGTTTATATCAGGATGTTGATTATCCCCTTCATAACATCTACTTCTCTCTATGTAGTTAAAATTTACAATTGCACTATACATTTTTTATAAACGCATTTAAAAAAAAGTATCTATTTAATATTCCAAATTTCAATTTTACGAAAAAACTTTTTTTTGAGAAATCTGAAAATCCAGGGGCAAAGTGGGACGGGTTGTTAAAATTACTGCTGGTAAGGTTTGACAGAGAGAGAGAGAAAGAGAAGGGGAGGGAGAGAGAAGGAGAGAGAGAGAGAGAAAGAGAGAGAGAGAGAGAGAGAGAGAGAGAGAGAGAGAGAGAGAGAGAGAGAGAGAGAGAGAGAGCGAGAGCGAGATTGATTAAACATTTTTTTATTAATGTCCTGGCCACTACGAGCCGTGTACACAACTCAAGAGAGAGAGAGAGAGAGAGAGAGAGAGAGGGAAAGAGAGTTCTTACTTATCTCTGTGAACCTAAATCAAAACGGATTACATCCCACTTTGCCCCACCCGCTTTGCCCCAAAATAGATTTTTTTAAACACGTCGTAAAAAATCATCCTCAACCCCAAATGAAACAAATAAAAATCGAAAATAAAGTGTAAGAAAAGACTATTAAGTCATCCAATTCAGATTTTAATTGCGCTTAATTTATTGATACTTACTAATCGATTGAAAATATGTCTGAATTTACAAATTGACTTCGATTTCCTAGGTCATGTTCGAACGGTTGGTGAATACTGAATGGAAACTGTATGTTTCAAAATTTGTATTACATTAACTCTTTTGTTAATAAACAATGAAAACAAACACATAGGAAATGTTTTAATACAGCGAAACCCCAAAACCCTTCTTTGCCCCTACTTCCCCTACCAATTAACTCTAACTCTGTCTCAAAATGAAGTTCAGATTACAGTAGAAACCCGTTATATTTGTCCGTTCGGTTCCTCGTCCCCCCTCTCTTCTCGTTATATTTGCGAAAAGGAGGGGAGCGCCGCTTCTCCCACTCTCCTCATGTGATGACACAACAGGCCCTTCCTGAAGCCCCATCCCTAAAGGTGGGGGAAAAAGAGAGTAGCGATAGGTAAACATAACGAGACGGAACCAGGAAAATATGCTGGGACGTAAATAAAGCGAGACGCAATTATATCAGGACTCTACCGTATCAGGATTAAAAGTGCTCACAGACAATTCTTGTTTAAAATAAAATAAATTTACTTCACTAATTTCAAATAAATTCGTACGTGTATCTTTAATTAAAGTCAATCAAATTTATTAAAAAGAAAAATATAACGTTATTTCTGTAATTCTCTTAAAATTTTACTTGCGATTATTGAAATAAATACTTGCATTTGCTGATGACAATTTTTAAAGTTTCTAGTATGACTATAGATTTTTCATGTATATTATTTCGATCATTTCGAATATTTTAATAATTTTAAACATTTTTATCAATTTGTCTTATTTCATATCATCTTAATTTTATAAATTTCCTAGTAATGTCAAGCATAAGATAGTAATGTGACCCTATAATTGATACATTTTGTCAATTTCATTTTCGAAAATGCATTATTTCTCTATATTACATGAAACCTCGTATAAACGCTGCAAAGTTTGTCACAAAGAACAATACGCGTTTGTTTTATTACTTGCAGCATTCACGAATTCACGCGATCCAGAAACGGTAATAAATGACCTCGGAAGTCTTAAATCGTCGATTTCTGGGAAATGCAGCCTACGTAAGTGAGGTATTTTAATGCGTTACTGAAGAATCTCATTTTAATTTTACACATTTCTGCTATTCGCCACAGAAAGAAATGTACAAAAAGTTCAGAGTGCGACGGGGAAATTGGAAAAGTTCTGTACAGAGACGCGAACTCTCGGCGTGTTTCATGATTATATGCATATTAACGTTCTGATTACAGCTTTTTTAGTTTTTTTTTTGTCAATGGTGCACAGATAATTAATTATTCTGATGATGTCAGTTTTGAACTATTTTGCAGCATTTTTTTTCAAAATGTTACAACTTTCTATTCACCACATTGATTAATTTAAAAATTTTGTTCATGATTAGTTCCTAACTTTGTTCAAGGGCTTAGGATACAAGAATAATTTATAATGGGACTATTCTGACTACGTATTCTAACATTCTTGCTGTGCGCTCTGTATTGCAGTTAAATTTCAATGTAAATACAAATGAATATTTAATATAATTATAATGTTAATCACATACTTAGGGAACACATAAGCATCTATCCAAATGTACCTTCATCAACTAATTTTCATCCGATACCGACTATACAATCGATAATACTATTTCCAACGGGTATTTTTGTATATACAGAATTGATTGTGTTTCACCACTTGCGAGAATATACATAGGGCGCATGCGTTCATAACGATACGCGCCACCACTCGGAAAACGTTCGAGATAACAACCATTCGGGTCTTTCGTCACATCATGACCACAATCTACCGATAGTTTAATTAAGAATTGTCGTATTAACTATATGACATCACGCCGTAAAGAATAAGTTTTCACCAGTTTGGAGTGACAATTCACTCTTCCATTATAGCGAAAGGACGCATTGAAATTGGACATTTTGAATACAATTCATGTCAATCCAGCACCTCATTAGGATGTATTAAACGAATTTCTCTGAACTTTTTCGGTAAATTTCATCCAAGTTCTCAGCCAAATTTTCCAACAATTTTCTTAGGTATAAAAATGATGGTCAGTTTACGCATGATGAGACTCTGACCTGAAAATGTCGTTTAATGCAACTTTTCCAAGTTTTCTCAGTGTAAAGAACAGAATGCAAGCACCTTGCGCAATCTGACTCTGTAAGGGGACGGAAGATTCTGTGATATGTACGCGCGGGTACATTTCGTGTTCAAGTCCCAGCTTTCAGCGTGCCATTTTAGACTTAACCCAGAACGTAAAAGCCTCTGCGTAGGTACTTTCTAGTTTCTCCCGAACGGGCGACAAATCCGCTCGTAATTAAGGCAGCTGACGCAGCGTTCTTTATTCCCCCTTTAGTTTTTTTTATTAGTTCGTCAAATTATTGCATTCGTAACGTTTGACACGTTTACGTAACCGGGACACGAAATTGTCCAATAAGTTTTTCTTTTCCATTAGACACATATACCAGGCGCAGCTAAAATGGGAACATCCGCGGATTTAATCGCGATTTTCCAAAAAAAAAGAGAGATTTAAACGCGAACTTTTTGTATATATAGTTAGTAGTCGGCTGTTGAGCGTGTGAGCGATGAGTCTGCGATTCGCGCGTGCAAAATTTATCACAATCGACGTTCCGGTTACGGCAAAACGTCGAAACCGTTGTCGCCGGCGCAATACTATACTCTGGTAACGGTCGGATGTTTTGTCGGTGCATCGATCGATGTTGGGATTACTGATGTTCTTTTGCGAAATGACGCATTGGACGGTAATTAATGAAATAATTAAGCCATGAAACGTGGAATCCTGTTTAACCGTTTATTAGAAACGATTGTTTTTGTATCGTCATTGCGCGCGAGTGGCGACCAGCGCGATGAGTTCAGGTTGCACTCTGCAAAAGAATTTTCTAGATCAGTGCATATGCTGCTGCAAATGTTGCTCAATTTAAGTAAAAAATTAGTCAAGATGCCTGATTTATCAGGATTTTGAAATGAAATCTAAAAAATCATAATCCGGCGGTGATACATGTTATTTATCCTCCATTTATGATTCAGCCCAGCCCTGAGTTCAATAGGGAATGACAAATCATGTGTTCCTAAGTTAGGCTTGGTAATGTTTTGATCAAGATTCATTTAGGGAGTAAAAACTCTAGAGCATTACCTGATCATTTGCTGATCAAAATTAATAAAGACATGCCCGTCAGCAGCTCGTGGGTTTGGTTGGTTCATGTCTTGATCAAGATTTAACCTTTTAAAGTTACAATTGCCGTTTACGACTACTCTAAGTTCAGTGCACTACCAATCATCAAAAATTGAGGTTGATGATTACTTAAAGTCCATATTCCATTTAACTAACAATATCCAACTTAAAGTCCATATTCAACAGTACTAATTATTAAAAATTGGGGTAATGATTACTTAAAGTCCATATCCAATGTTTTTGAGTAGGCGCTTTCAATTGGCATGGATAAAAAAAAAGAAAAGCCATAAAAATCGTGAAAGTCTCTAGATTTAATTTGAAAAGTTTTTCTTTTTAAACATCATTCTAGTTTGAGCTTGAACGCAAAAATTGCGGACCATAAAAATTGAATTTTGAGAAAAAGAATCCAATATGTCGTCTGAAATAGTCCGTTAGCAATAGACTAAATATTCATGATTTTTTAACTCAACTATCTTAAACGGGTTCTAAAGTGCTGCGTCAGTAAGGTAGGAAATTTCACTAAAAACGTAAATTAAAGATGACTGAATAAATGACTGATCAACATTCGAGTTCTGTAAAGGTGGTAAGTGACTGAATAACATTTTTTAAATTCGGGCTCTGCAATGGCAATTCTAAGCATTATAAACAGTTTCCTAGAAAATACCAAAGATATTAATATTGAGAACTGACAAATAAGTGATTTTTATTTATTTCCGAAAAATCTCGTTCAGTTCACAATTAATTTCTTTGTTATTTTCTAGGAGACCGTCAAAAGTAACTAAAATTGCCCTTACAGAGCCCAAATGTTGAAAAATTGATTCAGACATTTTTTTATTTAGGGTTTTTAGTGAAAATTCCTACATTATCCGTCGGGCACTTTAAAACTTGTATGAGATATTGTTATAGAAGAAAAAGTGTATGGTATCATTCAGAAAAAATTTGTAAACTTCCAACATTTTTTGGCCACTTTTGTTAAGTTAAAAATGTTAAAATTAAAAAAAAATCAGGAAACGAAACTAACCAAATATTTTTAAAGTAATTTTTCATACATTTAGCAATTTTTCATGTACATAAGTTTTCATAAAGTTAGCTATTTACGATTAAAAAGTCCTAAATGTATAAAATTGTCAAAAAAAGAAATGATATCGCAATTGTTTAAATAAAAGTATTAATTAGTTTCATCTAAGCATTTAGATATGCAATTTTTGTAATGTACGTGTCAAAATTAAAATAGTTTTTAATTATAAAAAATGCTTCCAATTCTGAACACGTATATTCACGCCCTAAGATTTGTTTGTTTTTATTTTTTTTTTATGATTTAAAAATCAATGAAACTAATCACTATTTTTATATAAGATCATATATTCTAATCACTAAAATAATGCATGAAAATTGATCAAATACCATTTATTTAACTATACGTCAGACGCGCCTTGGATATTTCTGATGAAAAGTTCTACTAATTTTCTTATTCGTTTGAGAATTAATATAAGATATTTTAATATTTCTACATCCTAATCAATCGCTGAAGAATTTTTTTTCATAAGAGTAATGACTAAATTAATATCGAAAACATTTAAAAATGCGCTTCAAAAGTAATAAAAATCAGTAACGCAATCGAAATGTATTTGAATAAATTTCACGTACGCAATTATATGGCGTTATAAATAGTTCAGCTGGCTAAAAAAGGGATACACATAAAATTATTCAAATATATCAATTTAAGAAAAGTTCTGATTTAATGGAACGGAATCGAAAGCATTTGCTATACTTGAGTAATTATTGCCGCCATTAAAATGCTAATAAAACGATTCAGTAACTAGTTGAAATAATAAAAATTGGCACATTGGAAAGTACGGGTACTCCAAAGTTCTATAAATAATTTGGTCCGACAATAATTAACTTGCCATAGATTACTGATTCTAATTACTTCGGACTTAAACAACGAGGACGTAATAATTTATTCTATTCCTTCAAAGTGATCGCCTAGTAAGATAGGCGAAATACTCCGCTTGAAGTTAACCATTGAAGTTAATTCATAAATAACCTTGATTTTTGATGATTTACATTTTCAACAATCCGAAAATGAAAAATGGAATTATTGAAAAGAACATCTGCTTCTCAAATGTTTCAAGTCCAGTATGCAATTGTGGAAAACAAAAGTCATTCAACAAACAAATGTAGTCATGTCTATGAAAAAAGATGACTTCTTTTGCAAGTTATGAATCATCTACAGAAAATGTTTTATTGTCTTCGAATGAGTAATAAAACGGCGCATTCACGTGTAATTTTACGTGAAGTTACATATTTTGAAACTTCAAATATTTAATAAACATCAGTAGTGAAATTTTTTTTTTTCGTTCGTTTTATGTCTTTTTGTCGCATTTTTGTATCTAATCTGAAATTTAATCCAGGTACTGTTTGATTATCTACTCATATTTCACCGTCTGAGCAAATTTAGGACATAAAAGTCAAATTTGTTTGGTTTAGTAATATTTGATTTTATTATGAGTCATATTATTTATTTTTAATGATGTTTTAAACATTGGTAATATCGATATTTGGTTTTAAATCTTCATGACCATCGACCTGTTGATCTTGTAAATTAATCTTGCGTTTGATGATTGTACGCTATTTTAACAAATTATTTACAATTTTTGGGATTTTAGTCACTGATAAATGCACCAAAAGTGTTTACAAGTTTTATAACAATATAATTATTAAATCATCTCGAACTATTTTTCAATGTCGACCAATGAATTTGAAAAAACGGTTGCTTCTTCTACTTTGGTAGTTTCGGCCAAATTACCAGTCTAAAACGATTCGAATAACTTCCTCAATGTAATACAGTGATTAAGATACGTTAATCCTTTGGAGTGTACTTTAAATCCAACGGAGTTAATCATCAACATCACTTATTACCAAGGTAGATTATTTATAACAAATGAAAATGGAGCCCATGAGATAAAATATTTACTTTTTTGGAATAAGACTTCACTGTAACATTTTCAGTGTAAATCCTTTATTCTTCCTTAAAAATGTTGAAGCTATTTACTTTAATTTAATAACGACATTTTTAGTTATTTTTTAATTTTGACAATTTGTATATTTTTGACCAAGAAGATTTTAAAAATGTTGATTCTCAAATTTCTTTGATTTTTTTGTATTTATGTAACTATTTGAAGGGTTGTCAAGTAATTTAGATTTGTTATTTAGTAAGATTTTATATTACATTTTTTATTAAAATTTAACTAATTGTTTTCATTGTTATCTAATAATTAAATTTCAGTTACTAAAGTTCAAGATGATATATTTAATTTTCTATTTATTTTAATATTTTTACACTATTTCAGGAATTCGTAAACGATAAATAAAGAACATCGCGAATAATTATTATACGGCATAACCGTTTTGCAGACACCTCGTAAAGTTTTTAATTAAGCTGAAATATTATTCGAAATTAAAAAAAAAATCATCGCGCCAGAGTAACGAAATTATTTAGTAAAACGACGGACGAAACTTGGACTGAAACCCCTCATTTATCTGAAAACAGAAACATAGGACGAAAATCGCTTCTCGAGCATTTAAATAAAGTAGAAAGTGCCCGCGGTTATATACGTTGGGTTAAGTTTTGCGAGTAAACCTTCGAGGTGAAAGTCGAGACCAAAAAATGAGATTATCTCGATGCAGTAGCTTTAATAAGGATGACTATTATTCATGAATAGCTTATATTGCGATTTTTAATGAAGGTTATATTATACGCAAAAATACAATTCAGCGAGGCTGTTACGACCGCGACGAAAAAGTTTGCTTTATGCGAACGAGTAGAAAGTTCCAACTTGCCGTGCTGTCTCTGTTATTGCGTTTAATTACTATTTTACCATCGCAGTAACTTTTGACGAAATTAACATTTTTAAACACATTTATTTATTATCTAGCAAACGAATTTAAAAAAAAACGTACTTTTTACAAAGAGTTTATATCTCTCTTAGTAATATTACGTATCGGTGTTCCATTCTCCTGTCTGACAAGTTCAAAACTCAATTTTATTCAGAATGTTTAGTTCTTTTAAGAAAGCACATAACGCAAAGTCGTAATTGGCTCGTAGTCATTGGTCATTTCGAATTTGCAAGTAATAGGACCATATTATATTAAATGCGATGAAATTTATCGATCACAAATTCGATAAAATACGTGGAACTAGGTTATATTCTTCCATAAAATTTGATGAAATTTTAAAAAGAAAATTGAATAAAATTCATTTAATGTCGATGAAATTTAATAAAATTAGAAAAAAATACATGCAATTTTTTGGAATTCTTTAGACATTTTTGAAAATCTAAGAAATAACAGGAAATGGAAAAACTTCGACAAAGTTCGTGGCTCAAAGGAATTACGCGGCTTGAAAATGATACAAATATCTGTAATAAATTTAATGAATCTGGATAAAACTCGAGATAATTTTATGAAATTCGGTAAAATCATATATAACTCAAATCCATGGAATTGAATGAAACTCGACAAATTCGTTGAAATTCTACGAATTCCGATAAAATTCGCTGAAATAACCGTGAAATCGGCCAATTTTTATCAAGTTTCGACTAATTCGATGAATTCTCGAATCACTATGAACTTCAATGAAATTCGGCGAAAGTTTACGAAATTCCACGAATTGTGGCGAATAAATGAATAAAACGACACTCAATATTTTCGAGGAAATTTTATGAAATTTGATAAAATAATTAAGTTGGAATTGAATGAAACTTGATGGATTTGCCAATAAAATTCGATGAAAGAACCGTGCAATCGCTAAGAGAATAACATAATTCGAAGAAAAGTGACGGGAAATTGAATAGAAGTAAATGAAGTTGGATGAACTAAATGTAATTTGGGGATATTTCATATAATAATATTAAATCTCGATCACTGAAATTCTTGCAATTCTATTTTGAATGCGATGAAATCACTCGAATAGAACATATTCGAGGAAGTTTGAATTAATTCGATGGAATTCTGAGAATCACTTTGAAATTCAATGGCATAACGAAATTCGACGAAATATGACGAATAATTGAATAAAAAGTAATGAAATTTGATGAAACTCAATGTCATTCGACGAAATTTAATGGAATTCGATAAAGTAATATGATATCCATTAAATTTAATATAATGCTGCACGTTAAATCTCTATGAACGTAGGTGAAATTCGACGAAATGTGACAAATGAAATTCTCCCAATTTCATTTGTATTCGATGAAATAACTGGAAATACAGCAAATTCGATGATGTTTGAACTGATTCAATGGAATTCTTAGAATCACTTTGAACTTCAATGAAATTTAATGTTTTAACGAAATTCGATGAAAGGTGACGAATAATTGAATAAAAAGTATTGAAATTGAATGAAACTCAATTTTATTGGATGGAATTTAATGGAGAATAAAGTAATATGATATAGATGAAATTTAACATAATGAATGTAAAACTCTATGAACGGAGATGAAATTCGACTAAATGTGACAAATTAAATTCTCCCGCTTTCATTTGAATTCGATGAAATAACTGGAAATAGAACAAATTCGAAGAAAATTTTTTTCGTTCGATTAAATTTAAATTTCAACTCATTCGATGAAATTCCGCGAAACACTTCGAACTTATAATTAAATTCGGTAGTTCATGGAATTACATTGAGTTTCATCCAGTTTCATTACATTTTATTCAATTATTCCTTATATTTCTTCGAATTACGTTACGAGCCACCGAATTAATTGCAAATTCAAACGATTAGCGAAATTATATCGAATTAATTCAAACTTCCTTGAATTAGTAAATTTCGAGTTATTTCGTAGATTCAATTCAATTTAAATAAAATTGAGAGAATTTCATTGAATTTCATTTGTCACATTTCTTCGAATTTCATCGAGTTTCCTAGTATTTGATTTGATCGGTTTTATATTATTTTATCAAATTTAATCGAATTACATTGAGTTTTACCCAGTTTCATTAACTTTTTGAATCTGGATGGAATTCGACGAACTGTGACGATTGAAATTCAGTGGAATTCTCCAAATTCTATTTAATTTCGATGAAATAACTGGAAATAGAACAAATTCGACGAAGTTTGAACTCATTGAATCCGTCAAAGTTTGAACTCATTGAATCCGACGAAGTTTGAAATTATTCGATGGAATTCCGCGAATCATTTGAACTTTAATGAAATTCGGTGACATAACGTAATTCGATGAAATGTTTCGAAAAAATTCAAAGCAATTCATTTGATTTTAAATAAGTAGATGAAACTCAATGTAATTCAATGAACTGGTATGAAATTCGATTAAATAATATGAAATCGATCAAATTCAACATAGTAAATAAAACTCGATGAAACCGTATGGAATTCGATTAAATAACCAGAAACAGATTAAATTGGCAGTATAAATTAATTCGATGGATTTCCGCGAATCACTGGTGTTCAATGAAATTCTTAATGAGATTATATTTCTTAAAGATGTTGTACTATAATATAGATTACTGACCGATCAACCAGTTCTTCCAGCGACCATGTACAGAATAAAGATTTTAGCAATTGAAAAAATCTCCAAATCATTTAAATGGTAACCTACTGTTTCAAGCTGAAATATCGCCATTTTGTCGTATATATCTCAATCCTTTCCTTGGAATATAAATTGGGATAGTAAAATTTTTGTTCTCCTTCAGGCATCTAGTACATGCTGATGATACATACGTGAAAACCGTCAGTAATCCTCGCTTAGAAAAAGAAAAGTTTCGCAAAATATGACGGCCGTTAACGTTGTTAGGATCGGTACCAGGTTACTTTCGAATAGGAGCAAAATAATTCGCTAGTAGTAAATAACGAGTCGCGGTTATAAATAAGCAAAACCGGCCGAGATTGAGTTCTTATGAAAGAGCCTTTTAAAGTCCGCTCGCGCATATCCGCGTCATCATCCGGGCACGACGTCGTCGTCGTCCTCGTCTTCGTCCATTACGGAATAAATCAATTGGCTACGATCCTCGGTTAGACACACTGCAGCTGCATTTACGTAACAGGTGGCATCGCGCTTACCTATATGCACATCATTACGTGCGTATACAATACTTTGCCCCATTCATGCGTGTGTGGGGGGAGGGGGGTAATCTACGTACCACGAGGGGCCTCATCGTAAGTCCCCGTTCCGTTCCGCTCGTTCCGCAAGTACCGTGCGAGTTGGATTCTCGTATACGTCCGTCACCGAATCATGATTTCACGCGGAAGTGAAATAACGACCCTCGCGATTAACTTCTGTACCAGAGTGTTGCACCTGCGTGTACTTCAAAGCTTCTTGCGCGGGAAGAATGTTAGTTTCTTGTGTCAAAATCGAACGGATAGCGGTTGTTGGAATTGTCGATGGTGTATAAATCAAGCGCACCCTGGATAGTGCTACTAGCTCGAGATAAAACAGCGATTGTCGTGCACCGGTTACACGCTCTCGAGCTCAGGTTTAAATTGATCCCGCGAAATTATACCGATACTTCTAGTGGTAGTAGCTTTCGCGCGTCGTGTATCGACGTTTTTATAGGGCGACGAAGTGAAAGAGATGATTTTCCGGACCCGAAATGACGTACTTTCAATCCTATAAACTTATTGTAGAAAGTTATGTATGTACCCTTTTTTACCAGCTGAGAAAAGGGGCCGCAGTTCACCAGTTCATTAAATGATCGCTGTTACCGATTGAGCAATTATATATGACTGGTATTTGAACATCTTAAAAAAATATACCTATTTTACCGACGGAGTATTGAGATTAGTCAGCGTACCCAAAAAAATGTTTCCAGCGTCATTTAGGAGATTCTTCTTTACCAACTGTCGGTTTTCTTCACACGGGACAATGAATTTAAGACGGGTATTTTAAAGGAGCGTTTCCCCCTCAATGCTAGTTAAGAGGACATTATTTTCTCGAAATTAATCTGAGAAATGGCGACTAACAATCAGGTGGCTATTCCGGAAGGTCCACGGTTCGTTTGTTGGGAGCGACAAAGGATCTTTGGGTGCCGACGCATTCTCGAAGGGCGTGCGAGCACAAAAAGAACTGCCAGGGAATATAAAAGGAAATAAAATCATGAAAGAGGGTGAATGAACAAAAAGAAGCGGGTGTAACCTGCAGGCACGTAGTATCGCAATTGAGCCAAGAGTGGCCCCCGATAAGAGGGACTCGTATAAAGAGATAAGGATTGTTTGTTTGGTCTAGCTGCCAGAGCGATGTTTCTTCTCCCATAGGTTTCTTGTACGAGCTACCTCATCTTTTTATTTCGTTTCTCTACTGTTGTCTCCCTTTTTTTCCTACGATCGTTTCTATTCTTTCCTCTCGTCTGAGTTTTATTTATCCTATGTGCATACACGTAGGGCGGATTTTGTTTTTCAGCCGATAACCGAGATTTTTGATACAATATCTTGGTTTTGATTCGTGGATAAATAAACATGGGGGAAATGTTTGCCTCTTATCAGGATGTCAATATATTTTCTTTGGTAATTTAAAGTTAGTTTTGTGAAGCAATGTATAGTATATTGTACAACTAGGGAGTAAAATGGGTGTTTGTCGGGAGTAAAATAACTATTTTGCTCCTTAGGGAGAGAATAATAACGTTTTGCTCCTTAGGGAGAGAAAATGCTACTTCGCACGCAGTGCGGAATTATGTATGTGGTTTTATAATATGTATTTACTATTATTAATGTACTCCTCAGTGTGATTACATTCTGATTAATAACATTCTTTTATAAACTACCTATTTTTCGAGATATTTGAAAGTTTCAAGTTAAAAAAATAACTCTGTAATAAAAAATTTACCGATATACATCATATATTAACATTTATTTCCTGTTGTATTACACTAGTTATAATTAACTGAAATTTGCCGGCAATTACTCGAAAGAAGTCGATTCTGGAATGGAATAAATTGATTGTAACTAATTTCTACGTATCCCAACGGTATAATTCCTATAAAGGAAACCGCAGAAACTTCGTAGGTGTTTAAGGTTTCGGGTGATTGAATTTACGGTCGTTTTGGGTCAGCGTTTTCCGGAAATTTCTCGAATTTGGTGCAGTTTCTGTCGACAAAGTTCAAATTACTTCGCATGAAGTAATGGGTGAAAGGCTGCAGAAAACTTGTGCGTTTTCTCCAAACTTTAAAACTTTATGATTTTTGTTTAAACTTGGCAAAATTATTATTTGCGCGGCTCGGTGTCGCTTCGCGACTAATATTCAATTTTGGGACAGGTTCGCAGCCAAAACAACCCCGATACTTTCACTTAGTTTAAAGTGGATGCATTTGCATACAATTCCACAATAAATTATGGTAACGTCAACACAGTCGTTTCAACAAAAGAAAACTTTTCATTCAAGTCGCAAGTTTGAAAACTTCTCGTAGGTGCTAATTAAAATGTACTTATTTTTTTCATGGCATTAATTGATCATTTAGCATTTTCTGCTAATCTTAGATACTTGTACTAGAAGTAAAAGCTTTAGTAAAGGTAACGTGATTTAAAAGGATTGATTTTTCGATTTTACTTTTCGTGAAAATTTGTCGCCTTTTGTATTTTTTTGGAAATACGTTTTAAATCAACATAACTAGTAATTATAAGAATTTGAAAAGAAGTAACTTTCCTTCTTGCCTTTTGTATATTTTTTTATTAATGTTATAGCATTTTTAAGAAACACATCCAACATTTTTGTCAAAACAAAATGATAAATGTATTTTTTAGGTTATGTTTATATAATATTGGATCTGTATTATGTATCTGTAAAACTGTTTATCCGTTTATTATACTTTTTGTAAAATCGTAATATCTTCCTATTTGAACCACTCCTCTAGACCCGAACTTGTTACCTTTCCCACACTAACACCTGAAAAAATGTTGCATTATATGGATAATCAATAAAACAAAATGAAAAAGACATGTCTGCTTCATTGACAGCAATTTATGTCACGCTTCAGCATCTTGTCGATTAATTTAAATCCTTCCACTAATCAATCGCAAAAAACGCGAATTACCATAATCGCGATAAATAATTAACATGGACGCGATTGCGCGTCAATTAAAAATGGCGTTCATCCATTCTAATCGCCATTCCTAAGGTCGGAAAGCGGAACTTGTGGTGCAATCCGAAGTATCTGTGAGATTAGTGCCAATAAGAATTGCTCTAGCTAAGAATCCGGGGTATGGAAGGTCCCATTCTGATAAAGTGTCGTTTGATATCGCTAATGTCCCTTCCCTGCCAACCGTCATCGGCGCTAATTGCGACTAATTGAGGAGCGAGTTCCTATCAAGCCTTCGACTGTTTGACTTATTATTAGTCTCCTTCGTCTAACGACCTCCTCCAAGACGACGACACCAAGTCCTTGCAAAAAATAAACCGCGATATTACTACCCTAATTTTTATCTTTCACCTTGTCTCTTGCTTCGACGTCTTCTCTGGTAACATAAAATATAAATTTTTTAAAAAACGTCGATTATTTATTATATCAACAAAATTTGCCAATCAATTTAATAAATTTCTTTTATTATTCTGTAGATTTGCGCAAACAATTATGAAAATTTGAAAAAGTGGAATAATTTGATATGTCAGGAGCTGAACCCGGTCCTTTCGATTGTCGGTCACGTGACTGGAATTATGATTGGATTGTTTAAAGATGTCGAGATTAATGATGCAAAATTGTCAGGTCACAAAAAATATTGATAAATACTGTTTGAAATTAATAAAAATAATTCTGTTAAGATTTGCTTATATTATCTGATATCTTGCAATGTCAAAATTACAATAATTTTCCCGTCATATTAGATCCGCCATTTTGGATTTTAAATATTAAACTTCAAGTTCCTAATGAACGACCGAAATAACTCGCATTCCAAATTCCTTAAAAAGATATCGATATTTAAAAATACTTGTCCTCCATATTGTATCCGACATTTTGGATTTCAAATATCTAACATAAGAATCATGTGTAGCGACTCAAATACCTAACGAACGATCGATAAAACTCTTTCATTTAAAATTCCATGAAAAAGTATATGGTATTTATAAAAATACTTATCCCCCATATTGTATCCGACATTTTGAATTTAATAAATCTGATATCAGAATCATGTATTGAGACTCAAATTCCTAACGAATGATCGATAAAATCCTTTTATTTAAAATTCCATGAAAATGTATGGTATTTATAAAAATACTTGACCTTTAGATTGCATCCGACATTTTGGATTTTAACAATCTAGCATCAGAATCTTGAGAACTGACCCTAAGGAGTATCCTGTATATGAGGAATCAAAAACAACACGTTTTTCAATTACCCAAATATACAAATCAGGCCTGCCAAAGTTCTCTATCCTTGTCAGCCATATTGGATCCGCCATTTTACATTTCAGATTCCTAATGAACGACGGAAATAATTTACATTCCAAATTTCATAAAAAGCTGTTGGCACTTAAAAATACTTGTCCTCCATATTGAATGCGCCATTTTGGATTTCAAAAATGTGACATAAGAATAGTAAATAGCGTCTCACGGAGTTATGTTATAGGCAATGCCTCGAAAACGAAATGTTATCTATTCAGCCAAAGGTATAAACCAAGCCTGCAAAATTGCTTCACTCAATTTATCGCCGTCTTTCGATACTTGTCCACCATATTGCATTCGCCATATTGGATCCGTCATTTTGGATTTCGGATTCCTAATGAAAGGCGAAAACTACTTACATTTCAAATTTCCTAAAAGGCTGTCGTCACTTAAAAAACTTGACCGTCATATTGGATCTGCCATTTTGGATTTCAAAAATATGACATAAGAATCGTAAATATCTTTTCACGGAGTTATAGCCAATGCCTCGAAAACGAAATGTTATTTAATCAGCCAAAGGTAAAAACCAAGCCCGCCAAAATGGCTTCACTTAATTTATCGCCCTTTTTCGATACTTGTCCGCCATTTTGCATCCGCCATATTGGATCCGCCATTTTGGATTTAAAAAATTCGATATTAGAATGATGCTGAGCGATTTAAGAGGATAAATTGTACATAAGGCTTTGAAAACAAAATGTTTTCCAAAAATCCAAGAACAAAAATGAACCTATCCGAAAAGACCTAACTCAATTTATTCCAGTTTTCTCACATAAATTGGTCGTAGTTCAGTGCAAACTGTTGGCAATTTTGGAATTCCACCAGAGATTTTCTAGTAAACATCAATGGCAAATGGTTCGACTTCCGCTCGATAAAGTTTCAAGTCCTACAACGAAATCACGTCGAGGTTAACCGAGTGTTGCGTGATTCATCACGTCGTCGTTCCGGGCCGTCCGTGTCGCGCTATCTCATTATGATCCGATAATTGGCTTTAACGACTTCCTAGATGGAACCGATTGCGGCGAAGCTGGGGTCATTTTTTACCCCGGTTGAAATCGCCCCCCTTTTTCCGCGGTTTTTCCCGTTCGCCGCGAATCGATCGCTCAAGCTCGTCCATGGCTGGATGCGCTCATATAGAACACAGACGTTTAACGAGCACCTATATATAAGGCGGTTATACGATTGGCGCGTGATGCCGCGTAAAAAAGCGACTTTATACAGACACATACACATACATAAACCGGATGGCGAGGGTGTGTAAGGGTCTTACGTGGGGGCCCCCGCCAACGACGTAGGTGAGCGGGGGGCCGCACGTGCACGAGAAAACAAGCTTCCGCCAAAAGTTACGAGACGACCTGATGCGTCTGTGCATGTGCCGGGTAGAAAAGCTGATCCGACAAGTACAAGAAGCCGCGGCGAACATTAGTCGATTTCTGTGGGAAAACATCCTCGGGGCCTTTTTGCACATCCATAATTTTACACGCGAGACACCGTTTCTTGAGGATTTTCAACACGAAATTGCGGACTCGGCTCTTTTATTTATATATTTTTGTCCCCCTTTCCCTTTTGATTCGATCGAGCATCTGCCTCCACGTCGAAGGAGCTCCTTGGAGTAGTTGCGCAATGGTCGTTTGCGCGGCCGAGGGTAATAAGAAGCCTGGAAACAATTGGGAAAACGCTCGGCAATTTCTGTCGCTCGTTATGGGCTTTTTAGGTGCGGTTTTTTGCGCCAAATGTAAAAGGAGATTCAATTGGGACTGAGATATGTATTATCGTGTCGTTTCGGACGACGGGAGAATCACTTCGCGGAGATCCCTCGCTGGATAATGGAACGTTGATACGGATTTATAATGATGTTGTTAAAGGGAACGAAATTTCTCCCAGTCGATTGTTTTCTGGTCTTCCGGCATGGCACGGCTTATTTCATCTGTTCCTGGGTGTATAAATGTTGGAATGTGTAGTCTCCGGATTTATCGCGTGTTAATCCGAGAGCGGGTCTTTACTCATTTTGGCGATCGTTGGTATGAGAAGGTTGATTTCTGCCAAACCAAAATTACCTTTCCGCAATTCCGATGGGAGTAAAATGCGATTTTGAAACCTAGGGAATGTAAAATACGTTGCCCCTAAACAACTTTAAACCAAATTGGTTTACATTATCGAGATAAAACTCGAGTACTTGGGCGTTTTCGCGGTCGCTAAATCCTAATTTATGTAATTTCTGCGAAGCGATCCAACATCTGAAATCGATAATTTCAGGGTTCAAGATTTGAAATTGATGTCACGTTCGTATTCAGTGACTTTAAACAATTCGGTCAGCCATCTTGAATCCGACATTTTCAATTTTCTTGTGTGGCCAAATTCGTTATCGGCATCCCCTAAAACCCCCGTTATAAATTATATTAAATAGACACATGTATTTTTAAGCACTTTGAGGGACTCGACCCCCCTCCCTTCCGCCATGTAACAAAACCCTCCCGAATGTGTATGAAGTCAGCTTTCCTTTAGCTTCGTTAAGCCATTGTATTTTACTTCTTGCACAAAATTTTTGTTTGTAACACTGGAGTAAAATTGGTTCCCCCTCAATTGCTCGTCTTTGTCATAAAATAACTATTAGGAAATGATTTAAAAAACCGAAATGTTTTTATTTATGAACACTGAAAAAATGTTGTAGTTGGGTCGACCGTAGGTAGTAAAATGCCAACCAAACAACATTTGTAGTTATTCTTACGATTTATATGGTAAAATCAGCGGTTTAAGTAGTACAGCCACCTGTAACAGATGTAAGGCCCCCATTTTACTAATTAAGTAGTACCACCCCAACAATATAAAAATATATTTTATTTTTCATGAAAGAAATACAGTAAGTCCCGGTATGATTGACTCTCGCTATATTTACGTCCCAGCATATTTGACCTGGTCGTTCTCGTTATATTTACCTGACGCCGCTCTCTTTTTCCCCCACCTTGAAGGCTGGGGCCTCAAGAAGGGCCTGTTGTGACGTCACGAGCATAACGCGACTGAGGAGAGTGGTAGAAGCGGCGCTCCCCTTCTTTTGGTAAATATAAGGGGACGGGAGGGGAACAAAAAAATAAAAATGAACAAAAGCTCTAACTCAAGAAATATTTATTGTAGGTTAAAGTCGTTACAGTTTAAGTTGTAGAGCTTGAAAAAAAGCTAAAGAACTGACCAACTTATTCCGAAAACACGAAAACATTTGAAATAAATTAAAAACTGATAACAAGCATGTTACCTAAAGAAATATATATTAATAATATTCTCTTTCTTTGTTTTAGGTAAGTACTTGGTCTTCTACAATATATATCTACAGATTGTAAGTACTCTAAATATTTTCAAAATACACATTACATTAAAAAAAAAAGGATCATTCAACCTCGTAAAATTAGCGAATTAAAATTGTTAATATTTCAAAACGATTAAAAACATATAAATTGTGTAATTTGCTCTACTCGTATGATATTAATAAAAAAATTAAAAATTTAGGGAATTTCAATGGGAAAATTGTGGTGCGAAAATGTGCCAAACAATTTTTTTTCTAGAAAACAAATTTTATAATAAAAATGAGAACGGAATTTTGTAATTTTTTATATAAATTTTTAAAAAAGCTTTTGTAAAAATTATAGCAATTTGGATGTTATTACAATTTTCAAACAGAGGATTTAATAACATTCCTTATTTTAAATTAAAAAAAGTTGTTTGTTTACTTATACTAAAAATAATGTAGGGTTTTATAAAAGGATTCGTTGCATAATAAATAGCAAATATATTATCAAAGTTTATAAAATATCTCAACCTATAAACTATTAATTTATGATATTGATTAAAAACCCTTCGCATTTAATTCTGTAAACTTATAAAAACATCCAAATTGCTATAATGTTTACAGAGATGGTGTATATTTAAAAAAACAATTTCTTTGGAATTTTTATTAAAAAATGTTTGAAAGACAATACGGTTTACGTTGGCTATCAAAGATATTCTTGCAAATTGATGACTAAGGTAGAAACAATGTCGTTGCATTAAAAGTGTTTTGAATTTCTCGTAGATCTGTTATTAAAAGAGTAACTAGGATCTATTTGTTCTCGGATTACACATAGACACTTTCGCCATGTGCACATGTTCACTGGAAGTGTATAATGGTGATTCATCTATTTCCCGGTAGTTTCTTGAAGTGTCATTAAAAAAACCTAATGTTTATTGCTTAGAAAGTAAAGATTTACATAAAGAGATTGCTGAATGCGAATATCAGGTATTCGTTTCATAAGGCCTGACATTTTTTAATACTGAATATTCAAAGAAGCTAATTTTTCTAAATATTATAATTTTGCATGATCTTTTATTATACTTTTATTAATATAAAATTCAATAAAACAGAATATTAAGAAATTATGACAGTAAAAGTATAGTACATTTTCATTTCTAGTAAATTATTTTATTTATTTTTAACCTAAAATAAATATTTCTTGAGTTAAAGCTTTTTGTTCAGTTTTTCGGATTTATTTTGTCGGATAAACAAAAAATTCAAAGAACCCAAAAAATCAAACGTTTTTAGCTTACAATAGAGTCCCGGTATATTTTCCTGGTCACCTTCCCCTCCCGTCTGGTTATATATACTAAAAGAAAGGGAGCGTCGCTTCTCCCACTCCCGTCAGTTGCGCTGTGTTCGTGACGTCACAGCAGGCCCTTCATGAGGCCCAGCCCTCAAGGTGGGGGAAAAAGAGAGCAGCGTTAGGTGAATATAACGAGCCGAATCCGGGACGAGACGCAAATATACCGGGACTCTACTGTACTGTGCTGTGTTACCGTTTTGGAGGGTGAGACCAAATAATTAAAAAATGATCCAAATAAGGACCACACTAGTATGTACCATATCAAATCGAATGCATATATTCCAAAAAAAGAATCGGGAGTAATAATTAAAATATGAAATACGACTTTCATAAACGCTTGGCGGTAACTCGACGATTTTTCGCGACACTTTCCCGAGATGTATCTCCGTAGCGGCACATAAAGCATGTAGCCCCCGCGGAAAAAGCGGCTGCGAAAAGACGTTTCAGAAATGATTTTAATGCATAAACTTTACATAGAAATATATACGCAAGTAACCGCCACGGATAGAAATGGGACTTCGGAACGTAAAGTCTTTGCGCCACGCAGTCTTATGAATGGGAATGGGATATACAGTATTTATGCGTACTGCGCTTACATATTCAATTCTGTACACGAAATGCTCGCGTGCATTAATTTTGCCCACACGTGTTGTTTTTAACGTTGGAATCCATACTTTTTTACGAATCGGCCGCGATAACATTTCGTGTATAAAGTCGCGTCTCTGATGAAATAAATATCGATTTTGTCGATAATTTCGATCTTTCGAGATTTTATTTCTGTTGCGTTTTCTTGCGTCGAGTATTTACGCTTATTGCGATAACTCTGTTGGCAATATGTTGGTAAAGGCGTGTGTTATGAAAGCTTATTTATTTTTCCTCGATGAAAAATGCGGATAGAGTAAGGTACGATCGGAATGCGAATGAATTGTTTTGGAATAGGTTTAATCAGTATTCAACATGTATCCGCAAGTCTAGGAAACTATTTGGAATTTTCAATATGAGATTAATGTGTAAGTATAGTCGCTTTCCAAGATGCATTTGACAGAATGTCACTAATTGTAAAGTAACCGAGGGTTCTGGTGATAAAATGTGTTAGTAACATTAGTCAATTTCAATTACTAAATGAATGCGTAAGAGATATGTCATTTTTATCATTCCTAAATATTTCATCTGGAAGAACATTTTTAGAGCAGTGAAATTGGAGATGTGATTTTAAGATAAACCAGATATTGTAAAAAATTGCAATTATTTTTTTTAAACAGGTCAGTACAGTATTTTTCTTAAAAGCTCGACAAAGTTTCACTCAACATATTTGCATTATCATATTATGTACTTGCTTATGTACTAAATAGAGGTAGATTTCTCTACTGGCGCGAAACTCTGGGCTGTGATAATCTCAACCAGGACTAGCGGTGGATGGTGTAACTACTTCATATCCATTTGATAAGATTTTAATTTTCGACTGATTTATAAATATATTCAAATAGTTTTGGTATTTTTCGGTCAAATAAAGAATAAAAATAAAAAATTGTTGAGTTTAATAAAAATTAGAAGAAGAAAATACAACGGTCAATAATTTGGAGGATTTTGTAATAAAGAATAAATAAATAATGAGCAACGATTCGACTCTGATATGAGTCCTCTTCGATTGGTAGGTATTTACATTTGTGAATTCTACATACTCATTATGGTGGACACCATGTGACATTTTATTCTTTTATTCGATTCTACAATAAAAATTAAGAAAATTATCGAAAAATTGCAATAACACTCGGCTCTGAGAATTATTTCAAATTTTCTCCATTTATACTGAGGAATTGAATAAATGAAGAAAATGTGACCCGTTATCAACCTTCGATTTAAATGCTTTAAGTGGTAATCGTTAATCAATATTTATTAATCGAAAATAGTATCAGTTTTATTTTATAATCTTCAATTTTTAATAGTGCACTGCAATTTCATTATTCACTACAATTATTTAAACTTTTACTTATTTAATTATACAGTAATTGATGAATAATTAAACTCTACTTAGTCATCAATAATGTACGACTAGATTTGTTAATAAAATTGTTATTAATAGTAGACATTAATGTACATATTCATTTGATATTAAACATGATTTTAGTCTAAAATTAGATAACATTTTTGCTTTAAAACAACTTTTTTATTTCTATTTTCATAGTTTCCGTAAGTCCGTAATTGGTCTACATAATTCAGAAACGTTGCAAATATGCTGGAAAAAGTTTTCATGAACATATAAATTATATGCTGATTTTGTATAATTTTTTTAATATTATTTCTTGATTTTAGAAAAAAATGATTTTGAGAAATTCGATGCGATGGGACTTGAACACAAGACCTTTCGGCTGTCGGTCGATGGCTTTCTCGAGTTTGATCCTCATTTTTTATTATAAATAAAAAAAGGTAAAAAGCAACGTAAAAAATGTACATTTTATTGTTTACCTCGATCCTGACAATTGTCATCTGTTCCTAAAAGTAAAAATTATTCTGAATTATGGTGACGAGTTTCTATTCATTTATATATGTAATACTTTGTAATTAAAATTTTAGTTAATTTTTTAAGATAGTAACGAAGGAAACTTTTGAATTTATTTTTGATTTACAAAAAAAAAAAAGATTCGTGCGCCAGGAATTGAACCCAGGACCTTCCGGATACCAGTTGAATGCTTTTCCAACCAGATAATTTATTGGCAATATTAATGGTTCTTGTTTTTTTTTCGAAAATCAAATAATAATTCAAAAGTTTCCTTCTTTACCATCTCAAAAAATTGTACATTTTCCTAACTAAATGGCAAAACCTCTAATCGAGCAGACTAGCTTCTGCTATAAGAGGAACTTAAAGTTAAAAAAAAGTACACAGCACGGTAAAATAAGCTTTTTATGACTATAAATTTCGTGGAAAGAAAACTCACTCTTAGAGATTGAAATATAACGTTAAAAAAATGTTTCATTGCATAAATTGCACAATTTTAGCATATTTCCGTGTATCACAAATTTTATTCAGAATTCTTTTATGAATATATTTAGTAAAATTGATTGAAATACATTTTCTAATAAAATATATTAAAATTAACTGTTTTTATCCTTAACATTTCAAAAATATCACCATAAAAATCTATAAATAATTGCCATATAATAGAATTCGGAAAATTCTTTCCAGGGGTTATTTTGCTTGTAAACACTGTACTTTTAATATAAATACATACGTTGTTTACTAATGAAATGCAGGAACATGAGCGTAAAAAGACGCAGAACAATCTGTAGGGGGTAGTCTATATTCGACGCACGTTGATGAAAAATAAAAGGCATTGCGCTCGCGCGCGAAACTAAATATATAAGCGCGTACACGCAGGAAAAATTCCACCCTTTCGAAATTTGCATTCATTAAACGTGTCCGGAGGCTTTTTAAAACGTATTTTTTACCCCCGGGAGCCGTGAAATACGAGAATTATGGGTAGCGAATTAAAAATCAGGCAGCTCGGCGCGGCCAATCAAAATCGTCGCATCAAAGTTACGCCGCGTATCAGTGCGAAAGAGACGAAAAAAGAAACATAATAAAAAAAAAGAGATCATAAAGTGGGAGAGGGCGGAAAAGCAATTCGAACAAATTGGACGTCATTCGCCGAAACTCGCAATTAAAAAGTTTCGGATATAGGCGCGAAAATGAAGGCAACTTCCGAAAAAATCAATGGCTGAAGGGAGGGGGGCTGATTCGGGTAGGAAATTCGAAAAGTTTTTGGCGGGAGATTATATATGAAGAGGCGAAAATCCGCGATGGTGATAAATGGAGTCGAGCGCATAATTTATTTAGCGAAATACGCTGAGGCTCGACGCTTTCGTGGCGGGAATATTTATTGGTTATGTTATTGAATTTATTTGCATTCGAAGGAGGGATTTGGAGGATCACATTTCTCATTTTGGATTTTTCGACGATTATGAAAGGTTTATAGAGGGGAATTTAGTGCCGAGAAGTTGGGACGAAACTTGGCCATTATCAATCGATTCTAGACGTCCAGAGGTTATTTCATTCTTTTTTTAAAGACTCAAAAATTTCTGAAACTCTCATAATTAGAGCTGTACGCGACTTGTTTATATTAAATGACCTTAGTGACCTTTGCGATCATGAGGTATCAACAACTTTAAAGCTCACGCTCGAGGTCAAACTTAAGGTCATTATTAGGGTCCTCGTGTTTATACCTCGACCTTCTTTTAGAAAAATCTAACCTGATTAAAGTTTGAACTGCCCTGTGACTTTTCTGACACTCAGTATAATGGTGCCGCAAGAAAATATGACTGTTATAGGCAATAACGCAAATATATTTACACTTTTCTTAATTACATTCCGTCTACAATTTAACACTTGAAGGCGCGCGCGGTCACTGGGCAAATCGGACTAACTTAATAAATATCGCCGCGATGGGTTAATTATCCTCATCTAAACGTTCGCATAATAAGTTACTTCAACGCGCAACAATTATTAATTATAAAATCATGAGATCTCTGCAAAAAGCCTTCGCGAATTCCGCGACAGCCGTATTCGCTAATTAATAATATAATTGCGTCTCGATGGAAAATACGCGCATAATTAATTTTCGATCTTTGAACTCTTTGACAACGGCGAACAATAAATTGAAAATATTAGGAGCGCGGAAACGCGTCATTTGCATCGAAAATGCAGTCGTAAAAATATGAAGCCGCGTTCGATAAATTTAACGCGAATGCGTATTTTACGCGAAGGCAGCTTCGGCGTTTATGTCGAATTTGCAATTACATCGTTCCATTATGAAAACTTGGATTGTATTTTATTTTAATATATTTTGAATGCAAATGTTTATTAACTGAGCGACGATATCGCGTTGATGCGCATAATATACGGAAAAATATGTCAATTGCGTTCCATAATTATCGCACATATATAAATGTACATTTCGGTTGATGTATTTCATTGACAATATGTTTGTACATGAAACGATTATATTTTCAATGGATCGTTGTCAAAGTCGCAAAATATCGCGAAATTTCGCGAAAATAATGCGTATTGGGTTACATGTTTGAATCGTATAACGTGGCAAAGGCCGCCGATCAAAAACCGATCAGTTGAAATGGATTAATTCCATGATGCTTATGAATGCTATTTCAAACATTTTACCGAAATTAATAATTTTAAAGAGTTGTCTTATGTTTCAATCGAATGATTGAAAATATTACTATATATTGAACTTTAGGTGTATAAATAGTCTTTGCCAAACACATCCAGACAAAAAATCCGCTTTAGCCACTTGCGGTTAGACCGCATGACGTTTTGCGCCATCTACAGTATGAAATCGGCAGCTTCCATCGGTTAGTCGTCGGTGAAATTACGCAGGATCGATCGATTTTTTTTGCAAGTATTCGATCTTACTTAAAGAAACAGAAAAAAACGATGAATGACGAAGCCGCCCGATGTTCTCCGACTATTACCGATTTCAAACAGAATTTTACTTATGAATTAATTATTCCATCTTGTATAAGAAAATTTTGAAAGTGTTGGAAGAAAGTGACTTCGGTGATTCTTTTTCAGGCGTAATTAATATTTATAGAAAAATAATGTAATAACAGTCTTAAATAAAAGTAAATAAACCATTTCATTTTCAATGCTCTTTGTTGAGTGAAATTGGTTCTTTAAAAAAACATGAACGCTCACTGGAAAGGTCAAAGGCACAAGGCTGCTTTCGTAATAAAAGTCTTCGAAGCTGGTAGGTTCGGTCGTTACTTTTAAAGCACGCGAAAATCGTAATTTGTATGGTAATATTTTAATAAGAATGTAACGGCATATTTACTTCAAACGATAAAAATGCGAATATATGGCCTTCTAAAGCAAGTTTTTATTTCGTTTCGATGTCTCCAATGTCGATCATTTTACATATCGACTTTTCTACCCTTACGTGGAACTCGTTACCCTTCTGGAAAAACTTAATTTTAATAGACACTAACAAGAAACCAAAAGATTTACATATACAGTTATTTTTTATGATTAACTTGTTGGTTTGAAATTATGCGAATGATTGTTGTGATTATTGCTGACATAAAAATGAATAAAATCCTTCATTGGACCGATTCATTTAAAAAAGTTGGCTCATAACATTTTTTATTGAAAAGATATAAATTCTTTAATTGAAAAACATTAATTATAATGATTAAATTACGCGAATAATTTAAATAATTCAATGATTCGTACCGATTTAAAGATCCATAATATTCTTAGAAGGATTTCAATTGTTTAAACGGATAATATTTTAATACGAAATTTATGAAAAACCTTTTCGATTAACTATTTTTTAGATACTTGAATCAATTACTTCTTTTTTCCGTGTATGTATGAAGAAATACAAAGAAAGTAGTACACTATGTCACTATACAAATAAATGATTGAAGTATTTCGTTTCCTGCTAGGTGGCGCAAAGTTCATGCTGTATAGCCGCAAGTAGTTGAAGGAGTGAAGAAGAATCGCTTAATTTAGCATAGCCAGTATCTTTTCTTTTTAATTTTTTTCTTAAATTTATATATGATGTAAAAAAGTTTCATGTAATTCAAATAATTAAAATCTATAAATGAGTTAATTGAACGATTCAAATGTCGTATTTGATCCAAAATTATCCTGGATGTGATTAAATTGACAAGAAATTATTAATATCGTTTCGATTTATCTATATCAAATTATTGATAATTAATTTTCATAATTAGTTACTAATGGTACAGAAATAATTCTATTCATTCAATTTATTCCAATTATTAAAACGATTGGTATATTTCAGTCATTAAGTTCTTCTAAATATTGAATTAATTTTCTAGGGAAAATGCTTTTACAACAAATCGAGGCTACGGCCAAATCCGGCCAAAACCTTTTCCTTCCCGAAGGAAAAGTCATTTTCAATAACAAATTTGATGCCATAATTTACATATTATTTCTTGACAGTACATGATAAATTTATAAATTTATTCAATTAAATTTTTGTGTGAAATTCTATATTTTACATATTTTTCATAATATCAAGGAATTTATTGTTGTTTTCTTACACATAATTTCATGCCCAGGGTGCGAAACAAAGGAAAGATATAAAAAATCGTTTTAAAGATTTAAAACCCACTTTCGAGAGGTGGACACTTACAATTTTTTAAACAAATTCCCATTTACTAAAAGATGGGAAGCGCCGCTTCTCCCACTCTCCTGAGTCGCTTATGTTCATGACGTCACAGCTGGCCCTTCCTTAGACCCCAACCCGTAAGGTGGGGGAAAAAGAGAGGGGCGTTAGGTAAGTATAACGAGCCAGAATTGGTAATTTTATATGTCGAAATTAACTGCAAAACGTGGTCCATGAAATACATCATTCAGGGGTTATTGACTCAAATTAAAGTTATTTTTGTACGGTATATTTTTTTTTCATTTTAAAGAGAATATCGTGCTCTACCAAACTCATTTATGAAAATATTTGTATTTTCATTTATTACGAGTATTGTTCCAAAATTGTCGCAGGGGTGGGATTTTGACAATAAAAAATTCTAAAAGCAATAATGAATACCAAAGAATCGAATGTTTAAATAGCTCGAAATGTATCAATAATGCTTCATCTCTCTCCCATTTGAAACAGGAAAATACGACTTCTGTTGGGTCGACTTTCATATGCATTTGCAATATTTATTGGTAGCCGTAATAAGGCAGTTATTCTAATACTCTTAGGAACAGAAAGAATAAAGAAATTTTTTCAAAATTTTAAAAACAGTTCACCTGCAAAAAATGTGTATAGATAATTATATTTAGACGGCCAAAATCCATACATAACCTAGAAAAATACACTACTTTCCCAGATATTCCGTCAAAACAAGACAATATGATAATTTTTCAACATAAAATGTTCTCAATGTAATCATTCAAACAGTAATCTATCTCGTTGACAGACAATTAACTAACGTAGGATTCAAGCGAGGCAAAAAGAAACGGACAATAAGCCGTATGTGAAAAAAAAGACAAAGAAAGGATTAACAGTCGTGCGAAAGATATCGAAAAAAAGGATTTTTTGAAAAAATCGAGATCGAGAACTACCGACAAGACCAATAATTAGAGCACCGATAATAATCGAGACAATGCAGCGTCCTAAGGAAATATTCGGCTCGAACGTAAATAGGCGTGCGTTCGCGCGAACGATATCTCGCAAATCGCGATCGTGTAACGCCGATAGCCGAGTGGTACTGTCCAGGCTCCAATCTGGGTTACGCCTGGCTTTCTCCTGCCCTTGGAAAAACACATATATATATCGGGTACAATAGCTCCTGTCGCGGTGCGAACTGGCCGGTGTGCGTGACGCAAGCCGAGAATTTTCCGCCAAGCGAGCGCCAGGCGCGGTTCGCTCTATTGTCTTCGGTGCAACTGAAAAACCGGTGGAAACGGATTACGGGAAATGCGCAAGAAAGAAGGAAAGACTGGCTGATCGATAGGTAACGGGTTTCGTTACGTCGAATATCAGTCGCCGATCAAACTAACTAACTGTTCCATGACTTTAAATCGCTTTAAAAAATGGGAAAATCAATGTCCTTGCCATTCTTATTATAATAGGTTTCTGAAAATCAAAATTATTTGAAGAAACCTTCGGAAAAGCTACATATACGACATCGCAAAAAAATTGAGGTCATTTTTACGTGGTTTTTCCTCATGATTACGAATGTAATCACAGATATCGACACATGGCCGTATTGCAGCAGCCATCTTGAAAAAACAGTTAAAAAAAATGTTATTCATTTTTTTACGTTATCTCGAAAAATATCCAGTGAATGAAAAATTGTAGAGTTCAAAAGCGAACAAATGAGTGATAAAAGTAACCATTTCTGTCGGATAAAGTATCCTTCAAGGTCATTTAAGGTTAAACGCAATCTTTTTTTGCAGACTATTTCGTGCTTTATATTTTTGTTTAACAAACTTTTTTTTCATCCAATTTGCATTATTTAAAATAAAAAAACTGAAAGAATCATGTATTTTTATGTTTATTTGATCTGATGTCATCAATACATCCGACCATCTATTTTTAATATCATATTTTTAATCAAGAGAGAAAAAAATACATCAAAATGCATAATATTATTTTGCGATGTCGTTGAATGTAAAAAATTTGGCGCACCACAACCATTTAAAAATCCACATGAACAAAAATCAAAATATGTAATTGTAGTTCAAAATACAACAATCGAGACATGTTGGTGATAGAACAGTAGGTGGTCAGAAACCGATATAAAGCAGAGTCCCGGTATAATTACATTTCGCTATATTTACGTCCCAGCATATTTGCCCAATTACGTCTCATTATATTACCTACCGCCGCTCTCTTTTTCTCCTACCTTGCGAACTGGGGCCTCAGGAAGAGCCTGTTATGTCTGCCGGGAGTGGGAGAAGCGGCACCCCTCTTCTTCTTTTGGTAAATATAACAAGACATGACCGAGTAGGGTAAATATACCGGGACTCTACTGTAGTGAAAATTGTATTCCAAACAAAATTGTACCTCAAAAATCGAATTTTTTCAGTATTTTTGAAATAATGTGTTAAACGTAATTGTTTGAAAGTTTGACCAGACCGTTGAAAAGAGCAACCTCAAAAGTAGCCGGAAATGGACCTGTCTATTAAAAAAAAAAATGTTTGTATACATAAAACGATACTAAAATTGTGCACCTTTGGTCGTTAAAGTGTTAACCGTGGCACAATTTTTACATCCTAAAGATTACATTCTGACTCTAAGAAATGTTGGGAGTACCTTTAATATTTACACTTGTACTAAAGTATGTCTCGTTAATAACTCTATCAAATTGTAAAATTTAAATGCAAAAAAGTGAAACTGAAGAAACATGTGCAAATCGAGATATGAGACAACCTAAAGTTCTCATCGCCATGTGGGATAACGTGTTTTTCATAATAAACGACTGCGTGGGAAAATGAGGTAGTGATTTATAGACTTATTAAGTTATGATGTGTACTTTAAAGTAACAAGCGAAGTAAACGCGTAGTAAACACAGCGTAAAATTTGTAACAATGCCGAAACGAAACGATTATATCGTAATATTTGAAGATAACGAGTGACAGCTTAATGACTAACTTATCGTAATCGCGGTATTTCATAATGCGTATATACCACATTTTAATAAATGCGGATACGTGCACTTGTGCGAGCGAAGCAGTCTTGAATGCGGTACCCGAATAAAAATACGCGTACAAAGCGTTCGATGTTATAATAAATCTTATCAGTTTACGATATCCACCTTAATGCTGGCGCATGTTGCAGAATTTCAATCGATGGTGATAAATAACAACGAGATTTGCGGGTTAAAGGCATCTATTCCAACGTTGGCCCACTAGAAAGATTTAAATTTCAACATTCATCTATGTTCAAAAATGTTCAAATCAAGGAAGAATAATTTAAAATAACGATATTTAGTAGTTTTATCGTCTCGTTATTTCACATATTTGAAATATTTTATAAATCAAATTATTTCAACGCATGGAATGACTGGATTTAATCTGCGTAAATGATCTTTTGAATCTGATGACTAGAATGGGATGCGAGTAAAAAACCGACAAATCCAAATTCCGATAGGTGAAAAAAACGTCCGTTATAAGGTCAGCAGTCAAAAACCCGACACGTAAAAAAATAGACACTTTGACTGGTCGAAAAACCGACAAGAGTAAAAAAAACTAATCAAAAACCTCTTTTGAGTAATTTAATTAGTTAATTTTTCTGATGTCCGTTTTTTGACTGTCTGCTTTTCGATTGTCGGTTTTTTTACCTACCGTCTTTTTGATTTGGCGGTATTTCGCTCAATAATTAACCTTTAATCGGGAAAATATTAAATAGAAATATCGAATAAAATATAATATAAAAAAAATGTTTTATAGCTTTTCTCTGTTTTTTATATTCATGGCAGGTTTTTTAAATAACAATTTGAGGTCTTGTTCTTAAAAAAATTTCGTACAATTCTTAAAAATATGTTGGCGTATTCTGTGTTGAATTCAAAGTATTTTGTTTGTTCTTTGCAACTTTTTCCAAAATTCGATAGATTTCTAGAAAAAATTCGAAAATAAGTACGTTTAGAATTCACATGCCAGAGGTTTTAAAAAATATTTCATAATTAATTAAATATTTCTCATGAAATTTGGATAAAAAATGTCTGAAAATTTTTCTTTTTTTATTTTTATATCTTTTATAACTTTTATTCATATATTTTTCGTTTAAAAGTTCATAGAGAGTTAGAAAGTCTCGACAGTTTGCAAAGAAATTTTCATTGAAGTCGCCATTTCGAGGTCGTTATTAATTAATACATCGAATATAAAAATAATTTGTTATTTTAAAATTATAAGAAAAAAATTCTGTAAAAAAATAATAATGTAAATCTACAACACACCCGTTTCAGAATCTTCTAATAAATTCAAATCTCGGACACGAATAAAATCGTTTTGACGCCTTCTTCAGATACATAAAATATCTCTAATTTCCTCGATGTCTATCTCATGCAGTCGCATTCTCGCAAAACAAGCAAAGAGGAAAGTAGACAATAAGTTCAGAGAAACTGCAATAACGTAGAAAAACCATGGTATGAAATGAGTATTCATGGGAGAAATACAATAATCCTAGAAAAACAAAAGATTGTGAAAGGGAGAGAGGTGGTCTCAAAATGAAATGCAATATTGCTAGGGAAATAATACTGATGAGGTTCGGGGAACAAGATATGCAATAACGCGATGAAAATAAGTGGTACAGGGAAAAACCACGAGAACGAGCAGAAAACTTTCCAGACGTGACTACGTATTTCAAGCATTGTTTTGAATTTTGTTAATTTCAAATCAATTGTAACTTTCACTCAGAGTAAACAGATTCAATAATTTATGTATTATTAAATTATGTTGATTTATTCCAGAATAATTCTGTAATATTTACGATGAATTATTATTTTTTGTTTAAAAAAACCGCCAAAACTTATTTGAGGAATTCTAAAAGTGTTTTAAATACATTTCGATGCAATTGAATTATTTAAGAAATTATAAATAGAAGAATAAGTTTTCTTACTTTTTCTTTTTCTTTGTATACATGTTGTATTATATTTTAAAAAAACATGGTGCTATTAAATAAATATGGATTACTCAATTTTTATTCGGAAATAAATTCGCCTCTTTAAATTTCTTGGAGTGAGAGTTTCACTCTTGTAAAATCACTCCAATAACAGTGGATGTAGTTAATTTCGATTTTAAAAAAAGTTGATCACTTATGTGTAAGACTAAATTTATAAGTGGATGCGACGAAAGTGGCGTAGCTGCCGCTAGGGGGGCTCGCGACTCAGGCGGTTCTATTTTGCTCCCGTTAACCATTTCAGTGGTAATTGTCCTATATGTACATTTTGCAATAACTTTCACAATTTTTAATGAATTTGTGTGACACTTGGTATACCAAATTATTTTGGTTCGCTGAAGCTGAATCTGACATCAAAATAGTAAAATATAAAATGGCGGCTGTAAATATGATAAATTTAATAATATGTCACTTAATAACATTCAATATATTCACGTTTTGAGTTATTATCATTTTTTATGTGGATGATTCTAAAGTTCATATTAAACTTTACAATTAAAAATGGCGGATACAATGTGGCGAATAGTTTACTTTTATGTTTACCTCTATAATTAACTTTTTTATTTTATTTTGAAAAACTTTTGCATAAATGTTTTCAACAGGAATCAGTCCGGTATACAAAATAGTAAGAATACCATCTCAAAAATATTAAAAAAAATTCTTGTTCGTTGAAAATCTAACATTAGGAAGAAAATAGTGTAAGAGTTCAATGATTAGTTTCGTCTATTCAACATACTAGTTTATTGCATTTTATTTTATCCGGACTCCAGCGTTTCATTTGAGCACTTAAAAAAAGTGATTTCGTCACGACTGATTTGATTATAGTCATTACGTGCACGCGAGACTTTAAATTCTTTTTGCAGATTCAAAACAAAGTTTCATTACAACCGGTCAGTAGTTTGCGCAATGCCTTTTACTATTTTTGTTTCTTTATGATTTGAAGTTGTTTTGGAAAGCCTTTTGTTTACTAACATGAGAAAGAACATCAGAGTCAGCTATTTCCATCAATTTTTTTCAACACTTTTATCAGTTTTAATTATTTTTGAAAATGTTCAAGAAAATATGTAAATAATAAACATGAAAAATGAAAACAAAATTTCATTTTCCTAGTGTTATCTCTGGAAGAATCCCAAAGGGCAACGAAAATAACTCAGCGAAGCCAATTCAAAGTACTACTGCCGAAAAGCAGTAAAGCGAAATAATTCAGTGAAAACGTTTTGATGGAAGCAATTTGTTAAAAAGTCGTTTAGCAAAAGCAATTCAATGAATTAATTCCAGCGATTGAAAACCTACTTGGAAAGAGGTTGAATATACAGCTATGAAAAGTTTTTCACGAAAACAATTCCCCGAATTATTAGAGATCCTTCATCCTTGTCTAGAAACTGTAGTTTTTTAAATCGATTTGCCAGGAAATTTGACGACTTTTTAAATCAAGATGAAACGAAAACAAAATGATGTAATTTACGTTTGGAATTTCGATACAAAAATTGTGCAATTTAAATAGCGTGATGAATCAAAATATTAGTGAAAATGAAATAATTCGGTTTTATTGATTTGACTAATGCGTTCATATAATCAAATACGTTTAAAAAATTCACTGATTCCAATAATGTGATTGAAATTTATAATTTAAACGACATTCGTAACGAATGTACCGTTTACTGGGTACGTTCAGATACATATGTACTAAATCGGAACTATTCGGGTATCTTCGGCTCGCAACTAAGAACACGTAACGCCGCCATGCGGATTAATTTCTATTACGTGGTGGGGGCTTCTTTAAGCTACAGCGTAGAAATCGATAATGTCATAGGTGTGGTTAGGAATAGTATTAAAATCTGCGAATTTGTAGTGTTTATTTTTTGTTTTGATTTTCACATGTTGATTTGTTGAATTTTGATATAGACGACATACTATACATGGAAGTATATCCCCAACAAATTTCCTCCACTATTTTTATTTTTTTAACTTACAAGACAAAAATCGAAAATTTAGTGAGTTTTTTTTATTTGGCCTGTTAGGTCTTCTTTCTTCAATGGGCTTTTTGTGTTCGAGATATTAACTGTTGCATTGCGGACGGAGTTAATACCTACTAAATAGTTATCAAACAAGATGAAAGCTAAAGTATTTCACATTTTCTACATAAAAAGTGAAATGGAAGAAACTCAGGCAAAAAAGATGAGAAGAAGGTGGAGACATTTGAAAAATGATAATAATCAAGTCCAAGTGTACACACAAGTTTCTTTAAAAAAGACGTTTATCGTAGCTAGATGCTGACTTTTTTAGCAAACTAAATCCTATGAAGCTGTGTATTATCTTTAGCGCACTTCCTAAATATAGTGCTAAAGAGTAATTGTCTCGGTTGTTCATTCGCAGCCGAACGGTATATAAATCGACGGTACCCCCATTAACATAATGGCGATCCTTGAAAAACGGGGAAATCATCGTCGGACCTTTCGCGGAAGGTCCTGGAGGCCTCCATAAATAAGGATTACCGCTCGGCGGAGGCCAATTAGAGTCTGGATATTATATTAGAGCCTTAGAAATATTGCCACGTTGCAGAGTCCCTTCGATTCCGCGGCGCCACGCGGCGCTGCTGCCCCCCGGTCGGTCTCGGCTCGAAAATTGCCAAAGTTTCCACGACGGAGAAAATCCCGCGTGTAAAACGGAAGGAAAAACAATCCTGCCCTTTGTTTGCACCTTTTTCAGAACTTCTTACTCGGGCGAAAACGATGGCGACGCTTTAATTCGGTAATTCTTTCAATTTGGAGACGGAATTAAAAGTTTTGTTCCTTTCGAAATTCTTTCAATTTTTGCAATTGTCCGGGGGAGAGTCCTTCCATTGCTTTTTATGGTTATTCGTTTTGCTTTACTTTGTCCTAATCGTTCTCTTAGTATCGGTGATTTTCACTCAAGTTTCGCTTTCGGACGACAGTTTTGGGGACAGCGGGAAGTTTTGCATTTGGTCTTTCTCTGTTGGCGTCCTCGAGAAATGTCGAAATCCAAGTTCTGGCCTGAAAAGTTTCGACTTAAAGACACGGACATTTGTATTGTTAGTAAATCGTTGACGAAAATAATTTGAAAAATGAATCTTTGAGTGTTTTCCTACTGTGAGGAATGGCTTGCTTCTGACAACCTATCCTAAGAACCTATCCTGTAGTTGCTCCAACCAAACAAAGTCCAACCACATTGATTTGGACACTCAGAATCTATGTTTTAAACCAAACGGACGAGGGTGTAACTTTATATATCCAACCAAACTCGTTTATAGCCTACAACAAGACAGTTCAATTAATAACTCCAAACTGATTCCAGTAAACATAATTCAGGCTCATGCAGCCAAACCCTTTTTTAAATGTAATTACAGCCGCGTTTGTTGCGGTATTCCGTTACTCCATACAAATTTTGCAATTACGAAAACGAATGACCCAACCCTTCGGGTCATTTATACAAGAATCACGGGGCATTCGTTATTCGAAGGCGCATTTGATGAGGTCGATCGAAGAAATATTGACTCGAATGTCGAACATTTTAATTGCTGACAATGAGCACGTCCATCCTGCAATTGGCACGTACCTATTCAAGCGGGAGAGTAATAAGCGAATGCCTATTAAGTAAAAGACGTGCCTATTAAAATTATCTATGAGTACTCAACGTGCCTTCTCCGTGGTGAACAGGGGAAGAAATGGGAGGAGGGAGTATTTTTTGTAGAGACAATGAGAACCTTGGACGCATAGGATATTGTGGCAAAATACTATGAGGGAAAAGGCAACAGTTTCCGGGTCTTATTCTGCGACCTCGCGTAGGTTCAATCATTGATTTGCAACATTGGCTTTGGAACATGTAAAATTAGAATTCCAGATGTCCAGAGTGTTATTATAAGCCTTCTCCTCGCGACCTCTTCACCTCGACAGTATGAACTCGGACCAGACTTCTTTAGATGTATTAAGGAACAATTTCAATTCCGTAGACACTGACTTATTTCCGTTTCGTCCGATAGAAGGATCTCCCTTCTGGCTTTCCCACCCATCTCCCCCTGACAATAGCGGAAGAGGGCCTCACGATTTATTTATCTTCTCTCCCCCTTTAAAAATATACCTTTTCTTCAGTTCGCATCGGTGTTTTGTTTTTCATCTTAGACTTCCTGAATATTATTCTTCACCATTCCACCCTCTTAGGCTTCATTTAACCCCCTCCCCATAAAAGGTTACGTCGCGAGTTTGACCTTCGTATTTCATTATTAGAAGCGTCGCGTCGTCTTGCATTCATTTTGTTTATTATTTATTCTTTTCCTGGCTTCCCCTTAGATCCTTTACGAGCTTTTTTCTGGTTGTGATGCCAGGCGCGGAAAACGAGTTTCCTCGAAGTGTATAACTCCGCTTTATCGCGTTGTAACTCGCTGTTGACTAAATTACAAGCGATTTTATTAATGGAATAAATAGGAAGCAATTTGCGGACGTTTAATATTCCGTCGCTCGTCGCTCTATCTTTCCTTTTCGAGCTACGACGAGTTCGTATAGCGTACTAATACAGTTTGGAGGAATGTTGAAAAAATCTTGTAGTGTTTTTTAATACACTTTACAAAACATGTACTGCAAAATTCTCATTTTATTATTGGTAATAATTAATCCATTGCCTTGAACTTTTCATGTAGGGTCTCATACTAGGGCCTCATAGCTTACAGTCTGATCAGGCTTTGATCAAATCAAACGATACTTTATTCCTGAGGTATTTATGTAAATTCAGACATGGCCAAGACGCTATGAAAATTTGTGCTCGCCTTAAATTCATCCACAAAACTTTTATAAAAATGGCATCGTTTGAAATATCAGAATCTCAATTTTAGATTATTTTAAACATTTGGTGTAAAGTGTTGATTGTTTGAGAATTGCAGAATACATTCATTTTAATTATAACTAAGAGCTCCGCAATTTTTCTTTTAGGTCGATGCGCCGTCTGGTGTTCTTGAAAGGAACGCTTATTAACTATTATGCAGGATTTGTTCATTCGAAGCAAGCATTTATAGTACGAAATAACTTCTTAATGTATGGAAATTCATACATTAATATTCAACTGTTATTATTTTATATAGTACGAAATAAAATTTACATTTGATATTGTTTACTCTTTACGGTTTACATTTTCTGGAAAATATTAATCCTTTATTATTCGAAAAAAAAAACGACTTTTATTCTCGAAGAAATCTAACGTACGATAAAACTTAAAGGTCACATAATTGGTTCAGACTTGTTTGTTTATATTACTTTATTTTGATACATTGACTTATATATATTTATATAGTAAACAAGCATTATCGAATCATAAACACAAACGATTAATGTTTACATCGCAATAAACACGTGTAGACATGAGTATCGCAAGATAGGCAATTAAGACGTTCTCTTGATATAGTTATATGAGATATGATTACGTTGCGTGATTATGTTTTATATCAACGTTAAGTAAATATGAAATTGAATAAAGCGGATGTAGATATTGTGGAAGTCATTATCCTTTCGCTGAAAGTTAATTAAGGGGTTTTAATATTCTAGGAATGAAGTCCGTAAGATGTTGTATTACAAACCCGATGCATACTGCACGTACGGCACATCGCATAATCATGCGAACTATCTTTTTTTGTTGGTAATTGTGATTTTATATTTGTACTCTACATTCTTCTCGTTTAACGCGATGACTATATCGGAATACGTAATGCGTAATATATTCATATCTTCTTTAAGTGATATAATTATTTATATTACGTGGTTTTGTTAATGAGCATGTGTAGGCAGTGACATTGATCTGAAGTTAATTCTTTTAAACAAGATTAAACTCTACGGAATTATCCTAGGTACATCTACTGGTCATGCATTCCTTAAAATGATTAAGGCCTTACTTAGAATTGAAGTCATTCCTTAAATAGTGCTTTTGTTAGTAATAGTAATTTATCATATCGTAAATATAATAATTACAAAACATTAAATTTTGTCTTACTAAAATCTGTCAATAGATGTCGCGTTAACCCCAAGTCCAGGATGAATTTTGCAAGGAATCGTGTGGTCAAGGTGTGAACAAACGCAACAATCGCTTGCGTGATAAAAAGTGGATAGTAAAGAAAACGTACCAATAGCTAGACGCTTAGTAAAACGACCCTATAGCTGGACAACCTAACGCTTGTCTAGAGAACAAACGAATATTGCTTAGTCTGTCCAGCGATGGGCACATGTCCCGTCATTGGTACGTTTACCTTAGTGACATCTACCGTCACCGCAACTACTTGAAAAGAAACAATAGCTAAAAATTCCTACGTAATCGGTTCCTTCGGAGACTCCCAGAAGTGTGGTGCGTTCGATTATGAATTTTAACTTTTCTTTCTATATTCTTAATTCGTTACATCTACTGCCTGTCCAATTAATATTTGTCTTATATCAGTAACAGTGTAGTAACCATGGCGGCGCTAGTATAAACCATCTCAAACATGTTGCCCATGAAGTGCGGTGTATACTAGCGCCGTCGTGCGGTCAACATCTCTGGGCGACAGAGTTTCACAACGGGATTAATCCGGCGAAGCATATGGAGTACCAGCCCAATGGAAATAACTATGATTATACTCTGGATTTTCCTAAAGAGGATATTAGAATTTTTGTTTTTATTTCAACAAAATTTTAATGTCTCTGAGAATAGTTCTGCAAAATCAAAGTCGGGTGGTGACTTTTTATAGGTATCGATATCGATTTCAATATTTCCAGCAGCCAGAAAAAAAAGATTGAAAACAAAAAAAAATGTCGGTGCATGGAAATGCGCTTAACGGATAATTAACCGCTTTTCCCGACTCTTTTTCCGCCCCCAACCTCCTCCAGGTCCCTCTCGAAACGGTAACGTGTATTACACACTGGCGGTCGGTCGTAAGCGAATGGTTTTTTCGGCCATCTCCCCTAATCGCGGTCGTAAGTGGGGTGCAACGACACGCCCGGAAAGGGCAGTCGGAATCGCATACATATGCAACGAGAACGGTAAAGCAAGTCTCGAGATCGCACGATAGTGCGAGTGCGCTTCGTTTTTTACAAAAAGATCTCAAGAATGGACGGAATCGCTTATTCCCGATAAGAAGAACGCGCGCAGATGCGCTGATAATATTTTTGTTAATTTTATTGCTTCGAAAAATTAGAGAACTCTGATGCAACAATTTTATGGTTCAGCAAAATTTAAAGAATTTATTGTTATTTGGTGTGCTTTTTAATATTGTTTTAGGTGCAAAGTACAAATGAGACACTCATATTCGACTATGTTTGATTTCAACTACTTGCCTATTTTTTTAATTCGTAATTGCAAGGATTAATATCGAGGAATTAATGAATCCACCCGTAATTAAGTTCCTTAAGAATATTGAACCGAATTATTATCTAAAAACCCTACCATAAACCACGAGCAATTACGAAACTCGCCAATTGCTAACTTTGTTGGAATCTGAACGTCCCGACCGTATTTTTCGACATTTTGGACACTCATTCTTCTCCGTGCGGTATTACGGAAATGTTATTAATTTAATAAGCTTTAATTTTCTTACCGCTGGTTTAACCAGAGTTAAACTTTGCGAGGAACAGCGAATAACAATGCGGGATGTTTTGTAATTTAAAACAGCCATTTCATTCAAACAAAGCGACAGCGCATTTCACGAGAATAACTTTAGCCCGATGCTAATTAACATTCGCTCATGTAAGCTGGAGAACCGAGCAGGCGTACGCCGAGTTTATGCCTGCATTTTATCACTTTGTTTCGGGTAATGCGCATAGTCTTCTTTAAGTGTCTTTTTATGCCGCGAAACAAGATAAAGGATTATCGGTGTATCGCATCGCGCGTTTTAAATGCTTTTGCCGGATTGCTCGGGCGTAAACCCGATTGATGTTGAAATTGTACAACATTAACTTTATTCCTATTATATGCCAGAACAAGGATTACTTCAGTATAACAATCGTCCTGACGATTGGAATAATATCCCAAGTCAGGCAAATTCCTCTAGCGGCTATTCTTTTCTACCTTAATATCCAACTGACGGGAGCGAGTTTTTACCAAAAAAAAGAGCGTGGTTTCCGTGAAATATATGCGAGGAATTGATATTTTGGGTAGGTTGGGCAGAATCTTGTAAAACTAAAACAATTTGTCATTTCAATCGACTATGGCGTCATGTCGTTGCCATTTGCCATTTTATCGACAGTTCATCTAATATCTTGGCGAGCGGGTATTGGGTGTGGCATAAACTAATTTGGTTTGGGTATAACTCTACCTCTTCCAACCAAATTCATTTAGAATCGCAAGTGAATTATATCGGTTGGGGTAAATAGCAATAAACTTGTTTAGTAATAACATGTGGAATTATTATTCCAGCAACCGAACTCGTACACCAGTTTGTCTTTAACGCCCCCAAAAAGTTTATGAAATGACCCAGCAGTTCATCGGCCATGTTAGCGAGTCGATATTGAGTATGTTTTCTAAACCAAACTGGTTCGGGTGTAACTGTATCTTCCAACCAAATTCATTTAGAATCGCAACCACCCGGTTCAGTCGAGCTGAATAACAACAAAACTGGATATTAATAATTAAAAGGATGATTCCAGCAATCCAACTTTTATATCAGTATGTCCTTTAACATCGACATACCAACAAAAAAAGGAGATATATTTTCCAAATATCCGTCGACGGATTTAGTATGTTTCTTCTTGTCCTAGAAATTGAAAAGCCGAAATCTATATGTCCTAACCATATCATATACATCAGCGCCACAAACCACATTCTACCTCACTCATCTGGTAATACATCATCGTTTATCCCATCCTCCAGTCTTCTAGAATCTATGAATAGCTTCGGGCATTGAATTCCATTAATTCTATTTAACTTAACTGTTTAATCTGTAATAAGCAACGCTCGGTATTAAATACATCGATTACAAACTAGCCAGCGTTTGAAACGCAATCACCCACACATAAGGAGCTTTCAGTCGAATAAACCGAAATCGATGGTGGGTTCGGTGCGCATTCCGCTTTCATCCTGAATCGCAATGATCGTAATGCGCGAGAATAATCCGTGTTCGAACGGAGGGAAAAAAATATCGCACGCACACGACCACGCGTATTTTCTGGTCCCGCGTCCGTTTAATTTCCATTTTTCGTTCAATCTGGTTTCCATCCCCTTGGACCTAAACTCTCAAATCAAGTTGGACAAAAGGATCGTAGCGAATCCAAATCGGTTCGTCCGACTCTCTCGTCGCTTACCTTTCTCTTTTCTCCGTCCGCCTTTCACTCTGCGGCTAACGCTCTTTCGCTTCAAAGCAGGCCGCCATTAATTATCAGCGCGTCAATTAATTGAATGGCACGAAACTCTGATTCGTGTACAATCGCATCCTGCAACAGCCGCCGACAGACCGTCAGACTGGTGGTCTCCCCTTTCATCCCGCAGCAATAGTTGCCACCCTCTCTTTTCCACGGGTATACAAGTGTATGCACATGTGTATACATATATACGTGGACTGTATATACGGTGCAGCAGAGGCAACGTCGACGGTAACGGGTTTGCCCATCGTTTCAATCGGTGCACAGCAGTCGTCCGGTATTCACTCTGATTATTGCGTTACCGACCCGCGACGCCCGGGCAGAACGTTAGGGCCGCATCCTACGCACAAAACAATTACAACCCCCCTTCCCCAGACCCCCGTTGCGATGAACTCTGCTCATTAATTAAGAGATTTTACGCCCACCTACGATTTGCGCCCGACATGCGATTATTACTCCGGTGCTTTAATTGCACTCGACGCAGTTTTTCCTCCAGCATTGTCCATGACTGATATTGTCCTGGAGAGACTCCTGGGAGGGTCGAGAAAGAATTTGAAATTCGTCCGGGGACGCCAGTTCGATTTTACGAACAGGCGACGGACGATTCGACGCGTGCACCGGTGTGGAATTAAGCTTTTTTTGATTGGGGATTATCCGCGGTTTTCGGTGATATGCCGATACGGGAGAAGGGCTCGATATAAAGCATTGTTCACGGTGGGAGGACACTGCGTGTCTGAAAGTTACTGACATTCTTTAGAAGGATTTTGCTTTTATGGGTCCGGGTGGTAACCATTGCAGACGTCGTTATTGATCTCGATGGTGACCATATTGGGACGTATCGTTTCGGATATTTTCATCCCTTTACGACTGACGGGAAAATTGAATTTGTGGGGTGGCTCTAGTTTATGCTCCGTGACCCAGCGATTTTCGAAATTATCCAAAGTATAAGACTACTTGGAAAGATTTTGTGGTGAGCTTCTTTTGGAGGGCTGCTATAAGAGCTGCCTTCCTGATAAATAATGCATGATTTCAAAGTGGCAAAACGTGTATATAATTTTGATACATTGGAGAAGTTGTGCTTCAAACACTTACAACGAACTCCTACTTCTGTGCGATTCAAAATATTCTGATGCGATGTTGTAGTGGACGGGGCACTAACCGCTTTTTTATAGAGGCTTCTTTGAGGCCGACCTTAATTTTACCGATTTTCGTGCCTTTTCCCCTTCCTCTTAATCCAAGCAATATGAAAGGTTTGTGACAGGACAAATGGGCAAGAGGGCGCAAGGAGAATAGATTATTAGCAAGGAATGGGAGCATAAGGTTCTGGGAATCATGGTATATAATAAAAATGGTACATCAATGCACATGTGGGAGAAGGGGGGAAACAATGGACCAATCACAACACTGTAAGTTTCTTAGGTGACAATTCAACACCTATGCAACTATCCTGATCGGCAGTTTACTGCGCATCCATCTTTTTGTTATACCTGTCTTATACCATGCGTGGAACGATATCGTGCGGATTTGTTCAACCTTTTGAAGCTTGGCCTCAAACCGGTGACACAAATTTCGTGGTGCAGTGGATCAATTTTTTAGGGATGTTGCTAGGTAGAACGAAGTAGAAGCAGTTGTTGCGTGTCATTCAATCCTTTTTTGTTGTGATATTTGCTCTAGTTTTAATGCGCTTGATGCGAACCAGATGGAAAGGGAGGAGCTCTTAGTCCGAACTAATCGGATAGGTGGGGGGGGGGGGCGTTAGTACGAAAACGATGAGAGGGGGGGGAGGCTCAATATGAAACGCAACGGAGTGAAGGAAGCGTTCAGTACGAAAGGCAGTGGAGCTACCTGATAACATATAACTATCAATTACTAACTAAGAAATCACATTCATTCATAAATTTCTGTTCGGGGTTGATTAAAATTTAAAAAACGTAGAAATAATGGAATTTTATGTTACATTTTAAGAAAAATCTGACAAATGTCTAACATTGTATGTCTATCATACTTTTACAACACTTCGCTCTTGACTCGTTTTGTACAAGAGCAATAACAAGTACCCGATGAAAGCAGGCATAATAATGCCAAAGTTTTGTCTTAACGATGTCTGGAATAACAGTTTACGCGTAAACTTTGGGAACATTCGAAACTAGCAATTTCGCGAAATAGTTTCGATCTCCTGTATTAACGGTTAACTCGCAATAAGAACCAAGTTGCGCTAAACACACTTGATTTCGCAAATCGTAGCGAGCGGGTCGGCCGGACAGACGCGTATCGAACTTTGGGTTTATCAACCCGACTAGTTAATGGCCGAAAGCTCGCAACACGGATAGCGGAGTAGAGGGAGTAATTTGATTTTGACAGAGGAAAAGCAGAAAAGTTCGGAGGGAAGAAAAGGAATCGACGTTGAATTACGTCCGGAATGAAAATCGTGCAGAGGAGCTTTCCAATTAGCATTTTCCAATTAAAAGCCGCGAAAGCACCACTCTGGTCGCGACGCGAGCTTTCTTCGTTGGAGTGCCATTTGCTATTCGTTCCCTAAATCGACGATCCTTTCACAAGGCGCGTTGTTTCCTATGGTAGCCCAGATTTTTCAACGTAAAGCTTCGACTGTGTAAGGGGAAGGGGGCATGGGGCAAACGACCCAGCACCGACGAAGAGCTTGTTCGAAAAAAAAAATGCCGTTGCCGAGCTTTCCAGCGCTTTAACGAGCGCTAAAGCGCGGCAAATTGTTAGCCGACGTTTCCGCAACACGTATCGTTGCTTCGACGGATCTAATTTTCCGCGTTTGAATAGGCCTTCGCCGAGGAAGCGTTCGTTATTTTGTAATTAAACGCGGATGAAATTTCAAGTGGCGCATGTACGGCAAGTCGTGCTTTCTTTTTCAATTACGCGAATTGAGTCCTTGCAGAAACTGCCGTTTCTGTTTTCCCTGTATTTTTCCGAGGGATTTCTAAAGCTTGCGGGTTGAGAATGTTTGCTTTTACGGTAACATTACTGATGGGGAAAAAGTAAATAACATTGGACGCATGAGCTTTATACCGTAATCAAATATCGGACGCATTAATGAATAGTATCGAAATATTTCATCCTTTTACTTTTTTATTTCTTTATTGACAGAACTATCAAAGCTCTTTGATCGATTTTGGCTTTCGATTTTTAATAGATTTTTGAGAGAATTTTTTATAAGAGTTTAGAATTATTGTTGGCGATAAAAGTCGTTTTTATTTAGTAAACAATGATTTCATATCTTTTTACAATTTTATGATGATTTAGAAATGATAATTCTTAAATAATTAATTATTCAATTAATTATTTAAGTTACAGTAATTGATAAAAATTTCCTGATGAACCAATATGAAATAGTCACACGATAATTTTAATATTTTCCAACATTTTATTTCTTGTACCGGTAGCATATTCGACCGGCAATCGAAAAGTTCCTGGTTCGAGTCCCGATGTATCGAATGTCTCTAGTTTGGTCTTTTTTTCAAACGTGATAAAAAAGTCTAAAAAATCTTTAAAAATTATCCATCATTCAGCATTGTGTCAATTCAAAACATTTTTAAAAGAAATTTGCAAATGTATATATAGAACATAATTTATTGAATTTTAATGTATATATATATATATATATATATAACTTTAACCATTTTCAATGAAATGAGACAAATTTCGTTCAACTATTACGCCACATCTATTAATCATATTCTCTAAATTTGTTAACAACACATCTAATCATTTTTATTTCTGTGTTTCAGGTAAGTGTGCATGGATCATTCGATTTTACAACCAGTAAGTACGTAAATAAGCTAATGCTAAGCAATTAATATCTAAGTAAATTATTAAATATCCGCGATTATAAAAAAATTAAATTGCGGCATTAAATTAATTCATAATCGAACATTGAACTTAGGACAATGAACCATAAAAAGAAAATCAACATTATTTTTAAAAAAATATATAAATCTGTGTTCTTTAATGAAAAAACAATTTTAACAGTTTCAGCATTGATGAAACTTGAATTGAATGAGACACGCCAAATTAACGCATACGCATATTACATTTGTAAAAAAAAAAAAGTTCACGAAGCGAAATATTAATCCGGCCTTGAAATAATATCGTGCATTAATCCTGAAATATCACACCAAAATTTTAAACGCGGAATCATGACATTGGCTCGTTTGATTGAGATACGTGTAAGGTCGTGTTTTTCAAAATAAAACTAGTGTTGGCGTGGTGCCTCGCTCGCTTCGCTCGCTCAAAAACTTCCACCCAGTGGAGAGTCGGCTATTCCTTAAGACTCGTTTGTTTACTAACAGCTTTCAATTATATTATAAAATTATATTGATATTTGGAGGTCCAATCATATTTAGGTCCAAGTGGCTTCGATAGATATGTTACAACAAATATAGTGTTTCTTATATGTATGAAAATTGAAAATGAGCATTTTCAAAACTTCGACCCCGACAACAGGCCAGCCGAAGTATTAATAAATAAAAGTTGCAAAACACTCACTTCAAGCACTTGTATTGTAATAGACTATTCGATGCATATTACATGTTTACTGTGTTTTACTAATTATTGTCTGTATTATTATGATATTATATATACAATATATATATACATATAATTCGTCAAAGATATCTTGAAAGTGTCGAAAAAATCTATGACGGATATCTTATAGATATCTATAAGACATCTTTTAGATATATCGAAATAGTTATTTTCGTATCAAGGGCATAAAAGAACTTTGCGCCCGTAGGTGGTCACCGCGCCCGAGGGGCTGGCAAAGACTACCCCTGGGGGGTAGGGGGTCGAAACGTCGAAATTTGATGAAAAACAATAGGGTAATTTGTTTGCCGCGATTACCAAATTAAATACTTTTTCAGACAATAGACATAAACATTTTAAACCAGTTTTTATGGCATTATCGTTGACTTTAGGAAGAAAATGCATACAACCTTTTTTGTAGAGAATTTCATGCTCTATCTTTTTTGTTTGAAATATTTTTAAATAAAATTTGTATTTTTCAAAATAAATGCAAAAAACTACAAAGAAACTTAATTGGGGCTAATTTTTTTTAGTAATGGACGGGTGGATCTGCCCTAAAATCTAATCAGATCTAAGTTATGCCAAGACGCGTACTTAAAAAGAAAATTTAAGTCAATACGCTTATCCGTTCGCGAGTTATCGCGAGACAAAAAACGGGACGTACGTACGTACAAGATCACGGACACAAATTTTTTTATTGTTGATTTGGGTTGCTTAGGGTCTGAAACGTCGACATTTGATGAAAAACTATATGGTAATTTTTTTGCCCGAAGTGACCAAATTCAATACTTCCTCCAGACTTAGTCTGGGTCGAAGTAATAAAATTCATTATTTAAACCAATTATATTTACAACTCTGGGTATAAATGAAGCTCGCAACAAATTGTAAATAAAATGTTCTATTTTTACTGTAAATCAGAATATTTAATTTTTAATTTACTGTTTTTATATTCATAATTTGTATAAATTGCATTTACAGCAATTACGATTTTCTAAATAAAATATATTTGATCCTTTTAATTTTATTTCAGCTTCCAATATTGTTTTTACGTTTATTTATTAAATTTTCATTTAATTCTTATCAATAAAATTATATAATTCGATCAGAGAAACAAATAAATCAAACATTTATAGGTCAACGCTGGATAAAAATTAAATAAACTTATTTTCGAATATTGGAGTTTCGTCTTAAATTTTTATTAGCAGAAATTGTTTAAATCCTATTTAAGGCAACGACAGTTCATCATCGTTGAAATAAAAGACGGTTATCGAATTTGAAAAATTAATAGAATGTCAAGCATTTCGATTTAAATCAAATTTGATTGGTATATTAAAATAATTAAAAATGTTCGACATTCAAAGAATTTGAGCAATTCTTCAGATTACCAAGTTTACCCAAGTACCTAAGGCCGTCATTTAAAGAAGTACAAATCGTGACTAAGAAGATGGGACAGCCCTCTTGGGAAATCGTCAGGTCGAAAAGAGTTTGGCGAGCCAATTACGATTTTTCCAATTAAAATGTCTCTCTTTTCACAGAGTATCCGTGGAAAATTTTTGTTGGACAACACCTAGTACGGCCTAGTGCTAGGCGAAAACAACAGAAAAATTGTACTCAATTTGATTGATTTGAAATCTCTAAAATATTCAAGGTAAAAAATACTTTATAGGACACAGACCATTTCCGACTTTAAAGTCGACGGCCATCGTGGGTGTAAAATAGAATTCGACATCATTCAAATAATGATTGATTATCACTTTAAAACATTGTCAATAGGCCAAAAGTGCCGCGCTGGAAAATATTTTAATTGAAGATGCTAACGGAAAAAAATGATGGATGGAAATATGTTCTTTTTGTCTGTCGTTTTTTATGTTGGCGATTGGTGATCAATTTTCATTATACTTCAATAACATGTAGTTCAATTTTTACGTCAGTAATCAATATTTTCTGCAGTATGTTCACAGTTAAAATGAAATTCTTTTAAAGGACGTAAAAATATATTTTTATTTTAAATCTGAACTTTTATTCAACCTATATCAATTACAGTTTGGAATAACTAAACGAGACATTTTTGCCCGAGATGTACTAGTTACATGATTAAATGTAAACACTTGAACCACTGTGACAGAAAATATGATCAGAGAAATGACAGATTCATTTATGAGACAATTGAAAAAACGCGTTAAATAATTCAAAATTTTTAAAAGCACTGACGCTTGCGAGTACAGGGCATGACGGTATCTTTAAAATGCAAATTTTAATCTTAGAAACGTGCCCTTACTGCAATTCGACGATTAGAAACCGTGATATCGCGAATCCAGCGGCTTGGGAAAAAGGGATCTGATTAGATCCGATCGGACATCAATATCTTCCATTTTTTCCCCATGCAATAGACAATATCTGATCTGCCAATCGGCTTCGCCCTGGGTTCATATTGAACGAGAAATGAGAAACTGCTTGGCGTTGAGTAGTACAATTTTTTCCGCCAAATGACGAATCAATCCGAACAAAAGGTGACATTTTATCAATTGTCAAAATTCTATTATAGTATTTTAGTTTGAAATGATTCTTTTTCGTATTTAGACGATTATAGAAGATAATCGGACCTTTACGAATCGAATCTCGCAACTAGAATCCCTCGTTATTGAAATATCTGTTTTTTAAAGAACGGATTTATGGATGCTTATGTAATATTCATTGCAGCGAGTATAAATGTCGATAAATTGTCGCGAGGAGTTCATTTTTAAAGCTCTCTGTCAAAAGAATAATAAAATCTTCGCCTCGATAGAAAGAAAGGCTGCGCGATATGCAAAGCGACTCGAGCTTCTGCGTCGATGGAAGAGTTATTAAAATTGCAGTACTTCATTTTGGTCGCCCCCTTTACGCTAGCTCGCTGCAGCCTCGGCACACAATATCGCAGTTTCCGAAATTATCCTCGGGATATCGGGAATTTCAAAGTGGCGGCGAGAATATCGGTAATAATTTACCTTCGGAAGTAGGAAAAGCAGGATACATACCGCTTCTGTCCTCGCTTATTCTCGTAGATTGCCCTCGGTCTTGCATTCATTTTGGTTGGTCACTCGTGCACGTGTGAACAATTTATGATTTCCAACATTCACGACAATAATGAAAATAAAAATAGACAAAATCGACAGATATCTGGAATGGAATGATTTCACGAAATTAATTCGTCGATGCAATTGTTTGAAATAATTCGTGAGATGTAATTCACGGAATTCGTAGAATTCTCAAAAAGCCATGACTGGACCAAATCAAATATACGTCCTAGAAAATAATTCCACGAAATCTACTCGTGAATGTTGTAATTCTCTAATGTATTTATGGAACGTAATTTATTTTAATACTTCGTATATTCGACTGATTTTCGAAAAAATCGTCTGATCTGAATGAAATGTACATGTATAAACTCTGGGATAATAAGAATGGAATTATTCTCCGAAATTTATAGGAGAAATTCTCTCTGGCGTAATTTTTGAAATTAAATTGTCTGCAAGAAATATAATTATTCATATAAAAATTCTGGGATATCTGGAATAGAATGATTCTATGAAATTAGTGTGTACATCGAATTCTTCCATGTAATTTATTGAACCAAATAAAAATGTCACCGAGAAGATGAAGTGAAAAATCATTTGTAGAAAATAAATCGTGTAATATGGAGTGCGGTATAATTCTACGAATCGAACTGGCGGTCGGGATTGCCTGAGGTAATTCATCGAACCTAATTCCCAGAATTTGTCGGATGCTTGGCTGATTCCCGAAAGTGGCGCATGTCGGAATTAAATATAATTCGTATAGCAAGAGAGTGTAGGATATCGAAAATGTAATGATTCCAAGAAATTAATTCGTGAATCAGATTCTTTGAAATAAGTAATCGAAGGAATTCTTCGTATTCGTTGCATTTTCTACTGATTCTCGGAGAATTCATCATAAGACCAAATGAAATACTATTCCTTGAAAGTAAATAATCTCTTATGATGGATAGTGGAATGATTCTACGAAACGAATTCGTAGATGAATTTGCCGGAAGTAATTTGTCGAACCTAAGTGTTAGAATTCGTCAGATGCTCGACGGATTCTTGGAATCGAAACAGGTCTGAATTAAACATAATTTGTGTATTAAAAAACCATGGGATATTGAGAATGTTATGATTCAAAGAAATTAATTCGTGAATCAAGTCCATCGGTTTTCCTCCGTTTTTATGAGAAGTTATCACAGGACTAAATGAAATATAATTTGAGTATCCGAAATTTGTCGCATATTGAGAATGTAATGACTCCATGAAATCGATTAGTTAGATTCTTAACTTTTCCATAGAAAAGTCACGGGTAGTACGTTATTTATTTGTAGAATATATTAACAAGATTAAAAATGTATAGTCCGCAATGAAAGCATAGAATCAAAATATTTATAGAATAAGATGTTTGAGATTTGAAGTTAATGAAGACTGGAATATACACTTTCAGCTCTACGCTTCCAGTATCAAAACTAATTTCTGCCATAAACTGCATCAGAAATTCATCGGTCACTAGTGAACTAAAGCTAGTAGCCAATTGAGTAGTTCATTTAATATTTATAGTTTTAACCAATTCGTCAAATACGTTTACGAGCGACACTGCCGTCAGTTTGCGCGTCAAATTTCTGAAAGATCCATCCGTATTGGTCCAAGTGAATTTCTAGGAATTCAATCTTGAATAAATATTTGACGAGCATCGCCTGGATAAGAATATCGTTACTCTCGGTCGTGCTTCATTTCACTGTCAGCTTTCCCTAACATCGAATTGACACACAAGCGCAATGCAAATTCGAAACGGTACGCTGCTGAGGAAATTCGATAGGAAAATTACTCCACTCCTCTTCCTATTTGGAGTTGACTCCATCTAGACGGGTTTTGAACGGCGATTTTTGGGTGTAGTCCCGACTGATAAAATTTGAATGACTAATTTAAAACGGGGTTCGTTCGTCGGAGTATCGAATGTCAATCCGAATGAATTTATTAACTGAACCCGACTTAGCACTCGTTACTCATTTAGTGCGGAAGGACACGCCGATTGTGAGAAACTTTCCAGACTGTCGGCGCCTGTAATTAATGAAACGCCGATTACGATTGATCGCGGGAACGTTAATAATGTATTAAAGTTACTGAGCTCGAAAGGTTATAGCAACGAAGGGTTGATTTTGTCTTACAGGTATCATGTATTAATACACCAGTCAGACAAAGCTCTAGCAGATTAACGTTTGATTTCCGTTTGTAAATTCTTACTCAACTGATTTCCGATATTGATATCGTTTAAAGCTTAAAATATATCTTAACCATTTTACATTCCGCATAATTACCACATAGAATATTCAAGTTTATTGTCAGACAGTATCGTTCTCCACACTGTACAGCCCTTTAGCAGGCCAAAAAAACAAAGAAGAACTTATTGGAATTAGAACCCGTCTTTTATAATATAAGCTATAGATCATATTTTCACTTTTAACAGAAGTAAATCGCTTATAACATAAGGAATATGTAAACCATATTTTCGATCAAACGTGAATCGTCATTGTACTTCTGAAATGACCAAAATTTAATTGAGACGAAGATAGGACATAAATTTGCCTGATATCGAGTATATTTCCACGACAGAAGGCAGTAGTCGAATAAAAAAAAGTCTTCTTCCTCGTCGTTTCGAGCAGTATATAGTGTATCGGTCTACGCGACGCGATTAAAAATGCAGCACTCGCCGCGTTGCCAGGAACCTGCCGCGTGCGAAAACAAATAAAATGATCATCGGGCACTCGAGAATTTCCAATTTCCAGAGACTTGGAGATCCCACGGTGCCGGCAAGGATCCGGCGCGATTATTAAACATTCAGGTTGGGCAGAGCGCAAGGCGACGTAATAATGCATCTTCGTCTCTTCCGGGGCAACTCCACCCAACCCCAGAATATAGTCACTACTAGACCGGTGTACTTTTCTTCCTTCCTGCGTTTCCGTCTACCTCGCCGACTAATTTTCCGTCCAACCGTCGTCCCTGAGACCGTTCGTTATTTTTCCCCAGTCTTTAATCACCCTTTTATCGCGAAAACTCCATTAGAATTACTTGAGCGCTCTTTCATCGGTGCTTTTCCGAGAGGTCGTAAAAGTTGACCAAAATCGTGTTACTGCTTTCTAGCAAGTAGCAACAATGGTCGGAGTGGACGAAAGTGATGATGGTCATTGCTGGACTTTTTAGATTGATATTAAATTTCATCTTCTGATGGAATGTTTCGTTTGTCTTAAGGACACAGTGATAATTCTTGTTTATTGCGAATAATTGAGTTTCTTCGAAGTACACGCCTTTTAGCAGTCTAGGGTGGTAAAGATACATTTATTATGATTACGATTCGTTATTAATAAATCAAGTTTTACAGTAAATTGTTTCCTTTAGCAATAAAAAAATGGAACCACCTTATAGTTTTCAAACGTTGATTTCGCGTTATTGACCGAGGTGAATGTCTTGTTGAGAATTCATGACATGAAGGTCACTCAAGATGTTCTGAGGTCATGTTCGTACATAAGTATTACAAAAATTATGCAATATTATGGATAATGTCATCCTTTGCTCATTTAATAACGAAGGAGGGATCAAGAGGTCTTGAACGGGCAATGCTCCGGCTGTCAGAGAATTAGGAATTCGAATTTTACAAAGTAATGTAAAATACGCAAAACGCGTGGTGATAAAATGCGTTCTCAACGATTTCGGTTTGCCAAGCTGTCGTGTAAAATGGCACCGCATCACGCGTAACACATAAATAAAACAACACACGCCCCCTTGGTTCGGCTATATAGCGTCTCGTCATTACTGGAATTTGCTGATTTTCAAGAAGTAAGCGGCACAGTGCGGTGCGGCGTCTGCACACAAATAGCGAACTGCATCGTCCGCAAGTTTCGAACGCTGGGAGGCAAGTGCCAGTTCATCCTGTCGGATCATCGACGAACCGGTGAACGTGTCGGAGTTCTCGAAGGCTGCGGATGCGAGTTACCAGGAACTTTTTAACGAGGGTTCTCCGAATGATGCTCCCCGGAGAAAGGGCGAAAGAGAAAAAGAGAGACTGGGAACGGGGGGAGAGAGAGAGAGAGAAAAAGAGAGAGAGAGAGAGAGAGAGGTTAATACGGAGATAAGCGAAGACAAAGAGAATTGCACAACGAATTCTCACAAGTCGAAAGGAACGATGATAAAGAAAGGCCGAAAGAGAAGAGAATAAAAGAGAACGATTAAAGGGAGAAAAAGAAAGAAAAAAGAAGAGAAAGCACGAAGAAAAGAAGTCGAAGAAAGGTAGGAAACTACTGGAAAACTTAAAGGGAATGAAAGAGAATGAGAACGAGAGTATAGTGTACGGAAGGCAAAAGAATTCGGCTGAATTCTATTTGAGTAAAATTCTGCGTGTTCTAGATCATGAAAGTACCGTTTTATACCTTTTCTCCTCTAGCAATGCGGATAGAAATGCAAAAGAATTAAATTGAAGTATTGCACCGGGCGGAAAAGACCCGGGAAATACGCGTGTAATATGTGACCCGGAGACGCGGATTGGTGTCCTACTTTTCCTGGAGTTACATTGTAGATGTTCAAAATTATTACTTGTTATAAGTCTTTATTATTCGCAAAATTCTTTTCTTAAAGTTCAAACTATGGACCAGAATTTAAATGTTCAAGTGCTAATACCATAAGTTTGGTTGGTTTTAATGAGTAAACACCCAAAAAATTAAAAACTCGAATGGAATATCAACAGCATATCCATCGTCAGACGTTTGTTGTTTCAACGATTTGGTTCTGATGACTAAACCGGTTTAGTTCTTAAACCATAAGTTTGGTTGCGAGGACCAAATGCAAAAAGAGAGAGAGGGAGAGATGGAGGAAGGAAAGAGAGGGAGTGTGAATTCAGTGCAGTTCCTGTATATTTACCCACTCTGTTGTGACAATGAGCTTATTTCCTAACTAATGAGTACAATATAATAAGATAACGACTTCGCGATCGATATTCATTTATAACTAATAGAGAGAGAGGGGGGAGAGGGATGGAACAAAGGAGACATAGAAGTATCTTTCAATTAACTTTTTATTTAATTGTTGGTTTATTTGGTTCGATTTATTTTTCGTAAAGGAAAATAGAGAGAGTGGAAGAGAATGGGAGAGAATATAAAGAACAATAAAGTTTTCCTATCTATCGCACACAAGTACATCTATATACATTTATATTTACTTAGCATAGTGGATAAAGAAACCATAGAAGAGAATAGTACATTCAAAATAGGATTGGTGGAACTAAATAGTTTGGTTGAAAGTTCTTAGAACCTGAATCTACTTGCAAGAATACTGATAAGATGTTCAAACTACACTCCTTTTGCGATTTGGCTCCTGGAATCATAATTCTGGTTGTTGTAGACTAACTGTTTGGTTGCAATTAAAGAGTAGTTGTGGTGCCTGATTTGGAAAGATGTTATTTGTTTCACCATCGATGGCCCAAACTACTAATAACTTTAGCGTCATATCCGCTTTATCGATTCTTGGTAATTGAACTAAATTTGTGTGTTCCTTAGTTCAGCGAACCGAACTAGTTTGAAACATAAGAGTTTGGTGAAAAAACGAAATTTATTTATATCCGTGTAGGAGAATTTCCAAAGGAGAAACAGGAAACGGTTGTAGGAAGAAGGAAGAGTGTGAGAAATGGATGGAGAGAGCAGACAGACAATTCAAGGAACAAAGAGACAGACATAAATAAGGGAGACATAACGAGAGGGAGCGAGAGAGGGAATGAATCCAACTCCTTCACACCCTCATCCAGGCCTCGCATCAGCCAACCGGAACTCGCGGAGTTACGAGTCTCGAAATTATAATGACTCCCGGTGGTCGCAAAGCGGTGAGCGGAGACGGATCGCGTAATGTCACGAAGGAACGGTGGAACAGGGAACGCAAAGAGGAAAGAGTAAACGTCCCCCAAGGGAATTTTTGACTTCGATTACGCGCACGATCGTTATGTCCGCGCAGCACGTCGGTCTTCCGATAATCGATGATTTCCAGTTTTAATAGCCTCCTTAATGAGTAACGGCTAGTTAATGAGCAATGAATAATAAGTAATGGAGTTATTTCACGCGTCCGAAGCAACGCTTGACTTTTTTTGTGGAATTTCGCACGCGACGAAAGAAACCCGTACAAAAATCGAACGTTTCCTTTTTTTTTGGCACATCTTCGAAATGGCTGTAATGGAAAATTAATTAAAATATGCGCACGAAATTGTTTTCAACTAAATAGGTTTATTAGGTCGTTTAAACTTGGTTTTTAAAATATGATGATACTGTTGGCCTCACAATTAGTCCGCCTTTATTTAAATATTTATAATAGACGGATTTGTTATGAAATATTTTAACTTGGTTAGTTTATAATAGAGAGTGATGGTCTGCGCAGTATTGTAAACATTTAAATTGACTGATGCCGAAAGTTTATAAAATGGTGCATATTCCTGAAACGAATGCGTTTTAGCAACGTACGTACATACATTTATAACGTGGCAGATTATGAATTCGCAAATATTACCCGATCTATTATAGACTTTGTCACTTTTAGAAACGCAAAAAGTTTGCAAAATTTATACGATGTTTAATTCAAAGCGCATTTAGCATTTAAAAATCATAAACGGAAATCTGCAGAGATCTCACTGAAGACCATTCCAATCGATCGAGTCGTAATGAACCTATATTAACAATGGGACGATTTATAAATTGCGTAACTCGGAATATACTCGTTAATCGTTACGCCGTTTCATTGAATCGTTTCAATTTCCATTTTTCGACTTTCCCCTTGGCTTCCGTATCTTCGGTTCTGATCGGCCCCACTCTTCAATGGCTTCTTTTTTTTTCGCACGTCAGAAGGTGTACACATATATCGCCCGAGGGACAAACGTATCGGAGAGTTGGCTCTGGGTTGTGTTCGTACCTATACCTAGTATATACCGCACATATACCGTTCATTTCTCCGGTTGTTTAGCCCCACGATAAGGATCGTTATTGCCATTGGAATTATGAATGGCCATTGCTGTTGCACTTTCCTCCCTTTCGCGTGTTATGCTATCTCACTCTCTCCTTCCGTTTTCATTGTGTTCCGTCCCCACGGTGTGCCTGAATCCGTCTCAACCTCAAGGTGATATAACTTGAAATATTCCTTCTGGAATTAAAAGTGCGTTATGTGTACAAGTTTTTCTAGCAAAAAAGAAAATCATCGAATAAGCCGTTTTTAAGAACTGCTCATTACAAATTTTATTTTATTAACTCAATATTTAAAAATAAATATACAAGGGTTTTTGAAGTCACTCAATTACGAATTGAAACTCAGAATTTCGAAATTCAAAATGGCGGATCCAATATGGCGGACAAAAATCTAAAATATTAATAAAAATGAACAAAACTTTGTATTCGCATGTTTTTAAGGTCGCTGATTACGAATCTGAACTCAAAATTTCGAATTTCAAAATGGCGGATCCAATATGGCGGTCCAAAATCTAAAATATTACTAAAAATAAACGAAACTTTGTATTCGTACTTTTTTAAGGTCGCTGGTTACGAATCTAAACTCAGAATTTCGAAATTCAAAATGGCGGATCCAATATGGCGGACAAAAATCTAAAATATTACTAAAAATAAACGAAAATTTGTATTCGGTTGTTTTTAAGGTCGCTGTTTACGAATCTAAACTCAGAATTTCGAAATTCAAAATGGCGGATCCAATATGGCGGACAAAAATCTAAAATATTACTAAAAATAAACGAAACTTTGTATTCGCTTGTTTTTAAGGTCGCTGATTACGAATCTAAACTCAGAATTTCGATATTCAAAATGGCGGATTCAATATGGCGGACAAAAATCTAAAATATTACTAAAAATAAACGAAACTTTGTATTCGGTTGTTTTTAAGGTCGCTGTTTACGAATCTAAACTCAGAATTTCGAAATTCAAAATGGCAGATCCAATGTGGCGGACAAAACAGACAATTTAACTAAATATAGAAAGGCTTTTTATTCAAGAAAATGCTTGTTTTAAATATCAAATTATCAGAATACATGAACGTACAGCAAAATTAATTATCGAACAAGAAACAATGGCCAAATATATGTTATACAAGTTTTTTAATTTTTTTCGGACACCCGTGGGGTATGGTAAGGAAATAATACAAAATATTTGAATTAGTACTGTAATGAACTTATGTATTAAATTAGATATAGATTAAATACAAATTATATACAAATTAATGGCGAATAAACTATACTGCTGAGGTCAACCGCACAACTAGTTAAATATGCTTGCTGTTGTAGGTACACGTAGCTTGTAAAAGTTTATTGGAATAATCAGAATGAGATTTTGACACTTTATATTTATCCCAAATTGATTTAAAATCGAAGTGTACAGATTCAATAGCTTGCTCGCTATAGTATCCAAGACCAGTTTTCTTCAATTCACAAAACTGTTCGACATGATAAAATACTATATGGATTTTTGGCGTAACGGAGATATTTAAATCCAAATAGCTCCTTTTGAAAGTTGATATGCAACTTTTATAATTTGATTTTAGTTCATTTCCAAAGCATGCAGTAACTACCTTTTTAAAATCATCGAAAACTCGTACAAATTTTATTACTCCAATATTTTTATTGGCTCGCAAAGTATCTACATTATCCAGCAGTTTTTTGCATGAATTTCCTTTAAAGGCAGGACCACCGTGAGTAATTTCCCGATGGGCATTGCAAGATTTTGCCCACGTTAAAGATTCTTCTTCGTAATCTCTTAACATGTGTGTAAACAAAGAGTTTACAACGCCAAGCATCAAATGCAATTCTGGTGGCGGAATAAGTTCTAGAAAAGTTGTGTCGCTTTCAGCATTAAATAATGGACGATTTACGCAATTTTTAAAATATTTTGCGTTCTCTTTTATAGCTCCGGCTTGAATCCAGTTTTTGTAATTTTCTGTCGTATTTCCTATAGTTCTGTAATTGCCACAAGTATCGAGTTTGTCTTTTTCTGCATCACAATAAGTGCAAGGACAGAAACTGCTGTGTGACATGAGCCCAAGCAAAATATTTGCTAACTTAAGATCTGTTGCAATTGTGCCGTTGAAAGAACCAATGTTTAAAGCCGACCACAACTGTGAAATGTTTTCGTAATTCTCTTGCGCATTCGGAGCTATAGCTAAAATAAACAATTTTTTAACTCCGGAATCTTTAAATCTTTTAGCAGCAATACCTTCAATAAATTTAGAACGTTTAGATTCATGGTCATTTGCAAAATTGTTACTGTCATCGGCCAGAATTGATAGGCAAATCTTCAAAAAGCCACCACAGCCATCAATACCTAATTTAAAATTGGCTTCATTTACATTCCTTCGTTCCATAATGTAATTGATCAGAGCAGGAACATCAGTACAATATACAACCATTTCCGAAGCATCGGTTATTTTTTTGCTCTTAATATTTACAAATTTAAAATTTTTGCAGCTAAAGAAATTGTCGACAAAATGCGATCTTTTAGCAATTTTTTATTTTAGTCCAGGTTCAATAATTTTTCTACTTTGTGTAGCGTAACGTACGGATGAAGCAATCGAAATAATTGATCTATTACTTAAGTTTAAATTAGTTTGGATTTTAGAAAAATCATCGACAGAGAGCAATGGTTTGCTTTTAAAAGAATTTTCCCTAGCCTTGCTAGCTTTACCTATTATATTAACATGAAGTGGTTGACCACCGCGCACTTGTTGTAATTTTAAATTAGAAGATCCAGTTTCAGAAATTTTGTTTTTTACGACTTTCGATATTATTTGGCTTTGTTCCTTGGCTGAAGTATTTATTATATAATTAGACAGATTTTCTACTCGAGTTGCTTCATTGCACTTGTGAAATTTTCCTTTTCCGATAATAGAAAAACAAGCACTACATCGTTATTCAATAACAGCGTTAACATCAATTGATTTGGATTTATTATCGTGCAAATCTAAAATACATATTATAATATTTAATATAAAACACGAAGTGAAAAAAGTTTTAAATTTTGAAATTGTCTTATAAAAAAAATGTATTTTTTTTATTGTTATTATTATTATTACCTGAACTTATGCTATATATACTATTATTCTCAGACGTTCCAGGTCTACTCCTAGCTACTTCACATAATTTGCAATCACACTTTAGGTTATTATCAGATCTTCTTTGTAGAAAAATGGTTAAATCTGGAAATTTCTTCTCTACTTTATCTCCTTTTTTCAAACTATATACGTAACTCTTGCATGAATTACACAACGCAGCAGGTACATTATCATCGTCGATATAATTTTCAAATTGATTTTGTACTTCGGTTTTTAATGCTCCCTTCAGGGGAATCATGATCTTCATTTTTCGTAAACATAATAAACAAACTTTTAGCCGATTTTCTTTATGCGTTAAGGCGTGATCTTTCGACATGTTATAATACGATTACTTTCACAATGGCATTAAAGATCTCTTTTGATTAAATAAATGTCAGGTTAGATACTGCTGTTGCAATTGACATGTTACTATGTTATAAGAAAACAAATGCTGCACTCGGACGTAATAAAAAGAATTGATGGTAATAACGACGCGCGCGAGTTTAGTAATATTTTACATATCGATCACGTGTATTGGATCCGTCATTTTGAAATTTACAATTCTAAGTTTAGATTCGTAATCAGCGACCTTGAAAACATATGAATATAAAGTTTCGTTTATTTTTAGTAATATTTTAGATTTTTGACCGCCATACTGGATCCGCCATTTTGAATTTAGAAATTCTGAGTTTAGATTCGTAACCAGCGACCTTAAAAAAGTACGAATACAAAGTTTCGTTTATTTTTAGTAATATTTTAGATTTTTGTCCGCCATATTGGATCCGCCATTTTGAATTTCGAAATTCTGAGTTTAGATTCGTAACCAGCGACCTTAAAAAAGTACGAATACAAAGTTTCGTTTATTTTTAGTAATATTTTAGATTTTGGACCGCCATATTGGATCCGCCATTTTGAAATTCGAAATTTTGAGTTCAGATTCGTAATCAGCGACCTTAAAAACATGCGAATACAAAGTTTTGTTCATTTTTATTAATATTTTATATTTTTGTCCGCCATATTGGATCCGCCATTTTGAATTTCGAAATTCTGAGTTTCAATTCGTAATTGAGTGACCTCAAAAACCCTTGTATATTTATTTTTAAATATTGAGTTAATAAAATAAAATTTGTAATGAGCAGTTCTTAAAAACGGCTTATTCGATGATTTTCTTTTTTGCTAGAAAAACTTGTACACATAACGCACTTTTAATTCCAGAAGGAATATTTCAAGTTATATCACCTTGAGGTTGAGACGGATTCAGGCACACCGTGTCCCTTTTTCTTCCGAATGATCGTGTTTTCTTTTTCCTTCTTTCTCGAATTCTCACTCCAATACAATGTGTTCATTTTCCCTTGTTGTCCTTTCTCTCTAGTAATCGTTTTGAAACTTTCTGAAAGAATTCCTTAGTTGTGCCAATTTCAAGTTTATTCAGAATGGCAATAGTGATTGTTCAAATATTACGTATTAATCGCAATTTCTAAATTTCTCAAAATAATATGATCAAGATTGTCTTCATTGATTTCTCTAACCCCCCTCCCCACCAAATAACATGTCAAGTTGAATAAATGTTATTTACAAAAACTGCATCTTGAGTCTTGATATGAGCTAACCAAAATTGTGGCACGATGCAATCTTATGCATTTCTTCAACCCTTCATTTTAGAAGCGCAGAATAGTAACGGCATAAGGATTATAATTTCAACCCATAATCCAAAATATCATCTATCATTAATATTCCTGCTTTTATCACTCATCTTACATATATAGGTACCTATTAAAAATCATTGAAATCAATATAAAAATTAAACTTCACTTCCTAGTCCTAGTGATGTATCACCAAAAAACTCTGCTTTATTTAAGCAATTAACTGAAATTTCACTAAATTCATTGCGCACATTTAGATCCAATTTGATAGCATAAATTGTGCATGAATGAGTAATTTTTATTACCGATTTTCGTTCGTTAATATCGGATATTGGGAAATATAATGTAACATTAGGTATAAGTAACGGCGATTAGGCATAATAATCTATTAAAGTACGACTCGAATCCGACGTTAATTCAAATAGGCTCTCTATTAAAGTGAAAATTATGAACGGATAAGGTTTATTAAATCGAGTAGAAATTAGTGCACATACTTATTCATTGTGTGCAGTTTTTACGCTGCCATAGAGAGACGCGAGGAGAGAAAGGACGCGGAAGGCAAAGAATGCGATTAGATCAGATCAGATAAGATTAGGTAGTTATATAGATCACGCACAATAAAGAGAGATGTAAGATACGTTTATCCGCGATCTTAAACGTATCCGATCTAATCGAATGCGATCTCCCTTTCTTTATTTTCTTCTTTCTTCGAATTTCACTTTCTAGGTCTAAATATCGCTATTTGCAATTACAGACTTTTCTTTTTGGTTATAGGGATATTGTCGCCATTTCATAATTCATTTCAAGGTTTGAACTTTATTGATTAATGCGAGGAAAAAATATTATACCTGTATTGAAGTTTTGGATAAAGTAAACATTTTGCCACAATATAAATAACAATGGTTTGAGATACGAGCACCAGTTTGCATATTAATCCATAAATGGTTTAATTAAATTTAATTAATCCATTTATGATTAATTAAATGATCCGTTCAATTGATAAAAACCATTCATTCAAGTGAATAATCCGAAGTGCATAGAACAATCACATATTTTACTGATTTGAACAAACTATTCAATAATAACAGAAAACATGTGTAACCTTTTGATTTCATAAGTTGTAAATGGAGAAAGAAAGAGAGAGAGAGTGAGAGATAGAGAAAGACAAAGAGAGGGAGGTAGTGAGAGAGAGAGAGAGAGAGGGAGAGAAATTAAAGAAAAAGAGAGGTTAAATTTATTTCACTATGGACTCGAGGACCCAAATCAAGTGTAAATACAATAGAGTTCCGGTATATTTACCCACTCGGCCTTTCCCTCTCGTCTCGTTATATTACCAAAAGAAGGGGAACGCTGCTTCTCCCACTCCCGTCATTCGCGCTATGCTCGTGACGTCGCACCAGGCCCTTCCTGAGGCCTCGCCCGCAAGGTGGGGGAAAAAGAGAGCGGCGACAGGTAAATACAACGAGACGGAACCAGGCAGTAACAATGAGCTGATTTTCTAACTAAAAAGTGCAATATAATAAGATAATGACTTCGGGGAATGATCTCTATCAATCGCGATCGATGTTAATTTATAACTAATAGAGGGAGAGGAGAGGGGAGGGAGAGTGGGACGGATCAAGTGAGAGATAGAAGTATTTTTGAATTAATTTTCTATTTAATAGTTGATTTGTTTAGTAGAGTTTATTTTTCGTAAAGGGAAAATAGAGAGAGTGGGAGAGAATGTAAAGGACAATATATAAAGTTTTTCTGTCTTTCGCACACAAGTACATCTACATACTTTTACATTTATTTAGTTATCGTGATGGAAAAAACCCGAAATTACCCATTCCGTTATATCAGAAAACTAATATTTCGTTAGGCAATTTCCACGCGATTTTAGAATGGAGCGCCATCTAGCGCTACCAGGAATAGATCGTACATATCCTTTATACGCTGATCAAATTAATTACCGAATTTCGTAATACATGTAAGAGAAAAAATATGTAATCAATTTACTATAAAATTTTTCAGCATCATCAATTCACCATATGATTTCTCGTGGAACAATACGGCGGAAATTCGCGAAATAAATTTGAACGGGTCAAAAATCACGGCAAACAATTTCTGTAAAGTGAAATTTCGCATCCGACAATTTATTATACATATTATTATGCAAACAGCCGTTTGTTCCGCCATAATATGTAATAAATGTAATTTTATAATATTGAAATCGGTCATGTTCTCCCCGCATCTCTCTTCATCGACATGCATCGGCGTGTCCCTCTCGATCCTTTATGCACGTGTAATCTCTTCCTTGTCGTAACATCGATGTGGATATCATCAATATACCGCATCGTATAATTCTCTTCCCGCAGTCCCCGAAGAGCGAGCTCGTTTCTCTTTCGTGGATCTTTTCCCGTCGTGAGAACTTTCCCGACAAGGCGCGTCCCTTTGTTATCCAGCTGCTTGTACATACTTGTTGCGATTTCCTGATTTCGCAGTCGCAAAATCGATCGATTGATTTTCTCACCAAATCATCGCGCTTCCATTAATTCAACTCGCGACGCTCGGAAATCGCTTTCTATTGTTACAATTTCTATTATTAATAACCAGACGGGAGATCGTATCGCGAACGTTGCTGGCATTGTTTTGATTCGAACGGATGCAAAAAGTCCGGCAACAAAACGATGCCCTGATAATGCAACGTCGTGCTACGCAGCGACGTGTATCGGCGACTTTACGTTGCCGGAAACCGAACTAAATTTAAAATCGACTACGTGCAATTTACGCTTTACGTCGATTTAATTTAATCCGTTTCGGTACTTTTTGCAGTTTCTGTTGGCTAAAGTCGATGACGTGAAAGTCGGGGAAAATTAATGGTTTATTACATTTTTTGACATAGTTGCGTTCTTCTCGCTCGTTTTGAAAATATGGTGAAATTTAATTAAAACTGGGCGTGTGTTTGATTGACGTTAGTTCAACGTTATTTGTATTAAAAGCCGATTATGACGAGAGAGCCATGATTTGATGATTTGATTTTTATGAATCGGAACAATGTATCGTAAATGAGAGATCAAAAGATTTTTTATTTTATTTTATCACAATCGAAGTATATAATCACCTAAGTTGAATTCAATTTAGAAACTTAAATTAATGAGAATTTCAAGTTATCGCGTCAAATTCGAGGAATCGAATTAATTCAATTCCATTATATAATTTAACGAATTAATTGAAATCTTAAGATTCATCCAATCCTAAACGTATTCCAAGAATTCAATTCTTAGAATTCTGTTCTTTGAATAATCGAATAGCGTTGACTTCTTTAAATCAAATTAAACAACGTAGAATACGGTAACTGACAAATATCCGTTATTGGAATTTGATTTTAATATATTTATCGTGTAAACTGTATATAATGTGAATGTCTTCTGCCCTTCTCGTAGCTCTCGAATCGAATTATCCTCATTTTACTATACTTATCTGGAACGTAACCGCAGATTAAACTTCAGATACATGATAAAAACTTGGCTGGGATAGGACCGTTTTATGAGGCCGTAAAACCCGGATGTATTTTTCAACTGAATTCGTTTAAGGCCATCATATTTCAGCGTTTCCGTCTAATATGTACGACTTGCATGAATATTCGTAGACAACCTTTCAGTACATGAACAAGACAGAATTATCTAAAAAATATTTAAACCCTTCAGAATTTTTCGAATTTATTCTTACGGTAAATTTAGTGTTAATAAAATCTATTGTTTTCTTTAGTGGTAAAAGTCATACGTCGATACCCAATAATAATTTCCGATGAAATATTCGATATAGCTCCTGGGCGATGTTATCAATCAGTCGAATACTAAAGTAAACTAGTAAACCGTATGCACCTGCGTATAAGAATTTCATAACCAACGTCCGCGTAAATATTTCAACCAACCTGTCAAGGCGTAATTTATTGCGTTCCATCATTATTTGTGAAAAGGTTATGTTATATCTCTCTGACCTTTATATCATTGGACTTGACGGGCTGTCGACATAAATTTATGAAATTACATTTGCAAGACGCTTATTCTGCCCTATTTTATTGACTCCAACGCGCTTTCTCGCTTGAACTTAATTAAGATCGTTGTTTTTACTATTCAAAATGCAAATATTTCAAGTTCTTAACCTCAAGAGGACCATTATAGTTGATTTTATTATTTTGTTATGTAAATAATAATTTTTGTTAGTATTTATTAGTAGTTTTTGAACACGCGCGATGAGAATCATGTTTATGGCTATCTGCTAAAATTTTAAACAATAAGAATATATTTTTCTGTTATAAATTATTTTAATTATTTTCCTTGTCATATTTGTTGTTGTGTTTTAAAACAATTCGATTATCAACAAACACTTTCTGTTTTTAAGGATCTGCAGCATCGCTTAATAAGAATCCGATGTGCGATTATTGTTACAAGTTGAATTTCAACCTACAGCACGCTTTTACAGAAATTTTATTTCTCCGAAAATTACGGACGAACTGCCGAAAAGGAATTACTCCGAAACGAATTCGACGGATTCCGTTCCAAGAACTAAATTCAAGGAATGTTATTCTACGAATGACACGTAACAAACAATTTAAGGCATGACTTCACATGACATCACTGGGTTTCCTAAATCGTTTAATTTAACCGTGTTTATTACAAGTGTCGTTACAAAATAAATTTAAACATAATATATACTTTTATAAAAGTTTTATTTCTTGAAAATTTATCGACGAACAACCGAAAGGATTTACTTGGAATTTAATTCCATATATTAATTTCCAGTAATCTAATTCGACCACTTTCTTCTAGGAATGTCTCGTAAACAAATAATTTAAGGTACGGATCCAACTTGACTCCGATAAAATTTCGAAATCGTTTAATTTTTGTGTTAATAATTACGAAGAAATTAAAAATCTGGTAATGGGATGAAATCACGACGTTAACAAGAAAAACCTATAAAAATGTTTGGAAACGAAAAAACTTTAATAAGAAGAATGTAAATTTAAAAGTGTTCGTTAAGTACCGTGCCTTTGTCACAGCTGAACTGCATACCTTACATTCCTCATAATCCATTAATTACGGAATCCACTTTGAAGCGGAATTCTACATCTTTTGCCTCCTATTATGAACTGAATAAATAATATCCTCTCTTTCTGCGGGATATGCAACTAATTACAAGGTCGTAATTTTGCATTAATCTTTCAAAATTGGTAAAATTAAAATCTCTATGGTTTTCAAAGTATTTCATATTTTTAATAACACTTTCTTCGTAACTTTATGTCTTTCGTAATTATGATCGCACACAGGTCCTTAACTTTCCAACTTCAGTTACCGTAACTCACTACGTTGCCCAATTACGGTATTAATTCGATAAAAACCCAAGATAAAGGGGACGAGGAAAAAAGAGAGAGAGAGAGAGAGAGAGAGTGCGCATGTGCGAAAAAGGCACGTTGAGAAGAAAGAGAAAGAGAAAAGATGAAAATGAGGCCAATAAGGAAATAAGGGTGCAAAGGAAGACACCACACGGGTCGCGTGACACGGTCTTAAGGGGCGCTCACGAATCCGGCATAACCCGTATAGCTCGTGGTTCGAGGCCATATCGCGTGATGAGGACGATGTGCACGACTTCTTCGCGGAGGGTCGATCCGGGTGGCGTGCACTTCCCCCCCAAGTGAAGGAAAAAAAGAGAAAGGGAGGGAAAAGGCGCACTAAAGGAAACATTCAATTTGCGCGCGAGATTCAAACTGCTCTTAAAGACCGAACGGGATAATGGCACCCAATAGAATGATTTTTGTAACGCGATGGAGTAACGGTGTTTTCCTGACATTCAAAAAATATTTTCTCCCCCTCTGTCGTAAATTTCTTACTAAGAGTTGTATACTATTCGAAGATTTACGAGACGCGCGGCTAAATAATATAACGGAATCATTGCCACCCCACGATAATATACGATCGCACTAACGCCTCTGTTATCAGAACAATTATTGATGGAACGAGATTTGGAAGTCTTTAGTGTTTTGATACGTACTAATCTTGCCCACGAATATTAATTCCCTTTTAATAGTTTTTAATTCGACTTGCGTTGTAGGCTCTCATCCACTCTGGTTTAATCACTTTTTCAGCTTTCGCTTTTGCGACTTGTGAATGTTTAACGATGGCCTTTGAAAATTTTTTCCTGCTGATGTGCTTATCTTGTAATTTTAATTTTTCGTTTTCTAGCATCTGTTCGTTACGAAACGGACGTCGTAATCAGAGCTTCGCCGAGAGGATCAACCGTTAAGAGGCGCTTCGTGATTCATGGCTCTTCTCTTAGCCTTTGCCTTTCGACGTCGACGTGCCTTTTTTTCATTTCGTCTTCTATATTTTATTGAACGAAATCTTTGACCGCGGAAAAGATTTGTTGGTTGATTTATGGGGAGTGGGAATTTAATTTGTTTAAAGTAGGTTAGATGCTTTACAGTTAGGGTTTTTACAATATAACATGCTCAACACATTGGAAATCACTACTTTTTGGCATTCTTGTAGACAATTTTTCGTATACCGAATTTTCTGAATTAATGTATGGCATCTGGCATCGTTTATGTATAATTTATTCTCGATATCTCGTATTCTAGTAGTCGCCATTTTGGCAAATGTTTAATAATTAAATAAATTAAATATTTCTACAAACGTAGTTTTTTGGAAAAGTGCAATAAACACTTTCGTGTCCAGCAATATTTTTACCTTTCTCTTCATTTCAAAGAGGTCTCCTCCAGATTTTGAACCAAATGTCCCTTTTAAAAAACAGATTTTTAAAGAGAAAGTTCGCGTCCTTTTTTTGTTATAAAGTACGTTTTCCTCTTATTATTTCATACATTGCAAGTATTGTACTATAAATAATCAATCACTCATACGTCGTTATTTATTTTTAACAACTTTCACCATTCATTGATACACTTTCACCACTTCCTTCTCTTTGATAGGTCTCGTCAATTCGTTCTCAGCATTGTCTTCCATCGCTTGTTTTCATCTCTTGCTGCTTGTGATATTTTTCGTTCCCCTGTCAGATCGGCTTATAAGAATTTAAATAAACTATATGGAGTCTCTAAAAGATGCTATAAAATTCGTTTTCTAAGCTCCTAAAAGCAGGTCTGCGCAAATCCGTGGCGTCACTTCGTATTAAGTTCCGATCATATTACCCGGACTAGCAATCCGTTTTTACGCCTCTCCTTTTAACGTATTTTGCTACTCTATGTTTTTTTCGTCGTAGATCGAATCAAAGCTGAAATCGGAGTCTCATTGGGGATTAACCCTTAAAAGTGGCTTCGCGATTCACGGCCCTTTTTCTCTCTTGTCCGCTCGGATCCGCGGATGAAGCCCCGCACGAATTTGCGATCCAATCGCCGTCGCGCCGATGCGCAAGGAACGAAGGGCGTAAATTCAAATCCCATTTTCCCGCGATAAAAGATGGAAAGCTCCCAGGAAATTGCCCTCTCTCCGAACGCGTCGCTTTTTGTTCTCTTTTGTAAAGAATTTACGACTCGGGAGCTTGAAAAAAAAGATTGCAATGGTCGAATAGAAAAAAAAATCCGCTTTGCCTCTTCCTTATCCGCGTGATCTTGCATCGTTTAAAAAAAAAATAAATAAAAAGTTCGGGCTCGTGCAGTTTAATTGAATGCGCACCTAGAGGGAAGGACGATGCGAAAAAACTCACGAGTTTTACGGCGCTGTCCCCGGGAACGGAGGGTTACCGTTCATTTCCCCGGCAACCTACTGCTGGATTAACAACACAGGTTATCTAAATTACAATTTAATGTTAATCCTAGCCCGACTGTTTATTTAATTTTCTCCCTGGCGCGGACTCCAATAGTTTGCACGTCCCATATTTTCAAGCCAAAACGGTAACATGGGCGTCAATTATGAATGTATATGGACGTTCACGCAGACCACGAATTTACATCATCCAACAATTTTCACCAGGTTCTGATAAAAAAATCGATGTTTAAAAAAAAGTGAATATGTTCCTATTTTAAGTCGTAAAAGCACGCTGCGAGTGCTGGACAAATGTCATGAACTTTTGGGTCATAGGTGGCAAAAAGCATTATCTTCGCAATAAATGCCTGGTCCATTTATGATCTAGTTTTCATTAAGCTGACCTGATATTGTGTACGAAATCCTAGTTTGCAATGAGTTATGTCCATCATTTTATTCAAGGATTTTTTTTCAATAATTTACGGATTGTCCTTGGGCTTTATTATCGATGTCACCAAACTCCTGGACCTGAGAATTTAACCATTGCGGAGTCAAAGAACTGAACATGTCTATGATTACAACTTTTGTTTTACTACTGCTGATGAAAGATAGTTGGAAATTATTTAGACCCTTAATCAAATTGTGGACTCGTGTACCAAAATTGTCATTTGGGGATCTGAATGAAGAAATGATCATGTCAAATACTAAATTTTTGTCAGGTTCAGTGTTGCTAGTTCAGGGGAATTTTTGGGCGATCGTGGTGGGACTTTTTTTCCTATTACGAACTGGTCATCGACGTGGTGATTCAGATGTTAGGTAAATATGGGAAAGGTTTCAACAAAACCCAAGTTTTCGCAATCTAAATCCTAATCAGATCTTTCTAGGGATATTATCTGAGGTGATCCATAAACACCCGATCAGACACATATCAAAGTTTCTCTTCGAATGCATTTGAATTTGATCACATTCTGATAAACAAACATTTTCAAAAATAGGAGGTTGTCATCAAATTCTGTATCCATTTCGATTTGTATATCTGGCGAAGGCTAAACGAAGTCCGGGCCAGTAATAATAGTTATGTGAGGCTTTCTGAAGTATCTAAATGATTATTTCCAACAGATGTTTGATAATAGACGCGTGTTTTAAATCAATTGTGCAGAGTAAATTGAATTATAGTGTCAAATAATGTCAACAACATGCAAAATCCCCGTAAACAGCTGAAGCCTTTTAAAAGCGTAATGAATCCGGGTATTTAGAAAAGCACTTTCGTGTTCTTTTAAGATTACAGTTCACCCTAAGCTTCTGAAATATTATACATTGTGCAGTTTAGCACTACGATTGAAACTGATTCCCATAATCATTTCTGTAAAAATAATTATTAATAGGTGCAATGGATTTACTTTGTATGAATAAAATAAAAAAAGATCATCACACGTATTCGTCACACGTACTGATAAAATACAATTTTTCTCGAATGTCATCAAAATGAAATTGACGCTCGTGTCGAGTCATGCCGAACATTTTTATCCCAAACGTCAAATGCAATAACGGAACATTCGATTGGGTGGCATTTCATAAAAATTACTATTATCATTTCGAAATTCCCCAAGAAATGGACGTCTAGTCGAGACTGTAACGAGCCCTCTCGTGCAAGCAACGAAGTAAGCGGAGGAAAATCGTTACGGACCCATCGAATGGTCACAAATTGCGGATGAGACTGGAAGATTCGATTTCAAATATTGCGTCGGGATCGCCCCCTCGTTCATCCTCGATGCTCCGGGGAAATCCTCGAGAGGAACAGTCGGTTTAAAGAGTTACGTTTATGAAATATTTATTTACGTTTCGATTTTAAGGGGCCAAATGAGAATCGCTCGACCATATTTCCGCTGTTGCGGTTATTCTGAGCAGTTAGTGCGGTTTGCATGCAGTTAACCTCGTCACTCGACGATACCCAGAGGTTATGTAAAGCAAGCAACGTACTTGCCGGGAAGCGAAGCATCGCGTGGATAGTATAATCAAAATATTCCCCCCTATAGTGTCCACCTTCACCAGTTCAATTTCTCTTCGAGTGGCTCTGTTTTTATCTTTACTAGCACTATTTCTCTCTATGACCTTTTTTTTCTAATACACTCTTTCGGTTGCTTCTTCTTCAAGTCACGTCCAGGCGAGTTGATTACCATCGAATTGAAACTCCAGTGAAACGTCAAATTTTTACCCGACTTTCGTTTTTCAGCTATTTCCCAACATAGTGTATATCGAGTTAATTATCATCTCAATACGACTTTTGTCAAGGAAAAATAAAAGGACGTACCGTTGACTTTCGCGAAGCTAAAAATAACGCCAGGATACTGAAAATGGATGATAGTGAAGAGGGAAAATCACATTAACCAAAAAGTTAGAAATTTAATTTTCAGCGATATTTTGCGAAAGGTGCCGGCTCAATTGAATTGCATTTTTGCGGTACCGGCTTGCACGCCGTAATCGCATACTGAAAAGGATGATAATGCCTTTGCGGGAAAATGGAAAATACGTTACGGGCGAAAAATACGCGGCGGGTAGTTAATTGGTGTCGTTGGGATAAGGAAAGATAAGGAAAGAAACGGAAATGGTGTTGAGTGTCGGGGATCAGGTTGTGGTGCGGAATAATTTAGAGCTAATGTGCAATCGGCACGATATGAAGGTTTTTCCGTCTTTGCCGAGGCTTTTTTTAATCAGTAAATGATGCTATTCTACTAACTCGAAGGACACTTTCTTCTTTTCTACGCAAGAGGGATACAATTTTACATTACAATTAATTTTACCTAGAATTTTGTTAAAAATGACCCTTTTAAAACGATCTGATCATTCTGAATTTCAATGCTTGGTACCAGAAGTAATTTATACTGACTTTAAAAACGCCAAGTTGATAATATGAATTTTCTAATGCTAATATTGCGAATTTACGATTTTACGCTAATAGATTACAATCACAATGTAACTAAATATACATGTTATAATGATTATCTTACTTTTTATGTTTCAGGTAAGTACCGAAGTCGAGTCAAGTCACCTGGTCGATTTTTACTGCGAAAACTTCATCAGATTGCGGAGAACAGATAAGAAATGCATGACGAATTAAGTTATTAGAATACTTTCCTATTCATGTAAATGGCAAACGCCAAGAATTATGCGAATTTAAAAATTGCAATTCGTGAAATTGTTTGAAAACACGACTTTAAAATAATTTCCCTGTTTAAAAGTTTCGCGCTGCAGAATATCGCTGCGGTACTCGAATCAATTAAACTTTAACCGGTACAATTCGTAAAATGTATTAAATACATATTTTTCGATAGATGTCATGTATAGAAAAATTAATATTTTTGTATTTTTTAACTAATTGATTACTTTTAACGGTATAATATAAATGAATAATCTTTCTCCAAGAACAAAACTTACTCCTAATTCGTATATAGCGGCCCTAAAAATCTGGCGAGTTTTCGGAACCTTCGGTCTGGAAAATTGATTTTTTAAAGAAATTTCGAAAATCTGTAATTTTTTTGTAAAGATAAGCATTTTTTCGAGAGTCCCTTTTTTCAGAATCTATACTTCATCCAAGAGGCATTACCCGTAGATAGGATAACGTGGCACATTTTTTTAATGAGCTTGCACTTTAATAAAGAGACGCTTAGTTTCGACGCCCTTCAACGTCCCATCGGGGGTGCCGAAGGGATCGTCGCCTTCTTAAAAACTCGCTCCTCGGTCCCGCAAAGTACAAAATGCGCATCGCGGCGCAAACGTGCCACGGTAACCGAATCGTGGGGCGTACTCGAGCACGAAGTCGACCGGAAAATAATAATTTGCCGCTCAGTGCGATCCTGGATCGATCGTTCTTTGTCATGCCCCCCGTAAAGAGCGAACCAGTCTGCATATATCTCTGGACCAAAAAGGGGCTTTGCGCTACGTTTAAGAAAGCACGTGCTTTTTACAACCCTTTGTTTTATCAGCGCTAGTGGTTGATTAATTCGAACGTTCATGAATAATGTAACGGCGATGAATTATAGACCAAAACGTCCGAGAGTAACAACTTTATATTGGCAATATTACACCATCATTACGTAAAAATATTAATACTGCCTCACAGACATTCGATGGAATCGATATCCGGACATTTCATAGAATTAATTCCTGGAAATTCGATGAAAACCATTCCTAGATCTTCATTACCAAGAAATTTGATGGAATCAATTCCTGGAGACGCGATGGAGTCGATACCTGGAAATGTGTCACGAAAGAACGAATTCGCCAAAGTAATAAAACCAATTCCTGGATATTCGTCACGATAAACAGAATTTTACGAAATTCGCGGCGATCATTTACTGGAAATGCCTCAAGAATAAACCAGTTCGTCGAAATACAATAGAATCACTTCTTATAAATTCAACGAGAACAATTTCCGGAAATTCGAGAGGACGAAACGAATTCCATAAAAATCGACGAAATCCATTCCTATGAATTAGCTACCAATGTACGAATTACACGAAATTATATAGAACCATCACCTTGAAACTCTTATCAAAAACATAAGGCGACGAAATTTGATGCAATCAATCCTTGGAGATATGATTGTAGCCGTTCTTCAAAATTCACCAGGAAGAAACGAATTCGAAGAAATTCAATTCAATGGATTTAATTCCTAGAAATTAGATGGAATCAATTCCAGGATATGCAGCACGAAAGAACGAATTCGACAGATTCCAATAAAATCAATTCCCTAACCTGGAAATTCGTCACGATAAAACGAAATATACGAAATTCGATGCGATCATTTCCTGGAAATGCGTCAAGAATAAACGAATTCGTCGAAATAAATTCGATGAGAACAATTACTGGAAATTCGAAAGGACGAAACGAATTCTACAAAAATCGACGAAATCTATTCCTATAAATTCGCCACCAATGTACCGAATTTAACAAAATATAACAGAATCAATTTGGAAATGCATACAAAATAAAATTCGATGAAATTTGATGGAAAAACAATTCCTGAAGATTAGATAGAAGCAATTCCTGAAAATTTTTCACCAATAAATTGCTACCAATTCGATAGCAGCAATTACCGGAAATTCGCCAAGAAGAAAGGAATTCGATAGGATCAATATCTGCGAATTCCTCTGAAAGAAGCGGATTCCTCTGAAAGAAGCGAATTTTGTCGAATTGAATTTCCTGGTAACCTTCAATTAACGAAATCTTCCAAATCTACGAATTCCATACCTTGGATGTCTTTTTAATATAGTTGGTCAATAACTTTATATTTGTCATAAAAATAATTTGTATAGAAATTTTCGAATGGAATTCAAATTACTGACTCCCCGGGGAATTCTAATGTAGCCAACCGACAAATATTCACGAGTTCGTTCGATTGGCCGAAACAAAAGGACTGACATTAATTTAATTAAAACTCACTAAAATTAAATTTCTGATACTAAAACGAATCGATTGGGTTACGGTAGATTTGAAATTTATAAACATTTCATGATTCAATGGAAACGGCAACATTCATCTCGAATTCGTCACAGTTTGCGGCGTTAGACGATCTGGATCGAGGGTCCTCGAACATCGAATTCGAGAAGCGGCTGCACGGCGCGGTGAACGGCCGCCATGTGTGTGCTTTGTTGCGGGGGTCGCGGTATGAATTAAATGCCATTTCACGGGTTGCATTTTCAAAATGCACTGGCCGGAGAAGGGTGGATAAATTAAATTACGCACTGAAGTGTACTTCTTTGTGGAAGCTTCGATTGGTGAAATGTTTATTCGAGTGTTTGCGCTCAGAATAATGCACCGCGCTTAAGCCGAGAGTAAAAAACTCGCGTTGCTTTTCTACCGTGAAAAATAAACGTACCGGCTGCTGAAAATGCTTCAACAGTCACAGGCCCATTACCTACCAGGTAATACGAACGGAAATAAAACAGTATTGGAAATGTAATCCGAGGATGTTGAGGATAGGCTAATGTTGTGGTACTTTCGTCGGACGCGTAATGAAATAACAAATTGAAATTATCAAGCTCGTTTTAGTTTCAAAATGCTTTGATTGGTAAAAGCCATGTTTGGAGTGGAGGATACGCCTGCTTTCGTTACGAATACCAGCGTTATTTTATTTTCAACATTTCATCCGTATAATTTGCTTAAAATATTTTATCGAACTAGACAGAAACATTTCTGAGTGTAGAAGTGTCATAATTCATCGATTTCGTGCTACGGAGAGCTTCTTTCTCCGAAGAATACGATTTTACGAAATTGTTCACCAACTTCATGAAATTGAAATCGGTACAAATCGTATTATTTATTAGGACTTTTCAATTCTCCCTATTTCATTTTAATAATCCGATAGTGCCAATGAAGTTGGCATATCCCATTCATTCAAAATTCTTGAATTCGTTAAACTCTTAAAGACAAACTCATTTGAAAAAAGTGAAAAAAGTGTAAAACTCTGTTTTAAAAGTGTCAGTAAAATATTAGAATAATCAACGCAAATTTATAAACGATGTGCATACAAATGTATACATCCAAGTATTCATTACATACCAGCTATACTTGGCACAATGAATTTAACTCAAATCGTTCATGTGGATACTCGGTACAACTGTACGAAGTTGCAACGAACATAATAATCACCCCGTGCTTGGCAATCAATAAAACGGGCGTTATTATAACGCTTAATACGGACGTTAACACGTAGGTACGTCATAGTTCACGACTGTTGGAAAGTACTTGATGCATTCTTGGCGGGTTAATTACGAAATTCTTACTCCTGTAATTTTCGTTTCATGAAGAAACACCTATCGGACTTTTTTCATGAACTTTAAATCGTTTGCCATTACGTAATTTCTCATTACAACAATTCTAAAGGATTCACGAAAAAAAAGTATTAATGAAATTTAACATAACATAACGTTTAAATTCGCTGAATCTCAAAGTTATTATTAGTATTTCCGTAAACACTTGAAATAATCCTAATTCTATACCTTTTAAATGAGTGGTTCGAATAAATAGATATGAACAATTTCATGTATTAAAACCATTTTCAACATCGACGAATTCTTCGAAAAAATTATAACAGATCTCAGAATTCTGAGATTTCGCCAAATCGAATTCTCCATACCAATCCTTCCAGCCGAGTTTTCGAATCGAATTCTTTCAGTACACTACTCGAATTGGAAGCGTTCAATTAGTACTTGGAATTTGTTCTTTAATTCGCTCGAATTAAAGCAAGTCGAATTTCTCGAATAAAAAGTCTTTTGGGAACTTTATTTATTTTGTTAAATATAATTGAGAACTGAAATAAAATCGGACCGCGCCTCCTAATCCGTTGAATCGAATTCTTAAAACGAATTTCTAGAAATGAATTCTTCCAGTCGATATTTCCACTCGAATTCATTTAGCGTATTCCTCAAATTGGATGCGTTTAATGAATACGAGGGACCAATTAAAACGACACGAATCTGTTAAATACTGTCCTAGGAACTTATTTATTCGTATTATTATACATAATATGCAATCAAATATACAATCAAAAATTTTTGGCGAATTCAATTAGGGAATTTCACGAATTCACTCTGCTACTTAATTCGTCGAATTGAATTCTTCCAGCGAATTTCTCGTAATAAATCCTTTCAGTCGATTCTTGGAATCGAATTCAGTCGATGAATTCCTCGAATTGGAAGCGTTCAATCAGTACGTGGAATTCATTTGGTCTTTAATTCGCTCGAGTTAAAGCAAGTCAAATTTTTCGAATAAAAAGTGTTCTCGGAACTTATTTATTGTTAAATATAATTGAGAACTCAAATAAAATCGGACCGCGCTGCCGAATTCGTTGAATCGAATTCTTAAAACGAATTTTTAGAAATGAATCCTTCCAGTCGATTCGTCTAATGAATACGAGGGACCAATTAAAACGATATGAATTTATAAACACGGTTCCAAGAAATTATTTATTTGCGTTATTATACAGAATAGAAAAATGTTCCGCGAATTTAATTAGAGAATTTCACGAATTCACTGTGCTACTTAATTCCTGGAATTAAATTTTTCGAGCGAATTTATTTTAATAAATCCTTTCATTCGATTCTTGGAATCGAATTCTGTCGATGAATTCCTCGAATTGGAGGTGTTAAATCAGTACATGGAACCAACTAAATGTAGTCGAATGTTTCGAACAGAAAGTTCTTGGAACTTATTTATTCATATTGTTCAATGGAATCGATAATTAGATACATACAATTGATATAATTTATTACAGTTCAATAAGGAAATGATTTTTCTTTAGACTTATTATGCAGTCTTCTCCATTGAATCACAAGACAGTTCGTGCCAAGGACTGGAAGTAACGTGACCTAATGTCGAGATGAAAAAGCCACGCTTAAAAGTGCGTTTTTGTAAACTTCCGAGCCCGCGGCAGAATGACTTTTCTCAGTATGTGCATCCTTCATTTTTCCCGAAGAATGCATTTACGCACTTTAAAGTGTACTTCGCGCTTTTTAACGCGTGCTCTTGCCGGGAATCACGAGTGGATGAGAAACGAGGCGAGAGGCGCGAACCCCCGTGGCTAGTAGGTGGGCAATAGTAGGGAGGCGATGAGGAGGAAGAGAAACGTCGAGGGGCTCGACTTTTACCGGCGTTAATGTCCCTTTACCTTACGCGTGTATATACACCCGGTGAGATCCTCCCTTCGCTCACAAGTTCTCTTCGCTCGCTTTATCTTCTTTCGGCGCCTGACGCGCGGCCCCTTCTTTTACACTCTTACTTACGCCGACATTCTTCTACGCCTCACACCCGCTCTTGCTGCTGTGTGTGTCTACTTCCAGACCCGGTCTGGCGAATTTGTTATTTTTAGCGGGTCTTACCGCGGAAGTCTCCCGTGGATTTCAATCGATGCGAAAGGAGTCGCCTGCATGTTCTTACCTACCCCGTCGACGTTCGAAACTCTGCGTGCTTTGACGCTTGTTGTGCTGAATGTACTGAAGGATTTATACCATCCAACATTTCCACGTCTTAATTGGACGATTTGTTAAGATTCTAGGTACATCAATTGGAAAATTCGATTAGATTAATTGGATTAGCAGAATACGACGTAGATATTCATAGAATTCCTTTGATGAAATATAGTAAATTATTTCCTTGACAACGAATTCAAGGATTACTTTACGTAAATCGAAGAATTAGTAAAATTCGTCAAATTAGTTTAGTCCTTGACAGAAATTCTTCGTTCATGTCATTTTTCGAAGAATTCGTAAAATGCAAACCAACGAATCTGCCTGAAGAATTCAATTCCAAGAATTGGTCGAAGCCATTTGTTTCAATTGTTTGGAATTGACAAATCGAATATGCTGAATTCGTCGAACTAATTCCTACACTCTGTTTATATATCGGGAGGTGCCTGACCATATATTGTACAACACCAATTGAAAGATTCGTCGGAATAATTGAATTCGAGGAATGAGTTCAAGTTCTTCGTCTTAGAGAATTGTCTCCTCGAGTTATTCAAAGAATTAGCAGAATGAAATTCGAAGAATCTGTCCAGGGAGGTAAATTCGGCGAATTGACCGAAGCGCTTCAATTCCAAGAATATATTACTAAAAAGTGAATCCACATTCCCCGAAATTCATAACAAGAATTCGTAGAATTCGAATTGATGTATCCGCCTGAAGAGTACAATTCTGCAAATTCATTCAAACTCTTCGTTTCCGAGAATACATTTAATTTCCACACCATTCTAAGAATTTGTAAAAAAAAAGAAAGTTCAATTCCACGAATTAATTTCAAAACTTTATTTCCAAGAATTCGTTTTGATGAACTTCAGAGAGCAACCACAAAATGCTATATACCAGGTTTAAGTTAATTGATTTCAGTAAACGTACGATAAATTTGAAGGGATTTTTCGCTCTCAGAGTTCATTGTTCAAAATATTGGATTATTCAATTGTGAAATCGGAAAATCCAGGTATAACTTCTATTCTAAGCATCGTACAATTCTGAGCGAATTTCCAAACAGAATCTACACTTCATTACAGTTCATAAACTTCTATTTATTTTCAATTTCGAAAATGCCAACATATTTTGCCGAAAGCATTCCCATCGTTCTTAATATAGAATATGTTTCACAGACGAAAAAAATTAGTGAAAACCGCTCATCGAATACCGTTCCTTGATGCGAATTTAAAAGCGCACCGTAGTCGACAGGGCATTAAGTATTCTGTCATTACACGTCTCAACAAGAGCAGGAAAAAAATGGGATAGCTAATACAGTCGCCGGAAGAGTGGTTTAAACGTCAACCCCGATTCAACCTCGCCCATTCAATTCCGTTGCAGGATCGTAGAGGCCAGTAACGGTGGCATAATGATTTTGCTTTTGGCGAATCGATTCCCTTTAACGGAACCATTGTGCAGCTGCGCTCGTGGGACTCGTATGAATCTCGGGCGCGATACACTTCCTTGATATTCCATAAGAGCATTCACGGTTATTCCCTCGACCGGAAGTGCAACAGACGACAGGTGCGCGGAAAACGAGAAAAAGGCATTCGGAAGGTTAAGTTTTCTGCACGGTCTGCACTGTATAGACGGCTAAAAAACGGTCTGAAATTCCGAAGCAAGGGTTTATATAGAATAGCTAGAGGAAGAAATCGGAAGAGAATAGGAGTCCTCCCAGTCATTTCCCGCCCTCAGGATCGTGTCGCGAACTTGCGCAATGGGGCTTAACGCCGAAACAACGAGCAATCTGTTTTCTTCCCATCTTTCTGTTTTCATTTTATGTGCTGGCTGCCGCGCTACTTCCCCTTTCGCCGTTTTTATCGCTTCTTCCTTTCTCGTAAAGCCTCGCAACATTACCTTTTATCTTCGGATCACCTTACTGCAGGAAATATACGCTGAAGTGTATCCTCGAGTTCTTTTTTTATTTTAATTTCGCGCCCGTTATCGGGAAACCATTATTCGACGGGCTCGTTGATCCGACGCTAAGATTTAAAGGCCCTGACGACCGCCGATGGATTCTCAAAGTTCTGGGTCCTTGATTCGCGACACGATCCTGATGTCACGTGTCGCGGTTGTATTCCATGAACTTGCGAACTCTGCACGATTATGGCGCGCGTCATGCGGTTTCTATCTTCAGCTTTCCAAAATGTCTGGCTCAACTCTTCAAGGCGAATCGATATTGCTCTGGGAGATATTTTACATAATATTGAAGAAAAAGTTATTACACATAGTTGCCCCGAATTGTTCTATAAAATTTAAGATATTCAAATTTCAAAGTACTTGATCAAAGTATCTCCACGAAGATGTAGGTATTAACAATTCTTCACTCATTTAATATGGCAGTCAATTGTTATATCAATTTCTTCTATTCGCGTTATTTCCTCGGAGCACTTTTGACAACTACCCGGCCAAAGGAGATCCTCAACACGCCTCCTACGAATCTTTAATTCATGAACAAGTAAAATAGGGAGTCTTGCACCACTTGTTGTGAAAGCCGGTGCAGAATTCCAAGTTCGGTTATTGATTGGAACTTTTGTGACATCCACGGGTTACAAGGAGCTTTTAAAATTACTCCAGTGAATTGTGGGCTCAGACGCATTTAAAGCACGGTTCCGAGCAAAACCAAGAAGGGATCTATTTGTAAATTTCAACATATTCAATCTGACAACAATTACGATCTTCCAATTTTCACCTAATCAAGGAAGAAGTCTGATATGCTAATGTGGCAGCATATCGGCGAGGAGTCAGATATGTGTAACGATAGGTTTAATTGGCCTCAAGAAGGTGCGAAAAAGAGCGGTGGTTTTCGCACCAGTAACTTTTTAATAGGATGGTGCGCACTCCGCATGTAGTTCAAGGTAGCTGCACGTTCGTACAATGTTATCATTGCATCTCGTATTAATGAAGGAGCAAATAAGAGCCGGAGGCATCTGTCGCGGCAGCCTTCGCTGGTGCAATATATGCTAATGAAAACTAGAGATCGATATTGTAGTCTGTGACATACTCCCGAAACGTAATCTTTCTATCTACGATCCGACGCTCGAGATAGCAAAATTATGGAGAACTCCAATCCAATGCAGATGCATGGCTCGTCTGGTTACAGGATCGATACAGGACGACGATCCAAATCACAATTTATGCCTAGTCATTAAAAAATCATCTCGTACTCAACTCTAATTTATGAAGGGTTTCCTATCGCCAGGTTATCTTGATCTAGTTGCGATAGCCTGAACATGTATATACAAAGGTAAATTAAAAATCTAACATGTGTTAGGTAATCAATAACACGGGCTACTCCACTGTTTTGCATTACACTATAGACGCTATTTCAACTAATGGTCACTGAAAATGAAACCGGATATCGGCGTACGCTATTATATGTTTAAAATTGTAAAAATACAGTTTAACGTCTGCTTCATAACATCTAAAGAATGGCCAAATTCTAGTTTAGCTTGATATCTGTAGTTGTACAGTGTAGTTTACCTACGTTGGAATTATGGTGGCGTTTAGCACAGCATAATTTTAGTTATATATCTGTCGATGTACCAAATGAAACTCAATGACGCAACGGGAACAGATGTCACTACATAACAGCATCTAGAAGCCACGAAGTAAACTATATTAAGTAACTCCGTGAGTATGGCGATTGTTATTTTTTATTTTCATCCTATCGACGCCAAATTATCGTCAAGATCATGATCAATTTTGAGAAGACCTAGCGTTGTAGAGGACCGTGGCCCATGGCGTGGCAACATGGTGGAGAATGGTGAGTTCTATATAGGTTCTGTTGGGGTACTAAGTGGTTGTGTTCCCTGTTCTCCTGAGACTGGGTGTTCGGCATTACCATTTTTCTTTCCGTATGTGGAAATCCAAAAACTTCTTTCTGTAAAACCCTTTCCATACTTTTGGATCATTTCGACTATTCATCAAGAATATTCTGACATTTTTACAAGGACAAACGTTATCCAATAAGAGGTGCTAAATTTTAGAATACAAATACAGACGAGTAATAAACGCTAATTGTTCCGTGGATAAAATGAATCGCCCAATTCATTGTTTGAAGTTACCAGTTAGAATGTCATTCTCCATCCAAATGATATTTCTACAAAATAACAGTCATCAAGCTGATAATACCTAAGCTTACGCTCAAACAATACCTAGAAAATGATCTCGCTTCCATCCCAAACGGATGATAATGGAACATCAGTAGGTGACAATGATGTTCTAAGATCGTAATCAGAATAATAAAATATCCAGTTAAGTTTGGAGCGAAGGTCTTCGAACAACATTGAGATTATCAGACGTCTAATGAAATATCAACTGTCCAAAGTTTCCGGTGTTAATGAATGTTAATGTAGGAGGCAACTATTTTCTTGAACAAGGGGACCACTAAAATAACATTAGCTACTAAAGCTTCCCTTGAGATTTCCCATTTCCATACTCCGAAGCGGGAGTTCAGTACGTGCGACTAAGGAAAACATTTTTCCTAGCAGCGAGAGCGTTATCGACGTTCATCCCTTAAGTCCGGAAAATACGACGGAACAAAATCCAATCACGAAAAACGGATTATCGAACAGTTATAATCTTTCTTGTAGCAACATCGCGAAGGCGCTAAACGTATAAAATAAGACTCGGAAGTACGTGCTCTGGTTTACGGGGCTAAGTTTTCCCGACCGGCGTAATTGGTAAAACTAGTGACGACTGCTCCAGGTGTCGGTGCCTTTTCGAAGCGTTATCTTTTGTAACTTGGATCGTTGAACGCGTAATATACCGGCCTTAGACGCGTGTTGCAGCTTACGGTCGTAATCTTCCGTGCGGTTTATTCACAACGGTTTCGACAACGTCTCCCCGTGTGATGCTGCTACTGGGAGTCCTCCGTGGAAGTACATCGCTAGTTGTTTGTTGTTAGCTAGAATATGAGATGTGACCCCTTGTAAGCACGAGCTAAACCGCCCCTGAACCACCCTCCCGACACGAGCCCTTCCCTTGCACCCCGTGCGAATCAATAGTGCGTAGTCGTGCGACGACGCTGCTGGTGGCAGGGGCGGCTTCCTGGTGGGAGGTTTACGGGTGGGGAGTGGTCGTTGCCGCCAACCTCGGGACGATGCCACCCGATGATATCCGAATACGACCGATTTCGAAAGGGATGAGGAATTCGCCACGTTCGTTGGTTTGCCGATCGACGAACTTCCTCGAGGACTTACTTCTTTTCTCCCTGTCGGTGTGCGACGACAGAGACGAGATCCGAGAGCGCTCAGGGCGACGAGGGCGGGTGGCCCGGGGAGACTTTGCCGGGTTTTCGGGTTTCGAATGGCTTGTCGAAGGGTTGTGGACTGCAGATTAAGGAATTATAGTTCGAGTGTCGTAGCAACCCTGCCGGGGGCTCCGTTCGTTTCCAAGGGGTTGTAAGGGGCTCGCGATATTGGGAGGAATGATTTTAAAAGCAGATTTCCCCGGGCTGGATACTCGGCTCGCTGTTTATGGGACTCATTAATATTGCATGAAATACTAAAGAGGAGTCGCAATTTTTGATACGCTACGTTACCCCCGGAAAATGACTATCGGAATTGCCCGAATTCGAATTTAATGGGCTGATTGAAATTCGCACTGGAGATTATTGAAATAGACGATAGTTCGGTAGATGGGATTGATTTTAAGGAGACGATAGCGGATTAGCTCTTCGGATAACGAGCTGATGGAGAACTCGAGATACGCGCTGCCATTCCTGCTTCCTATCTTGTTGCGATATCTAGGAACACGTCGTAAATTCCGTTTCCTACGATGTTTTAACTTATTTATTGTTATATACAACTATTATATTAGAGTGTCTCCAATGACACCTTGCGGTTCTTCCGTGGTAGGACTATTTGGGTTATTTATTTGTTGGATCGGAGGCGTGTCTCCCCATTGATCTTTGCGAACAGGTGCGATCAAAAACTTGGGTAATTGGGCAATTTCAACTGGGAGTTTCCCGAATAAGGGAGCCTAAGTATTTTCTGGGAACGAAGGTCGATACGGTATCATCTGCATACAGCACGATTTCCGGCGACGCGGCAGTCTCCCCCGGAGGCACTCGAAGATCGAAATCACGACAGGCGAAGTGACAAAGGAGATAAATAATTACTTCCTACCGCGCGCTATAAACCCCTATACTCGCGCATTTCAGCCTCAGCCTGGCAGGTTTTTCGACCCTGGAATTTCAGAGGGTCGACGCACAGCCAAGGGAATCCTTCTCGCTCTTTCGATCTGCCTTCCTTTTTTCAGCTATTCCCCCCATTTCAGCCATTCCCTAGTCCATCCTTCTTTTCGCTATCCCTTCAACCTCGTTTCTCTTTCCATTTTCTATTGTCTCACATTATCCGTTGGGCTTTTGTCCCTTTTCAGCCCTTTCTTTGCGTTAATCTCCCTTCCTCTCACACGTTTGATTCCGCGCTTGTTGATCCTCCGTCCACGCTTCTCGTTTATCTGTTTTACTATGTCGTTGCAACTCCCACTTCATTACGACCGTTCCCAGTTTCTTTTCCCTGTTCGATTCTTCCCTTGATGTTTGTGGCCAATACGATCTGCCATTGATACTCCTTCTATCCACGAGTAAACTTTCTTCGCATCCGCATTTTCCTTCACGTTTTGTTGTTCTGTCATGCCGCTGTAGGCTATTCTTTTACGTATGCGTACCTCATCCGTTTCTACTTCCGCATCTCGGCTGGTTTTTGCTACTCTTCGAATTCATCGTCGTGTATCAGATCCGGCAGTCTGGTAAAATAAGCTTGTACGATAGAGATGGGGAGCATCGAGGCATCAACCGTGAGCTTGAACCACAACTATGAATTTCTACCTTGGCCTCTCTTTGTCTCGACATTAGTGAAGGTGTATGTCTACTTTTCATCTTTTCTCTCTCAGTTGCTCGAGCTTAAATAAAGCTCGGTCTCTGTTCATCCCTACCTCAGTCGTTTTCTTGTCCCCTTATATCACCCTCGTTTCGTTACACACCTACCTATTCCCGGATCGCAAACGCCCTCAGACGAAGGCGGTCGTGCTCGCTGCTCGTGCTCGTATACCGAGTAATATCGCGGAGGGAAAACGAGTAACCTTGCCACCGGTACGACAACCCCACGTTCTATACACTGCAACGCGTTTATTCTCCTCTCAGCATTTTTTTAAATTGAGATCTTAAATAATAACTGGGATTTATGACTTTTTTCATAATGGCATAGCGATCGTGACGCAAACTTCCGAAGAATACTCTCTGTCTCGAATATTATTTCATTTACACAAATTACTCTTTATTTCTTATTTTCAATCCCAGTGTTTTGTGAGCAGCTTCATGATGTTTTATTTCAAAAGTTAATCGTAAAGGTTTGACAAAGAAGCGAACCTGGCTATCAAATGTAGTATTCCCCAGAATGTTCTATCTAAATAATTAAGACAGGAATGTTGCCAATCTGGATTCGAAGCAGCAAATGACTCGTAGGCGTGAAATAAGATAGTATATTTCGTTTTACTTGCGCAAAAAGCCATTTGTTTTTCCTAATACAATATGGAAAATAGTATTTTCCGTAATAAACTCAACCTGGGAAATAGTATATTTCGTTACAAGTGTGGGAAATGCAATCTCCATGAAGAATTTGGTGCACACGATAATTCGTATTTTATGTAATCTATATAAGAAACTTAATGATGAAGAAATTTAATATTTCGAGATATATATGAATTAAATCGTGGAATTACATGTTTTCTAGGATAAACGTAGTTTATAGTTAAAAGAATATATATACGGAAAATAATGTTTGTATTGCCGCAGCCTAACGCGTGGTGTTGGCGCCATTGTCTTACCGTCGCCTCACATTTATTGTTTATACGCTTTCGCTACTCTATTCTAGGAAAACTCTTGTGCTGCGGTAACCCAACAAATGTTTATGCTGAGGTTGTTTTGCCGTCGCAAGGTAATACTAAGGTCATAGTCGTATCGGCACCACAACTTTGCTGTCGCACCATAATATTAGCATGTCCCGGCGTAAAATTATTTTCCGTGTAGTGTTAGTGCGATTAATACATTTCAACGATGAATTCGTTACTGCTATACGACATATAAAATTACGTTATGTAAAATACGCTGCGTTAATGGAACATGTGTCGTTATTGATGGTGATTTCTGATTACCTTCAAAAAAGGGATACTCATTGTATTCGACGTTTCGGTTGTCGATGGTTTTAGAGTATTTCGCGAACAGTTTGGTTGCGTTTCGTTCAACGTTCGATTTTGTCAATATTTATTTGTTGGTTTGCAACATTTTTATTTTTAGAAAATGAACTAAAAGTGACAATAATTTTACTAGAATGAATTTTTCAAGTCTTGGTCTTTCAGTGGTTGGTCGCTAACTTCACTGCCCTACCGCAAATTGAGTTTCTCGATGCGGCAAAATAAACACTGCTCGCTTTTTGGTTTCGACGCAGAGTTCAGTGTTGACAAGTATTTTGTTTAATTATCTCCTTCGAGCGCCCGTTTTTTAGGGGCTTGCTAGTTTGTCACTTTGAATACAGTTGATTGGGCGTCTAAATTTAGTTAGGCTGCCGCACGAGGCAGGTTCCGCCATTGACAAATATTCTAGTTACGTTACACTACTACCATTTAAAAAGCTTTTATAGTCGTTTTTTGTACACTTTAAAAGTTACTTTCCTATAGCGACACCTATCAATAGTGTATGCGAAGTTAATATAGTATGACGTTTTAATTATTATATCGATATTCGATACAAGGCGCCCAATTTTAATCATACTTTCCGCCGGTGATAACGTTATTCCGTTATTTCACGGAATTATAGTTAGCAGTCTTTATCGAATTAACATCTTGCATGTAATTAAAATTCGCGAAATACGTGCTACTTGTGATAATACCTTCCAGCGAATTCTGTTAAAAGATTTTATTACATTTCTGCTCTTTTCAGTTATAGTACGTACGGGAAGAATTATATAATTCGATTTAAAATAATATGACGTCTTGTTCATTAGCGAGTTGATGATAATCGTGAAAATGGGATAATCCTCCGTTCGGCAATATTGCATTAAATAAGTATCTTTCACGAGAACTTCATAAATTATTATATAATTTTCATATTACCAAAATATTATAAACCAAATTCGATGCTAAATATTTTGTCGAAACTGTCAGGAATTATTCGGGTCGTCGAGAATTTAAATAACTAACGAAGAGAACTACCTTGAGAGTTGCTTGAGAGCTATAAAAAGCGAAATTAAAAGTGACAGAATAATTTTCAAAAAAAGTCGGACTACAAGATTTTTAAATTTAACACAAAAATGAATTCAAAATTGGGTCAGAATTATTGAATTCATCTTTCTCTGTAAATTCTTGGCCAATTTCAGATAAATTTCTTGAATACAATTGTTGCAAATATCGAATATTTAAAAAGCTATTCAGTCATTTCTATTTATGATTTTGCAGTAGTCTGAATAATCCGCGATGGTAATAGTTTTGAATATTTTTAACGTGAGCAGGTTTCCAAAATTTTTAATAATTCTTTAAGTTCTCAATCACTTCTCAAATAATTTCTTCGTCATTTCAAATTGTTATAAAATATCAGATTTCTGTTTATTATAAACAAAAAATGTGGAAAAAAATTTAATTAATATATAGAATAAAAATTCCGATTTTTCACATTGTTTCTGCTCTCTAAATTTCTTCTTTTTTTCACTTTTAAGTATCCTGATTCTTTAACTAGAGTAGCTCAAATTTAAAACCAAAAAATTTAGAGAATATGAATAATTTTGAAATTCGACAACAGAATATCCAAAATAAGTATACACAGACTTTCTCTAAATTGATATATTAGATAAGGTATAATTATTATTTACATTAATGAAAAATTACCTGTATAAAAAGCATTTAAATAGGAATATACCATAAATTTAAGCGTTTTAAGTGTTATTTACCAATTTGTTAATTAATTTTCTTCAGGTTAATATCTTTTGATTTTTTCGCAAGTAATTTAATAAGTACTATACTCTCAAATTAACTGCGACATCATAAATCATTTACAGAAATTATTTAATTAATAAAATAGCAATTACAATCTTTGATTATACAAGAGAAAGTTTTTCGGCTCGCGATGCAAAATTCACGTTTCAGCACGGTAAGTAGAAATTGAATAATTGTTTCGTCGAAATTGATTTCATATGCGAATACTGTTTTAACATCGTTTTATTGAAGTGGCCATATTTAAAAAGTAAGTTCAATTACCATTAGGTGAATAATTTCAAAGTTTTTAGATTGATCGAAATTGAGTCCGTTAACAATTTATCAAATTCGATGTCGGCAAGTTAGTTTTAAAAATGTAAGTGAAACAATTCAACAAAAAATTAATTTAATTAACATTTAGCAATTCAATATTTATATTTGTAAAGTATTGAATTGCGTTAATCAGTTGTAAGTTATATGAGAATATCAAACGTTGGCTGGTTTATTCGATATACTCTATTTTGTATATTTCCTTCCTTCGAATTGCATTTCATCAATGCCATATGCGTACATTGTATGGCTTGGAAATATGCCATAGGATCTTATTTCACCAATTGCATTTAAGAAATTGCATTCAACCAGTTCCATCCAACGAATCAAGTTCAAGGAATTCTATTCTACCATTTGCTTTTAATCAATCGGAATTTTATTGAAAAGTTAATGCGTTTGGTAGTATTGCCAAACTAAAAAATATGTAATAATCAATAACAACGCTTTATACTGTACTAAAGAGGGAAACTCAAATTAGTAAAAATTGTATTCTACTAAATTACTTGCGGCAGGAATTTTACGAATTTGGAATTTTTAAAAATCAGTTAAATAATTTGTAAGTACCTCATCTATGTACTAACTACTTACTGATCGTGTTGCAAGCTTCATTCCTATCAAAACCAAAATTTTTCATCAATATTTTTAATCAAATCCATATTTCCGTCTGCCATCTCATACATGAGCAGTTTCGCAGCAGCGGATTCAAGAAAACTGTGGAAATGGATAATTTCTTATTAAAAATTACTTGCATTTAAACAAATCCATTCTTACAAATTTTACTTGACAAATTTTATACAAATAATCTGTTTTTGGCAATTTAATGGCTGAAAACCATAGTTTTTTCGAATCCGCTGCTGCGAATCTGCTGCTAGCTTCAGCATCATATCTCAGACTACCAAATCAAAACGCAAATAAGAAACCAGGGCGGTATCAAATCGTACATACTAGAATATTCGAAACACGTACTAAAGTGTCCTCTTGCAATCTGAACGCGATTATGGAATTGTCGGGAATAATACAATATCTCGGGATTAAAAAATGTAAAGCAGAATAATGCGGAACTCGCTCAAAACCCTGGTGGAAAATAAATATCGGTGGACTGGGTTGGATTGCGGTAATGCCAAAAAATGGGATAATGCTAATGTCAGATCGCGCAGTTCATATATACGTTAACGTGTACATACGGCGCTGCAGGACGTCGTGTCCGGAAATCGCGCAACAGTTTCGATTGGCATGTCGCCCTCTGGCGCGCAGTGACCTCGCTGGAGCCTGAAGCTGTTGCGGCGGGTGCGGAGGGTGAGTGTCTGGGGTTTGGGGGAGGGGGCGCAAGGGGGTTTGGGGGAGGGGGCGCAATGGGGTTTGGGTGGAAGCTAAGGGTGGGGCAGTCGAGCATTGCCCCACACGCATCCACCCCCCACCACTCGCGTCGTTGCTTCCATGCGAACAGGCGAACGGCCCCATTGATAACAGTGCGGGTACGATCATCCTTCTGTTTTAATAACGTCTGGCACACTGCCCTGCTAATGTATCCCGGACCTTATCACCCTAGTTGAGAGTCTCTCTCACACACACTAACACTCTCTCTCTGTCTTACCAATTGTCTGAAACGTCCGGATTCTACTTACTGCTACGACATTCCGATAAACCTCTCACCGCGGTCGCGAGTACCGCCAAGACGGAAATGCGTAATTTTGGTTACATCAGCTTGTCGATACTCCAGTCGAAATGTTAATGCCTCGTAGAAGCATTCCAGTAATTGACTACGAGAACACGCAAAGGGCGCAGTGCTCCTGCAATAAGCGTTTTCGTCAAAATAGAGTTAGTTGGTAACCTTTAACGATGCGAGGAACCGGTATTCTTAAATAAGCTACACAAGATATAAATTATTATTATGGTGCCTGAATTAAACCGCTACTATTTATTGAAAATTTTAAAACATACAGTAGAAATTTACTAATTATACTTACACAAGATATAGTACGAAATATTCTGGAATTATGCTGAACCTCCTTTATACATCGGTGATTAAGCCCCAATTAGGCCAATTCAGACTTTTATGTATTGCCTAAAGTAATAAACCAAAGAAGTAATTCATACTTTCAAAACTTCAACGACACTTCAGTTGAATACGAATTTCTACATAAGATATCCCTAGTTCAGAATGGCATATATAAAGTGTTTTACGCAAATTAAAAAAATTCTCTCTATTTTAACAATATGTAATATAATTCGGGACAAGATTTGGGGTAGCTGATTACGAATTCTACGTTAATAAATTACAAATGGCATATTCAATACGGCAGACAAAAATAAAAATAAAAAATAATGTGATATCGATTTCATAACTATTGTGACGAAAATTCCTGGTTACTATAAATCGCCTAAATTGTTACCTTTTCAGCTCTTGCGGACGCCATATTTCATATCCTATGGGATGCCTAATCAGTGACTTCCAAAAGTCCGGAATAGACAATTTCATCAGAATTATTATTTGTTATATGTTTATGATGATGGGCATATTGACAGCGCCATTTTAAATTTTGGAAATTTGTATTTGGATTCATAATGAGCGATCTTAAAAACTTTATCATAACAAAATTTCGAGTAACTATCTTTAAAAATTGTAAATAATGAATTGTTCCGAAAAATACATGGTATTGCCAGTTTCAATTACATTAGGCGCCATGTTGAATCCGCCATTTTTAATTTCAATTTCGAAATACAATTCTTCAGATTGCCGCTATTTAAAATATACTAATTTTAAAAGTAAGTAAACGTATATAGCGAGAGGAAAATTGTGGTATTTAACTCGAAATTAAAAATAATTCTACAGTTCAGATGCATTATAAATACTACTTTTTCACCAAAGTAGACCCACGTTATAAATCAATCAAAGCATAACTTACAACTGCGCAGTAATTAGTCATTTAATTCTGAATAATAATGTAATAACAAATAATCTCGATTAACCCAGGAGTATTTGATTAGTACACATAATTTTAATTTATAGGGGACTTAACGTTATCCGTAATATGCGTATTTTAATAATGACTTAACTTTGTATAAAGAAGTAAACTAATCTCGAATAACGTGAGAAGATGTAACCTTACGATACTAAACGCAAAGTTAAATAATAGGTCTTCAAATAATATAACAACTTTCAAGTACAACTTGAACGTTAGTCTGGGATAACCTTTGATAACCTAACTTCTAAGATTGCCATTAAAGATATTAAGAAAGTAATTGACTTTCTTTATACCGTAGTTCCACGTAACAATGAAATATAAACTTAAAATAACTCAACAAATTATTGGATTTTATAATCGTTTATAGATGAATAATATAAGAAATATGTAAAAATGTTTTGAACGTCAAATAGTGCTAAAAAAAATAAAATAATTTTAATCATATCTATCCCGATCGATAGTTTTAAGAAATCAGTGTAAGAATGCTACGGACTTATATATTACAATTATTAATTATATTACCGCGATTTTTAATGTGAATTACTAGTTCTACTTATATATTTTAATAAACAAATAGTTGGAGTTAGTAGCAATCGTTTTGTTTAAAATAATCATGAGTACGGCTGAATTTCTCTCAAAAGATTTTTTTCGTCAGAAAAAACTTGGCATTTTTAAATGATTTCACTATTTTTTGAAAACACCACAAATAGAAAAGGTGAATTTAATATTTTCACATGTATTTTAGAAATATCAATTTCAGAAATAGTGTCACGAAAAAATAACATAATCCCACGTCACTAGTAAAACTAAAAATAAACTTTTGGTATTTTCAGTATTTATTGATAGCTTATTCACTGGTTACAGTTACCGGAATTTGTTAAAAAATTGTTAGTATTATACGTTGTCCTCCTCTCAAGACGTTGTTAACAAATAACTTTATAATTGGCAAGTTTTCTCGAATTTATCCCATTATTCGTTAATTTTGTCCTTGCTCTCTAAATCTAATTTAGTTAAAAATTACTAAATTAAAATCGAAAACTGGGTTCTAATTCAGTTAGAAATTTGTACTAATTACTAATAAAATACTACTATTTTTTTAAACCAATAAAACGTTTAATAATAAAGAGTAGTTAAATGTACTAAAAATTATAGTAAACAAGATAAATCGATTGTTCCATCTATTGTTTCCTGTTATTTAAACATATAAACCCGTCGAATTTGACATATACTCGAAAAACATAAATGACTACAGGACTGCTACTAATTTTGTATTTAGATAGTAAAGCCCACCGCTTAAGTAGTAACGGCAACACTGAAAGTGTTTTATTAGATAAGTAGTAATAGCTTCATTTAGTTAATTCTACCTATAAAACGATTTTAAACAGGACTATTTATTATGAGTAATATTATTATTCTCCTACCATTTACTTTTAAATATTATTCAAATTATTTTCGAACATTGTTTAGTCCATCATCGAATCACCAGGATGAAACCGAATTTATAATTATTACAATAAACATTATTACTTTCATAAAATTAGCAGCTTCTTTTTATAATATAAATTATGGTTAGTGTACACGAAAGTAGAATTTCGTGTTGCTTAATTTTATTAATATAAATGCCGCATTCACTTGTTGAAAGGTTAAATATTGCATTTCTTATTCACAAAATGTATACGGCTAAATGTTTAGCAACAAAATTCCTAAAAAATATTGCTTTTCACTTATGAATAAAATCCCCTTTGACTGGCAATTCCTGGCTCGGTGGGCCGTCCACTTTGTAATCCAAACGTTGCGGGATCGAATCCACCTTCGAACACGACTTTTTTCCTGCGATTTAATTTATTTCTTCAGTAGGTATACAAATATGTACAAATAATTATATATTATTGAATAACAATGTGCACAGTTTCATAAAATGATATACACTAAAAGTTTATATACAATTGGATATATAGAATAATATACTATTAATTCTTTGTCAGGTCAGTTAAAAATTATCGTAAATTACCTTTAAGTCCTAAAAATCGCCGGAAAAAAAATTTTAAAATTGAGCTAAAAGTCAAAAGCCAGGACTAAAATCAGCATAACATTGGTGTAACTCAATTTGCAGAAGAAAGCGACGATACACTCGGCGTCATAGAGATTTCCCATTATAGTTGGGCTGGATGTGACCTGCAATCGACGGTTAATTTACGTTAAGTAAAAATAAAAGAAGGAGCGCGATTCTAATTAGGTAATGTAACGCAGCCTCCTTTGTGTTTAACGCTAATTGTAGTCTGAAAATGTTGAATTTCATTCGGGAGCGAGTAGCGTAATTAATGGCATGCGAAGAATGTAAAGTATCCATTTGAGATGAGAGAGACAAAGGCAATTTAACGTTCTATCGCGTCTAGCCCGTATTTCGCGCAATATTATCCGCTTTTAAGAGTGCGACAGAAAGTTTATTTTTCCAAATGCAATTGCCGTTTGAATAACGTTTAGTATTTCGGAGAGGAAGCTTAATTGCTTTTCTTGCAAATGCTTAACGTTAATTGAACCCCGGGACGTGTAATTTCGCCTAACAAGGCGTACGTGCGGCGACACACGATTAACATATGGTTAAATGTTAATATCTGTTATTACGCGCAAAACGCATCTTTATTGACTGTGTTTTTCATTTTTTCCATTTTCATTTTATTACGTGTTAAAATATTTTTCAGGAAAAATACAAATTGTTGGCGCCATAGTCCTTTTATGACTATGAAATGTTACCATTTTTAAAATACCGACATAATGCCATATTTACAGAATTATCTGGTAAAATTCTGTTCCAGGACATTTTCGATATAAAAATTAGAATTTCTGTAATTTCTTTAATTTAGCGATATAATTTTTTTATATCTCAATTATTGTTCGTTAAGTAATTTTGTTCCATGAAACGATTTAAATGATTCGCAATTCGACGAAGTGGATACTTTCCGTTAATCACATGCGGGACTTTACGGTATTAAACGAATTATAGAAGAATTATATGTTTGAAATATAGAGGCCTAATAATGCCTGTACGATTTCGAGAAGTCCCTATTCAACGATGAGAGTCTATATCGAAATTTAATATTTTGATACTAAAATAGGGACAGCCAGCCACCATATAACATTTTATTATTAAAAGTTCTAGTATTTATTTTAACATATTGAAATGATTACATAGAAGTATTAAAATTATATTACGACATATTAAAATATTGTTTTAAAAAATTGAAATTATTATAAGGAGAATTCAATATTTTGTTTATTAATTTTTAGACTAGGGGCCCAGTCTCCCCTATTTTAATACAGAAATGATTAAATTTTAGTATATACGGTCTTTCAGTGCAGATATTAATTGATGAAATTGCATTCTCGAAATTTCATTCCATTCTTTCCAATTTTCAATATTCTACAATGACCTGAAGTTTAAATGAAATCCGTCGATAAGACCGATTATCGCTTTTAATCAACAAAATTAATAACGATTTATGATTATTTTCGTTCGATGTATATGTTGAATTTAAAACTAAATAAAAATTTGGCAACCTTATTTTTTAGTTGAATACGAAGGAAAGAATTTCATAATATTGTTTTCATGAATTTTTCGAATATTTATAGTATAAATATTTTTCTGTTAATTAAATTCTATCACTACCATTACCAAAACATAATTCGCAGAATCCTAATTTCAGGATTTTAAGAATTAAATTGTTGGAAGACTTCCAATAAATTGTAGGTAAACCTTTACAGAGAATATTAGGTAAATATAGTATTATAGGAATTAAATTCAAGTTTTTGCAAACGATTATGTAAGTGTAAATAGAAAAGGTCCTACTTCTAGGAATATTCTGTATTGTTCTCGCGGAATATATCGTCAACGTACTTCAAAGAACTGTTTGGTGACAGAATATACATCGTAATTCCCAGCATTGGTTTTTGTTATTAATCTGTTCCATTAATGACTTCTCCGAACTTGACTTTCTACGACTTAGTTGAACACGATTCTATACGGAGCGAACAAATACCATTTCTCGATTATCATTCCTGTATTAGTTTCTTGGAGTATAATTCGTAGATTTTAATTAATTATAAATTCTACTCCAACTACTCTTCATTATTTTCAATATTATAAAGAATTCCTAGAATAAATTTTTGTTTAGAAAATATAAATATAAAAACGAATTCCCGTCTGCATAGAATTTGTATAAAACAAAAAAATGCATTCTGAACAATTCAAAAGTATGGAATTGCCTCCATTTCACTTGCTCACTCGACTAATTGTATTTCATATACTTGCGTTAGACAAATTGCACTTTACGCGATGAATTCCATTTGGTGCATTCGGAAACTATAAATTCATCGCAGTGAATTACATTGGACATGTTCGAGGAACAGTGAACGATTTCGTACTCCACCACGTTAGTCTCGCAATGAATCAAGGGCTAATATTTTTAGTGTCCACCGTCAAAATCCTCTCTATAATTTACCATATGTGCGAAAAATCCCAACCGTTATTTTCGCGTAAATCGAAAGCTCGTGCCAGCCGTATAAACATGATTACGCGCGAAGAAAAAAATCGTCACCCTAACCAACATCCAAAATGTTTCCCCCCACACACATGAGACCTTTTACTACTCGACCCTCTAATTTTTTGTATCCCACTGTAATGAAATCATGAAACACAATGGATTCAATAGTCGGAGTTACTGTTGCTTTTTTCCGAAGGGTGGCTCTGACGGGGGGACTCTGCTCAAAAGCACAATAAACTTCGATTCCGCCTCACTCCGTCCCTTTCTTCACCAGCGGTCTAACTGACTCTTAAAAGTCTCTCCTATTCTTTTTTTTCCTTTACTCTCTCTCTCTCTCTTTTATTGTCCGTCTCATTCCATTTCGATCGATCGTTTTTTCCCTTTCCTTTTCCCTATCTCTCGCATATTTTCTTTTAAACTAGATCGCTCTCCGTTTCCGCAGATCTTCCAACCCTGAACGAAATCGGTTGAGGATGCCGTTGTCGACGGATTGGCTCGAAACTCGATGGGAAAACCTTTCTCTTGTTCCTTTCCATCGATAAGGTCTACCACTCCGCATCGCGACGCTGTCGTCGTTATATTCTAATAACGTTTGGCACGCTGCCACATCGGGTTTGCATGTATCATTCGACTTTTATCACACATTGTCGGAATTTTGAAAATCCCCCAATCGCTTCGAGCACGCATCCGGATATATTTAGATACATCGATAGCCGCGACGGATGCTGCGGATGTAAACACCAACCGCGAATTCAAACGAACAAGAAATATTATTGATTCGTCGGAATGGAATTGAAAATACCCGAAATTGTTTTCGGATCTACATGATGAAAACGGCAAAAGTAAAAGAAATAATGATCAAGAATTATTAACTAAAAAGAATTTCATTATTTGATAGAGTGGGCTTGGTGGGTTGAAGTAAACAACTTTCGGAAAAAATGGTCCAACATTCAAGAATGTGTTCATCATCACACTGAATTCTAACATTCTACCAATTAGTTCAGTACATGAGTTCAGTATTCTATTGAATTCCATATGACTTGGGTTCAGTAACAATTTGAACTGTATTCAATTACTGTAGAATGTTCCACATCCCTCAAGTTGGCTAATATAAAGATGCATGGAAGTACTTTACGCGGTGCATTATTTGTTAGGTTTACTATTGATAACAATAAAATATCAATTCCAAATATAGTCGAAAGTATGCATAAAGGAGATCGATAGTGAGTAGCCAATTCAATATTTTCGAAGTTTCTAGTTATTTTTTTAACCTTTACATGTGATCGACAAACCATTCACGAACGACCTTTCGAATTTTCGACGTCCTTTGAAAATCTGTCGCAAGCGTCTGCCAAAAACTCTCTTAGCAGGTACTCTGGCAAGCGGCAAATTTTCAATTTCCAAGCGGACTGACGTGACATCTCGGAAATTGTCCTGTTTCGCGAGTCGACCTTCCTTCGCAGCATTTTTGACTCCGTCGTATTTTTTTTTTTGAGGGACGGAGCCGCGGGTGTGGGTCTGGAGTCTGGAAGAAGGAAGGACTGGGGGAGGGTCGAAAAGACGCGACTTTCTCTTTTCGAGAATCAATCCCAAAGGACTCGTAAGACCGACATTCGTCCGCGAAAGGGCATCCAAGTTAGTCAATGATTCAACGTTTTAATCCCTGATCGGTCGTGGGCGTGTGTCGCCCTTTCCGCACCCTTTGGGGGTCGTGTACGGGACGGGGGCCGAAAATTACTTCTATATACGTAGCCTGTGCTTGACATCGCGCACGACTCTTTGATGACCGGCGACTTATACCATTCCCGAGGTCACACGTTTTCCTGGGGTAATTTTGTCGCTCGATTAAAACGCGTTTTATGGCGGATGTTGACCGAACTGACGTTTTCCAATATCTGACTTCCAGGCAATCGCATACCGAATTCTAAGAATTTTTAATGAATTTTAGGGAATTCCGATATACGACAGAGAATTCGAGAGAGATTTCATGAATATTTCAGAACAACATTTTCAATAGTTATTATTAGGAATAAATTTCTTTCAACGATTTCAATAAATGTATTCAGGCGAGAAATTATAAAGCAACCCTACAAATCTCCGAGTACCGAGAGTTAATCGAATTCAATCACTTTTTTAATGTTGTCCGCCATATTGCATTCGCTTATTAAATTTTGTGAACTTTTATGGCATATTTGTAATCAGCAATTTCAATGACCCTTGAATAGCGATTTTCAGACAAATCCAGTGGTGATTCAAACCGAAATCGTCCGCCATATTGGATCCACCATTTTGAGTTACAGTTTATTGCGAAACATTTCGAGTGACGGGGTTGAGAGGAATTATCCTATAATTGCAGAAAATTGCCTTGGCTTTTTTCCTTGTGAAGGAAGGATACGTACATGCGTCTTCTGTGAATTGTTAACACTCGAATCGCTTCTCGATAAGATTGGACACTCGTACTTAGTTCTTAGAATTATATTCCATAATTTAATTTGTGTACCTACAAAATCAGAATTCCGAAATGGGACGAATTAAATTCGTAGAAATAACATTGTTAGTACACAGTACAATTTTCACGATTGTGATGTATATCTTTATACGAAAATGGATTTACAGATGGATCAGGGTATCTTTCGATTATTAAATATCGAGAAGGATAAACGAATGATTGCGCCCATATCGTATCAAGGAAGGAAGGGTTCAGGCAGACCTTTCCAATATTTTTTGGCGTATATTCCATGTCACTGAATTCCCGGTATATTGTCGATTGAAATTCGGCAATTGCCGGGAAATCGCGAGACACGTATAGCGTTTTACGAACGCCGTCCAAAATTAATGGAAAAGCGCTCGCGGACCTCGTGCCCGCTTGTTTATCCGATCGGCCGCGGGGCAATTTTGTTAAAATTTGTTTGTTTTAACGGTAGGCAACGATTGTTGCTAGCGCGAATTTTTCTAACGAGACGTCGCTTGATTCCACATACGAACAGCTCGCCGGTAATTCATGGGTTACGCAAAAGTTGGGTCCATGGTTAAACGAACGGCAATTTTAGTTCAATAAACGCCGGATTTTTTTTATTGAAGGTTGAGGGCTAATTTCGAATTTATTCACCCAAATTGTAGTTTAGAAAACAACGAAGTATAGAAGTCTCTCTGTCTGTATTGTGAAATTTTACAATGACCGTGTTTTATGATTATTAGGTAATAGTAATATGTGTGAGTTACTGATATTAAGTATACAATTTTTTTGGAAGCAGTTGGATTTACTCTTAATTTTGGATAGAATTTTAGTCATTATATAAATTGTCAATATTCCATTGGTCGAAAATGTAAGGGTATGAACAAAGATTTTCTCGCACGAATATTGAATGTTATCAAGTCCGTTCTATAAATTTAATAAATTATTGTAGGTCAGGTCGAGGGATAAGAAGATAGAAGTTGAATATAGAGAAATCACAAAGGCTTTGATGTTTGACAGAAGGGGAAGGGGAAAAGAGAAAGAAAGATTTTGACGGCTGGGGAAGGGGGGGGGGGGTTACAAGAAGTAAAGGAATACAAGTATCAGGGATGTGTATTAACAAGATATAGAAGGCCGAAAGGACATGTAAGAGAAAGGTTTAGAAAAGAAAGCGTAGCAATGGTGTGGGTTTGGAGTTATGGGGAAAGGACATTTAAAGAAAATGTAAATTAGAGGCTTTCTTGACAGATGGTGAAAGGAATATTGTATTATGGAGTGGAAGTATAGGGATACCAGTGATGGATAGAAGTGGAGTCGTTGAAGAAGAAGTATTTGAGATGGATAATGGGTTTGGAAAAGACAATACCGAGGTATATAGTAAAACAGGAGAAAAAAGATATGAGAGAGTGGGGAAAGATATTACAGAGAAGAGAAATTACCTGTGGAAGAGGAGTATGACCGACAAAGCGAATGCAGACAAGGACAGCAAATAGGAATAAATAAGAGAAAATAACCATAAAGAAGTAGATTTGTAAGAGAAGCGAGGAAAGGTGAAAGGATCGAGGTCATATAGAAATTATAGGATAGTAGGTAAAGTGTCAAGATTTATTAGAGTGTGCAAAAGGAATGAGGGGAAAAAATTAGAGCGAATGGCAAGGTGGAGGTGTGGAAATGAGGAACAGGCTAACAAATATTGACTGAATGAAGAGAGAGGTATAATGGCAAGTGAGAAAATAAAAGATGAAATGAATGTGTTAAACTAGGATGGAAGAAGATATGAATAGATGAAGATGATAGAGCAAAGACAGACAAAGAAAGAGGGATAGAGAGAAAGAAAGAGAGAGGGAGAGAGAGTAATGTAGCGTGAAGTGTAAAGAATAAATACATAAAAAATAAAATTATAGGTTATATCTTAATAGTGTAAATAATAATGTAAGTACATTTAAATTTTGTTGTCGGAAAATCGATTTAGGGTTGGTAAAACAGCGATAATAGGAGAGTTTCGCTTCCCTATGCGACAAGCATTGAAATATTGAAAAACATCGGCTGTCTACGTGACATCCGCTATAAAATGGCGTTTTAATAGAGCGGCGGAATTACTCGAGGAAGTACGATAAGTCGCGGATCGTCAAAGAGACGTAAGAGACGTCAAACGCAGACGGCGGCACCACCCGAGCACATGTCGGCGGAAGTTTTTCTCGCCGCGTGTGACAAAAATATATCGCATGCAATTTGTAGTTTGGCGTCGCTCTAACGCGACAGACCGGGCATTTAAATGCCCTCAGACGTGACAATTGTTAACTCTTCCCATTAGTGTCAACGGTAGACAAAAAAAAAGCGATTTCACGTTCGTTCGTGCGCGTTAGTTCCTTTTTCAACGCTGCCGTGTGTTTTGCGGCATTCCTAGAATACAATTCGACGAAGGTGCCAATTCGTTCGGTACACATTTACGACAGTCGAATATCGCTTTCATTCGGACGAAATGAATTATTCAAATTCAATTTCAAGAACTGAATTCTTCAGATTTCCATATAAATAATATTTTTGGCTGGACTGTTTTACAAAGTATTGGAATCTTTTTTTAACGAATATTTAGAATGAAAACTTTTACTATTAAGGAATTGTTGCAGACAATTTCAATTTCGAAGTTTTAGAGTATCGTAACTACAAATCCTTGGCTTGCAAGGCTGTTCATAGAATTTAGCTCCCTGTATTCGCAGAATTCAATTCGACACATGTGTCCCGGAATATTTCATGGAATACGACTGATTCGAAACACAGTTTCTACGAATGAGTCCCTGGAATTCCTGAAATTCGATTCGAAAGCTATTCTTTGAATGAATCGAATAAAATCGTTAATTAAAATTTATAGACAAAAATTGCTTCATTCGAAAATTTTCTTAGTGCGATGTAATTGATTTAATTGTTAGAAATATTCAATGAAAATACTTCTTACTTTTTTGAAAATGGACGAAAATTTGAATGGCATGATACCAATCCTATAAGTAATTATAAATTACTTCTTCGGAACGCTACTAGGTGGCGCCCAAATATTGTGCCACTTCATTTTCAGATTCGGAGGCCACTTATCGGTCTTCAAGAACACTACAGTTTTGTTATGTTTGATGGAACTAGTGAATTGAAAAATATCCACCTTTATTGAAAATGTTCAGTTCAGGTATGGTATTTTTAGAAATATCGGATATTTAACACATCGGCAAATAACACGAAATATTATTCGTTGTTGACGTGGACTGATAAGAGATATAGAATCCATTTCTCTGACGAGAGCGAAAGTTAGCGGCGGAAGTGTCACTGTAGTCACTACAAACATCTAGCGGCGACTGGCGTAACTATACAACATTTGTACGATTTCGTTATTGTATCTGATTTATATTCGCTTTATCTTTACAATATTCCTGTTAATCTTGAAGGAAAATTTCAGAGCCAATAATTTTCCTCATAAAAACATGGCCCCCAGTATTCGACAAATCTCTTGCTGCAATTCGACTCAAATTGTTCGTTTAATTATGAAGAGGTATTACTCATGCCAAGAAGAAAATACAAAAAAGGAAATCCTCAAAGACATAATTGGATATAAAATTCGTGGAAAACAACTTCTGATAGACAACTCGGAGTGCTAAATTGGTCGGATAAAATACGTCGAGGCCAACGTACGTAAAAAGCAATAGACTATTTAATCAATCGTCAGAATCGTCGAATACGTCCTCTCGCGTCCTTTCCCGTCGTTAGCCAGTGCCGACATTCCGAGTGAAGAGGACAAATACGATCTATTTCCCCGTCGAAACCAGTGACGGAAGGTAAATCCGGATTGTCGGTGATTCTTCCGACGAAAAAGGTAGGCGAGGACAAGGCGCACTACAGCGTCATTAACTAATTACGCCTCTAGCCATCAGATGGCGCGCGTTGGGGGTAAGAGGAGTCCCGGTAGACGTATAGCCATGGGGGGTACAAGTATGGCGGGTGCGAGAGCATTCTCGCAACAAAAAAAGCACATAAATATACGACCACTGGAGTGAGTGAGAGAGTAGCGATGTAAAAGGAACACGATGAGGAGGAAAATTGTGAAATAGTCGCGCGTTGCGGTTAATTTCGAGCTTCGCTCGTCTCTTTTGCCCTTCTCTTCGCTATATATATGTGCTGCTCTTTGCCTGCTGTGAATGAAAATTGGGGGTGGGGGTTGGGGGGGGGGCAAGGTGTGTCTGTTATGCGCGGATGGAAAACGATGCCCGGCATATGGAAAGCCGAAAGACGAGTCTGGAAAAATGCGGCGAGCCAAATCCAGGGATCAGTACCTGAACACACGCTATATACCGCCAAAAAGATACCACGGCGCGAACATCGTAAAAAAATAAACGCGGGAGGTACAACACGTGATGTCGCGAGTGTAATTTCACTCCTCGACAGAAACCGCTTCGCTAATGAAAGTGAAAACTGAATCGTGGGAAGTTGACATTCTTCACTCAGCTTGGGGAGTGCTGTAGAATTTTTAGTAATGATTTGCGGAAAAAATTTCGGTCGTAAATACGAATTTTTGTTAATCCCTAATATTCTCGACATCCAATTTATTTTAAAGCCCATGAGAGATTGCATTAGTTATGGTACTCATTATGGATTTTGCCCGCCATATTGAATTCGTGAAATAATGCAAATGTAATAAACAACAATCATCAGTACGTATTCAGTATTGTGGTCTTTAAATGAATTGAGTCATGGGTAAAATTATTGAAACTTGAGTAGTCTTTTGTCTTAAAAAAATCCTTGGAAATTAGCGGCTGTCTCAAATATTCAGGTGTTTTCGTTCGTTCCTAGACTTTTCACCTTGGGAATTGTCTAAAGTAATTGTTTACCCATTGTTTATTCTGCCGACGATATAATTAATTCAATCCATTACAGTAGGTCAAAGCAATTTCTCATCTTGAAACAAATTGCTGGATAAGCAATCGACCATTAAAATGATATGGACCGCGATTTCAGTCTTACGTGAAACTTGAAACTTGTGTTGGAGTTATGAACTTCACCGGGTCTTCACTTTAGAAGTGCTGTGTATTCAACCTTACTGCGTATAGTACACTTATATTATACGTAAATGCAACTTGGGTTCACAAACTTGCCAAATTCAACGTAATTAATATGCGCTTAATTCTTGTTAATTAATTACGAAACTAATAATTTTATTCAGTATTACCACCAAGTCTCTTTTATTTTGACTTTACTTAAATTAACTATCTTCTCTAATTCTATATAAATTTTCAATTATTTTATAAAAATGTATATTTATTAAGGTTCATTATTATTTTAATTCTACGAATTATGGTGACTAATTCAAGGGTAGGTTCTAAGAAATTGCATCATTAAATAAGGAACCTTTCATCGAATTATTTTCGTAGAATTTTATATAGAATTCGTTTTGATGATAAACAATTCTACGGTTTTTACTTTTCAAAGAATTCATTATATTCCAACAATTTCCCAGTAATACAATGCTCAAATCGTTCAACGAATATTCTACTTCTTCGAAGCTCGTCGAATACGAATTTCTTGTTTCAATATTTCGTGGATATTGTATCGCAGTCCATGTTGTCGAATCTTTATTTATATTCTTCTGTCCAGGTCGGTTAGTTATCGGAAAATGATTCTAAGAAATACGCCGATGTTTTGTTTATAAATAATTCCGTGGTTTTCAACTTTTTGAGGAAACCATTAAACTCCAATAATTTCAGAGTATTACGATACTCAAATCGTTCGAATAATGTTCATTTCTTCGAAGTTCGTCGAAAATGAATTCCCTTATATTTCAGAACTTCGTGGAAATTGTGGCATTGGCCATAATCGCGTATCGTTCTTTTTTCTATACAAGGAATGTCATCGATTTTCAAAGAATAACACGATAATAATAAAACTTTGCTAAACAATTTTAGAGACTGTTTCCGTTGTGATGATTGCAAGAAAACCGTCAGATAAACGACCTGCGTTTTCCAGAATCTGTATTGTCTATCCTTCGTAGAATTGTTCCAGTATTTGGGGAAATCGTATCGAGCATCGCGCATGTTCCGGCAAAAAGAAATTCTAGGTAAACAGATGTGCTCGGCGTGCACTGCAAAAATCCACTTGCATCGTGTTTGTAGTTTATTAACGAAGCAGGTGAAAAAGCACGAAGTTTCCTACTTCCATTGTTTTTCGTTTTCTAGCGTGCGTTTTCCCGAACCGTGCAAAACGTAACTTACCAACATTTTTGAACTGTAACATCTTCGGCTTCTGCGAGTCGGCATTTTTACGCTCTAGCGTTAGTTGTTTTTTTTTTTTAACAACCGCAAAAGGAGCAAGCAAACAATTAGCCGAACGCGGTCACAAAAAGAATAGCAGTCCTGCGGGGAAAATATAGCGGCGGGAATTATGAATTCGTGCTTGACAAGAGGTCATTTATAATTTAACATTCTCTTGCCGCACACGGCAAAACAAAACACGGGAACAAGTGACCCCGTAGTTTTAGCGTTCGCTTTTATACCGCACTTTTCTTCCGCAAAGGTGAACCTTTGAATTCTTTCTTTTCGTGCAAGTTGCATCGCTCCTTTTTTGCCTGCTCATCTCTCTTTCTACATGCTCCCGCCTGGCTCTCCTCTTTTTTTGGTCCACGTCGCGCATAATCTTAGGCGGGATTGCGGCAAGTGCACCCCGGCATACATAACCTCAAAAGGGACTAACGACTAGGTTTCTCCCTTTTTCTCCCTGGAAAAGATCCTTTCCTCGCGTCTCGTCTTTCACGTCGCGTATCAATGGCGCCCGCACAACGCGGTGACATAACGAACAAGGCGCCCCATCCCGCGCCGACGCGACACCGGCTAAAAAGAATTTTACTCCACCTTCAACAGGTTTTATAGGTTTATTAAAAATGCTCCGGACATCAGGTCGCGCATGCTGTTCCATGAAACGTCCTCTGTCGTATATGTGCCCGGCCGGTTATTAAGGGCACCCGCCGATGAAGACGGAAGGGAACGATGCTGTAAAATTTGAAATTCTAACTTACCTCGCCAATCATAATAAAATTTCGTGCGAGATAATAATGGGTTATTTACGGCGCATGTATAATTTAAAGGGGGTTGAATCACTTTTTCCCTCGTTCCAAGCGACAAGCTTGCGGTTTTATCTACAATGAATTCGTATTGCACGGGGTTCGAAGCAAATGCAATTATTTGGAATTCATTTCTCGGCTTCGGGGAAGTGTTTATTCTGATTATACGAAGAGTTACGAAATTTCTCGATACCTTAATGGTACAACTACTGCTATACCGTAAATTTACCTCGTTACGTTCGTTTTTTTTTAATACTTTTTGCCCACTTCTATTTACACGTGGTGCCTTGTTGGAATCCTCCAACGTTTTATAAATGTTTTAATGAGTTCGTTTACTGTAATACCTTTGCTAAACTAATTTCGTTCGTATTCGAAACTATACTAGTGTCAAACAAATTTAATAAAATCATATAGAATTGAATTTTATGTTTCCGTATGAACGAATACCATTTTGCTTCCAAGGATTACTTAATTTTTAATGAAATAATTAATACTGCCAACATATTGTACTTTTAAAGTTCTTAGAATTTCGTCAACGAATCGACTCTCAAGATTGTCGGGATCGATTCCAAGAATCTAATTCGCGATATATATTACGTAACTGAATTTCAATTATAAGTATAACGAATATTTCTTGAATTCACCAAACGAATTTCGACGAATGTTTCCAAGGAACATTAAGAACATAAAGAATTTTACGAATGTCATTACATAACCAAATCCTTGACTGTGTTCAATGAATTGTTTTTTAGAATCCAATGAAATACACCAATTCTATTAATGGCATCCGTTTCAAGAAGCGAAGATTCAACGAATCTCGTTTTAACGAATCCCGATCTTTTTGGACTTTGGTTTTCTGTGATTTCAACGAAAAAAATGTGATGAAGTACAACTCTTAATATACAAATATAATGAGATTCGTTGCATTTTCATACAAGCCCTGAAGCTCAAAGTTTTGAGACAAGGATGATTTTTCCACACCCTCGAAGAGCCGGGCGCTCATTAAAATCGTCGCGTACATCTTTTACGGACATAAAGAAAGAAATCCACGGGAATTTGAGCACGGCAACGCAGCTCCGTCGCGACTTTACGCAAATACCGACGGACTAATCATTACGCTAATTAATTAGACGTTGCACCCGCGACCAACAAGGCATTCGAAACTCGAAATGCATTTACCTGTTACCAACTTCCGTTTAATTAAAATTACTGTGAATGGTTGATGCAACCTGGCGCCGAGGGAAATTCTTATTATATTTTTTTTAAACCGCCATGCCCATTTTGGTGGTATTGTACGATCACTGTAATTAGAAGTAGGCGCGTCTAATACTGGTGTCATGTGACGTTAAAAGGATGATGATGTGATTAAACAATAGTTTGCGCAAACCTCTAAGGTCGATGAAATCGTTAAACGGATTCGATAAAAAGGAACGTTTATAGATAAGAAGAAAATCAAAGATTAACGACTTTATGAATTTCGTATCTAAGATCTTCAGAAGTGAGCTTTCACCTGGAGGAACTACTGGGTGAGATATATCGAGATATTGTCATTTTTCTCGCGACCCAATAAAGACACCAACGATCCGATAAGATGTAATCCGACATGTGCGGATTTACTTGGAACTGATCGAAACTGATTCCTTTCCCAGGCGGCTAAAAATCTCCGCTAATGGAGGTTTTGAAGCAATGTCAACCTTTGCGCTTTTGATTAAAACTCTTGAAAATAAACTTTCACGAAACTTACAATCGGCAATCGAAGTCGGGGATTTTCTTTTCTTTTTTATCGAACTCACGGTAATAAATCAGATAAAACATACGTCTAATTCAATAATGAATCGAAGTTAACAATTTTGTATGAACTCGTTATTGAAATACAACATTATAGAACTTTTAAACGAACTAATTCTAAGAGTAACTTCATTTTTTCTCCAATACTTTCTTAGAATAAATGTCGACACAACCGTATGACAGTTCCAGGAATTGAGTATTCCATAGAATTTAAAAAATTTGTATATTTGTAAGGAATACTAGGAAACTATTAATTAATACTAGGAAATAAGTCCAAATATGAATTGGTACAATTTATTAATTTGCCTAGTATAATGGACTGTTGACTCTAGATTCAGACATCATAGCTCCATCTGTTGAGGTCAATATCTATCAAAATTAGGAGTATTTAATAAAATAATATTAGCGACTTGTGTTCACACAACATCGGACAATTTGGAATTTCGCCAATAACCTACCCCTAAACCGCAACGAGGCGAACGCAACCGACAAACAGCGCGGTCGTTGAAAACCGCAATTTTTTTACCTTACGCGGTATCGTGTTTTTATTGTTTTTACTCGAGCTTTCTTATTCGACCAATCCCACGTCGAATTGAACTTTCCCTCGCGCTTTTTTCCCGCGGGTGAAATTTTTTCCACCAGGTTGATTCGGGTGGAAACGCAGTCGGTTAGGTGTGTACGATAAGATCGTTCAACCACGTGATCGAATTGACGAAATTTCATTTTTAACACTTTTAACATGGTCTTCTTATTCATAATATCCACGATTCGTTCCATACTGTGAGGTACACGTTGCTACATTATTTCCACAGTGAAATAACTGTAATTTTTCAACTTTCGAAGATTAAGAAATCGACTGAAAGAAACATAATATGCAGCACATTTTTGTTTTCAATTTTGTATTTCATAAATTTGGAAGTTCACAATATAATTTTCGCTACACGTAAATCCACGTTATATTAGTTTCACGAACGCAAGGATCTTATACCCAAAACGGGTAAATTTAATTTGCCTCGAAGTTTAGGTGCCTCCAGGGGGGCTACTGCGCCCCTTCCCTCTTGCTAATACTAGCGTAACCTTGCCGAACATGTCAGCTATCATTGCAATCTCTGCAGTCTCACTCACGTACGATATAGGAAAACTTTCAGGAAAACAGCTACTATGTAAAATTTTTCACTATATATTTTAAAATGTAATGAACTTTCTAAGTTTGTACCAAAGAAACTTATATTTCCTTTAATTTATCGTTTTTTGTATCTAATGTGTATATATTTAACTTTTAGCATCATCAATGTACTTCGGTATAATATAAATACGTTAAAAATATGTATCAAATATCATTCTTTAGCACGACATTCTTAACTTCTAAAGTAAATGTGATAAAAAAGATGAAAGCCAAATTGATATAATGAATAGCAAGAATAGAAGGTTTGTAGAAACTGTCGGAACAGGTAATAACAGGACCGAAACTAACAATTTCACATTTCGATATTTTTAGTTATTTAATTATTAATTGAAATTAATATTAAACGATAATTTTCACTGAAACCTTGTTGCTTTTCATATATCCTTCTTCAGGGTAAAAAAATAATCCGCTCTGTGACGCCAGTATCGTCTGGGAGCCCCCTACTCCTTAAACTCTTTGCCCCACCCACTTTCGCTTTCTCGCTTCAGATGCGATTAACGAAGAGACGTATATTCCGAATATTGCTTAATATGGGGGGGGGGGGTTGATTAATCCTCAATTTTTGTTTTAATAAGGTTATATAAAAAATTTTCATTTTAATCTAGCATATTGAATCTGTGATTTAAAATTCTCTGGATTCCTAGTTAGCTATTCCGAACAATTATCAGACCAAAGTTAAATCAAATGTGTTTTGACAGAAATTATTACGATTTATACATTCTATGGAATGAAAATACGGAAAATAATTTTTATGAAGTTTTGCAGACAAAAAAGAAAGAGATATGATATTTAATAAATATTCGGAAAGGAGCTAACATATTTTGGAAGTTGTTGGTAAAAAGACTACGTAAAAATATCATTAGTTGACAAATTAAAATGTACATAAAATTAATTTAATTTTATATAAATGTGCACACATCTGTATACAATTGTGTACTGACACAATTCTTATCCGGATTATCTCCGTACAGAACGAAAATGTTTGCAAAGTATTCGTTAATTATAAATACGAATTAACGTTGTACATTTCGGCACATTACTATTAGAAACTCTTCTGTTTTGCAAAATTGTATTCAAATATAATTCATAACATGTTTTTTCCGGACTGCAAAAGTTAATTAAATACGAACTCGGAGATACCACGAAGGAAGGAAAATGCACGAGAGAAAGTTCTTCGTTTTGCTTCATTTTCGTAATTTATTTGAACTCGACGAACGTTTTAGTGCACCTGACGTATGCATTTTGATCTTTACGTGAAGTTTGTTTCGTTTGTACTTTTAATAAATCCTATACGTGAGTAAGATCTTTTCATAATCTCCTCTATGCATGTATTGGAATTTTAAATTAGGTAAAGTTACAAACTTTTTCGGTCAAGAATTTCTTCCTACCTTAATACATGTTTTTCTATCATCATATACAGTTTAATGCCTTCCGTTCCTCGCTCTCGACCTTTTACCACAGCGACAGTTCTCCCCACCATTTTTTTTCACCCCTCCCTCTCATGAACCCGGCGTCGAACGGGCTAAGGAGCCAATACGCTGAGAGAGGGGTAATAAACGGTGGAGAGAGTAGTCGTAGAGGGAGGCGTCGAGAGTGGGGGTACACGATGAGCGGTTGCCCAATTCGTTTTCTGCGCACTCTCACTGAAATAGTGTTTCTTCCGAATGTAGGTTATTTATTTTTTTTATATTATTTTACGTCCACTTTTCCGACCCCGGATGGGACTAAATCGCGACGGGACCTACAGTTTATGTAGGTGGAATCCGAACCACCTGAGCTTTGGCGTTATTTATGTAAGTTATATTAGCATAGATTATTCGAGACAATTCTAAATAAAATTGTAAGATAAATATTAACATGGAGCTCCATCCACTGTTTGTGGAATAGTTATTCATCGGTAAAAAACTATACGAACGATGATTTTTAGGGGTTCATTTACTATAAGTTAGGGTAGCTTTAGATCATGTGATCAATGGTTCATTTCAATATTTTTTGTTGGTCATTATTTTATTTGGGAATTGTTGGATGCGAAATATTGTCTGAGAAATGGAGTCCTGGTGATCCTTCCATTATTTGTACAATAGCGCTATGATGGTAAAAAATGGTAGAGACGAAAAAAAGGAAAATATATTCTACTGCACATTACACGCCGATCACGGAGAAATGCAGTATGAAAGGGACGATTTTAAGGGGTGGGTACCTCGCGAAAAATGCATCGCGGATATATATCTATATACATGGTCCCGCTGTATATTTTCGCCCGCGTATCCTTGAGATCGACAAATTCGTCACGTTACTAGATGAAATATCGCGCTATTACTAGACCCAGTAGACAATGCCATTAATCTTCTTTCGTAAAACAGATTTATCACGCGGATTTGGCCCGGAGAATTTCGTTTTCTCGTTCTCGGGGGCCGAAATTGCGACCGTGAGCGAGACGCGGATGCGGCTCACGCGTTGCCCATTCGTTTGATATCGGGTACCGCTTACGATGCCCCTTTCGTACCTCGGCCCCCGGCCCGCCCCCGACCACGTGTCGTCCGTGGAGGCTGTCCGCCCCCTTGTCGACCCTGGCGTGGCGTAGAAGAGAGTCGCAACGTCATGCACCAACCCTTTCCTTGCGCTTGAATGCAAAGCAGGTCGTTGAGTAAACGCGAATTCGTGCCACGACGATGGCTGCCGCCGTTCTACGCTTTTTTTTTGTTCTTACACATTTTCCGCCGCCAATTTTCGGCGAAGGAGCTGTCGCATTTTTCCCAACCTCATGCCGGCAATGACGACTGTTGTTTGCGGTGTAACTTTAAATACGAGGTCGCCCCCTGACGGTACCTTTGTTAGACGAACAAAACGTAAGCGCAACGTGCTAAGGAATCGCCACCCGTGGGCGAGGCCGAGTGCGTGTAGGAATTGTGCTGTCTAAATTACGGAAATCTTGGTATTAGTGCAGTCGCCGAGAGGAAAGAGGAATTACTTTTTTCGGTGGGACGAGCAAAAAGTGTTTGTTCGTCGCTGGAGTAGATTCTTGAATGGGAAGACGCAGCATTTTTTAATTACGATGGAAATACTTCGTTTTACTGATTGTTGCATGTAATTAAATGGGCTCTTTCCGTATTACCACGCGTGATTAAAATACTCAAATGAAATGGGACGTGGGCGGTATAAATATTCAACATTTTCCCAAACAGACACTTTTTACCATTTTTTACAGCGTATTAATATCATAGGTCAACAAAAAAGAGGGTCTTGGATGTTGTTGGGAAGTTGTGGATTATTTCCTACGTAATTGTATGCATAGAATCCAAACTATTATTTTTTACTATCTAAAGTCAGAATTGATCCATCACGTCAGGTTTTTGAAATATTCATATAGTTATATATATATTTTATATTTTATATAATTGTTTATATTTATATAGGTTTCATGACATTTAATTTGACCTTGAGTTTGTTCTCGAAGAGCATTTCAAGGTAAATTTGTTTACATGTACATCGTAATTTGAATTTGGCGTATTTTGGTGAAGGAAAGTCGTAATGGAATTCTGCGCATGCCATATTAAAGAGCAAGAGTAGTTCCACATGATCCAATGATAGGAAAAACTCCAAAAAATGTTTTGTCTTCCTTACATGACCTTAAAAATAGCCAAAAAACGCGTTTATCGAGAAAATAACCTCAAATATCTCAAAATCCTGACGTGATGGGCCACTTCTGACTTCGGATTCTGATTCTACGCACAAAATTACGCCGGAAATGACCCACAGCTTCCCAATAACAAAACCATGTTGACCTGTGTATTTCTTAAATTTTACAGGATACTCGATGCTAAATTCTAACCTCATTCACTAGAACAACCGTTGCTCTAGTAACTTCCAGTTTTTACTGTACATGTATAATTAAATGTACCATTTTAGACAAAAATGTATTGGACAGTAATTATATCAATCCAGTAAACAGCAGCTTCCCTGCCCTATTAATTCTAAAAATTGTGATTGATGTCGGAGACTCTAAACTATTCGTTAATTTACCTCCCAAGTAATAATCTGTTACATCCTATTAATTTTTTGTGCACTAAATTATATTTCGATACACGAGTATTATCGTGGAAATGATCAATGTTGTTAGGAGGTTATTAGTGCATTGTTTGTCGTGCGGCATCGTAATTGCATTTGTTACGGAATGAATATGTAGAACGGAGCCCAGCCTTTTGTGGCGGTAAATCCGCCTCTCCGAAGGTATTCATGACCAAAAGAGAACCGCACAGCCAGGGATGCATCATCGATGATGCAAAGCGCCATATAATTATGCGTCGACACGAGACGCATCTTTCTCTCGGTGATGTTGGCAGCTCAGATTTCAAAGTGCATCTATACGAGATATTGGGAAGAGGGAAACCTTTCACGTACCCCAGCGCCGGTTCTTGGGAGCCCGGATGCCGCCGGAAAAGAGGAAAACTAGTTAAGAAAGTGGAAACTTATATAGCGTCCCCTTAATTTCAGATTCACGTAAAGATCTTCCAAAAAATAGAAGAGACTCCCTAGTTTACGTCAAAAGTCCCGAAAGTACCCGGAAATTGCCCGATAATATATGAAATGCATTTCAATGTAAAAGTAACAATTAAAAATGTTCAAAAATCGTCTTTTATACTGAAAATAGATTAGTGCAGTGCAAAAAGTCATTATTCAAGATATGTTTCATATTCATATAATTTTTATATTAAATTTTATACAGAAATTAATTGAACATAATATTAGGTTTTTTATTTTTCATAAATATAAATGGAGCACTATAAACTCTTCATTTTTGTGGGGAGGGGAGTGCTCCGCCTACATTCTCCGCCCACTCTCCCCTCTCCCTTATTCCACGCCCTTTTCCAACGACGTTTCTTTCAAAATTCCCGCCTACTGGGTCACTAAATAAAGTTTTTATCATGAGTTTAATATTTACTGTCCTCGTCCCGTAAAAACTCTTTTTGTTCCCCCATTAAAAAAATAATTTCTTCAATATTTTGTCTTTGAATGCGTTCTTTTGTCACAATCGCCACATCTTCAAAAGATCTTGCAGAAACGTATTTTTGTTTACTCAGACTCGACATGTTAACTTTTCCAAAACTGCCTTCTCCACGGTGTAATAACAATGTAACAATCACGTCCGCTTTAAGCAAAGAGGTTCTGTAACGTTCCAGGTACTTAAATAAACATTACATGGTAAAATATTCCACGTATGGTAGTTCGCTTCATTAGCATCTAATTTCAAACCATTGAAATTCGCGCGAGATCAATAAACCAGGTATTTAATTAATTACGGGCAATTCAAATTTAGACTAAATTCAGACGAGTAGGTGCGCCATTTCCGTGGTATGAGATTTTAATTTTAATTAACATAACGCACAGGTTACATTTTGCGAGCTAAACGGAATGGCGGGTGTTTGCATTCGTATACTTTAATATTTGTACATCGAACATTATATTCCTGAAGCTGATGTATTAATGAACGCATCATTAATATATTCATTATATTAATGAATAAATCCCGTAATTAATTCTCCATCTACCTATTATTTCCAATAATTATACTCCGCATCAAATTAGAAACAATAACAAAAAAATACTAAGTCGCGTAATCTATAAAAGATTTGCACTTTTTCGAATAAAATATAAATTTAATGAATTATTTTGAATCATTGATTCTGGGGTAGAATTTGCATTAAGCTTTTATCGACTTTCAAGACTCCGTCGGATGCAATTGCCTTCTCGGAATATCCTATTTAAATTGTCTAATTTCGAATTCATCGAATAAATCATCCAAAATCTGTCGCTCGAATTAAATATAAAACGTGAAATAGAGTAAAAATATATGAATTGCATTTGAGAAATCCAATAACGAGAGCAGTCCTTGAAAAAATCGGATCAGCGAGACAGAAATTCTATTTCACTTAAAAAACTTGGTTTGGAAAAGTAATATCGAAATAATCGAATTTCGAAACAAAATATCAAAAACGTCGAAGAACCAATTATTCATTATTAAATTACACCGAAATTCAATCTGTAAAGTACACAATAGTTTAAATTGCTTTTTGATTATAATTGAAATTCAATTAAGGATGCTTTTAATAAAGATTTGACATGATTATTATTATTAACTTTATTTTATTAATGAGACTAACAGCGGATACATCTTAAAAGGATATTTCGCAGTTAGCTAAGTCTGGTGATCTTAATAATAAATTTTATGACATCATAAATGTGCATGAGAGGTAAGCAGCTTAACGGCCGCTAGGAGCGCTCGCGACTCTCGCGGTTCTATTTTGTTCTCGTTACAAAAACGTATTCCCATTTTGTATATAAGACGACTTGGAGGAACGTTTCGATTTCGGATTATAATAGCAATGACCTATTAAGTATGTTCTATAATATTAGTTTTTGACATTTCTAAATCACAATTTTATATAAAATATTAAATTTTAAAGTCATACGGTGAAAATATATTCAAAAGCATCCCTTAAAAAATGAGCGCCGTCGTATGGTGCGAACCTCCGGGTATGTCATGTGTACTAATGTAAGTAACACCAGGTTAGTATGTGCAACACAACTATGCAGTTACATCGCAACAATGATTGCAAGCATGGCAGCATTCGTGTGACTTTACCTTCCCCAGTCTGTCTGTAATCCAGTAATATTCAGAGATCAGTGAACAGTAATATTTCGAGAAATTTAACGAGCTACGAATACTTCTGAAAATAAACTAAAATAATAACGTATTGTTTGTTTGATTATAAATTCAATTAACATTTTCATTTCAGGATGGATATATTTAGTCGAAAGGACGTTGTTTAATTAAATTACTTTGAAGATATGAAACGCGCTCCAAATTGAATTGTGTCTTTAATAATAATTTATGAAACGGCGTTTTAATAAATAATTACAGGCATATCCACTTCGACGTGCCTTTTTATTTATTAAATTACAAATACAAATTGCTTCTTTAAAATTCATCGAAAACTGTTATTATTACGAATTGAAGGCTTTCGTGGTTCGCCTGTTTGCTCTGCCGTGTTTCCGTGTTATCTCTCAACTCAGCTTGCTTACCGACGTTACGTAAACGCTATATTTTGCTTCATTAAGTTGTTATTATTATTAATATAATCATTTTCGATGCAACTTGCGGTTGGGTTCGACTATCAAATTCCTTTATTTATTGATAGCGCGATCTCTGAAGATGCAGCACTTGCAATAATTATTGTTTTTAGTGCTTTTAGCAATTTTAAGTTTTTGAAAATTATTCTGCCTTTCATTTGTAACCTGAATCCACCATTTTCGATCCAACATCATGAATTTGAAAGAAAAAAGTTTAAAACCTCACCTAGTAGTAGCCTCACATATACTTCTTTCAATATACTGTTAAGTATGAAACGTGAAGTACTGTATTTTCCACTAGGTGGCGTAATATATCACGCGATCTAGCCGCAAGTGCAAGAGAAATATTTCTCATTTCTGTTCGAACTTTGTCGAATGTATAAATAGCAATAATAATGTTTCTGAACATGAATATCACTAAAGGAATTTCTAGAACCCTTTTCTCCAGCTCCGGCTAACTAAATCTCCTTATTTTCAAATCGATCATAAGGAAATATGTATTTGACGTGGAGGAAGAAAAAGGAAGACAGTTCAATCGATTGGATTGGAGAAAGGGAATAAAAGGGCAGGAAAGGGAGCGAATTGAGGATCATAGTATAAACAGCGAGATGGTGGATTGGCATCCGATAATTAGTGGCGTTAGTTATGTTCCTGTTTCTATGGATAGTCTGTCAGGAGCTTCGACTTGTGGCCTTTGATCTGGGTATTAATCACATATTGACTAGTACAACAAGGATGTCGTTATCATGGACAATCCAATTCAACCATTTGTCGGCTGACAAACATACGCGGAAATCCCCAGCAACGGGTGCCTTCACCCAGACACTGCGTCGCTAGTAAATTGGAGTTATTATTTTACTACAGAAACAGGCCTCTGTCGAAACCAATCCATTGTTTTTTCTAAATTCTTTTAATCTTTTAAACGTCCAACTACGTCCATTAATCGCTTAGAAAGTGCCCTTTGTATCCTGCCTCCTCTTGATGTATTAGAGATATTAAAAATTAATATGTTACACAGTAACTAATCTTTATTAATAATTAACATTCATGATAAAATATTCAAAGAAACATACGTCATAGAAGAAAAATGTGAAAATCGGTTTTGAGGTTAGAATTCGCCGACAGCGCCACGACTATCGGAGATAAAAGTAAGCTCAAAATAGCCGAGATTACTAAAAACCATTTTACTTCGTTAATATGCTGAAGACTAATATCCAGATAGGTATTGATTAATATCTTTATGGTAATTGTTAGCCATTAAAATTAAAAAAATTGGCGAGCGTAATTCAATGAAAAATATAATTTTGAATTTTGGAAAAATTAAACGGAAAATCTGAATGACAAGTAACAATAGAAGAAAGGTTAAATATAAAATTACGGAGTTTCGTAATTGAAGCATATCACGAACGAAATCTTTTTTTTTTTGCAGTAAACAATACTCTTGGGAAATGTTTCCGCTTTTCTGCGCTTTCACGAGTTTCGGTGTCTGTATTTCCCGGTCAGTACATTTTTCTTTTTACACCCGATTCGACTGTGGCTATAGACAAAGCTTTATATCTAACTGCACAGAATGATAATACGAGAATAACATTGGTATTTGTTTACTCAACCATTTGTTTATTTTTGTTTTTTGTTTTTCTTTAATTCATCTCGTGATTTGGGGATGTTATATTTCAACGAATTTTTTAGTTATTTATAATGAAAACGGTTTTTATTGGAACATTTAATATAGATAAACTCTACAGAATTGTTGTCAAAATACTTTTTTATTAAATTATAATATTAATCGACATTGTGACATACTCAAAGTAATTACAAATTTTGAAGAATTTGCAATGTTTTTAAAGCAATTGTTCGTGTATGGTCCTGTGAAAAATGTCTTTAACACTTAATTCATTTATATCCTACTTCGTTAGTTGCAATAATTAAATTAATTAATTTTGTTTACATTAAATTGTTTTTATTCGTATATTTCATAATTTTATTACATTTTTTTGTATTATTGACGTTTTAATTTCAAATTATGCTTTCAAAATTATGTGTTTATAAATGTACGTGTTTATATTATAAATTTTAGTATTATTTTTATAATTATACATTTTAATAATTACAAGTACCATGTATTGCTTTATAATATGGAAATGATCGTTTTGGGGTAAAAATGCCACAAAAAAATGTTTGCGAATAGTTCGTGCTGGAAATCATTTATTTTTAAATACTTGCTAATATTCACGAATTTTATAAAGAGGACTTTTGCTGAATACGATTCCAGAAATGCAATTGCAAATTATGGAAACAACGAACGGACAGGAACAATCCGAATATTAATTTAAAAATTTGAGACCTTCGCATTCCTTTTTTCTTTCCCGTATTCCTCGACATTTCTTATAACAGTAGAGTCCCGGTATATTTCCCCGCTCGGTTCCTCGCCTTCTCCTCCCGTCTCCTTATATTTGTCAAAAGAAGGGGAGCGCCGCTTCTCCCACTCTCCTCAATCGCACTATGCTCGTGACGTCACAGCAGGCCCTTCCTGAGGCCGCAGAGTGGGGAGAAAAGAGAGCGGTGGCAGACAAATATAATGGGACGGAAGCGGTCAAATATGTTGGGATGCAAATATAGCGAGATGCAATTATACCGGGACTCTACTGTACTTAATTCACTAATACTTTCTACCACACATGTTCTTCTTCTACTACATTATTTCTGTACCATTTCTGGTTCCAAGAAATATACGGTTTGGTTCCTATTTGTACAACCGACCTGTCTGGTTATGTAATTTTCGATGCTGCAATAAGACTAGAAGTATAGACACCTCGTAACCTCTAAACGACAATAAAAGTGTTCTTGGTTTTTAGTTGTTATATAACCATATGTGTTATAATCCGTTCGTCTGACGCAATTCATTCCAGTTCCTAGTAAATACCCCAAATATTACATGAAAAGCACACTGAATTTACGATAAACAACACGATAAGTACGTATACATATACCGTACTAACTAAATCGGTTTGGATCTCCAACAAATTAGTTTGATTTTTGTAACTAAACCGGTTTGGTTCTAAAACTAGGTCCAACCAAAGTGATTTGGCAAAAAATTGTGGATGTCCGCTTAGTCATCTTACTCGGTAGAATAATTTTTTTTATCTCCGATGTTGCATCTGTGTTCCTCTCGATCTTGGTACATTTCTCCTGGGCGGCGCGAGATGTTTTTCCGCAAGATGGTCTCCGTTCTTCCGTAATAATTGCCCTCCTTACGGCGATACACGTATAATGCGTTAGCGAGAGTGAGGCCGTCCTTCCGTAGCTTGGGAGGAATGCAAATAATTGTTCGGCAGAGTATACAGAGTGGTGAACGTACCGAGGAATGTAAATAGAGTCGACTCCTACTACCTCTAACCCCGGCATAGCCTCTCTCGTTCCTTGGTTCGTTCCTTCATTCCATCCGACGTCGGACCGCTCCGTGCCCTTTCCTTTCGTGCCGCAAACTTTAAACGTCACCCACACTGACGCAATTCACTCCTATTTCGTTCCGTAAACCTCTTCACTCGCCTTCGCATCCTTTGGATCTCTTTGTTGAATTTCGCGCAAATCGCCGAAACAAGTACTCGAAAAGTACTCGGGCAGTTTGTTCAGCCCGTTGTCGCCATTTTTAAAAGTACTCCATTCTACGACTCTTAGAATCCACGCAGATTTTCGAAATGTCCGGGATGTCAACAGTTTTTGTATCCAATGAATTGGGCTGTTTTTATAATGCAAGATTGTAATCTTTTCTTCCTAACGCTGACTAAGGCAGAGTTAGAGTATTGACAAGTTTGACAGTTAACAAAAACCTGTGTGAACCTAAGTTTTGCGTATCTATATATACCATATATATACCATTTCCGTTTTAGACCAAATAACTATCCTCTGAGTGTACCGAGAGATTTTTGTTGGCTGTCTTAACCAAAGTAGAGGGACTAGGAGAACCCTAGAACATAGCGAGTTCCCACTCCTGTGGTCTCGGGAACCGCGCGCCGCCTCTTACCCCCTCTCCTGTGGTCCCGAAACCCCTTAGCATATCTACTTCCTCATTTTGTTGTTTTTTTCTCTGATAATTTTTTTTTCGGACACATACAATTAAAAATGTTGTTACTTGTAAATTGTAAATTAATTTATTATTAAGTAACATTATGACTTTCATATTCAATAAAAATATTCCACGTTCATTTTTCATTGTTGCAAAGTTCGGTTTCGAATTAAAAATAAACATTTAAAGCGTTCGACTCCCTCAAATATACAAGCATTGATTTTTGCATTAAGCTGTCAGTTTAGACATTTAGGTCGTCACAAATGCTGATCCTTTAGTTATTTTATAAACCAAAGCAGAAACAAGAGACAATGAAACTCATTTATTAATTCTAATCGAAATTAATTTAAGAGTTTCCACAGCAGTTCAAACATTTCCAGACTGTTCTAGAATTCTTCAAACGCGTTATATTTAATTGAATCTTTAAAATTTTATTTTAATTTATTAATTCCAAACTGCCAAGAAATAACTTCGTTACTCTTGCAACAAATACTTTTACTTAAAATGCGTATGATAAATTCAATAAGCCACAAATTTAATTAAAAATATCAAATAGTGGAGCAAGAAGTAGAGGAAATTGAATGTCAGAATTTTTAAACGTATTAACATATTCGATTTATCCCTTTCCTGCTGTCAAAAAAGCTAATGAATTTTCTTTTTCATTATTTACTAATGAAAACGTAAAATTTCCATGGCTTAATTTTTCAATTAAATTATAAACAAGGACCTGGGAAAATCTCTGCGTACTTTTCGACGCAAACGAAAGATGGTATCGACGTGGTATATTTTATGAAAGCGCGTTCGTGTACTTTAGGGTAATATTTTTCTATCTCGAGCGTTCCGTTCGACAAATATGTTTGAATTATGCGATTATTCAGTCACACATATACTCGAAGTAGACGAAAAGTTTTTCGAAAAAAGAAAATCTTTTCATAACCGGTTTGTTCAAATTTCATAAACATTATATTTGCTTTATTTTAAATTTTATTCAAGGTAGATATAGATATATTTTTCTATTTTGAATTTAAATTTGATCTATTAAAGAATAAATTAGTTGAAAACACAAAAATTAACTTCTCTTGCAGATTATTGGACACATAAAATTTTATGAAAATTACGATGTGAAATTATATAAACTTTTATATAGCATATAAATGTGTTCTGCGAATTACTTTTACATAATTGAACGTTAAGCCTGGTGTTACTATAGAATATGGCGAAATAAGATAATTACATTAAACAGAAGTTCTATTGCAGGATGCTATTTGATACGTGGGTAAATGTGGGTGTATATATATGTTCAAGATAGGCTCATTTATGGCTGCGGTATATGATCTGTCACGTGGTTTTATTGACTTCCATACGTGCTGCAATGTCATAAAAATAACTGCTTTTATGTTTGACTATATCGTATGGTCTAGGGTGACCATAATGTATCATTTCGTATGTGGCTTTGAATAATACATGTTATTTACGAAAGTCACGTACGATTAATATTTCGCAGTGTTTATGAATATTTGTAGTCCTGCAATGGGAGGAACTGTACAATTTAACTGCTGGATTATACTAAAATGTTTAATGAAAATGTAAACTACAAAAATGAACTAAATAATATATTTAAAATTATGAAAGTGATTTAGAAAAGACGCAATTTCATAACACTTAGTAATGTAATATATAACTTTTAATAATTATTTATTGATCAATTATAAACATTACTTTCGGTCGAGGCGATTTTAACGTTTCCCGACCACTTTTGGTTATCATCACATATCCAATGAAAATCCATCGCTATAACAGGAGCGAACTACATCCGCGACAGGTCGAGCGCGCCTCTAACGGCGGCCAAGCTAACTTCGTCATGAACACAAAAGTTAATAATGATTTTCGATGGGTTCATAATTTCAGTTGTAAATAAAAAAATGGGAAACATCACTGAGTATTTTACTTTTACACCAGCGATGATATGGTAATAAAATCGGGAAAAATGGACTTTCACAAGCAAACTTTTAACTTTTAAATTCTAGAATATATGAAAAATTGATATTTTAGTGTTATCATGTAAAAGTGATGTTATAAAAACACTTTTTGCGATTACTGGCATTTTATTTGAGTTCTCTCGGTATTACGCAGTTCTTCCATGCATGCATATCCTCGACATAAAACATACAAGTGACGATTACGAAGCGAACATTTCTGTTATTAATTACACCGATCCTTGAAATAAATGCGAAAATACCGTACAGCGTACCTCCAACTGTGCCGATAATGTACTCTACGTACGATTTTCAAGAGGTTAATCGATTAATATTTCTTCAGCCGATAAAAACTGTTTTCGTTGATTATTGAATACTTCGTTCATTACGATTGTCTTAATATTTTAAAGTACATTACCGTTCGATGTCAAGAGTTCATAATTGGCGATTTAAAATCTGCTTTTAAGTTGGAAGCTTTTCATGACTTTATTAATCTTGAATTTTCTTGTTTTTCACATTGTAAGTTAGAATATTTCTGTAGTATAATTCTGGGACACTGTTTGGTTCATGTTTATAAGCTAAAGATTTGAAAACGAGCATTATTCAATTTTCTGCTGATTATGTCAATTGACATCTGCGTCCTGAAAGAAAGTTTAAATTGTACCTATTTGTGTTCAGTGGGGGTCCAATTATTCAATGTCAACAACATACAATAATTGACCCCTACTGCGTATTTAAGGTCATTACAGTCGAAAGGGCCAAGTAGACCATTCGACCAGAAATAGAAAGGTCCCTCGTTCAAGTCTCGGCGCGGCTCGTCGAATTTCTCGAATAATACTTTTTTAAAAAATCAGAAAATGATTTTTTAAAATTCGTAAAAAATGCATATCCACCAATGCAACAAAATTTGTATATCAGATTGCATAATTTCATGTTTGTTCATCAGATATTTGTATATATTCTATGGTGTTACTACAATAATTTTTCTACGCTTTCAACAAAAATCCATATACTTCGAATATGACCGACGCTTATTTTGAATAGTGAATTTTGCATTTGTACTTTGCGTATACTCGAGAGTGCGAAAAAGGCAAGAGACGTAATCCGAGATTCGCGGAGAGTACACCCACACGCTACCGGCGTCTTAAGCCCTGTTCACACGGACTTGCGCTCACGCTCTCGCGGAAATGTACAAAGGATATTTTTACGGCACCCCTTAAAGGAGGAGTGCTGGACTGGCCTTTTTTCCGAACGCAAACTTGTCCGTCAATCGGCATACAATTTATACGGCGTGTAAAGTCCGTTAACGGAACACTCCGCCGCCTATGTACACGGACGGAACAAATAGTTTTCCACTTCCGCGATAAATACCTTCCAGAACGAAAATCATTCCTGTCGCACGTACGCGCGATTCTATCCAGAGATTTTGGAGATACGTGAGATGTACGTTTTCGACCGACGACCATTGTTGATTTAGCGAAGTGAGCGTCGCGAATTTGAAAGAATAAAAAATGTCGCTCCGAAAAGAAAAATACAATTGCAAAGGACTGGAGATTTTCCTGTTAGATTGAAATGTTTCCCTATTTTTTACATGCCAATGATTAATATTTATGAAATATAAAGATGCAATAGTCGCAAGAGCGGGAAGTAATCTAGTTGTTCTGATCGCCGCTAGACGCTGTCGCGACTAACGCCATCGCTTTCTGCGCCCGCAATCGAAATGGGTTTCTATTTGGTACATCAGCAATTATTGCAGAAGATATGTAAAATCATAGGTTAGGTTAATTTTGTATTTTGGATGAATTGCAGGAATTAAAAATGAAATTAAAAACGCATTACTTAATAACGCTTTTTGGAATTTTACTAAGTTTTATTTCTTTTTTAATTTCATACGACGACAAATGACGACGCGTCGGGGATCGATCCGAATATTCTCAGTTCATTTCCGTTTTTTCCTCGGTCGGGTTTTAGTGCCCATTGTTTATCTTGCTCCAGAATCACCGTAACAAATGCGAATGTGCCCGATCGCGTGCGATTATACCCGATTATGCACGAAATGTATGGATTTCTACGCGACGCGTCACGTCATACAATATAATCGCGTTACTCGCGCGTTTCGACGCGGCCACGCAATTGCGTGCGCATTTTAATAAAAATTTACACGGCTTTTCTGGTGGCCACCTTTTTTACTATCTATGAATTGAGGCTGTTCCTATCTTGCGAATATAAAATTCGCTATAACGCAGATTTAAAAATGTCTATGAAAGTATTTTTGGTGCGCATCGACATTGAACTCTCCGCTTACGTGTTACACAATAATCAGCGACACCTTGGGTGCGTTTTTTGAATTTTGTCTTACTGTATCAATAATAGAGTATTTTTTGTTGTAATATGACAATCATTTTTGGTTCATAACCTAACTTGACAATACAAAATTCTGAAGATTCAAATATATATTTTTTTATAAAAAAATGCATCTTTTTTAATCGAAATTTTTTGTGATTTCAGAAACTGCACACGATTAGTGAAGACTTCTGCGGCCTCGACGTGAATACACCTTTAGGGGGCCAAGTGGCAATGACTGCAATACCCGTGCTGACTTTTGAGACTCTCCTTACAGCCGTAGCGGCGACATCCACGAGCGATTACACCGTCGTCTTCCTTGGGACGGTCAAAGGACATCTTAAAAAGGTAGGCAGGCACTTTTCATTTCAATTTGAAATTTTTACTTTTTTCAATCAACCGCTGCGAAGCTCAAAGCACTGCGTCTCGAAGCCGTTTCCTTCAGAATAACTTGTCGCATAATTACAAATTTGAAGGACGAGTAACGAATATATGTTTACTAAATTGAAAGGCGATCAAAGAGGATGTATAATACATTCAGAAAGTTTCCATGGATATAACCGCGAACGTCTAGAAAGTATTTTTTGTCTTGATTATGTTATATTAATCAACTCAATGTGATGCAATTGCAAAAGTGACGATTCAACTAATTTTGACTGTAACTTTTTGCTCGTTTCTTATTGCAAACGTCATGTGAGAATGATAGTTCTGTTTCAATCTGACAGCTGTCATTCGTTTATCTATGATGCATGAGTTGAATGAAAACTAATGATAATATACCTATAGAAACTGGACGCGAAGAGGTTATATCTGATGACTGCGAAATTCAGTTAACGAATCCTGATTATGGGATTTGAAGTAGATGAAAATAATAAAAAGGATTTTTAAGAATTTTTTAAAATAATTGTTTCAGTATATTTTTGAAGAATGAATTTTCAAGAAAATTTTCTTCTGGGTTTCTTACAATTTATACATTCTGAGAGAGAAATTTACGTAAACAAGAAATCATTTTTTAATAAGCAGACACAATACATTGAACATAAGACCTCATTATAATGGCATTTGAAATCTTTCCCTCATCTCCACTCTTATGTTATTAAATACAAACACATTACTAAATTTTATTTTTTAGTTTATGTTTCTTTTATAAAGCGGAATGTCTGCTATAAATTCATTATTGGTAAAGGTCCAAACGTTTTAATACCTGCGGAGACCTGAATGTCAATATTAAAAAAAATAGTCGCTCCTAAAATTCGTAATGTCTGATAGATTTGACTGTTTTTACTTACATTTTATAACGTATCTTTTCTTTTTTGAAAGACCTTCACAATTTTTGTTAACGTTCTTTATTTTCTAATCTTTCGTTTAATTTACGTTATAATTTACCATCCTCCTTCGTTTATCTAACCTTAAAAACAATAAAATTGTATATATTTTTGTTATATATTTAAGTGTAGAATGTATTCTTGTACGATTTTTTTGGGAGTTATTGGTTTTTGCTTATTACTCCAGACGCTATAAAACACAAATATGTATGTATGTTTGTCTAACATCATTATTAGAGTGTATGTGTGTGTACTTACTATACTACCCAGCCTCATATAACCATATATTTTAGAATGGGGATCACTATTATATACCCCATACTAACAGGATTGAAAGGGATATTTCAGAACTCGCAGGGCCATTATAATGAGGTCTTACTCTACTTAGGGCTGCTACTTAAGTAGAAAGATGCAATACAAATAAAATGGTAAGACGAACCACTTAAGTAGTAACAGCAAAGAGAAAAGTTGAACACCATTACTGTTTCGCATAGTTAGACTAACTACTTTCTGTGTATTTTATCAAAATGTTTCTAAACTTGACTCTTATTTTAATGTAAATAACTGGGTATCTTCACAATATAAATGAATCGGTATTAAATTCTAAAACTGTTTAAATGATAGGGTGCATCATTTAAGTAATATTGGAATGTCTTTCAGCATTACACTACTTAAAGAACTTCATTGGCGAGTATTATAAATTTTGGAAAAAGATAAATTACCAATAGTATAAATGTTTTTAATCATTTTGAAGGAAGACAGACTATTATAAAAGACTAATTTTGTTTTTTTAATACATTTTAAATAATTATTCGAATTTAAACTTATGACAAGGAATGTATTTTAACATAAGTTTCTTGATTTGTAGTTTCGTTGAGTAAATAAAAAGAAAACGTGTATTATTTAACTTCTTTTTATAAATAATATTTTTTCAAAGAATACTTAGTAAGCGATATTTGTTCACTTTTTACATGACATTATACAAAAAATATTTTTAGCAAACTAGGTAATTTTAGATAGAGTAAGAGGCCTACACATAATTATGCAAAATTAAACATTTATTAAAAGTAGTCTATAATTAAATATGATAAATTTATAATATTTTTGGTAATTTTTGAAAAAAAAATTAGGACCAATGTCGAAAGACTTCGCCGGGAATTGAACCTGGGACGTTTTGATTATACTTGTCGAATGCTCTCCCTTAGTTGAAAGAAATATAAAACGAAATCAAACACATGCCATCGTTATCATCCTTATTAAATGTGTATTTTATAACCTATTTAGAAATACTCCTAATATAGGATGGATTTATTTAAATAATAATCATTCGATCATATGTAAATAATTATGTGTACTAAATTATTAAGCAGAGACATGAGAATCTGACCGCTGAAGAAGTAATCACTGATAGAAATCTTAAAATAACTCCAATAAATTAAAAATAAAATATTTTAACCATAAATAGACATTTTCAACATATTTCGGTGGTAATGAAAATTAACGTCAGGAAATGGTAATTCTATTATTAACTATCAATATTTATTGAATTCTCAATTAATTACATTTGAAGAAAGCAAAATTACTGCTCAGAAAATGTAAATATAGAACTAACAATAAATTTGTAATGTCATTACTTCATAATGTAATTTATAATCCTTTGTTTACTTCTAAAAACAGATTACTGACAACGCAAAATCGTTGATAGCCTTTTAATAAAATTTGAGGAGTACTACAACGTAGTAACCAATAATAAAACGCACAAAAAAATCAGTTTAAAAATGTTGTATTTCAAAATAACTTGTTACAGTGCAGCTTACAAAACGATAGTATACTGTAAAATTAGTAATATTACACCTTTGATAGCAGCTGTATGCAAAGTTTTGTAATATTTCGTTATATAATTAGTTTTCTCCATTTAAAGAGAATGATAGAGTAAAATGCACGAGAACTCCCATAAATTATTAAAATTGTTTGAAAAGTTAAAATATGATCAAGAATATGGGTGTAAGAGGAAACATATACACAAATTACGAAAGCTCTAATTAAAAACGAAGATAAAATGAATTTATATTAACAAAATATTTTCTAAAAATTATGAAAATACTATAGAATAAATATTAAAATACTTTCTTATATTCCCAAAGATGGACTTCATTAAACCTTGAAATACAAATTATAAAATTAAACTCCTCCTTCACGTAATAAAGTGAATTATTGAATGAATTCTGTAATTACAAATTTATCTGTCAGGAAGCAATCGATTTTTACTTAAACATCGTTTGATTTTCAAAATTAATTATTCCAGGTGAAATGTCTGTTTTAGCGCGAAGAACAGACTGAATCATGTTGATTTCTTGAACATTCACGAAATTATGTTTCGGAATACCGAAACTAAATTAATTATTCGAGGCAGTATTGTTATTTTACAAAATGCATGGACACTTTCGAATAGAGAAGTAAATTAAGAGTTTCTTAAATGACGCTAGATGGCGTATCAATCCATAAATAAAGTTGAACAGGTTTGAATGGAAATTACGAATAGTATTGAGAGACCTGCTGTCACTACAGTGGTTGCGCTTAAACAAATCTGCTTGTAACGTCGTTTTTTATTTATAGCGTCATCTAGCGGTCTGAAATAAAATTAAACATTTGTCAACTGATTCACAGAGTTTTGCATATATGTATGTGTGAAATACCATATATTACCTTCAAGGTCCACTTTTAAAGCAGACTTGCAGAAAGATACTTTCTGCCCTCTACCGGGAAAACATTGAAATATGTCGTTATGTTTGCGAATTCCCTGAGAATTTCGAATTAATTCGGAGGAGGTTTGGCAGCTCTTCAACCCGGGACGAGTGGATAAATGGGGAAAACATGTTGGCCGATATCTGAGACGGGGTTTCCGGATCTAGTCGAGACCTTTAGGCAGATGCGATTGAACCGAGAAAGACCCCTTCGTCGACCTCGGCGACGACCCTAATTAATTTTCCCAGGGATGCCTCCCCCGCACCCCAGGATCTGCTCCTTGGCCTGTAGAATTTTTCTCCACCTAACCTTACCAGAGGCAACGTATTCTTTCCGCATAATCTCGCGGTAACGAACTTCGATTATTGTTAATAAGTATAATCCGTGGCAAACCATCCGCGATGCCGACCCACCCTTAACCACCTACCTCGTACACTGAGTTATCCAGACGAGGGGAATCATGCGCCTATTTTCTTATCGATCCACCTTTCAAACTTCAAACTCGACTAAACTCATTACCCGACTAGACACGTCGTACTGGAAAGTACGGGCAGCGGAAATTTATCGTGAAACTTTGGCGAATCCGCGAATTTCCATATTTCACTTGAGTCGGCATTCGTATAACGTTTCGTTTATTTTCGACTTTGTTGGCAATTTTCGACTTTACATTTCGACGGACGACAGAACGTAATGTATCGAATTTCACCTAAACGGCTTCTCCGTGGATCTCGTTGTATCGTTACTTCCGGCTGAAATTGAGTGTGTTACCATTTTCGTAAATTTTTTGATTTTTTCTTTGACGATGGATTGGAGCCCTAAATGTTTCACCGCTATTGTAAATAACACGGTTCAAAGGTACATTAGCGGGTAACCAAGCGCAATGGGTTGCGATGTAAATTGAATTATCGGTAACGCTATCTGGGATAATGAAGTTATTAGTAATTAACTTAGGTCTGAAAAAGAATTAGGATATTTGATAATCCTGCAATTAATCAGAATTTATAAAGCATTTTTCAATATTAACTGATGCTAAAAATACGTCTTTCAGTTACTGGTCTTAATAGATTCAATTTTCTAAATAAACCGTTTTGGTTGGATCTCGGTCGGTTCACGAAATTAAATCATTGATTATGAAAACCAAACCATGTTGCTTGTACGTATTAAATGAGTTTGTTAATAAGAACTAATTAGGTCGCAACAACCAAACTGTTTGGTTCCGATAATCGAATGTCATGAATGCGATAATTGTTTGTTGCCGACAATGCAACAATTTGGTTCGGATAAAGGAATTATTTGAATGTGATACCCAAACGGTTTGGTCCCTATAAAACCGAACGGTTTGCTTATGACAACCGTGCGGTTGGTTGTGATAACCTAACAATTCGCTTCCTATAACCGGATGATTTGAATACAACGACCGAATGGTTTGTTGTTGACAACCCAATCGTTTGGTTCTGATAACCGAATGATTAGAAACCGATACCCGAACGGTTTGGTTCCGATAACCGAACGGTTTGATTATGACAGCCGAGCGATTGGTTGTGATAACCTGACAATTTGGTTCATTTGAATGCGAGGACCAAATGGTTTGTTCCCAATAACCGAACTATTCGGTTCCGATAACCGAATAATTGGAATGCGATAACCGAATGGTTTGAATAAACCAAAAGAAAACCAAATTTTGGCATTTTTTCGTTTTAAATAATTCATGACTATTGTCCATAGGAGGTTTAGAAAATTGATGAAGTTGTAAAAAAAAATTGAACATAACATTTTCCGATTTCAAAATCCTTTTTTATGCTTTTTATGTTTGAGAAAACGAAGGAATTTGTAAATCTTGAAGGTTCGTCGAACTCGGTACGAATGCAATACCGAAGCGATTAAGTTGTATTACGAAAGTGCAGTTTCCGGAGCTTCCTTGCCTTATAGTTATTCCGTTCTTCCGCCATTTATCTTATCAAGCTCGATACACGAGACGACTCAATTGGTTTTTTCTTCATTTCCTAGATTTGTTATAAATTACGGTTGCACTAAACTTTGGCCACGTATAACTCAACGACATTCGTAATACCCGACGTTGACTGCAGAATAATTAATTATTCGTTCGAATTAATCCTATTCCTAAACCTTCTATTAAACTTTTTCTATATAATACTTTAATCGGTTTTTATAATTTCATTAAAAGATCAAGGTCTAACTATTATTGTATCCAACTAAAATTGTATAATAATCTGAAAGTGTACTGCCGTAAACTAGTTAAGGTTGTTCGGAAATAGTTCATGAAATTCTTGTGATCATGAACAAAACATTGACATGAAATATAAATAACTATTACTTTCGTCTTAAAATACACAATTCCCTGTAAAAACAGGTAAACTTCCAAAACATGTAACTGAAGGTTTATAAGTTAGTTTTACTGCAAATTTTATTATGTTTCGTACTTTTTAAAGATGGTGTAGTTAGTAGGTATCTTAAATTAAGATTTGAGGTTAAGTAATCTGTTAATCAAGAGGGTTTTACTTGGACATTTTTATATGTTCTATTATGTTAAGATTGAAATAAAAAATTAAAATTCATTTTGCTACTTGACGATGCAAAATCGATAAAAAAACTCATCCCATGTTTTCAAAATCAATTTACGTTTCAATGTCCCAGCTAAGAGCCACATTTCCTAAAAAAACTGGCAAATACAATTTTAGACACCTAAGACGATGGGGTTAAACAAAAACTCTGCCGATTGTTCTCGACCAATAACCTGCAAGAAACGACAAACAGGCACCTACGAACGTCGAGTTTGTTGGAGTGTAAGAGCGAATGCCACAGATGGACAATAATATCGATAAATCTACGAGTTTCCTACGCGTTTCTTCTAAAATGCTGCTTTATCGCTTTTAAGTTCAATGGACTAAAGAAGTGCTGGACAACAGCACCATTTGTATTGTTTTTTTTTAATTCTTTGAAAACTCCTCTTTCTTGCACTTCAGTCAATTTTATATAAGAATAATGCATCGATGCCAAATACAGAAGTACAATAGAAATCATATTTTAAAATAATAAATATCTTAGTGGAAATGATAAAAAACGTACCAATAAAAATAGTAATTAATTTGAGTACACTAAAAAAAAAAGGTAAATGTCAATTACTCTGTACCGTTCAATATCTTTAGCTACAGGATATTAGTAACTAGCGCAATGTGATCACTTTCGATAAATGAAAAATCAAAATAGTTATCTGCATAAAATTTCTAAGTTTAAGTCTTTATAAAATTTAATATTTTTTGTAGTTAGTAGTTCAACTGATTAAAAATAGTTGGGTCAATCTTGTTTTGCTACTCTACGTAGTTAAATACTTCCTCAGCTGCATTTTAGTAGTGATGGAACTATCTTCATTACTAAATTCTTAATATTAAATATTAATATTAGATTGAATTATGCGTTTGAATAATTTTTACTCAAAATCATTTTAGTAAATCAAAATTACCTTTAATTAAAATACTAAAATTAATCAGGGTTTTATTTTGTAAAAAAAAAGTAGGCTTGACTATCTAATTTGTGGATAGTACTATTTAGATAATAAATGTGACTAAAAACTATTGTCTTATCCTATTGTCTAATTAGTAGTTCAAACTATTTCATAATTTATATGTGAATTAAACATTTCTATACGTTAAATATATATTAAAACTGATATAAACATTTATTTCATTTTAATTAGTGTTTTCATATTTAATTATTGTAGAAAATAATGAATCATAAATCTAGACTTATTTTCTAACGTCGCCATTTTTTACACCAAGACGGCGAAGTTACCAGACCCTTAATAATATTTTCCGTTTTAAAAATAACAAAGAATCTAAACAATAATATTTTGTTTAGAAAATATATAAAAACGACTAATACCACATTAATAAATGCATGAAAATTCCTATTTCTAGGACATTAAACAACATTTACAGACTTGAAATGTCTAATAAATATCTGAAAAATAAATATTTAAGCAGAATAAAACTTAAATAGTTTACAAAATCTTAGTTCCATAATGTTTAAATAAGTTTTCATTATTTTCAGAAACTTTCTGTCAGAATTTATGTCATCATGTCTAGATGAAAATAGAAATTGTATAAAATACAAAATGAATTATTCAAAGACAAAATTGTACTATGAATTATTTTAAACGATTTGCTATGTTAAATATAATAAAAATACACTGCAGATTTATGTTTATTTATATAGATGCTTTCTTATTCGCGACGTAAGAAAGCGAATATTGATCCTCTAAAAAACATAAACGATATAATTAAATAAATATAACTATTTCCGTACAAAGCTAGATATCTAAATAAAAATAAAGAAAATTAATAACATTATAACAGAAAAATTTTATTTCAAATTTTATTAAAACATAAATATTGCTTGCTGGAAACAGTCTCCCTCCGCAATTGTTTCCCTCCATAATTGTTATCTTCTTAATTCCATCCGTAACTGTAGTCCCAAAATATTCCGTAATTGTTATCCAGCTTTCCCCTTCCAGGTGCACCGTAGAGAAGACAAGCGCATGCGCACGTATGTACTAGTTTCATCGGCAATTACAGAGGGAAGATTGTACTTATTACATCGACCAATAAATAGTAATTTCTAGTAACAAAATTGGTCCCTCAAATTGTATAATAAGGAGAATAAAATTAGACTTTCACCTGCTTAATATGAATTTATTAAATTATTAAATTTTTAATAGTTTAATTATTTTAATTGTTAACATGAAAGTATGAAGTTTTAACAGTTTTTTACAAAGCCACTATAAATATTTGTCGCTGAAAATCAATAATTTCTCCACTCATATCATCAGATATAATCATAAAATATGCATACTGTTAATAATTTCATTATTACACTATTTTACTAAGTTAAATTGATATTTTGGTAATTATCATTGAGATATTTGTATTTATTTTTTTTTACATTTTTTAGTGAATTTGTTATTGTCATCATCATTATTCTCCGCTATTAGATTTTAAAAAAGATGTTCTGGAAATTTTGCATGCGATAAAAGTAAAGGCAAAGAGTGTCTTTAGTCATTACAAAAGTTCTAGCACTCGTACAGACGTAATTATAAAGTCAATCAAACAAATAAACGACTTCGGCCAGATCCATTGTTTTCTTCATTTCTGACTTTCTTCAAGTTATTTCAGGCCGCATCCCATTGTTTTAATCTTTTGTCAACAACATTTTCGTTTCAAACTTATGAAAAAAGCGTCAAAAATAGAATCTTCACTTTTCTGCGGGTTCGCATTCTTTATCTTATAATTTTGGGGAGTGCGATGGGTATGAAGAAAAAAGCTGCTGATTTAAATTTTAAATAAGGAGGAATTGCGGTCGAAGCAGCGCAAAATGTCGAAGAATGCCTCGACTAAAAAGGTTCGCTATCCGAAAAACCCAGACGCCGAAGCACTTTTTTTTTAAACGGAACCGGATGAGTGGTCGAATATCCAATCTCGTATTTGGGAATAAACTGGACCACGCGAGAGGAAGAAAATTCATCCTTCGGTCTCTCAAGGATTAAAATGTGGTGGGGGCTGATCGAAATTCTCCCGCCACCTCGAGAAGCGAATCTTATTTGAAAGAAAATCTAAAAAAGAAGCATTTTGAAATAAACGTTCAACATTTTTTTCAACAAAGTGTCAAAAAATCGATATAAATATTTCATGACGAGAGTTGTCTATTTCATACGTTTGGAAGAAAGATTTACGACCGGATTCGGTAAACGGGCATTTTTTATTGCACCAATGAATGATGTACATATACAGGGTGAAGTTGTTGGAGCAATATGTTTCGCAAATCTAATTGCATTTCAAACTGCTGGTTTACGACATTCACGAAATTCTATTCAAATTCTGGTATACACGGTAAATATTTTTTTTGTGGATGAGACGTAAGTAACTAAGCTGCCGCTAGGAGCGCTCACGATTCTCGCCATTCTATTTTGCTTTCGTTAGGAAAACGTATTACTATTTTCTATATTAGACTTGAACTAACGGTATGACACTGCGTATCTTATTTATTATATCTGACAGATATATATTATACCTAACATTTATTTACCACTGCACTATTTTATTAGAACGGAATATGAAATTTATATTTTCTCTAAAATTACAAATTCGAAATGAATTTTTTGGCCATAAAAAGCCCTGGATATAATAGTCTTAGTCAAATTCATTTTTTCCTCATGAAAATTAGGCACTACTTCAATTCCAGATAATTTGTAGAATTGAAAAGTAACAGATTATTAATTTATTAGTCATTTTTCTTTATTAAATCCTTTGAAGAAATGCAATTGCTATTTTTACGATAGGAGATGTCCAGTAATCAATTAGTAGTATTTTACAAATAAAAACTTTAAATGTCACAGAATGCCATGGTATTGTAGGTGTCATTTATAAAATATATCTTGAACCCATCTACTTTAGTAGCCCCTGTAGCTAACAATGTCTGTGAACAATGATATTCACTGCCGCAGTTTAATGTTGACACTCTTTAGTTATTGATTATGTAGATAATGTTGAATTACTATGATCAGTGATTTCTGAAATTTTGTCAATGTTTTCATGCGTTTGTTATTACTTGAAAGCTACAATACAACACTGCCTATGTTTGAAGGCCAAATAGCCGGGTACATGACGTTTTGGCGCCGGGTATTTTGGCTACGCCCTTCTTGCGCTAAACTATTTGACTCTGGTGTTTGTCGCGAGAATCTGATTATGTAGATAATGTTGAATTACTATGATTAGTGATTTCTGAAATTTTGTCAATGTTTCAATGCGTTTGTTATTACTTGAAAGCTACAATACAACACTGCCTATGTTTGAAGGCCAAATAGCCGGGTACAGGGCGTTTTGGCGCCGGGTATTTTGGCTACGCCCTTTTTGCGCTAAACTATTTGATCCTGGTGTTTGTCGCGAGAATCAGTTTTGATAAAAATTCGTATAGTAAAATAGGGGAAGCGGAGAAATGGCAACATCGCGGAATTAATCTACTGCAACCAGTCTGAACTCTGCCTTCCCCTAATTTATGGATAACTTTCTAAATACCTAAAAAATGGCGCCAAATGTCCAGCGACAAGAAGTCCAGCGCCAAAACGGCTGCGCCAAAACGTCCAGCGCCGAAACAGCTGCGCCAAAACGTCCAGCGCCAAAACGGCCGTGTCAAAACGTCCAGCGCCAAAACGGCCGTGTCAAAACGTCCAGCGCCAAAACGGCCGCGCCAAAAACGTCCTTCTCCGTAACAGCCAGTTGTAGTCGATGAACCATCCTACTTTTTTTAACCATTTTAGCTGTCTTTTGATGATGATTCTGAATTATACTTGTTGGGATGAATGTCCATTTTTATTTATCTGCAATTGACCATACAGCTCACGGGTATGTTTGGTGACAAAAGACATTAGGAATAGTAAGTACTGTCCATCAGATGTGTCTTCCTACTTCTATGGCCCTTTAGAAGTGAAGTCGTTGGCTAGGGACATCGAACAACGTAGTGATGATGATGTTTACTTATAATGTTTGACGATGCAGATGATCATGATCATTGACTTTTCTGAATTTTCCCGATGTTTATTTACTTTTGTCATCTAGTGGGAGGACTCATCTATGTTTGTTATCTTGAATCTTATCTGTGAACTGAATCTTTTACGAATTAATATACATAACATCGCATTCAAAAATACTTGAAATCCCGACTTAAAGAATCGTGAAAGTGTCCAGTAAATGTACATAATGGTACTAACAACAAATGGCGTCGATTATTACTGCCATTTCCCATCGAGGGAATATTGTATAAACAAGATTTAGCGCAGTTTTTCATCACCGTAGCATTTCAAGGACGCGTTCCGGTACGTTGGCTTCAAAAGACGATTTCCCGACGTTCGTCGAATAAAGCGTCGAGGCGCAAAAACGCGACGCGTCATTCGCGCCTCGAAGGTTTTTATTTAGAATCGAGTTCCGCTTCCGCAAAGGTCACCCCATCCTGGTGCAGTAGGAGTAAATTGCAGCCCTGCGCTTCCACGAGACGCGGCGCGTCGCAACGATTTAAATTTCGCTTCGCCGCGCCGTGGCAAATCCCTGGGCATATTTGTCGCCCGTCGAAATGAGCAATTCACTTGACAAGCAGGTCGTCTGGTCCGATTCGGTTTTAATCCTCGCTTAAGTAATGAGATCGACGTGGATGGCCGGCCGAACCCGTAGCATCCAACCCGAGCTTTTTCGGTGGAAAGAAGGTAACGAGGTAGCTTCAAGTGGAACACTGGATGCTGGGGCGTCGGCGGGGGAGTCGAAGCTTTAATCTCTAATCCGCTTCCCTTCAGCCGATTGGATAAACAGTCGGCCGTTTTCCGTTTAGTCGTCCTTAGCCAAGAGCCTGTTTGTTAAGCGCCTCTCGAAATAATCCGCAAAAAGACTCGAATGCCGATGTCGGCATATTATGCTAATATCCCTGGGAATAGAAAAAACAAAGCTTCCTTATTAGACGTTAATTGTATAAATGAGAAACTTAATCACCGGTTTTACATAAACTACTTAAAAAAGGTCCCGATTATACTGAGCGATTATTTTTGTTGTCATGGAATGAACGTATTGAAGAACGAATCAAAATATAGTGGTCCTCCCCATATTTTAACCATTCAAGTCAAGGAAGATGGCGGCTTCTTCCCTTAATTTAACGCCACGATTGGTAGTATGAGAGAATATAAACAGAGAGAAGACATATAGTGGCGTTCTTCTTCACCTGTAAGCGCAAGCGCAAACAGCAGTCCGCACTCTTTTGAATGTGGACTGCTACTAGAAGCGCATGACGTATGGTGGGGGAACTCACGAAAAAGTTAAAATAAGGGGAGGACTACTATACCAGAAATAGTGTATTACTGTTGGTCGCAGTTGGTGAGGTTTCAATCTTGGTGCAGAGAAAATATGGTAAAACATTGCGCAGAAGTGACAGTGTGGAGGGGGAGTTGGAGACGGGTGATCCAGAGAGGGGAGAGACGCAACCAATGAGCGTGCACCGTTTGAGAACAATTTGAAAACTCAAATATGCATTAGTTTATTACGTAAATAGATAGAAGACATATTCCTCAGATGGAAAAAAAGAAAAGAAACTTGGTATTACTATTTAAATAGTAGCCATGACTTCTAACTTGTTGAAGTTTATATATTTAAATTAAGTAAAATAACGACCGTGACGCATCCTACTATTTATTTAGGAGTTCATACTATCGAGTCAGAAACAGCGACGTACCGTCATTGGTTGTAGTTGATGATCAGGTGCAAAAAATGTTTTGCAGAAACATTGCTCACAACGTGTGGAGGGGGAAGCACCCAATGACCAGTTGACCCGTTCTGAGCACGCGCACTTCAGAAAGTAATTCAAAAACTAAATAAAAAAAATAAGATAATACATTGAATATAAAGAATAAATAGCAAAATTAATAACTGGTAACGAATGTAACCGACTTATGATGTCACAATTAGTATTATTTAAACAAAACGGAAGAAGTTAAAGTTTTATTTTTATTCTCCTGTAAATGTATTAGTAATAATTTTGTTACGTTAACGTAATTTGAAATGCATTTGTACCTGACTTAATTGAAGGATATTTATATGCCATGCTCGAATAAGCCTTCGCGGATGAAATATGCGTTATGTAAAAAAGAAATCATTTCTTTCATAACCAGTATTTACCTTTGAAATTTTCATTGTAACAAAATCGTTTAAATTATTTATTGGTAGTAGAATACATGTCAGTTTTGGGTATATAAATATTATTTATTCCTTTCCAAATCATCTAAATTATTCTCATTTCCTATAAAATTAAAGATAAAAATTATATATATCTCGTCAACTATACAAATCGGAAAATAAAATTGTTTTCTTTGACATTCGATTGATTCATGAAAACACCTGCAACTGGAAATTGATATAACTAAAAATTCTTGCATGAGCCAATCACCGCAGGGAATACAGATTTATTGCGATATGTTGAAATTAGTGACCGAGCTGAAATTCCCCATGAATTTTGAAACAGAGTACCCATACTCCAATGAACTGTTAAAGTTCAATTTGAAGTTTGAGATTGAAGTTTAACTGGTTGGAAGGTCGCATAATTTTATTTTTGAAGATTCATTTAGTTTTGTTCACTTAATACTAGTAAATCATTATTAAATTTAAGATTCGTTCATAATTAACAATACCTATTATCATACTATATGCATCATGCGTTACTAAAGGAAATCAAGATACATTTCAATAAAGGGAAGAAACATTGCGGCCCACCGACCCACCTGACGGCAATCAGCTTAACTATAATGTTCACACGAGATTTCAATCAGTGTTATATATTAAAATTGGAAAGAAACACGTGAAACTTTTATAAACTTTAACTTCATTCAAGTCATAATTTCCTTCGCAATATCGTTGTGTAAAATTTATTTACACTAGCAACATAAATGGTTCCAGAACTTTTTAAAAGTGTTGCCAGAAAGATTCTAATGGCCAATGGGAATGAAATTTAAATTCCTACTTTGATTGGCCACCTTTAACTACTTGGAGAATAGCGAGAAGTGGAAGATAGCCAATTTGAATGCATTAAATTTTCTTGAACTCTGATTGAAGATTTCGGTGCTTCGATATCGAAGGAATAAGATTCAAAAAGAGTTTTAAAGGACAAAGGAATAAAATTTGAATAACCATTATAATTATTGATTTATGAATTTTTCTGTAAAATTATAATAACTCTGTCTTAACTTATAATTCAATAAAAATAAATGACCAATATTTATTTCTAACAACTAAAATACGATCGATCGCTCCTGAAGCTCAGATTTCGAGCTCCGAATTTCAGAATTTCTATGGTTGTCGATTTAAATTCCATACAACACATCGGATCCTCGTAAATCGACTTTTTACTCGAATATCAACGGGGAATCCGCACTCGTAATACGAGGCGCCAGTTACGAGGCACTCCGTATTGACGCTTGCGTAAACAAATGCATAAACATGGAGAAAGGAAAAGTATTTGTATATTTCCTGTAATCGAGCAATAACTTACCTCCATGTAAGTGCAGCGATCGTATCCTCGATAATATTCCGCGACAGAATTCGCGTAAGAGGAGCCAATAAAAAGGGAATCGAAAGTTCAAAATTGCAGAAGATTTTGCATCGGTTGACTCGTTTCGGTATTTTTGATATTTCGGGACACGAATGTTCCCGTTAGGGCGACTAAAATCCCTGGGACTTGATGAAATAATAAAGATAAAAATAATGCACATTTTCCGAGTTGCATTTGCATTTATTGCAGCGTACTATCGTTATCCGCATTTTATCGGGCGCCACGCGCGCAAGTACCGTTACACTTTGGGACGAATCGTTTTTTCGTATGGCAATGATGCACGCTGCGATCACTGCATCTCGATGCAATCCAAGAGTGTTTTTTGAATTTTTGCAGGTGAATGCGGAACTAAATGTCATTTCTTTAGTCGGTTCAATATGTCAGATTTATCTCTTTATGCGTCGAAAATGTGCACTGAGGTTCTTGAGTGAAAGAATTCTCACTCAAAAGGAGTGAAACCTCACTCTGCATAAAATTAAAATCCACATTGAATTATTAATTATTCGCTCGTTTACAAGAATGACTTAAGGTAGTTAAACCCTAGAATATCATATGTTGACGAAAAATACTTAATAAGATTTCAAAGAATTTAATTTTCATTATTAATGATATTGTTGAAAAGTGAAAACATTATTCTTCTTGGAAAAACATTGAAATGTACAAAAATAATTTGTTAAGGCACTTTTGTTATTTTTTCAAATTTTTTCTTCTCCGCTGTTAAGAATTTTTAAAAAATGAACGGATTTTAACGAATGACGGCTTATTTTTTCGAGAAAAAGATTCTCTACAACTTTACCATAGGTATTTTGAAATTTCCGAAGTCAACGATAAATTATCTCTATTTATTTTAAAAAAGAACTACTACTTTTAACGAATTTTGAGTAATTTTCGTCATTAGACAAAGAATCTTTAAAAAATTATGCGGTCAAGTTAAAGAAAATCTTTTTCTCGAGAAAATAAGCCGTCATTCGTTAAAATCCGTTCATTTTTAAAAAATTCTTAACAATGGCGAAGACAAAATTTGAATCAATTACATAAGTGACTTAACAAATTGTTTTTGCACAATTCAATTTTTTTCAAGAAGAATAATGCTTTCACTTTTCAACAATATTATTAATAATGAACATTAAATTCTTGGAAACGTTATTAAATACTTTTCGTCAACATATGATATTCTGGGGTCTAACCACCTTAATTTTCACTCATCAAACGGTGAACTTTCATTCCTTATAGAGCAAAAAATGAACCACTCTAGTAAAAATCTTCAGGGAGTGAAATTCACTCTTAATTTAAATTGGGTGCTCTTTAAAGTTCTTGGAACGAAAAGACACTCTTAATGATGTGGAAAGTAGTCCACTCCAGTGAAAGAGTGAATTCTCATTCTACTTGAATGGTTTTTCAATGTAATCATATGGCATTTTCACTTCATAAATAGTGGATCAAATTTTAGCCCATTATGAGTATCTTGTCAATCTAAAAAATTTATTGAGTGAAAGTTAAACCACTCTAGTGTAAGAGCGATTTGTCACTTCTAAGAATTAATTTTCACTCTTTTACTAAATTGGTTTAATTTTCACTACATGAGAAGTGACATTTCATCATTTATAGAGAATTCACTCTTTTACTACTTCGACTCAATTTTTAAGATATAAACCGTGAATTTCCAGAAAATTCAAACTATAAGGTGTGAATTTTGACTCTAAGAAATTTAGAGAAAACAGACGACTCCTCTGAGTAAGTAAGACAAAAAGTGCCATACGTATTGTTTGATTTTCAAATTACTTCACCAAGAGAATAAATGTGGGGGATTTTTCCAATTCTGACAAAGAGTTTGACTTATCTAAATTTCTGGAGCGAGAATTCAGTCATTATGGAGTGAAAATTAAACCACTCAAATGGTGAATTCTCATTCTTATTTCGTGAAATCATACTCTTGGTGGATTGAAAATCCAGACTTAAGGCATAACAATTCATCCCTTTACTAGGGTGACTTAATGTTCACTTCCAAGAAATTTAGAACGACCCGTATTTAAGTTAATAGTTTTATTTTAGTAACTTTTTCTGATTAGGTAGGATATTCATTATTTTAGGTTATAAGATGAAAATCTTATCACGTTACATATTGGGTTTATTAATGGCAGTATTTAACAAAATTAGCGGCCACATATGTATCAGAACAAGTACAGTGGCTACGGGGGAACTACGACAACTTTGTTGAAAATCAGATCAATCGTAGTATAAATAAGTCTCCAATTAACAGTAATGTTATTGATGTAACTATTTTATGCTTGATACTATTAGTAAAGACGATACGATCCTTGCTCATTAGCCGCATAAATGGTCTAAAGTAGTAGGTAAATTTGACATATGTATGTATTTACAACCAGTTAAATTTAACTAATACATAGTTTCCTGAGAACTTTCCGATTAATTGGCGTTTACAAAGACCAGATTTCATAGTAATCCATAATCATGATATCTGCATTTTCTATTTTTGAAATGTTTCATACATAATTCAGTTATTTTAATTCATCAAACATACTAAAAGAAACAAGAATGACGTGTTTATGATTACTCTTAATCGATTTCATTTCAACTGTTATAATATGCCAAGATAGTCTAATTCTATTACTTATGCAAGTAGACGCCAATTTACTTGTTAAACTTGAAGAACTTTCGCGGTGCGTGTATATATATAGTTCCGTTACATAGTTTTAATTTCTCATGATTAATTTATGAAGGATGATAGGGAATTCATTAAACGGAGTATTTAAAATTCTTAGTTTACTTTCTTAAATTGTTTTATGTAATTAAATACAATTACAACGACTGGATTGTAATGTTCAATATTTTTCAACTGGGTCAAATAACTTATTCTGCTATCTTTGTATTTCCATAAAAGTATGCGTTTAATTGAATCACCAACCGCATCAATGTTTCTTTGTTGAAAAATTGATAATTTTCACAAAGAGAGGAGTTATTTCATTCGTTTTTATTCAGTGATTGGTACGATATGATTTATTGTTTTCAAAGATTGAAATAATTGGGTTCAAGTTATTGTTTCATAAGAACCACTCATTTTTATACGAATATTATAAAAGCAAAGGTCTTCTGATGCCAACATTTTTTACAATAAACAAACCTTTACTTCATACAGATTTCCATATCTAAAGAAGGTAAAAAAAAATAAACTGTATCAGTCGAGGTAGAAATTTTACCAACACAAATAGATAATGTAAATATCTATCACCATCAGAACGAGTTCGAGTATAAACGTCCGCCTACTTCGTATTTGAATTTGATCGCTATCTAGCCTTTCTGGAGAAAGTTGATAAATCAAAACACTGTCTATTTATTGTACGTCATAATCATTAACTGATAAAATTAAAATTCGCTAAGACTATGTTAATATTAAAAATACAAAGGTTAAAGTTGAATTAGTAATTGATTATTTAATGATTCCCAAAAATCATTGAATTTACAAACAGGTATTTGTACATCTGGGATGAAAATGGGTTAATAACGAAATATACAATCGATATATCGAATAGTAACTTGCATCGCGGATGTTGTACACTTTCAGTAGACAATGCGATATACAGTTCTCTTATTTCTCGAAAATTTTTTGATGTTACTATAATATTCGAAGTTGCGATAGGAGAAATTTTATTGGCAGATAGACAGGCACAGGAATTTTAAATCGACGTAAAATTTGATCCTCAATAATCCCTGAATATTTTCCTCTATTTCACCTTCACTCGACGTCACACAAATATAGACGCATACTAAATATTCTGGAATCCGGTATGCGTAGTGCATGTAGTTTTTAAATAGCGGATCTCTACATTCTGCCGCATTTTCTTTTTTGATTTTTATTTCAGCCGATTTTAGAATATTTTATTTTAAACATTTATTGCAGAAAGATTTTCAGGCATATTCCAATTGATAATTCATATTTTGAACATCATTATAACCATCGAATGTTTCAGAAAAATTAGCCTTTCGAGAATATTCAATTTTCATTCCATTAAGAGGCTGCTGAAATGACTCGGACGATAATGTCAATTCCTAACTTAAAATTAACAAATTATAACTGAAACTAGATATATTTTCAAGTATATATAAATTTTGAAGCTATTTTATGTTTTTTTTATAAAAGCATCTTAAATATTAGAGAATACGTAATTTCTGCAGTATTCCCGTAGTTCGGGTTGTTATCTACGAAACATATTCTTGAGAATTCTCGTTCGTTTCTGAACTGATTCCTCTGAAATTTGTCATATATTCATAAAAAATACGTAAAATAGCTTTAATATAGTGATTGGTTGTGAGTTTTCCATGAAACGTATGTTTTAATGAAAATGCAAGTCGGAATTTAGACGTCCCATAACGAATATACAATTACAGGAATTTAATCTGATAAACAATTCCACGAATATTAATTCTGTTTAATTAATTCCATACTATTTATTCTGCGAATTTCTTTAATTCCATCCATACCAAATTATTCGTGGATCATTAAAAATTACATTTAAAGAAAGTCAATTTTAATTTCAGTTCCGAATGTACAATTCTAGGAATATAATTTGATAAATAATTCCACGAATATCAATTCTCTTTAATTAATTCCATACTATTTATTCCATGAATTTCTTCAATTCTACTCATACGCAATTATAATTGAAAATTACATTTAAAGTAAATCAATTTTAATTTCAGTTACGAATGTACAATTCTAGGAATATAATTTGATAAACAATTCCAAGAATATTAATTCGATTGAATTAATTTCGCACTATTTATTCCGCGAATTTCTTTAATTCCACCCGGAAGAAATTATTCTTGGATCATTGAAAATGACATTTAAACAAATTCAATTTTAATTTCAGTTTCGAATCTACAGTTCCAGGAATATAATTTGATAAACAATATTAATTCGATTGAATCTTTTAATTCCAAGGACACGACATCCGCATTTCGATTAAGTGAAACTAAATTGTACAAAAAAACTCGTGTAAACGAATTCCATTTAATCAAATCGATTGTGAATTCAATGAAATTAAAGTTTTGGCATTTGTTCCTGAAATTTTAATACAATATTAGTAGTTTTACTACTTAATAAATAAATTCGTAGATTTATTTTCGAAACGAATTCCAAGAAACAAATTCCGCGATTTTCCCTAAATTTTAATTCGATGAAAATGAATTCGTACATTCTTAGAATACAGGGTTATTGTTCAAGTGTAAATAATAAATATTCTTCGTTCGGTGTGAAGTAATTTATCAAATCCTAATCTTTCCAGTTCAACAATTTTATGTAGATGAATAAAATAAACAGTTTTTGATTGATTACGTTGTGTTCAAGAGATGAAATTAAATTTAGAGTCATCCAAAACAAATTGCTTAATTTTATTTGATAAATTTCGCATTCTTTCTACCCTATTGTGGATTTCATTTGGATCTGTGAAAATTCGTTATCGTATTCAATTTCCCTATTTCTGCTTATTAGATGAAATCGTCAAATTCTATATTGTAAATACAGCTTAATATAATCAATTTAATTTAATTCAATAAATTGCGACAAATACATTATATATATCCATTTTGTTTCAAATACATTACCTTTTAGGTATGTAATCCACTTACTGTTACTTAAGACGAGGCAGACGATAGTATTCAATTATTAACTCAATTCAGCGAGTTTCATGAGATGAATTAATCTGAGTAGATTCTAATCTCATTCAATCTAAATAATGTCGATGAAATGAGTTGATTCAATTCAATGCTTTCCGATAGATTGGACTTAATTCATTTCGATAAAATTTAATAAATTCCATTATAAACTTCAATCAATCCAGGTGTAAAAATTACTTGATCCTGACGAATCTGGGGAGTCGAAGGATTCTATGGTCGCTGATCACGAATCTAAAATAAAATTTTTACATTTGAAATGGGCCTGCCGATTACTGGATTTTATACTTCAAACTGCGAACTACTGGTTCTAAAGAAAGACACAAAAAAACGTAAAGATTGTCTCCTTCCTTCCAGTTTCATTATTTCATTAACAATTTATTCATATTTTTAATTTTATTTTTTGTTCAATTTTTAAAGAAAGTATGTATGGTACAGTAAAGTCCCCGTATAATTATGTCTCGCTATATTTACGTCCCAGAGTATTTGTCGGGTTCCGTCTCGTTATATTTACCTTTCGCCGCTCTATTCCCCCCTCTTTGCGGATTAGAGCCTCAGGAAGGGCCTGCTGTGACATCACGGCGCTCACCTTCTTTTGGTAAATATAACGAGACGAGAGGAGAAGACGATGAACGTAATGGGTAAAGGTACCGAGACTTTACTCTATACTATAAAAGTTACGTTAGATTTATTTCATAATAAAATCTCTTGTAACATTAATTAAAACCAACAATTATTACCGATTTCAATAAATTTGTAATATTTTGACCTCGTAATCGAAAATATTCGTAACAAATATTTTGTTTCTTAAAAAATCGTGTTTGTTTAAAATAAGCCATAACTTTGTTTAAGGTAACAAAAACCAAATTTTAGCTTTATAATATGAAAAACAAGATTATTTTTACGTCAGAAGTGGTCTTGGAAAAATGTTCGAACTTTTTCCGTATTTAAAACGAGAGCTGTAAAGTTCTGGTTATTTTGCATCCCTCTGACCATTAATGGGTTAGAATGAAATATTCTATAAAGTATAATTGTTTAAAAAAAAAATCCCCTAATATTTTTTGAACCATTACCAACCAGGAGATTTCGCAACTGAAAGACGAATCTAAAATACGCTGTCGAGTGCTTCGTATATACTCGGCGTTTAAAAGTTGTTGGTCCAGTACACGATTCACACGTAGGAAGGCTTAGGTTAGGTTAGGATGAATTAGGTTATCACGGAAGTTGAAGCTGAGAGACGAACAAGGATGTCGTCCCATGGATCGCAGGAGCGAGTGCGAGAACTTGTACTACGAGGGGGGGATCTGGTGGAAGGGTTTAGAACCAACATAGAGGATGGTCGTCCCTGGAGCTCGGCTTTTGCCGTAACGACGAATTCGCCGTATGTGCATGTGCGCGCGCGCGCGCACCTCTAGGATCTAATCGCGCGGGTGAGTTGGGGTCAACCGAATCGCCTCCGAGACAAGTTGAAAACTCTTCGGCACTTTTCAACGTCCTGGCCGTGCACAACGCGAATGCCTCGATTGTAAACTTTGTTTTCGTTCTCAAAGGGACGCTTGTTTGTTCCGTGATGAGAAACGTATGTCGAAACCGAACGGTCGCGGATACCAAAAAAAAAAAAATAAAAGACTAACCGCTTCTACGAACAAAGAATGGTCTCTGCAAACGAATAATGCAGAAAAAATCATTCTAATTGTCATTATTTAACGTTTAAGTTTTTTTACTGAATAATGGAAATGGTGGTTGTGGTTCACTGTTGAAATAAATGCATAAAAATATAAAAGGTCATATTCTGTAATTAGACTGTCCGTTCCAAGAAGACAAGTTTTTCTATTTAATTTGATGAAGCGGTCAAGAAGAAATTAGAAGCTTTTATTAATTATGATGGTAGTAAAAACGTTCGTGATGGCCAATGAAACGTGAATCACGTGATAAACATGGTTATCACGAACGTTTTTATTATTCTGACTAGTAACATTTTCTACAAGAGCATTATAAATTTCATAAATATATACGCGTCTGCACCAAAGGATTCCTATAGTCTAGTTGCGTTTGTCGCCGTCAGGCTCGTACGCGATGCTCGTAGGTTCGTTGTGGCTCTCATTATTGAAATGAGTTTCCATTCCCTCTAAAGAAGATTAAATGGCATAGAATGTCATGTACGGACTGTGACGGCATATCAATGACACTTGTTCTTGCAAGGACATAACATGTATTTTTGTTTACCGGCGAGTGTAAACATTCTAATTCGTAAATAAGTAGAAATCACTTATTTTCAAAAATTCTCGGTCAGTTCTCAATTAATTTCTTTGGTATTTTCTAGGATACCTACAGTAATTAGAATCTCACTTACACAATCTGTATTTTGAAAAATCGATTCAGTAATTGTTTGTTAACGTTTTTTAGTGAAAATGTCTATCTTATCAGCACATCACTTTAGAACCCCCATAAAAAAGATTCAAATTTCAATTACACTACTGTCAATCGACGCCAATTTTTCATCGATGCTGATTTCAACCGATTGAATCCTCATCGTAATGCAGTTCCTTGAATCGAATCAATAAAATCTTGTTCAATATCGCTAACGTCAGAAAAAAGCCATCGCAATCATTCTTCATACTCAACATCTCGGGCATCATGCATTGAACGGCAAATCATTGCGTTCTATTATCAAGTAACGAAATTCCATCAAATATTAATCCTTTAATCGCGACTAAGATCAAACTGGACAAACCGCTTTTCACTCTGACTGAAAAAAGTGTAGGTTTGAAATGTGAATTAAGATGAGTAAAAATGTACAATAGCTGTATTCAAAACTTTGAAAAGTCGTCAGACTAGCGATGGAAGACTCGACATATCTTCTAACCTCCGACTCAATGTTCTTCCAACCTTGTTCGAACGAGTTGCACGACCGCTGCATAGCCTGCCACCCCCCTCGCTGCCAAAGGCCCCCAGGCCCCCGCCGCCCCCGCCTTGACGAGGTGCCCTTATCCCTTCGGGTACCTGCCTTCCGACCTTCTTGACGGCGAGCTTGTATTTGTTTAGGCATGTATTATGCATTACGTATGTATGAACCTTTTTACGCGGGTGGCATGGGCTGGAGCGGCGGATGCGTTTTATGCATCTAGGCACGTGTTTGTTCGTATGCATGCGGACGCGCGGATGTTTGGACGCCGACGATCGTTTTCGTTTTAGGAAGGATGAATGGCGGAATAATATCTTTTGGATTTCGTTATTACGCTGTTGGCCTTTTTAAATTTAAATGACGGATTGAAATTTAAACGTGTTCACTTGCATAAAAATTCCACTTGAGACTTGGAAAGCTGCCTTGGACAATTTCAAACAAATTTTATCAGAAAAATGATCTGACTTTTCTGCATATTACTCTGCAATGCCGCTCAAAAATTTGGATAATATTCTTTGTCAGATAGCCGAATTAAAATCTTAATATCTTAGATGCCTAGATGGGTTTGAAATAATCCAAGAGCATTTGACAGATCAGAGAAAAACTCTACACGAAGAGACAAGTTCAAAATTTTTTACTTGAGTCACCTGTAGTTTTTTCAGGTGTCTCTCCAGTAGTCTAGAATATTGCAAAAATTGCTTTGTAATAATTATGCTTATATTTTATTTCAGTTTTATTAATATTTCCTTGAAAAATATTCTAGGTTTCTTGTATTTTAATATCAGTTTACACTAGAATTTATAAACATTTTATTCTAAAATATAAACTGAAATTATATTGGACGAATTTTGACATTAAAAAAAGTAGTTTCTCAACCGACAGAACTTCCATTTAAAGAATTTTTAATATTCTTCATCTACGGTAGTTTTAATAACACACCATAGTAAGTTTCACAAGCATGAAAACAGCTGTTTTTGGTAATCTTAATATTTAAATGACAATTAAAAAATCGGTATAGTAAATACAGTAGAGACCAGGTATAATTGCGTCTCGTTATATTTACCTGCCGTCGCTCCCTTTTTCTCCCACCTTGCGGGGGGCCTCAGGAAGGGTCTTTTGTGACGTCACGATCATAACATAACTAAGGAGAGTGGGGGATGGGAGGGGAAGGGGATGGCCGAGTGGGTAAATATACCGGGATTCTACTACATTACTTTTTATATATAATAAAATATCACTAACCAATTGACATTATTTTATACAAATATTAATTCGTGCTTTATGTTCGTGACGTCACAACAGTCCCTTCCTGAGGTTCCAGCCCGCAAGGTGGGGGAAAACAGACAGCTGCGACAGGTCAATATAACGAAACAGAATCGGGCAAACATTCCAGGGCGTAAATATAGCGAGATGCAATTATACCGGGACTCTATTGTATACAGAAAACCATAATCAACAACATAAAATTGTAATATTCTCTAGAATAAAATACGTAGCAGCAGAAATAAAAAGCTGAAACACAACAAATATAAACATTGTCAATATTAAAACTCTACACTGAATTACAATACTAGGTTGCGTTAAAATTTAATCGTGACCATAATAATCAAATCATAAAAACTTATTTTTAATAAAACGAAAATATTCAAAATATAATCAACTACTTGCACCTACATTCTAAAACTTTACGAAATAATATTGTCTACGGAATGTAAATCTATTGCCAAAAACTATACTACTAACAAATAAGCGAATAATCTATCTTACTACTAACACGAATTCGTTAATCGTGACTAATTCAATTAGTGGCCAAATTTTCTCTTCTTATTTCATAGTTTTTTACTAATTTAAATTCGAAGCGAATTCTTAAAATCCAAAGTAACTATTGTAATTAACAACACAATATGATTGACGAATAGAATTTGCATAGCGCAATAATATTTTCCAGTAGAATATTATTTGCTTACAATAAACGTTTTTATTCTATGTGACTGTAAACGTCATTACAAATTAAATATTCCGAAACGTTTCAAGCGATTAATCGTATCTTTCATGCTGCAATAATAGGTGCATGAAATGTACATTAGTTGTGAATATATTACTCATATTGAGCGTGTAAATATTCAGTGTAATGGAAAATATGGTTCATTAATATTAATATAGTATAACATTATATAGCAAACCCATTAATATATTTTAATATTAAACACTAAAACATTGAATTTGTTTATTGCAGGTATGTACCGGAATGATGGAAATCGTCAATGCTCTTTTACTTGACATACTGTGAGTTTTAATCTATGATACATTTATACTTCAAAATAATTTCCTTACAATATAATTCTTTATTATAATCTGTTTCGTAATGGTTTATTTTTAAAATATTTAAGCTTTCATTTAATAAATCAAATTCAAGAAATTAAAATGACTTTTTGAGGCTTTCTTTTTTCGACATTTTAATTTATTCGCTTGTAACGAAACAGAGAATAATATTTTTAAATTATATTTCTATATTTTTTTAGATTTATGAAAATAATATATTTATTGCCAAATACAGTAGAACCTCTCGAGTTGGTCTCTATAAGACTTCCTCTCCCTCTCTAACTGACCATGTGGGCGTGCCTTTTCCCCCACCACGAGCGATTTTCAGATCACGTGAGAATAAATGGTCGGGATATAACACTGTCCAGCGCGAGAGCGAGAAAGTCCCAATATAGGCTAATTTTAGGGGTTGTGCAGTATTTATAAATAGCAGGTGGCTATGCTTATGATATCAGGTATGAATATTAAATAAATAAACACAAAATAGCTCACAAAATATGTCGATTGAAAATGTTTGTTTACAACAATGATAAATTTGTATAAAACTTAGTATTTGGTAATTCCGTTTAATACTCATCATAGCACAAATCTGACGTTTCGAAATATTTAAAATGGCAGATTCAAAATGGTATTTTTATTTCAAATATTGGGAGGTAGAAGGTCATAAATTTAAAATTATTTTTGAAAGTACTTCATGTATATTATATACGTATTTTACATTATAAAGATAAATATAAAATTGTAAAATATTGTAGTTTACCGACGTTGCATTCAGACTTTTGAATCGGACAATCAGCGTTCGACGTAATTTACGTAATTTACTACTTCGTGTACGTTCTAACGTATATTAAACATTGCAATGTAAAATAATAATTGACATTCGAAATTACGATTTGGAATTGTATCGATCCTTTTTCAAATTCAGAAAATTTATGACATTGAGGTTAGGGCATCGTGTGACCCTTTTCCGAAGGACTTTAAGCCTGAATTACACGAGCGAACGAACAAATATACATATATTTACGTTATTTTTTCTGACCGCCTTGTAATAAAGTGTACGTTTACGAGTATGAAAAGGCATAAAAAGAATAGTAAAAAAAGGATATAAATACCGTATTTCCACGTCGTCGTGTACATTGGAGGCGAATGTGTATGAGCATGGCGCTTCATATTGTGCTTTTATATGCGCAAGAAATATGCGCTCGGATTTTCAACACGTGAATCTTCATATATTTTTAAACGCGCACCACCGCTTATTTTTAAGATAAGTAATGCCCGTTTCTTACCTACTGACACTCATATATTTCCTTACGCCGTTAGCGAAATGCGAGACACTGATTTTTTGCCTCTGTATATATCAATGTCAGTCAGAACCGCATCGAAAAAAAAGAGGGATTGAAATACAGATTCTACTTTAATTCCTGACAGTCGATCATTAATATCGTCAACCGAGAGCTCTTCTCGATTCTGAAAATATGCATTAAATTCGATACTTACATTCTATGCTTTGTTTTTTCGAAAATTTCATTTTGTTTTCTTTTTATGGAAGGAAAACGAGGCAATATTTTTAAATTATTGTATTTCTATACTGTTTAAAATGAAAACATCAGGTAATGTCATAAATAGTTAAAAGTTAAGAAGAATACAAAATGGAGGTTAAAAGATGGTTGCTAGATTTAAAAAAGTGTAAAAAATGCATATTACTGCATAGTACGTATTTATTTGGTGGATGAAAGATCTGAATAAAACTATTATAGCAAGAGACACTTTCAAAAATTCAAAATGCCAGACAAAATGTTGAGGCCGAAGAGGATTGTCTGCAATGAAAAATGTTCTAACATTAAATATTGATCAATTTTAAGAATCTTTTGTTAGTATTTAATAGAGTCTTTTATTTTGTAATATCTGGATTGTGGTCGTTTTTATATATTCAAAATGGCGGTTAGAACTCACTTATTACACAAATATTAAACAATAATTCAATCATATCGCTTATGAAAATAGTCGATTTGTTTATTTCATTATAATATACTTATGATCTTGTGAAAGCACACAAATTTTAAACATTAAAAATGGCGATTATATAAATTATTTTACTCTAATCGTAACCACCTATCTGGTACAATGTACAACATTTTAATACAACTTTACAGTGCAGTGTTTAAGGACAACTGAAGATAGTTATAAGAATTCAAAATGAACATGAACACAATAACATGGCGATCGTAGATGCCCACCGAAAAAATGTAGAATTTGATTAGGTAACTTTCCAGGATTTTTTGTTAATAATTATGAAACCTGGTTATTATTTTGTTGATTGCAAAGTTTTCCACAACATTCGAAAATGGTGGACATAATTAGATAATTATCACTAGTTCAATCAAATCGTTTACAGATTATAAACAATTTAAATATTACTACAAAATAATACGAAATTGGCATTGGAAACGGACATTAACAAAAATGAATGCCAAAGGTACTTTCAACAATTCAAAATGGTTCAACGTACGAGATTCAACGCAACTCCCATCTTGTGTCTGTCATTTTGAATGTTACTGCAGTTCTGTCCTAAAAATTTATTAAATTTTCGATGATTTATTGCAAAATATGTCACATACAAAAAAATCCAAAATGGCGGCCAGAAATTGGATTTGAAGGAAACTTGAGGACGATAGTGGCGGGATATGATGAAACGATGTAATCGGCAAGGAAGTTTCGAATCTTCTGTGCGCGTAGGGAACTTTCCCGTGGAAATGCGGAAAAATTTAAAGGTTAATTTAAGTTTGCGATTCAAACTCATCCTGGCTTAATGAAAGTGCCTCTCTTCCACCGAGTACATATCACGCAGATTAATCCTGATCGACGATATTCCGGTCGACGGAATATCGGGCCAATCATATGACTCGAGGCGCGATCGCGATAAAGTACGTTCGAATTAATTCCGTCCGCGGGGGGGCCTTCGTGCCCCTTTTCTGCCCCAAACCCCCTTTGCCCCCCTAGCGACCTCTACACCCTCGTATCTCGTAGCCAACAGCTCGATTAAAGCGAATAACCGTATCTCCTGTCGGCGATGACGGTCAGCGACGCATCTTCCTGTTTGTTCGTCTTATCTCCTTCGATTTCTCCGGAGCCCCTCGTCCAGAGGGCGCTTTTTATCGCCCGTACATTGTACACGCAAGCGGGCAAAGCTTGTCGATGATAAAAAAAAAACGCCTACGACAGATTATTATTCCCGTGTAATGCGTTAATCGTGTACGAAATTTGGCCGAGGGGCCAAAGCGTAATCGCGTATCTGACACGCGCCGCACGACCTTTTCGCCGAAATTCAGAACGTTCGTCGAGATAATTGGAATGGGTATCGTTAACGACCTTTCGTATGAGTAACAGTAAAAAAACATTTGATAACGTTTGTTTCCGTTAAGATTGCGCACGCCTCCGCGTTCGGGGGAACGAAACGTTGAAAACTAGATATTGGTCATATCGCTTTAAACAATAATTGAAAAATTCCGGTACAAATCCATGGGAATTTTATTTTAAAAAATACCTCCAATGAAAATTTTAATTAAAGTCGAAACATTTTTCCTCGAATTAGACGATTGAATGAAAAATTAAAATTTGTATCAATGAAATCTATCAAACAAGATGGAGTGTCTTCAAGGACCGCTAGGTGGCGACCCAATCCAAAAATGAAATGGCTCAGCATTTAAAGATATGTATATTTCTGGGGGTAATGATTTTCAGTAAAAGTGTCGGATAAATTCCAATTGATTTTTGTTATAGTTCAGTAAATAATATGTAAAACGTAATATTTTAATTATTATGGCTTCGTGGCTCCTGCGGTAAAAAGATAGATGCAAGTACAATATTGAAAGAAACGTAATAAATTCAGAAAATCGTAAAAATAATGAAACGCAGTCTAGGGAACAGATGGAGGAAAAAGATGCCAGCCTGGATATAAAGATACTGGAGAAAGGTTTCACGTCGATAAAAGCATGAAAATGATTATAAATATAGGAAAAATTAGGAAAAATGGAATACAAACGTCCTGAAAGGTAAATTAAAATAATAACCAGCCAAACAAATCTAAAGGACATAAAAATAAATATATAATAGTCCATCAATTGACATATATAATTTAAAATGTTGTAGTTGATTTCCACTAGTAGACTTGCAGAAAAATTAATTCGTTAAATTAATTTCAAAACATCAATGCAACGTGATCACAGGTCATTTATTTGAATTGCACGAATTCATCCGACGAATTCCAAGTATTCATCGAAATAGATTCCTTGAAATTGTTCACTCAAATTCTCTTTATTCCCCGAAATCAAAGTAAACATGACGAATTCTTGGAAATGAGTTCGTCAACTGTTTTGAAATGAAAAAATCCCCGAAATTTGTATAATAATCTCTAGGAACATCACTAATTCATCGAATAATTTTGCTTGACATATTCTGGCTTTTAACAACTTAAAAAATTTCACACGAGTATTGTTTCGAAATTCCACGTCATCGTCAGCATAGTCATTCAAATTAGAAAAAGTGTTGCGGTAACTTTATCCTAAAACGCAATTGTTATTTTACAGTATTCGCCGCTAATCGGATTTCGAAGGCAAAGCTTAAAAAAGTGATTTTTAACGATCCTAGCGATTATTCCGAGTGCCGCTTTCTCGATCGTTCAAATCGCTGTTTTTCCCTATCATACTCTCACGAATCTCGCCTCCATCTTCGCCTCCTCTATTTTTACCCTTGTCTCCCCGTCATTTACTTTGAATTATCGCACTCGAATATTTAAACATCTCTCTCCCGTCCTTCAATCTCGCGGTCGTAATCTCTTCTTTCTCGAGTACCTCTCGTTTTGTCTCTCGCCAATATCGCGGTGCTCTTCCTACTCGCACAAATATGTATATATACGTGTGTCCATCTGCTATCTTTACGTCTATCTGGCATTCTTCGTACATTCCATTGTTCTCCAGTCGTCTCGCAGCCTACTTTCCCCACCACCATCGCTTTTGCTTTCTTCATCATTGGAATAATTGATGACCGTGATCAAGGATAGGTCGCATTATGTGCGTAAGGACATATTACACGGCGTCAACGAGCGACATTTCACCGTTTCTGGACAGAATTCGTAGTTGGTGGACTCTGATTAACTAAACCGATTATGCTTGACTTCTGTCGCTCTTACAGCATCGATCATCGCTCCCCTATTGTCCCAAAAAGCCCGCGGTGCAGAGGACCCGCGTGATTTCCCTTGGTCGAACGAAAGATTACTTCGATACCTCATTTTGCGCCGAGGTTACTTAATCTTGACTGATACGATCTTCATTTCGGTACAATTATTAAAATTTATGATGCTCGACTTATCTTTGTTCATCACCCGTCGGGGAGGAACTTTCTGAGATGAAGAATTTCGCAATAAACTTTCTTTGATGAATTCAGTGCAGGTTTGACGAAGTCGTTAATCATCCACCTTCGTCAAATTGACAAAAATTCGTTCAAATGTTTATTCATTTTTTGGACATTAATTTTATTTCATCTTTTTTTATGTGCTACCACGAAAAACAATTTGATTCTCCATTTTCATGTCCACAATAGTCGTGTCGCCATTTTAAAATTTTGAAGATTGCCATTAAATTCCTAACAGTAATATTAATGAAGCTCGTCTTCGTTGAATTTCTGGAAATTAATTCGGTCGAATCCATGGAAATATGCCTCAGAAATTCGTGAAATTGTGTAGAAATCGTCGAAAGAAATTCGCAGAAATCGTCGAACCGAATTCGTAATTCCTATAATTCGTGAAATTAAATTGGACTCCTGTATTAACCAGAATTGATTTAATTGATAATCGGAATCTTGTTACATTAATTGAAATTAGTTTACCGAATTCGTTTAATAATGATTTTTTTTATTTAATTCTTGGAAATTAATTCGTCGAAATACTACGTTAATTCAACTTTAGTAACGCATTTACGAGAATTAAAATTTGTGTGGAATTAATCAAAACAAAAAAATATGGATTTATTGAATTCACGGGCCCAATTTATTATCAGTAATAGAAATAAATTCATGGAAAGGATATGGACATCTTCAATATTGATCCTGTCGAAATAAAACATTGTAGAAATGAAAATTATCTGTATATTATTCTAAATTGTCAATTAAAGGCGTATCCCTTTTTTCAATTCGAAAATATATTAACAAAACATTATATTTTCGGCGAATCTGGATGTAAACAAACTTCTATCGGTAGAAACTCAATACAGTTAGCTGTAAATTCGAAGAAGGAACATAATATTATTATTATTTGCCGTACTAACGGCTAAACTCACATTGTGAGTACTTACATACTTTCGTATTGAGTGAGGAGTTTAACGGTACATATAATTGAAAACACTTGATGACTAAACCTTCATAACGCAAAGCCATCAATAGCCATTTTTGCGAGAAATATTATTTCTGTACACAATGATTAACTTTCGTAATATATAATATTTATCGCTACATTACAGAACCATTAATCAATATTGACTTTTAGTTTTACACTGATTTTAGTATTCGTTACTTAATCAAGAAGTTGCACGTTGCGTGTATTTTGTATGATTGTTTTCTCGTCAAAAAGTGTCGCCAAGGAAATTAACAATGATATCTTTAAATTTCTTATATTTTGATAGTGTGTATCATTAAAATCATTTTATATATCGAATTCTACAGTAACATATATATTTAGCAGGAAGGAGTAAATTATACAATAAAAATTTCTCACACTCGGAATACAAATTGGTACTGTGCTTCCTTTATGGCGGGACGGAAATATTCTTTCTCTCCCTAGGGAGTAAAACATATATGCGGGAGCAACATAGCACGCTCTCCTATGAGAAAATAGTATTCGCAATAATAGAGAATACCATCATTTAATTAATATAAGGGTCCAATTTTGTGTAGTCATTTTTGCGCTTAAAAAACAAATGCATGAAGATTTACAGCTCCAACCCGAGCGGAAATTTATTCAGGCAATCTAAATATGTATCAGGGCCTGACCAGGGTCCAATAAGGGGTTCCTGATCAGGTACTCCTGAATGTACCCAGATCAGGACATTATCAGGTTCCAGTAAGTTTTCCTGATCGGGTTCCCCTGAATATGCCCTGATTAAACCCTGATTATATTAAAATAAAGTATAATTGATATAGGGAAGCCTGTGAATTTGCATATCAACACCAAACCATGAATTGATAAAGCTTGCCTTATTTTCAATTTCCGGGAATATTTTTTTATTTTGCAGCCTTTTTACTTGTCAGATAGTAATAAATCATTAACAATTAATTTATTGTTTCGTAATACTATTGTAAATATTTTCACCGTAAAATTTGGAAAGCATGCGAAATATTGGGCATTGTAAGGTCCTGATCAGGCAAATGTACAGGACCTGATAATTATACTTTATTTTAGTATAATCAGGGTTTAATCGGGGCATATTCAGGGAAACCTGATCAGAATAACTTACTGGAACCTGATAATGTCCTGATCTGGGTACATGCAGGAGTACCTGATCAGGAACGCTTTATTGGAGCCTTGTACCTGAATAAATTTCCGCAAATGTACAGGACCTGATCAGGACCTTAACAGAAAAAAGCGTTACACGGTATTCCAGGACCTGATAAGGGGATATGTCAAGACCTGATTTTGTTCACAGGCTTCATGATCAGGGCCTGATTCCATCCTGAATAATTTTCTGCTTGGGAATCTTCATTCTCCATATTTTTTGTTTTAAAGGGTCCTCTTTACTTTTTTTAAGTGTAAATTATGCATTAGAAAACCATAACTTGCACATTCTGGTCCAAATTTAATGTTTAAAAATGAAATAATCCTGAATATTCGACTTTTTTCTTTGGGTTTAAGATGCTATATATCTACCTCAAGTCAAAAAACCCGCAATTCAGAAAACGCTTGCTTTGGTAGAGGAGTGGAAAGGTTCCCTCGCGATGCACGGTAGGCCGGGAGGCAAGGATATTTTGTCTCGTACGCTTATTCAATCCCGGCGGTTTTATTTGTCCGGGCAAAAAGGAAAAGGAACGAAGACGTCAAAGCCGTAAAAAGCAGGACACGCGATGAACGTCCCTCTTTGGCGAGGAGTAAACCCAATCCGAGTATCTCGCCGCAAATGGACGACATGAATCGCAGCAACCGAAGACGGACCTGTAGAGAAGGCTGAAAGAAGACGTAGGTGAAGAGGATGGAAAAACCAGGAGGATATCGAACGGAAATCGAACGAGTATGGAGGCAAAACGTGTGTGGGATAGAATAAGAACACGAGAGAGAGAGGGCGACATCTGTACGGAGTGGTGATCAGACTCGATCCTCGCCATTATATATACTGGAGACACGAGGAACGACCGGAGATTGCGACAAAACGAGGGAACATCGCGGGGAAACGGGTTGTTCGTTCACCTTCGCTCATAGTACTACAGCCAGCTCGTATTCCTTTGTGCGCGATTGTGGGAATACGTCACATCACTCACGCGAAAACACGAGCGACCGTAAATAAATAAATAAATACACGCGTTCGTCATTGCCTATACACAGGATACTGGTACACGCGCGTAAATAACGAACGTCCGAGTACAAACAAATTGCCAGAAATAAAAGATCGACGCTTTATTTAGCAACGAACGCGCGCACGAAATCGAAGACCGCGAAAATTATCCGGCGGAGAAGCTCGCGGTGGGAAAATGAATGCGTCGGTAATGGGAAACGCGAGACCAAAACCAAAATAATGATGGTCTCGGTCTCTGGGTCGACGTGTTTTTGTTCGCGTACATGTTTGGCCTCCACAGAACAGACGGATTTATCCCCATGACTGGGCCTCGTCACGAGATTGGTGAGTTCCTTGGGCAAACTCTGCTAAAATCAGATACAAAGAGGTGGATAAGACCGTCGCATCAATGGGTTGTTTTGTTTTTACGAGGACCTGTTGATACATGTAGCGTGATCTATGTAGTGTGCTGAATATCTATAAATAATTCAGAAAATCAACAAAGCAGCGGAAGAAAAGAAACAACACAAAAAGGACCCAGAAGTGAAAAAAGTTGCATTTTGCACCATCGTCAGGAATGTTTCTTACAGCAACTTACGCATCTACCTGTTGTGAGGCTAGTTTAGAAGGGGCGAACTAATCCGCGCGATGTCGCCGCAAGCATCTTATACCCCCAATACCCCGAAGATCCATTCTTCTTACCCTCACTCTACAATGTCCACCGTTCATATCCCACGGTTTAAGAGACCGCAACAATGGAAGGGAGAAATGCACAAGAATCGTCAAATTGCCGGGAGGCACCAGGTGCTAAGTGCGCCGCTATGCGGATTAGTTCCATGGCCTCAATAAAACGACCACAAAAAATCGGTCAAAGCCTCCTATGCGACCTGGAGATGTCTTACAGGTTATATGTTTTAGGACATTCCAAAAACATTTCCGGAACATTCTACTATATCTATATTGTTGTTTGCTAATATTTGCAAAAATATGCCAAGAATTTTGCCAATAATTGGAAAATATTTGTTATCCTTTTTGTCAGTGTGTGAGCTTTAAAAGGACCTCAAAATAGCACCGGATGTGAAACAAAAAGTATCAAATAGGACTTTCAGGTGTGTGTTGAGAAAGTCACCGATCAATCATGGACCGGTTCATAGCATCAGCGATTCTGACCGAAATTCATCTACAGTTCGACAATAGAAAAAACAACAAACGAAACCCAATGAATAGCACATGCTAGTGGACGCAGGACGCTGTCAAGGCAGCAAAAGAAACAAGGCAGCATGTAGATCGAACTTGGCCTATCGTTCTCTCACGTGAGATTCGCTATAAAGAGCCAAGACGACTATCCAGTCGAGTGAAGTCAATTAAAGCGATCCCGGGCGTTTACGAAGGTAGGCGCGATGAAAGACCTGCCAATTTAGCGTACGTTGGCAATCTAGCTTCGTTTTTCAGGTGACAAGTCCTCGCTCGCGATCCCCCATTAATGCTAAAACGAAGACGCATTCACGCACAGGCAGCAGAAAAACATCCCCGGACAAAGACGGATCGATCGAAATTTATCATCGCAAATAGGGTACCGTTACCTCGACCATCAGCCAGGGTTAGGCTGGTCAGGTTAGTTAAGTTGGTAGACCTTTCATCGTTCCCATCGTTTAGGATGTAAAACGCCCCTCTTCCCTCGGCGTAAAACCTTTGCGCCGTAATGTATGCCGCGAGGTAAAAGCGTGTTTTCCGAGGACGGATCCCAAACCTCCTCGTCTGGTAAGACGATGCTCTAAAGAACTACCGTACGATGTATCTGTAGCTTGGAGCGCGCTTCCTCGCTCCGGAAATAGAGCGATTAGTGGAAAATTGCGCACAAATTGTAACGTATTACCGACGTAACTCTATTTTCGTCGGGAGGTTTACCCGCACTTTCGTTTGGATGTACCCACGTATCGCGCTTTACCTTTTTTCGATTAGGGACTTCCTCATATTACGTTATTCAAGCGCACAATGATCCTAATTTCGAATAAGTATAAATGAAAAATATTTAGAAAAATATGCTGCTATGACAAGGAGATAATAATTCTCGAAACTTTACGTGTGATTTTCCGGATAAACCTACTTATTCTGTAATGTTACGCAATTCTATACACCTTTTAGCACTTCATTCTTTTGGCCTTCTTACCTTCGATTATCATAAAACGTAAAGAAAAAGTCGAAACTACAATGGAACGGCAGGCACTAACTATCTTCAAAGTATATCAATAGATGGCGCTTGGCGGCGTTCCACTGGGGTATCTTCTTCGCGCAATGGGCAGAATTTCTGATGTTACTCCACTCTTAAGTTAAATAATACATGTGATTGCATTGCAAATTTTACTTCATAAGTTCTTTCTGTTCGTACTGAATAAAATTAGTTTGTATTATTTAACATCAAATTTGTTGAGAATTCAATTCCAGATAAATATCCTCCGATTTCCTGATATCAGCAATGTAACAAAGAAATAACGGGACGTTTTCATAATACTACCTAACGCAACTAAATTTATTGCCAACAGATGGAGTCGGGATGATTGTTTTCTTTGTCGAAATTAATTTAATTTCTTTGTTTTTAAAGTTAGTGAAGTTTATCTTTCATCTTCTTCAAGCACAGAATATAAACGAAGTGATGTTAAAATTAATGAACTGAAAAATTTCGAACTCTCTGTTACCATTGCAGGAAGTTACTAAACTGCAATAAAACTTTTTTGAAACGATAGTAGTCAAAAACTTCAGTTACAAGTTCAGACAAATTATCTGGCGCTATATTTTCTAACAGGACGATGTTGATCGAAATGTATTCAAAAGTTTGTAGGAATTCGCGAACTCGAATACGAATCTTCTAATTTTAGCGAAAACTTTGTAAATATTATAAAAAGAAATTCAGTGTAGTACACTAAACAAAAAGTTCTGATTACGAGTAAAATTTCTGGTTACACTAATCGCTTAATTTTTCTTATAAATGTAATCGAAAAATCATCAGAATACCTATTTAATGATGCTTTCCGGTGATGAAAATAACCATATTTTTTTATTGTGATAATATGTTTCCTTTGTTTTCGTTGTTTAGCGAATTAGTAAACTCAAACATAAACTTGTAGGAAGTTATCTCTGTTTACAGATGTAAATTGCCTTTTTGAACATATGTTAGCAAAATTTCTTAAGGTCCGACAGAATGAAGTATGTATTGCTTTAGACAGCAATAAACTTACAAAATACAATTACAAAAGATTAATGTAGAAAACTGTGTCATATCATCATGCATGATTTATACCAGGTATCTTTTCGAAACATTAATACACGACAGCGATAATGATAACATACTCGAAATTAAGACATATTACACCCAATCATTCTATATGTCTTGCATGGATCGTGATTTTATTACCACCTTTAAGTGCGGTTAATAGCGTTTTGAAAAATTCTCGTGTTTCCGTATTTCTTCTAATTTGGTGTCTAACGCGATTCATTGATTAATCGAACCGACTAGTCCGAAATCATGTTCGGCAATTAATTACGGAACCTCGCAATTTGCTCCAGGACACCGAGTACACTCTATTAATTTCCCGAATTGCCTATTGCTTACTTTCTCGAGTACTAAATGTACTTCCAAACATAAAAACTACCTTGTATTACGCAATGAGATATTCTAATCGCGTATGCGATCTCGTGGTGGGGAAGATCGCGATCGTTACGATTTATCACCCGACGACCAGCCGCGATTTACTGGCACTACATATATCACGGTTATAAAGTAATATTGTACGCTTGCAACCCGCTCGTAATTTATGCCACAGCTTTTGATTATGCGCGATCTACAAATTAGTCACGTGACCGGCCTGAAAAAGTGAAAGCCGGTTTCGATTGGATTAAAAAAAAATATCGGAGTGCTTCGGTCATTGATGTCTGGATCCGAGATTTAAGGCGGCCGTTACTCTTGACGACTTTTCTCCAAAGGCTCCCGTATCGCCGTCATTGAAGGGACGCCTTAAAACGAGATTGAGTTTAAAGTAAACGCCACCAGAGACGGCACGTAGCGATTACGAGGTCGCCTATACTAGCCTGGTGATTGATTCGTTCGTTCACGGCCTCGGTTACCGGCGCTATGCCATTTTGCGTATTGCTGACATTGTAAAAGAGATACCTGGAATTAGACGAAGGATTCGCAACGTTACTTCTGGCTTTTCTTACCCAGAATCGACCAAGGATGCAAACTTTGATTACTTGATCGCTGGAAATCGATTCGAAATTATCGTTTGACTTAATTGCGTAATTGAAATCAAATTGATAGGCACAGCCCGCGGGTTAAGCGGAAGCGCACTTCCCTGCACTGCGATTAAGGAAGCATGAGCAGTAAAATTTGCGAAAGTATCTCTTTAAGTACCCTGTTGAGGACGAACGACACCGTATCGTAGGAGGTGAATCTGTAGTGAATTTTAAACAAAATTGTCCTTTACCAAAATTTGACATGATGCATACTTTTTAAAGTACAAACATTTATAACAGAACGACATAAGCGCGCGCAGAGAGCCCACGTGTCGGATGACTTCTGCGCACTCTCAGTAGATCATTGTAACTCGGGCGCTCTACGACTCGTCGAGTTTTAATTGCTCGCTATTCCAAAACAATCGATCGCATCAAAATTTTGTTAAATACTTTTTTGTTTAAATTTCAAACGAGATTAACTTTCTTTCAATCTTATTTGATAATTTTAACACCCTGAATATTTAGCAAATGAATGCTAAACAAATAAATCTCTTTGAGTCACAAAATGGCTACCTATTGCGCTTTACTTTTCCCTTCATAGAGAATTGCACAATTCTGATTTCTAGCAGAGTGGAATTTTGCCGGGAGTGGCGTATAATGATGACGGCGAGAAAAATCGCTCATTTGAATCCCCCGAGAAAGCAGGGAATAAAGAGTCGTCTATGATAGAGCCTCGCATTATCGCGAGGAAGCTTATTACAACCGGCGGGCGTCTGGCACCCTTAGGGCGTCGGTCGGGGAGCTCACATGTTCCTTCGCCAATGCAGCCTTTAAAGGCTGAGATCGCTTTCGTATTTCGTGAATTTTCGCAAGTTTTCTCATCCCGTTCCTTTTGCTTCCCTCCGTCGTCGAACGACCTCGGGCACTTTCCTGTACACCGTACCCTGAGGCTTATTATTGTTATTAATATTTTTATCATGCTCTTCCTTTATATGCATTTAATGCATACGTCTTTATAAGATGCACTATTTTAAAGTCTCCGATTAGAAAATTCGATTTTAAAAAAACATTAAAATTGAGTAGAATAAAATAGAGTTATTGGCATCTTCAATGGCATATTATATAGAAATATTCCGTCTCTATAACTGTAAATTTAACGTTTCCACAATTTTCTTCAAATTTTTTATGTTTGTATATACCTCACAAAGTACTGAAATATTTAGATTTCCATGAACTGAATTCGTTATTTCCAGCATGTTTACATTCCTTTCTTATAATATTATTAAAGAATTCCTCGAAATTTTGTCAGTTGATATTCATGGAAATATGACTAATGCCTGGAAAAAGTTCCTGAAAATAAAACGGAATTAATTTTACGGAATTATTTCGGGAACTTATCAGGTATCATGTTTGTAAATAAACTTTCAAGGCATCTCTCTGCAAGTAATGTTTGAGGAATATTTAATTGTTTTTTTGTTGTACATCTAATTATGTTAATGAATTTTCTCACACCAAAATAACAAAGCCTGTATTGTTATCATCTACAAATTCTTTGCTATCGATTACGCGTATTTGTGTTACGACATCAACGCTCTTCAGATTTTATATATGCGACTAGCAAATATATTGCTTTAACGTATGCCTGCATGCCCGGTAACGTAACTATATGCAAGTATGATTTTATGCACGTATGAATATTTATGTCTATATTTATCTGCGCACGATGATGCCCGCAAATACATGCACCTCGTATCCTGCCTAGTATTTTTGCAAAACGCCATAATTAAATCTACACTAAAAATGTGCTTGCGGATTTTTCCCCGGTTTTATTAACGACGAAAGAAAGGCAGTAAACTAAAGTACGTCGGGACGAAACCAGTATGGAAATCGATTTTTCCAGACAGAATATTGATTCTTTAATGGGGCTGAATTAGAACGTAATAAATAAGTAAATAATAAATTAGTTCTAAAAAGTGTAATCTGATTAAATATGAAAAATAACGGATTCAGTATAATTTCGAAGTATAATTTCACAATTTTTCAAAAATAAATGACATTAAAGTCTATCGGCCACCTTATATCCTCCATTTTTAATTGTCAAAATCACAGCTTCTGCAGCATCCAAAAATTCTTGACTATTTCATTCGTTCGAGTGCCTTCATAAATCATGTAACGTAGGGGAGATAAGTAGGTTCTGTTGCGTTAGGAATGGTTGCTGCATAGATGGCGCACAGTGTTATGTTGGGAGAAAGGGGAGGGGGTCCAAATATGAAAAACTGCGTTACGTAATTTATGGAATATACCACTCTTGGAGTATTAAAATCCCGTGCACGGAGGAGCCAACATATGTAATTAAATAGCAAATAATAGAATATTATTCCTCATGACTACTATTGTATTTCTTTACAACTTTTTTTTCTTATTTATGAAGCACGTAAAAATGTAAATTAGTATGCAATTTCTAAGCGTATATTACGTACAAACAACAAATTACATTTTTTAGAAAATGATTTATATAATCGTAAACGAATGTTATCAAGGAAGAATATGAAAATGATGGTGCTCGAGGCTAAAAAGTAAAATATAATTTAGCAAGCGAGCGTCTACTGTCACGTTGCAGCTTCATCGTACCAGTTTCGATCGTAGGTTGCGCATAAATCAACCAAATTAATTAGAATTTCGAATTTTCCCGATTTAATCGACGAGTAATCAATTTCGCTGATTAAATCGTCGAAACTATTCGGGACGCAAATTTTACGGTCTTAATCAATAGGTAAACCATTTCACTAAATCAGTCAACTTGTAATCGCTCAATCGCGGTCGCAGTATAATCTTATTTTTTTGTGTCGAGGCCTTTTCTAACTTGGGGGCATAGGGAAATCAGAGAAATTTCACTTTTACGAAAGTCTTTTTCATCCACGCTGGTTTAGTTGTTTAAATTGGTTATATCAAAAATTTTGTAAACTTTGTGGATGATAGATTTCTGGTGAAAGAAAGGGTAAATAGATAGCAAATACTTGTTGATTTTACCCGACGTGATCGATAGATTTCTGGATTTAACTCTATTGCAATACAACCATAGTATAATTGTAGGTATTTTTTATTACTACAAGGGGTCTTTCAAAATGTACCAAAGAAATTAATGAAGAATTGACCTAGAATTTTAGGAAATAGGTGATCTTTTCTTAGTTCATGTCTCTACATTTTAGATCCACCATTTTTGACATTCAATAAACCATATTAAATGTGCCATTCGTAATATAATACAAAAATTTATTTTCTTGCAAAACGGAGACATTTTTGTTCTTCGCCCGTATTCGACATATATCGGGGGCTTCCGTCCGCTAAAGGTTAAAAGGTACACTGAGATGAAAGAACCGAACGGTATACAGGATCCGTATAGAATTCCCCACATTTCGTATCTTCCGCAAGCGTCTGAGGTGCGTGGTGCGGTTGGCAGTCCTCACTGCCGCCGACGAACCAAGATCGGAAAAAGGGTTAGCAAGGAGCAAAAAACGGGAAAATTTTTATTTTTTAAAAAAGGCGACGGAAGGAGGTAAACTGAATCCCGTCCGTCCTTTGAACGGGTCGTCGCGCTTCGAGATTACTTCTCTTTTCTTGAAAGTCGTCGAATAAGAAGCGGAAGGAAGGAAACCTCGGTGCTTTTAGCGTCGTAACCATCCGCACGGCGGCGCGACGCGACACGACCTAACGGAGATAGTCGCGTCTCGACAATTTAATGAGGCATCGTCCTCGTTAATTATGTTTGTGCCCGACTGCGCGAACTACGGCGATGATTAAATTAAACGGCCTGCACTCGCTTAACCGGGATTCGCGCGCCGTGGTGCCGTGCGACAATCCTTTTTTACTATACGCGTCGCATTTGCTTCATAGGCGCCCTCTAACCAGGAAGTAGTACCGTGAAAGAGAAGTCGGACTCGAAATTAGAAAATTGTTGCGCAAAGCCATTCTTTAAATTCTTCTTATTGAAGGAAATTTTTGTTGTATTTGACAAAATCCTCAATAATTTGTTTTTTTTTGGGCATTGATGAGTTATATACTACGTACAAATAGTCCAACAGTAAATGTAACATTTGTTTGGTGCTACTAGTAAGTTACCATACTAAATCGCATGTGGGGCATAGTTTCATCTTCTGGTCCCTCTTGTAGTAGATTCGCGACATTCGTACACTTGCGAGAAATTCGCTTGGTTGGCAGCGTAATGTTGGTAGCATAATTCCTGTTCATCGATGTCGGAAAAACAGTTATAAATACGCACCTTAATCAGCGTCCGGCGATTATAAAACTTCTGTTTGTAAAAAATCCATTTTTCAAAATATAGAAAATGGAGGATACTAACCTATTACTTTAAAAATCAGTGACCTCCAGTACCCCCGACTACAAAGATTAATTTGGATCAAGTAACTTTAAACTTTAAGTAACATTCAAATTTCAACAGCTGAGTTCAGATTCGTAATCAGCAACCTCAAGAACTCCCGACTACCCAGTTTCATCTCAATCCATTAAGTTTTTGCTTTTTGGTCGGCCATCTTAAATTCGCCATTGTGGATTTTCCAATATCTGAGTTCAGACTAGTAAGCAGCGACCTAAAAATCCCTGGAGTAGCATTTCCATCGTGATTAGGTAATGTTTTACCCTTTGGTCATATAGAATTCACCATTTTCGATTTTCCAAGTCTGAGTTCAAATTCGGAACCAGCGAATTGAAAAATCCCCGAGTACTCAGTTTCATCTCGATGAAATTCAGCATTTTTACGGTTTGCATTTGTCGAATTCCACCGTTCCGCGAATATTGTTATCTGAAGTAAATGGATTCTACGAATTCAATTCGGTACACTTCAGCATTACTGTTAGTACAATTAGACGAATCGATTTCTTGAAATTAGGAATTTAGGAATTTAGTTGCCGAATTTTATGAATTGAAATTATTAAAGGTAATCCATTATTCGTTTATATGGATTTCAAGCATACGATTTGAAAATTCGACGCCTCTATAGAAGACGTTCGACGAATATATGTTTGCAAAAATATACATATGTTTGTTACATTCCAGGAACTCGACACACAATTTCTGTATACTGTTAATATTATTATATCAATTATATTATAATCAACAAATAGACTGAATTAGATTAGATTATATTGGTGTTTATTTTGCCTTGGGCCACAGCCCATGTAGCAATTTACATAATTACAATAATATTTGCAAAATGAAAAATACAGAAATTAATGCAATGACAAAGCACATCAAATACAAATATAACTCTTATTAGATAATTAGTAATAAATAATAGTACACAACACCAATTCTAGCATGACGACAAATAACACATAAAACTGGTGACTGCTTAATTGACATAAATTAAGGATTATCATGACAAATGTCAGATTCGATAAATTCGTCCACTGCAATAATATTTAATAATTATTAACATATAAAATGAAACAAACTGGTTAATAATACAACCATTGTCTTGCAAAATTGTTCACGATTAATATTTGTATTACATTCCTAGACGTTAATAAATAATAATAACCAAATTCTAATAAATTGATTCGTTTAATTTGACAACTTCGACACTACGATTTTCTAATAAATGCTTTTTGAAACAATTAATAGATTCGATGAGTTCGACGAAAATAATCGATAAATTTCTGGAATTTATCGGTTATGAGTAATTCGATCATTTTTTACAGTGAAAATATCTGTGGCATTGTTGGAATTCGACGAATACAATTCTCGGCTTCTGCGAATTCTTCAAATTTGATTGTAGAATTCAATAAATATAATATAATAATTGATGAATTCCCCGAATTGAATTTAATTTCGAATAATTCGATGATTTTACCCGTTCTAATACTACGTTCGCATTCCAGGAATGGAACGAATAAAATTCTTGGATTCGGTTAATTCCTCAAATATATATTCGTTGAATTCGATGAAATAAGTATTGAATTCCACGATATGAATTTAGTGAGGAACTATTAATTATCACTAATAGCTTCCACGAATTTTACATATACAATATTGAAATACTTCTGCATGACGAAAATAGTTATTGTGTTCCTTGAATGGACGAATATAATACTGAGATTCGGCGAAATTCGTTAAATAAATATAAATTCCGCGAACCTAATTTAACGACGAATAATTTGATTCTGCGAATTCGACGAGTACAGTTTTTGGATTCAATTAATTTTTCGAATACAATTATTGAATTCGTAGAATTAGACGAAATATAAATTAATATTTTCGGTGCATTCGACGAAATTTACGTAAATAGTGTTTAAACACTTCTGTACTTCGAAGGTACCTATTGTATTGGGCGAATTAGACGAAGATTGGACGAGATTCAGTGAATTCCTCGAAAACAATTATTGGATTCTTTGAAGACGGTAAAATGAAGATCAATTCCACGAAAATGAATTTAATGACGAAAAATTTGATCCTACGAATTCGACGAATACAACTCTTCAATTCAGTGAATTATTTAATTGTTACATTCGTTGAATTCGATGAAGTAATTGACGAATTCAGTGACATGAATTTAATGAGGAATTCGATCGTTTTGACGTTCAAGTAACTAATATTTCCGCTTTATTCCTTGAAGTACACGTGTACATTTTCTAAGTATTCCTTTACGATGAAAATGTCTGTTTTATTCCGCGAATTCGACGAATGTATTCGGCGAATGACGCTGAATACAGTTATTTAATTCGTTGAATTCGATGAAGTAGTCGATGGATTCCATGAAACCAATTCACACATTACAGAATAATCAATTATTTATCGGTGAGTTATTTACTTTGAAAATACTTGTGGGATTCCGAGAATTCAACGCATACAGTTTCTGAAAATGCTAAATGCAATTAGTTTATTCGATTAATAGGTCAAATATTGCCAATAATATTGAACATTTAAATTTGACATCCGTCAATATTTAACTGCTGACTTGATCTCGAATTTCTTTTACATTTTTTGTGGAAACAATATTTCTGCCTAGAGTGCCGTTACAGGAAACTGTTATAAAATTAGCCTGATTTTTATAACGGACTGATAAACAATCTGAGACAATCGGAACGTTGCGGCAAAACTCGAACGACAAATCGAATTATCACTGTCAGAGAAATCAGCGACCGGTACGGGCGATTTGCAAAACGTGAAATTCCCGTATGCCTCCGCGCTTTACATATACGGGATTGCGGGAGTAGATATTGTTAATATGCGCACAAAAGACGCGACAAGATAACGAACGGGAACGTCTGCAGTAGCGAGGAAAGTAGACTGCAACATCAAAGTGTCACGAAGCGAGGCTCTTCCGCTTTTTCGTCTCTGTGCGGTCGATCCATCGGATGCTAGTGATAGCTCGTTGTGTTCCCTCGGAATTTTAGAAAGGTGATTTCAAAGCGACAACATGTAAATGTGTATCACTTGAAGATTTATGCGTTCAATTAAAGCGGTACTCTTTTTTTTCCCTGTTGATGAAATGTCGTTAATTTCCCCGCGATGACAGAAATGTGTGTTTACCTAAAATATTTATTGCTTTCAAATAAACTAAATAAACATATTTTACAAATTGTTGCTTCGATATACATCGATGATTAGCTCTTATTCGTGTTATACAAAATAAGTACAGAAAGTGAAGAAAGTTGATCAATTTCAAGGATGGAATGTCAATAATTTGTATTGAAAACGAACCCTGTCGCATACCGGATCTTCATTACATTTACAGAGTTATTTATCGGAAACTTGATTGTTTTAAATTTTAGTCTATTAATTTTATTTGTTGTGAGACAAATATTGAATCCAGGTCACATTATGACAGAGGGAATCAAATAACTAATGTTCCTTGCGTTCCCCGTTTGGTGGCGCATACCGTATTTGACACTCCCACAGCAGTAACATTCTCGCAAGTGGTAACTCCGTACATCAGAAATATGCGGTTTGAATTAATCGCATTGTCAGTCGGGTTTTCGAAATATTTGTTTATAAATATTTCGACAAGATTTACTTTAGCCAATTTAAAATCATATGGTTCTTGAACTTTTCTACATTTTAATCATGAAAAGAACACCATACAACAGTTCCATTCATACTGTCAGTCCTGCAGCGACGCTACCGTGGAGACATTTTTTCTCCGTGTAGATTTTCACGATATTTCTAAATCTCAGCAGCAAAATCGCTAAATAATAATTTACCGTTTAACGTAATCGTAACATGTAATCAGGAAACTGGTAGATCCGATTAATCATGTTCGCGATTACCCTCACTCTCTCGTATGTATAGATCTCGCTCGAAAATCATATATGATCTGACGCGATACCAGGTATCGATAAATCGCAACCTCGTTACTATTGTACGCAATCTTCGACTTTCTCCCCCGTAATCCGAAATTGTCCCATGGCGAATAATTCAGAAAGTTCGTCGAAATAAAATTCCACGTGGATTCGTTATTAACCGCCGACATTTTAAAATTTTCTTTTAGATACTTTCTTCTGTGCTTTTCCCAAAGATGACAGTGACGACGACGACGTCTCTCTGCCTGTAATCGCAACTGGAGCGTCATGCCCTGAGGGAACGACGCCGATTTTAATAGCTCTCGGATCATTAACGGGGCCACTTTTGCCATCGAAAACGGGGAATAATTGAATTTCAAAGTGCTTGTTCGAAAATACAATAAACAATTATGGAGATTAGCTTCTCTTTGAAGCGTGCGCTTTTGCGCTCGTTCCGGCACGAAAATTGCCTCAGCTTGGCCTTTTTCGGCCTGCCAATCGCGCGGCCATCATGTAAAAATATGGTCGGCAGAGAAATCTCACGATTAATTTTCACTATGGAAATTATTACTTGTTATTTTTGGGAGCGAAGTCCATAATTGAGATTAGATTCTTGCGACAAAAAATTGATGCGTCTCCAAAATCGATTAATTTATATAGAGGGTCCTTACAGGCATTTACACATTTTATACTTAATTGCATATATTGTATGGTACACGTGATAAGTCATCATAATTTAAATATCAAATAATCGTGGAATTTCTTATCATCAATAAATTTTGATTAATTAATTTATATGATATTTAATGCATTAATTTGTGTAAATAAAGTCGGTAAATCAAACTGTTTGTAGGTTATTTTATGTTAGGTTAGGATACGATTTTGACAAACGTAATATTTGTGTGACGATGAATTCTTCTGAATATATTCCATGTACAGTAGAGTCCCGGTATAATAGCGTCTCGCTATATTTACATGTCGTTCTCTTTTTCGCCCATCTAGCGGGCTGGAGCCTGAGAAAGGGCCAGCTGTAACGTCACAAATAGGGGAGGGGAGAAGCTGGCTCCCCATCTTTTGGTAAATATAATGAGTTGTGAGGGAAAGGCGAGGAACCGAGTGGGTAAATATACCGAGACTCTACTGTATTACCCTTATATATTCTGGTTCAGATTATTTGTTTGCAGTGTTTTTAAGAGGAATCATTACTTAAGTACAGCTGGCAAAACTACAGAAAATGAGAGAGGAATAAGAAAGAAATCAATAAAATAAGTGGAACATGGCCCATATTTAAGCTGTGTTGATGCAAGTAGATTTTTGTTTAATGAGAAATGTTTACATTGAAAAGAGCGCACAATAAGCTTTTTGAAAAACGTTACGGCTTGCGTCCTTCAATGTTTTCCCAGCAAGCTACTCCAGTCAATAGCCGACCATTCTAAGGACGAACGTGAAACGCCCCGTTATTTCCATAACGCGAGAAAACTGAACTTTGGAAGACCGAAATTCAAAGAGACTTTTACCGTGCGCGAGGGGCATGCACATATAAGTACTTGCCTCCACGGAATGGACCAAGACGATGAAGCTATATAGAGTGTAATGGGAGTGAAAGGGCAAACAGAAAGAATGGGCCGCATTAAAAGGAGATAGAGACAAAAGGAAAGAAAGGGATAGGAAACAGGAAAGCCAGAGAGAGAGAGAGAGAGAGAGAGAGAGAGAGAGAGAGAGAGAGAGAGAGGGAGAGCGTGTAAAAGAACCGGCACATCCGAACGTCACGCCCTCACAGCATTTTAACCAAACTTGGCATCGGTTAACTTTCACGCGAGGGTGTCAAACCATATTTGCAGATAAAAAGCGGCCGTAAAAAGAGATGTAACTAGCTTAAAAGTCGAAAACTTGAAATGACACCTTGGGCGTCATCCTGAAAATAAACATTTCTTGCTCGGAATTTCGCGTTCGGGTCGTTATTTCCAGCGACGTGTCGCGGCTCCTCCATTTTCCTGTCAATGAAAACGTCCTTTTCCGAGGATAAAAACATGCTAAATCTGACAAGCGAAATGGAACTCAGACTATTAGAATATTGGAATTTATTTATTAAACCGATCAATGGTGCGCGTATTATTGTGGAATTCCGAAATGTCACCAATATCCTAAAATTGTGATTGTGCTTTTTGAATCGTTAAGTTACGATTTCATTATGTAAGTATCCAAACTAAACATGGCGGATATTATAATTAGTCACAGTAAGAGTAACATAGCGATTTTTCGTGGTTGCTTTCTTGAGACCGATAAACTAAACCACTTGGCGGCGCGTCGAGCATCTTATGCCTCCCACTACCGTACCGATTCTCCTTCTCTTCTCCCTATCAATTAAATATGAACGGTTTGTTGCAGTATTGGTCAGGAGGGGGTAAGGAGAATATGGTAGTGTAGAGGGCAACTAGAGTCTCTCTAGTAGGGACTCTAAGAGCAACGGGCTTGGGGCGACATCGTGCGGATTAGTTCATCTCCTCGAAGTTTGCCTCAAAACCGGTGACAAAAGTATCCGTAGCCTAGTATAGGCAGTGCCAGACCCATGGTAGGAATAAAGTTCATCATCATAAGGATTTTAATAAACAAGGAACTGACAATTTACCATTCTAATCATAATCCCGGGTAGGCGTAAAACTTTACTTTACGCCCGCAACAAAGGACTTAAAGATGTATGAGGCATAAGACTTTTAACCTTAAAAGATTATTTCAACATTTTATAAAATGAATTCATTTAAAAAACTTATGGTGATGTGGAAAACAAAAACAAAATATGTTTTTAAAAAATATTCTATAATTTATGTTCAGTTAGGATGTGAATGGATTTCCTGTTTGGAGAGATTCAATTTGTTCCACTAATGTCAAAACTAAAAGATTGTGGACATTGGCAGGTGTTAATGGATTAATTAAATGTCAATCTCTCAATTTAACGCCAAGACTATTGTACCGCGTGCAATTGACTCCGTCTGTACCTGGAAACTGTGCCAGAGTGTTTCACGTTATATTGGGCAACTCGACGACAGTCGTGTCAATAATGATGCAATCTCCATGGTATACGATCAGTATTGTTAAAAAAAAAGAAATTTAGTTTACACCGTCGGTATCAAAGCGGCCGACCAATTTCTTTCAGGTGTCTCGGTCACATTTCTTAACCCGCGAGAGAAGAACCTTAAATCGCGCCGCTCTTCGATAGTGGCAATAAGAAATTGCTGCACGTCCCGGCAACATTTCTCTGTATTATTTTTTTTCGTCGCACACTAACACACATTTCGAGATTGCAATGAGAGACCCAGACGGTAAGTTACCGACACCGACCGTGCTAAAAATAACGTCCGGTGCGATTGTAATAAACGCGAGGAATGTTTCTCGCATAGATCTTCCACCTTTTCTCCTTTATTTTTATGTCGTTCTCTTTGTTTGGATTCTTCTTTGTCTTTCAATACCACCATTTCCTCCCTCCTCGAAATTTGTCTCGTAATATCTCTTTTTTTTCACTTCCTATATTTATTTTCTCTCACTTTTTCCTTTCTCTGTTTCTTTAATATAATTTTTCATATTTAACGACATTTTCTTTGTCTTTGTCTCTTGACCTTTCTCTTTGTAGGTACTTTCTTCATGTTTCATTCTGTTTATCGTCTTTTCTGTATATTATTGGATGTTAATAGCAATACACTTCCTTATTGTTTAAAATCACATTTTTTTCTGTCTTGCTAACATTATCTCTTTCACTTTTAATTGATTTGTTTCAAATCATCTTTCTTTCACTCAATTTCTGTTGCTTCGCTCCTTTTACCCTTTCCCCGTGTTTTCCTCAGTTATCCTCAATTCCAAGCGACGGAATTCACTTTTGCACGAAAGCACGGAATTCCTACCGGAATCGCCGCACTGCACAAAGCCGGTTTTCCGCCCCCTCCCCCCTCTTAAGCAGACTCACACACACACACACACATGCTTTGCCCCCCGCAGGGTATACCTGCATGTGCAGACTAGACGTACGATGTCGGTTGATAAATTCTGACGGGAAAAAGCCGCGGGTCGCGTTTTCATTTCGCAAAATCGACACATTCGTCTACGGTGCTGGTGCGGACTCGATGAAATCGGAGTGGACGCGTTGGCGTCCCTTGAAAATTGTTCATACGCACGCAGAAAACGTGCGATTGAACAAACGATCCATTGTCTGGTTACACGCCGTTAAGAAACCGATGATAGGAGAAGACAACGTTTAACAGGATTGTTCCAGAGTGACGAATGGACCGACACCTCCTTAGATTAAATAAAGAATTCTACACTGGGATTTGTCGACAATGGATCGCGGCTGTTCCCTAGATCATTTTAGTTTAAAGCGGTTGATTGCGACTATATTTAGAGAGATAGAAAGGGTAAATTCAACCATAAAAATAGAAGCTGTTGTAATGTTCAATAACAATTAAAGAAAAAAGGAAAAAGTTGTAATTTTCTCTCTATCCCCCCCTCTCTCTCTCTCTCTCTCTCTCTCTCTCCATCTATAGTTTTCTTTTTTTTTATATTATTTTACATCGACTGTTCTGAACCCACATGGGACTAAATCGCGACGGTTCTATATTTTGTAATTCATTGTTTGATATTAATCTATACTCATTATAATGATGTATATATAATATACTTATTTCGGACCCTCGTGTCATAGCGTAATAAAAACAATCTCTCCTTCTTACGCTTAAAAAAGCCATTTTGGTTTCAATAAAGCATAATTATAAAAAAAAAAAATCTCTTCTTTTCTCCTTTCTCCCTTCCCCTTTCTCTCATCCACCTCTCTCTATCTCTCTCCTTCTGAACGATGTATACACTTCAGTTTACCAACACCAAGAAGGGTTTTATTGATTAAACAAAATAATTTAAATTAACAAGGAATGTTGCTTTTGAAAACTTTTAAAAATTTGGATGTGCATTTGACAATAAGTTTCCTGTAATTGTCCAATTAACCATTACATTATATATAATAATGTTAATTCGATGGTTTGATTGTACCGAACAATGTTTTTAGTCGATTTTTCTCGAGTAAAAAATTACGTAATATATTTAACCTCCCAGTACCATTAGATTATTACAATAAATTATCTTCTAGATTTGTTAGATGAAAAAAAGATTAAACATTTTTAATTTTAATGAAGTGAGTACTTTAAATTAAAATATATACTTTTCAATTTAATTCTGCTACAGAATTCTACTTAGTATATTCTCAATATATTCTCAAACCAAGCACTTTTAATATCTTATGCAAATTTAATTTCTTAATCCCTCACTGTAATTCGTCGATCTAAAATTCATGTTATCTTCAATTTCTACTTATTTATTTACAATTGTGAGTCGCTCAACTGTCTTTTTCGTGTTATATAAATAAATCATGTAATTTTTGACATAACGAGGACATTCACTATTGAAATAAGGGTCACCAGAAATAATCTCGTACATCAAGTATTAATCACAAAATCATCTTCTAAATGTACGACTCACATTTTGTCGTCCATTATCGATATATTAATTATTTAAGACACGAAATATGATTTTCTAACGTAAATTATTTCTTTATGTAAAGAAAATACTATCTTTACTCAAGAAAATGTTTTCTTCGTGTACGATAGATATACCATTAAAATACACCAAGACAATTATTTATTTGAATCACAAACGTGATTACTCGATTCAAGTAAATCAATTTTATGTAATTATATTCCATAGAAATAAATTTTTGTTCAGTGAAGGTTTCACAATTTGCTTCATTATTACCAGAGCTCTCAAATGTATTCAAGTTCTGTAAAAAAATGTCATCGCAGTCGATGGAAAATTCAGAGCGTACAGTCCCGAATAAAAACCGACCATTAAATTTCGTTTAGAAACCCCTTAAACATTTACGCATTTGTCTTTCACCAAGATCAATAATAGCTGCATTCAATATGTTACATTCAGATCCAGCCTGTAAACATGCGATATAATGCGAAATATTCATGATTAATGTTAATATATAATTCTGTACTATACCATCGGTATAAATGGTAAATATTAAACACTAAAGCTGTTTGTTTGTTTATTGCAGGTATGTACCGGATCCGTTAAATCGTTCAATGTTTAACTACCCTGGGGTACTGTGAGTTATACGATTTTATATTTCAACACGCTGTTACGTTTTTATCGAATTCACGTTGTCAAGATATTGATTGTATTAAATGACGTTTTACAAAGTACTTTTAGGTGAAGTTTGTTTCTATTCATCGAAGAAAAAACGAATAATCTGAGTAAATATACAATGATTTCAGTAAATTGTCAAAAAACAATCAGATCTAAAATAAAAATTAATATTTTGATAAAAGATCAAAAGTTTCCAAAATTGTTCACTAATTCAACAATTGAATTTCATAAAATAAAAATAAATATATATTTGGAACAATTCACAGTTTACGAACTTTTAATTTCTTTATTTACTTGGCATGTAGACAAATTGATCATAAAGTAAGCCCGATAAAAAAAGATTTTATGACAAAGGAAACAGAATATATTTTCCGTTTTACAACTTTGTTTTTAATGAAGTCTGCGAAAAATTTTAAAGACTCGCTTACGAATTAGCAATTACAATCCGCAAAGGATTCTTAATCATAAGAGAAGTTGGCGACTTGATTCGCTAATTATTTTCGACCGTAGCGTAGCGGGTCGTTTTTCAAAAAAGCCGCGTTATTAAAGCATTCGTTCGCGTCGCGTCTTTTTTCATTTTATTCCAGACCCTCCATCAACGTCAAGGACTTTCGGTCCCTGGAGAGATACCTTCTGATATTAGAAAAACAAGTTTCTTAATCGCTCGCCGCGGTACAAGTGCAAGATCTCGCGTACGGCTTCATCCGAACGAATCGAAATTGAAGTTCAGTCCTCATGGCAGCTGCGATGTGTGCAAATTGGACCGTTCCGTCATCCGGTAGGCCGATTTCGCATAGCATTTGTGGGACAAACAAATGAAGACACCAAAATAAAAATTTATGTCATCTGATTTTTTTTTAAATAAATGACTGCAATCGGCGTCTGTGATGGCTCTATCGCGCGAACTTGCGGACTACAGCGCAGCGCCTCTGGCATTCAGCGCTCAAGCGTTCATGCGCTCGAGCGCTGGCACATTAAATACAAAAATGTTAATATCTCCGCAAATATACAATGAAACGACATCAAACAAAATGGACTTTAAAGGCCAAAAGAACCACCACTATTCTATACACGAACAATTCAAGTTTAATGTTCTCGTAAATAATTGACCGTTAATTCGGTGCAAGTGATAAAAAAGCAATTGACAATATGACCCACAAAAAAAGCAATTCCATCGTGCAATAAAATTGGAGGAATGGAGAGTTCTCTTTTTAATCAAATTTCCGGCACGGTTGCGTCACAAATAAACCAGGAAATATTTGCAGTATATCGGATCAGAAACATCTTTTTCATACATAAAATGCAGGTTTTTTCGTAGCTCGAGAAAGCTTTTTCATATTTCCATCGCTTCGGGAGATTGTCGGGAGTGAGTGAGACAGAGGGGAGATTCTACTGAAACATATTTCGAGACATATTCGTATGATGCACGAGCATGCATGTGAATGCCGCAAATGTGACAGGCATACAGTCGGAGGTGCAGTCCCTTATACGTTCGCGTACATATAGTGTGGTGCATCCTGTTTCCTTCTCATACCCCTTCTTCGTTTCGTTTTCACGGCATTATCTCTGTCTTCGTTTTTTTCTTTTTACTCGATATACGTCTTGCTCTATCGCATTGTCACCATCACTCTTTTTCCCGTTTTCATCCCTTGTCTCGCTCTATTTTCCCGTCTCTGTTCTTTCTTTCTGTTTCGCCCAGCACGATCCATCGAGAACAAATTTTCCGATACGCGCACTCGGGGCGCTTCAATTAGAGCTCGCGGATGAATAATACGTCCCTCCAATTTTTGTTCTACCTTCGTATTCGTTTTTTTTTTTTTTTTCCGTTTCATTCCGCGGTATGGCGAAACGTAGTCCGGCTTTCTCGGTTGTCTCTGTTTTTCTGTGGAGGTACCTTCTCTTTCGTGCTTTTCGGCTCTAATGAAAGCTTCGAGTTTTGCAATAATGGATAAACCGGTTGCGCGATATTATGTAACGATACGACTCGATTAAGGGCGACTGTTGTGGGACTTTTTATTTTCCGCTCATAGATGGAGGTAATCGTAACTGATATTTATAGAAGAATGAACAAGATTAGAGAGATTTTTCACGAATTTTGGATTTGGTTCGCGATTGCGTATTATCTTCTAGGAGTTTTGATTTTTCACTAATAAGAACCAATTTGTCACTTATTATTTCGTACACGGAAAATAATTTTACGTCCTCGAAAATTACACGGTTAAGATAGGAATTTCCCACCGACCAGCCCACAAATCGGAGACATAAAATGGAATTTACAACCCGTTAGGACGAAAAATAATGTTCGTATTACGGACGTAGGTAATATTTGCACCCGTAGGCGATGACGCTATACCCTTAGGCTGGTTACGCGGTCCCTCGGGCAAAGTGATCGCCCGCGGGCGTAAAATGTCATTTTACGCCCTTAATACGAAAAGTACTATTAAGCCGCGATAGGCTAATATTACGGTGCGACAGCAAAATTGTGGTGCCTATATGGCTATGACCTCAGTATTACCTTGCGACGGCATGACAGCCTCAGCATAAACATTTGTTGTACTACCGCAGCACAAGAGTTTTCCTAGAATACAGTAGCGAAAGCATATAAACAATAAATGTGAGACTGCGGTAAGACAATGGCGTCAACACCACGCGTTAGGCTGTGGCAATGCAAACATTATTTTCCGTGTATTTTCACTCGATATCACAGTAGCTGATGTTGAATCCGTTGTCAGATTTACAAAATTCATAAAGGCGAATGCAGTATGAAGGGGAAAATTCCGAAAAATTTGCCTGATCTAATTTGACAATCTTAATAATAATAGTCGAGATTAAACCAACTCAGTTTGGAAAATACAATGGGAAAATATACTTTACGATAAATAAAAAACAAACATCTTGATCTTTAGAACGCCCTGGTTAAGAATCCGTTACACCAAAAGAAATCACATTTTTATTCGAAAGATCTTGATGCGCGGTTGCCTGGGAATCAAGACGGAAAATGTGTAATTATTGTATAATAACTGCTGTGGTTTTACAAATCGTTCTTAATACCAAGCAATTAAAGAATTAAACGCAATGCGGTTCCTTCCCTGGCTTCTTTTTCAATTTACTTATTAATCGTGCGGCTTTCGCGTTTCCCTGCATTTACCCAAATCGATCATTCCTTTTTCTGGTGCGCAGTTGTGCAGCATACAACGGCGGTTTTATTTATTTGCTATATAATAGGGTACAAATGAAGTGGCAGTAGTCAGGAAATACAAAATACCGTGATTTACCAGTAATTTTAGTTATTACAATCTGTTCCGCTTATAACGAAATACTTCGTAAAGGAAAGTGTTTGTTTTCGTTGTTAGACTTTTTTTGAATTGTTAACTGTGAATGTTATTATTGTATACAGTTTGCTACTTCCAAGATTACTCGAAGTAAATTTTTTTAGAACTCATTTCATACATAAATATTCTTCGGTTCATAATATATTTTTCCAATATCTATATATTATGGTCCGATGAAAATTTTCAAAAAGAATGTATCAAATATATTTTAAAAGATTTTTAACCAAATGTGTCAACGTGGCACGAATATTCTGTAAATTCTCATCAAATTCAATTGGTGACAATAGCGGCAATTTTCGCTTGTCGAAATTTGATAATGGAATTTCGCTGCGTTGTCAGATTTTTTGCTAAAATGCCGAATTTAAGTTTATTCTGCATGTTTTTTTACGGTGTGGAATCCTAAAGCTGCCTCTGGTATATTTTGAAAGTGTGCAAGAATTATACTTTGAGAGAGTAACAGTAAACAATTCATATCCTACTTGCTAAGTATCTATGGAGCAATTTAGTAAAATGTCCAATTCCAAACGACTTGTGATTAGACAGTAAAAAGAAAAATAATAAACCCGAAGACGAAGAGTCCCAAATTTTCCAAATTTCCGCGAGCATGACCTAATTATTAATGTTACTTATCAATCGGATGTAGTCGGGAGTATTCGGAGACCTTCGAGAATGATATCCTCTTCACTTTTTTTGTTTTTCTTCATACGAAGGATTCTTAATATATGTAAATTTTGTGGTAACTTATAGCCCAATCATATTATGTTGTATACCAGTGGGCTAGAAAATATTGCAATTCCACATAATGTAAACATTCGTTCTAAATACAATGTTCGAAATCGTACTTTTTCGGATTTTAATCTGAAATTAGATGACTCCGACCCAAAAAAGCTCTTCTTACACAACACTTCCAATTCGCGACGAAGGAAAAATGTGCGCTTCAAAGGGCTTTAAAAAGAACGCACCGACGACGTCGACTCTCCACTTTGTAACGATTAGCTTTTCAGGCTTGCGACATAGTTTTTTTTTTGTCGGTCACCGTAATCGCGGTACACCGTGCAAGTACAAAACGGGTTGCCTATATATTCTATCACGTTCCTGCAAGGCGTTCCTATACATACACGAACACATACACCAGCTCGCTGTCATGGGGGACGCTGAATTATGCGAAGCAACCCAGGGGCCGTCGGCCGTGTCCGCCCTCGGAAAATCGGGACTGCGTTTAATTTTAATGCACCTGCCAGTCTCGAACAAGCACACCCCCACGCTACGTTACGTTTTTCGACGAGCAATGACTTGACGTAACGTTACGTCGCTGGCTAACGTACCGGGGGAACGGACTCACGAATTCGGCCAAAATTAAGCAGAATGAGAATAATGCCCTTCGCGAAGTCGGCAATTCAAATTCTAAAATACTAAAATGTTCCCTTGATACCGAGATAGAGACAGGTTTTCATGGAGAACTGGCGCTTGGAAAACGTCCAACGGAGCCGAGGCGCGCGAAACGTCCCCGAGAATAACTGGTTGTGAATTACGATTATTCGCGAATTGCCTGCAAATATTGTAACAAATGTTAACATGTTGTGAACTACGGTCATGAAATTATTTTCGTTAGTGGGAAAAATTAAAACTTTCATTTCCTTTCGTGTTATTTGTTATACCTCTAAGATTCCATCTGATAACATGCTTAACTTTTCTATTAAAGCACACAAATATGCTTATTTGTTCAAACACGAAAGTTACCCACAGAGTGCAATAATCGACTCAACTAGAAAGAAACTTGGCTTCTATTCTGTATTTGCCATTTTCAGTTTTGGTCTTCTACTATGACACTGCTTATGCTACGCTACAGAATCTCGTGACGTCTGTATTGAGGCAAGTTGGGAAGGGATGAACTAACCCTCACGACTTTGTCCCTCTACTGCGTTTGCCCCCTCCCTGCCAATCGATTTCCCTCACCCTGAAGCGTTATTATCCTTACCCTCTCTCGTCCGTTTATCCTACAGGAAACCATTCGTTTAAGAGGAAGGGAGAATCGGCACTGTGGTGGGGGTACGAGATTTTCGACGCGCCACGGTTTTGTTTATCGGCTTCAAAAAAGATGAGCAAAAACGGTTAGCCCTGTGGTCTTCTACATGAAAATGTTTCTTTGATTCTAAGTGTCAAAATTTATATCCCTTTAAAATATATTAATTTTTTTGTAATAGCAATCTAAATATATTTGAACTTTAAACTCCTGAAATCATGAAGATCAAGACTCGGAGGTAAGAATGAAACTGCATACATTGAAATTTTATTTCTATAATGTTTTATCGTATTCATAACAATAAATTCGGATACAGTCGTTACAACAAAAGAACTCTGCGACCATTCTTCATGCTTATTTTTACAGTACATTTATTGTAACGGTCAACGTATATACTGTAGAGAATTCATGGCGTTAAAAACTACTTTTTAGTCGGATGCATCATTCAGATTTAAAAACTCGCTAGAAAATTGCGCAAAATCGAAGGGATTAACCCATTTTCGCCAGAAAATAACAGAATACCGCCATTACGGCACTCGGCAAAAAAACCAAGGCCGAGTCAATATAACGTGCGACCAGAGTAGTATTCATATATTCAGAAAATATGCCGGGCATGTGAGGGTTAAAGGATTATCCGCCGGAAATCCCATGTCTCTGTTAAGTCGTTCGTCGTTGCAGTGCAAACGTCCCGGCGATTCGTCTCTTACACAAGAATTTCATATGTGGAGTATTCCATGCGGCGCCGTTTCATTTATATTTTTTAAATTTTATGCTAACTTCATAATATCTTGGAAACACCTAGAGACTACTTTATGGACGTAATGGAACAGAAACGAAATTTATTCTTTTAAATGTCTCATGTTACGTACACTTTTACTTTAGAATCTGACGACATTTATTTCGTTTCGCATTGACGTTCCTGTAAAAATAATTGGGAAATTCCGCAGCAAAGGTATGAAAATATTACTAAATTTTTGTCATGAAAATGATTCGAGGAATGGAAAAGCTAGTCAGATGTAGACATTTGCGGAAATTGATGAATAGTTGAGTTTGTTTCGAAGGACACTAGGTGGCGTACCAATCCATAACCAAAATTGCGCAATGTTTAGTTTTTACGACGATCTGATTGATAGCAAACCTTTTCCTCAGCTAAATTTCTTAATTGCCGTTTTAAAAGCTTAAGAAATGATCAATAGAAACATGTTTGGATTAAATCCAATATAAAAAATCTCTTAAAATAATAACATTCGGACTAAATATTGTGGAAATATGGAGATAGTCAATTCTCAAAGACTACGAGTATTAACATTGTTATGTGATGCGTAGCATTGTCCACTTGAAGGTATAGCAGCTAAATTTCGCTTTCATGATAATTGAAATATGCGAGTAACGTTTTCCGACGACTTTTTCGTATTATTAGAAGCGAAAAAAGTATAAAGGAATGAACTGAATACCATTGTACAGGCACAACGGCATTCGAGGCGAGTGTACAATATAATGAGGAAAATTCAAACTTTTCACATAAAGCCGTATTATATTTTCAATCGAGCTTTCGAACATTATTAAATAGTGTATTATAATGCCCGCAAAACGACCTCAATGTTTTCCTATAGTTCTGGAATTATTTCCTAAGAATTATCCGAAGATATTTTAAACAGAAGCGAGTAGATTGAATTACAAGAATCTGTTCGATATTGAAAGCAATTCGTTAAAAGAAATTTTCGAGATGTTATTTATGTCAGATAAACAAAACTAATAACGAATTCCTTTCAACATTTAAATGATGTTTTTTGTTCCACTGTGAGACTGGTATCATATTATGGCTGTAAAATTGAAACTCAAATTGTAACAACAACGCTCCGCATTACTGCAAAAATTTCAAAATGAGTGTACTTGATGTGATATATTTGTATTTGATAATTATAATTTATAAATTCATTTAAAGAATCTTTGCAAAAAACGAATAATAAATTATTAGAAATTATCCTTTACGAATCTGTTTCAAAGAAATATTTTTATCGAATTATTTTCTTTGAAATAGCGTCGAATCCTTTTCTACGAAACACTCGCGTCGCGGATTATTCGCAGAAATGTTTTGATCCACAAGATTTCGAAGAATGGTATTCGTCGATTCGTTTGTTGATTTAGTCAAATTAGACTTTGGTAGTGGAAAATGCTTCAAGGACGAAATGTTTGGTTATAAAGTCTCCTCAAGTTGTTTACCAAAATATTATTTGTGCATTTTCCGCCATTTTTGTTGCTTATTTTGCAAAAAATGCCTTTTTGATAGATTTATCGTAAATACATTTCAAAAACATATTCGTCAACTGTGTTGACTCTCCAGGCTGTGTGTAAGCAAGAATAGTGCGTTTCCGCAGTTGTTTATTTACGCAGGGCACTGACGCCATCTCCATGAAATCGCAGAAGCCGAGAACAAGCAAAGTAGCTATTGCAACGCGATTCCTCGGGTTTCGAAAGGAGCCAACAAGCTCGCGGCTTAAATTCCAAGGAAGTGCGAGGACACCGAGTGTGCAACGCGTGTGCATATACAAATGGTCGCGCGATCTAGGAGGCTGTCTAAGGCCGATAATATATTGCGCAGAGTGAATAGTTTTCCTCGAGCTGGCATCCATATGTGTGTGTGTATACGTACATAAATGTATACATAGGCTATCTTAGGATCGCTAGTACCCATACTCTCGTTGGAGGTGACCCCCCGTACCGCGGTACGACGCCACCACCATCGGACTGGCGTTGGCGACTAACCCGTTGGGGCACATGTGCGCACCAACCATAGTTACCTGGTTAAACGTATCCGGAAACTGTAATAGATGTACCAATGGCCAGGTCCCTGGCCGACCGGGATCGCCTCGATCGTTAAGGAGGTTCACGCGGGACTATCCTTAGTCAAATGAGCTTGGATTGTTGAATTATTTCGTTGAGCCTTTAAAAACGAGTTATATCGATGTAGGAGCGCGTCGATACTCTGGGAACGCGGGACGAAGGCGGTTGTAGCTGCATTTCAGTACTTTATATCGGGGATCGGTCTAGGAACAGCAATATTTCAAACGGTTCAATTTCTGCCGGGGCTAAGTTAATCTTCGGTTTATGGTTATAGGATAAGGTCGTAACGATGGTTACATTGAAAACAACTCGTTTGTTATCCGTCATTGGAATTCACAGTCGTTGAGTAAGTCGTATTTACTTTAGTTACGACTTAAAACGCGATGTGGCTTGGAGGGAATCCATGACTTTAATCGAGTCAATAACACGCAATCGACAAGTGTCTATTTCCAGCTGAAATACTGTCAATGGATGCTCAATTTTCAAAATGCTGCTAGGTTCGTTGTTGCATTATGCCGTCTTCTAAAATACGAACTACGTTGTTGAGGAAACCTATCGATTCTCTGAGAACATGGAAGGAAGATAGTTGGTACTAGATTTCAATGTAGTATATGTCTCAAGCCATTCGAAGGGTTGCGGTACCTCAAGCCTATCATTTTCATGATCTGGATATTTTATTTACTTCATAAAGATGACATAAAGTCTTCCTTGGCCAACTTAACAGGTGTTGCAAGTAATATTCTAGTGATAATCTAGGATCTAATAATGGAGGACATTCAGTGAAACTCTAAATTGGACACATTATTGTCTCAACAAGCTTCTCCGCAATTTCCAATTTAAACTTGAATATGTTTCCATCCGTGGATTGCGGTGTTTACTTATTTACGGTAGAGTGTCAATAGCCATTGAATTATCCAACAAAGCTATAAGTAGTTATTGGTAAGAGTTAGAAAATATATTATATTATTTACCCCATAGCAAAGGGTCGAAATTGCTCATACATAGTCAGAAATCTCAAAGTACTATCAAAATCAAACAGGAGTAATGAATTTCTCCCTGGGGTGATAAACATACGTTTCTAGCGCATAAAACGTTATTGGGCGAGGAAAGTTTCCAGTTACTCTGCACATAGAACAACAGTGGTTGTTGTATAGTGAAGAGGAAGTTCGGGGCATAATATGGATTTCGAGGTGAGGCGAGGGCTGTAATAGATGTCCTGCCTAGGAAGCAACTACGGGTCGGGTCGTACGAATGATCGGTATGGTCGTTAGGAAGGTTCTCGTACGACGCCGTTGTCAAATGAGAATCTACTGTTAAATTATGTATCGGTCGTTGTAAAAACATTATCTCGAGAATGGAGGCATCAGGCATTTATTACGATGTTCCCTAGTTATGAAAATTGACGATTCACCTTTGGGAACAAGCATTTAACTTTAACTCGATAAAGGATTACGTTCTTTTCGAAATAATCCGCATGTGGAATCTGACAATCTTGTTCAAACACCCTGCAACTCTAAACCAGAAAAAAGGGAATTTCTACCAGCCGGTAGAAAATAGCTGAAACAGTTGACACAAAAAAAAATTAAAGGATTTGTAATGTTTTTTATTTTCCCGATGGGGTTGGAGCGTACAGGAATCTGACGTTTCAAACGTGTAATCGGGTTGTAGAGGAATCGTGCGCACAGAGTACACAGGTGCGCGTTTACATGGAGGGTGTGGGAAATGGTCATAGTCGATCGTTTGGCCGGGGTACTGCAGCAAGCTTTCGGGCTCGGATTGCACCTAAGGCCGCTTTTGATAGTAATGAGAATCACTGATCGGACTGGAATTGCACGCGTTGTCGGGAAATGGAGATCGTCGCATTGTCATCGGCTTTATTCTTGGCACCATTGGGTACCAGGCGCGTCGGTCGTGTTGCCCTACGAACACCCATAATCTTATCGGACTTGATAAATCTAGGGATTTTCTCCATTGTTTTAGCAACAGAAACTGGCTATGAACAGAATTACCATTAGCTCTGTACACAAGCTTTCAACTATTGTAAAATGAGTTTTTAACCCTTTTATCTGCGCTATCGACTTATGAAGATAGCCGCGTTAAATGTTAATATAACCATAAACATGATGTACTATGTATATTGTTTGCTTTCCTATTCGGACATTACTTCCGGGCAAATATGTCTTTGGTAATTATCGATATTGGTTTGCCAATCTTCATAAACTCTCGTGTCGTTTGTAGGAATTTGGAATTCCAGTTTAAGTAAGTCAAAATTAACAGTATATTAATGTAAACCCTGTACAAATATGAACGTCCCTGTGGTAGTAATTCATTTTAGAATACCAGAAATTCCACAGATTACACTTTAGTCGCTTCTTGCTCGGTTTTAATGACCACCAACATTTCATCGGTTACGATGTTCCTAAACCATATTTGCACGGGTAAATACTGTTTTGACTTATTTCAACATTCGTGTTTTACAACAACCCGAAGAAAAAATGAATACCGGTCTCATCCTAGCAAAAAACCGAAGTGCTTTAAATTTTTTGCTACAAAAGTTCGTTAGTTCGTACCGGCCGTCATTCATACACATTCATGGAAATGTTTGACACTCTATGTTTTTCCAGAGATTTTTTCTCGCGCAAATCCAGGATTCTCGGAAAAAAACGAAAATTTTCGATTTCGTTGAAGTTGTCCATTAGAACCAAATCAAATATAAAAGCCACCATCGATTTCTCGCGTACCGTAAACGCGTGAATAGAAAAGGCAGGAAAAAAATGCAAAAAATGCAAAAAGCTCTGTGCCACGAAGGAAGAGCGAAAGGTGTCCGTATACCAGAATTTGCCAATAATATTCTACCTCTCGTATGCACAGATCGTTCGACTACACTCGAAAAATCCTTTCATGACACAGTTTTGAATTTTTTAATTCCTGGAATATACTTTTTAGATATTTCCGGACTCCATTGCATGAATTGGTAAAGATAAAAAAAGCGCAAAAGAGAAAAGGGATTTACTATCCATTGCACTCCGGGAGCCACATTTTTACGAATGTATTTTCAGCCGCGGTTTTGTCGGCCATCGTGCAAGAAAACGACCCGTAAGTCGTCCCACACATTTTCGTTTTGTCTCGGAAATTTCAGCAAAGCGTTTCCAGCAATTTTCCTTTATAGCGGAAAGAGCTGTAGCGAGAGAAGGTGTGACACGAAATGAAGGATCGAGTAACGCTGGTGTACATTTAGCGAGATTTCACATCCGACTTTTTTCGCGACCAAAAGCCAAATACCAATTTTTTGCCACTAGGGTTGCAGGCAGGCAAAACTTCATTTATATTTCACGCAAGGGGTGTTACGCTCGATATGCAATATTTAGGCCGATGTACCATGCGGATGTGACTTCCCCTCAATGCAACGGTAAAGGGGCTCCATGAATCATAATTTATTAAGGGAGTTTTAGTATGAAATACCTTCGAGGGCGGTTTCGCAGTATGTCTTTTATATGAATAGGTGTAAATGATGGCATGAATAAACAAAAGCCGTCAAATGCGTTGGAAAGGAAGCGCCAACGAATTTGTGTATTTCGTAGGACTCTGGACCCTTTTCCTGCAGTTACACATATATAATTTAAGATTGTTTAAGCCTTGGTGTTTCCCAATCTCGTCATTTTCAATAATTACTTTAAGTTCACACATAGAAACACACGTGGTATGAGAAACGATCTGTAGTTGAATATATATTGTATCAGATATATGTATATTCAGTAAAATAGCCATAAACTGTGTAAATTTATAGTCTGATGATCCAGGCTCTTTTAAAAGTTTATTTCAGGATTTTTTTAGTACATTTATTTTTCCATAATTTTATTTATGTTACGAACTATAATAATAGTTATTGGAATTATTTATAACGACTTTTATTGTTAATAATGTCTGTTAAAGATGACAGCTATGTAATTGAAACAGGTGACTGACATAGGTGGTTCCTCCCCTCGATGGATAATCAGTAGAAAGTTGAATAAAAAAACAATTATTATTAAAATTGAATACTTTTAGTACGGTCCAGAATATGATTATGTAGAATAATATATCAAAAAATTAAATCGCTTACAAAAGAGTCATTTAGAGAATAACACGTTTAAAGTGAAACAATAATCAAATACGATGCCGTAAAAAATGTTTTTAAAGGGATTACAATTTTTTACGTTGAGGATTTTGTAGTTACAAACCTAAAGTCAAATTTCGAAAATTCAAAATGTCGAATCCAATATGGCGGTTCAACAAATTAAAATCGTCTTTAGTTACACCGAATACAGATCTATCTTACAACGGGAGCAGTGGAGATCTACGAGAGTCGCGAACGCCCCTAGCGGCGCCTAACGCAGAATTTTAAGATCTACTTCTTACATTGTACGCATTATCATTTTTATAGCAATCATATTAGTAAGAATTTTAACAAACTGTTGGGTGCAATTTATTTCTCTCCTTCAATAATATTGTAGTACTTAAAAATTCTATGTCATAATCACTTGAAGAGTTGCCAGAAAGAAAAATGAAATATAATTACTTCACAAAATATCCGCATGCTCAGGAATAAATAAAAGAAAAAAAGCTGTCATCATCCGCTACGTTTGACCGTGTTCTAAAGGCGAATGGTAAGAGGCGAAGGCGGAAAGAATAAAAAGACACATTCATTCTACATAGAAACACAGCGGAGATGAAAGAACAGACTTCTCAAGTATTTTTGCCTCTTGCTTTCTGGGAATGAATAAAGATTTTACAAAGCCTTGTATGCGCTATCTATTTGTTAATATTGCACATGACGAAAGGCGGTTTTTAAAGGCCGTTTTTCTTTCCGAATAGGAAACGGAGACCCATTTTGCACTTAACCTTATTCGCATATTCTGAAGTATTTGCAGTAGTTTATTATTGCTTTTTCAAAATTGTACACTCTACTTTTCTGTCTTAATTGTGGAATATTTTGTTCGTACATTTAAATCAGATGTGTGAAAAGAAAATGTTATAAGTTTGAATAAATATTTAAGACAGTCATGTACATGTGGTTGTAGTGCAACGAGGTAAGCTTCTTTAGAAGAAAGGTTCAAAAGACTAACTCGATCGGAAAAGTCGATCGTGAGTTCGAAAATTATGGGAGGTACTGCTCATCCAAAAGCGTAAAGGTTGGATTGAAATACAATTCAAATCTAAAGTAAAGTTTGTCTTTCTTTTTAATTTTGGGGACAAGGATAGGTCCGGTATCAAACGAAAAGCCTTTGCTATCACAAATCAGGACTGGAACGATACTGCACTACTGGTCGACACTGGACAACATTATCAGCCAGTATTGGATCATAACTGATGTAGTATTTGGGGTGCAGACTGAACTCTTGTAGTTAGTTAGTACTGGATTTCAGTATTTCGTTTGATGGTGCTCCAGATTTTCGGCAGAGCAGTCTCAAGATTTCAATTTAATAATGGCGTTGGAAACTTCATCATAGCCCATATAGAAATTGACCACCGGACCGGCAGAATACTGATCCTATTCTGTCCACTTCCCAACGCCTTTGTCCTAAATAAATATCGTCATTAAATAGAGGTCTTGAGAGTGCTTTCTTCAAAATGTTGAATAATTTAAAGGATTGTCCAATTAATATGAAATTAAACAGGAACATCATATCCAAAATACCACGAAAAGTCTGCGTACATATTACACAGGCCGACAAATGCGAGAAAATTGCAGAACCAGAACAAATTTTCCAGAGGTATTTCACGCGCTGAATTCGAATCCGACCTCAGGAACATCTCCCCTATACGTCAGGTTTGTGAGATATTTTAACCTAAAAGTGCAAAAAATACGTTTTTTGGGTACATTTGAGGTGCTGTAACTTCAAGACAGATTTTTTTCAAAACTATCGTTACGGTATCTCAAAGTAATGTTTTTGTCCTTCAAATTCCGTTTTTAAACTTAGAAACATCTTTATTGGTCACTGAGATATCGTCTGTTGAAGTTTCTGAGTTTGGCAATATTCAGAAATAGAGCACAATCAGATAAAGCTTCAAAAATAGAAAGAAATTAATCACAAAGACCTAAATTTCGAATGGCTCTTAAGATGTTCGGTGTTGCTGAGTAGGAATTTGAAGTCAGAATAACAAAATACAAAATGTCGGATTCAATATGGCTGACAGCTTTTGTAAAAATCGACCTAATTCGCTTCAAACGTATTACTCGGGGGTTTTCGAGGTTGCTGAATACGAAACTATCACCGAAACTTGGTTTTTAATCATCAGACTCTTAATATTATGCAATTTTGGTGTTAGTTTCTTATTCAGCAACATCGAAACCCTCTGAGTAATAAGTTTGAAGCGAATTAGGTCGATTTTAGAAAAGCTGTCAGCCATATTGAGTCCGACATTTTGTATTTTGTTATTCTAACTTCAAATTCCTACTTAGCAACACCGAATATCTTAAGAGCCATTCAAAATTTAGGTCTTTGTGTTTAATTTCTTTCTATTTTTGAAGCTTTATCTGATTGTGCTCTATTTCTGAATAATGCCAAACTCAGAAACTTCAACCGACGATATCTCAGTGACCAATAAAGATTTTTCTAAGTTTAAAAACAGGTTTTCAAGGGCAAAAACAGTACTTTGAGAAACAGAAACGATAGTTTTGAAAAAATCTGTCTTGAAGTTACAGCACCTCAAATGTACCCAAAAAACGTACTTTTTGCACTTTTAGGTTAAAATATCTCACAAACCTGACGTATAGGGGTTATTCTGAGGTCGGATTCGAATCTGGAAAACAGACTCCAGAGACCACCAGATTCCAATTGAAAATATATCGCGACGATGTTCCCTCAGTGGATCTGAAACATATTCCCCTAACATTCGCATGGAATATTTCCGCTTTTGTTTCGCCGTTGGCGTCGTCGTTTCTTTCTCTCTCGTCGCATTGACCGTGTACCAGCACGAGGAAGTTTCTACACGGTCTTCTGGACGCGGCCGATGACGCATGACGTGGATCGATCGTAAAAAAGACCGCCGGCCAATTGGAGCAGGACAAAAGGCCCCTTAGCGTGCGACACGTACGGAACGTACTTGTACGTTGGTCGGGTTCGTGCTACGAAGCCGCCTCGAGATTCCGGGGGCTTTAATGCAATTAGACGTACGGGACCCAGAGCGAGCTCACGAGTTAGGTTAGGTTCGTACAGTGAAGTCACTTTCGAACTCGCTTACACAGGCAGATAGTCGCCAGACGTTCGAGTCGCGCCTCCCTTTGTCGACGGTTTTACGATCAATTGCGCCAATCTCTGACCTCTGGTATCGGATCTCTGACACCGATGCGGCGACCCTGCACTGGTGAGCACAGCTCGGTCATCCGGAGAGCAGCCTGGGTCAGATTGGCGAATTCATTCGCGAATGGCTTTTCTGGGCTTTTTAAATATAGCATGCTTGATTTACGGCTTTAGAAAGGGACAATATGTTCTGCAGCTATTGCTGGGATATGTAACTCCTGTGGGAAGTTTATAGCTCAGGCATTTTTAGCTTACCCCTGCTTATCTTCAAGTTTTTCCAACAAGGGATCACACACGGAAAATAATTTTACGCCGCGACAGACTAATATGGTGCGACAGCAAAATTGTGGTGTCGATATGGCTATGACCTCAGTATTACCTTGCGACGGCATAATAACCTCAGCATAAACATTTGTTGTGCTAACGCAGCACAAGCGTTTTCTTAGAATACAGTAGCGAAAGCGTATAAACAATAAATGTGAGGATACGGTAATACAAACATCATTTTCCACCCATAACGGGCAAGTTAGTAACTGTTTTTAAATATTACATTTCCCGCAAGGATGTTTACAAAAGTTAACATATTTATCGGGATATGACAAAATAACTTTGCAAACGCTATGCAATATTATTTACAATGACATTTTGCTTGTAAATCCGCCCAAATACCTAAACCTGATGAAATCATATGAAAAACAGAAAAGCGATCTGGAAGTTCCAAAGGTTGGAACTAGAAGAACTCAGTCTAGAAACAAATATCTGATATTTAGGCAATATGCAAAACCTGTCCTGAAGCATAAAAGAGTACTTGTAAAACCTTCACAACATGCTAAACAATATAAACATGCAGACAATAGTAACGAACACCAAATACTCGCAACAAAAGTGTAAGCGACATAAACCTTCCACTTAAGAAACAACTGCCGTTTTTAGAAATAGAGTCACTCTGGGAAGACAATGTCAACAATGGATTATAAGAGCTTTATTTGTATTGAAGCCTGTTCCTTGTCTTTGAGAATTTCGGAAACATTCACTTCACTTCTGTTTATTGTTTCTAGATATATTCTCCTCATTTTGCGCATTTCTAGCATTCTATTAGTTCGTGTTTGGATGTGTCCATTGCACCATATGAGCAGTGCTCAGCACTTTTGTCCACGTCCATGTCGTATTTCCAGGTTTCAAAATCATCAGACGGTCCAATTCAGGCTAAAGGAAGATAGGTTATGCACGTGTAGAGGGAAGATACTCCCGATCACATGCTAAATATCCACCCTTAGCACAGGTACTTGAGAAAAACCAATTTGGGAGGGCAGGAAAGCAGGAGATTGGAACAAAAGGAATCAGAGAAAAGTATCCGATATTCAGGAAACATACGAAAGAAAAGGTGAAAGAATACTTGAGAGCAACAAGGGGATCAATAGTTACTGATGCAATAGGAACAGGTACCAATACATCAATAATGGATTCAATATGAAACCTAGGAAAATTAAATCTTCCACTTAAGAAACAACAATGGTTTATAGAAGTGGAACCCCCTGAAAAGATTTTATGTCCATTAGTGATGCCAAAATTAGTGGTTTTGTCATTGTTCAACGGACAAATTCTGTGACTATTGAGGGGATTGATGAACACGAATCTGTAAATAGAATATTTGTAAGCCATGACAACTAATCTAATAATTTCGTAGGTGTCTGCATAGGTGAGCACTACGGTACAACTTTTCGGGTTTGCCTACATTGCGACTTACTCCCTTACTATTTTACTATCACGTGATCTAAAGCAGGCCCGTACATATTTTGAACGGGGAATAAATTCTACTATTCCGCCATACTATAGTCCTTGAAAATAGCTCGTGGAGGGGAGAAAATCATGGGCCACCCGGTCAGTTATAGAGGGGAGAGTGTGAGAGACCAACTCAAGGGTTTGCACTTTAGTTTTGTAAACATCCAAAATGTAGCTGAACATTTCGGGGTAGGAATTTAAATTTTTTTCCCTCTATTTATAATTTTTAAAATATGATAACACCAAACGTATCTTGTTTACAAAAATATTATTGGACTAAAGAATTGCAAATCAAGTACAAATATAATGATAGTAAGCTAAATAACTACTAATTGATACAAATAAACTTTTACTATCTCATAAAATCTGATCAGTACAAATTTATTTCACATTTATATGTCTCGGTGACTTTATCGAAATTCAAGCACTTGAAACGTTGGTAGGGTGGCAAACGATAACAATTGGAATCGTATGCTAACAGCGGGAGTTCGAAATTTGATTCCTTTACTTGGGGTGTAGAGTCCCCATCTATTACTTACATATATGTAACATGTACTAGCCCTGTTGGAGTACAAGTGACGGCCGTTTCTCACGATCGGATGCGGCGAAATCTCCTTGTTCATGGTTGGCCAGCCGGTACAAAGGATCTCTTTACACGTAGAATTATCCCACTTAGCTTGCTCGGATCGCTATAAACGGGCCCTCGACTCGCTAATGCGAACCTGGCTGTGTTCGCGCGTTGTCTGCGCTCTGGATCTCTTGAGAGATAAAAAGGCGCTAAACAGAAGCAATGAGACCACCGGAAATAATCCGTTGCTCTTTGACGTTCTTAAAAATTCCGCTTAATATTATTCTTGATTAACGCTTTTATTTAAACTTTGTTTGAAGTCTTCAAAATTGGTCTGGAATATGATTGTTCTGAATAATTTGGCTTTCGCACCATATTACTAAAATTATCGTACTTTTCAAAAATAAATCATCAGATAAGATTAAAAATAAAATTTCAGGGCCATAAAATAGTGAAAAATTATCAGACATCAGGTGAAAATAAACCGAAGGATTTTCCATGATATACATGCAACGTAATGCGAGCCAGACGACCTCGTTCAACAAAATCGCCGAACAATGGTGCGCCGTAAAATATCGATTATACGAAAAATGTTTGGAAAATACGGGATATTTTGGAAAATGTGAAAGATAAAAAGCACTTGAGGATCCACCAAAAGGAATTCAACGACCGAATATCAGCCAGCTCACACAAGGTGCGGAAGTTTCCATCATTTTTACATACCTGGAGCCCATCATGCCATGTCGAACGCGATAGAGCCTGCAAAGTAGCAAAGTCGATATTATTACACCCACAGGAAATCTATACCCGTATATCAAGTTCGAAAAAACGTGAAATAAAATAGTCGTGAAGATTGGAATGTCACATGCAGTGTTGCTTAGGGTGCAAACCGACAATTCTCATGATCGTCAACATCTTAACGGAAAACACCATTTTTAACATGTTCACATATGTTTTGCGACAACGATTATGTAAATGTTGTTATGAGTTAAAATTACACGGCTTCCTTAACAAATTGACAAAATTTTGAAGACAGCTTTCATTACTCCTTACATGCATAAACTTACTCGCGGAGCACTATCTCGTGTCAGACAGTGTCAAATAATTTGAATCTATATAATTCTGTACAAAATGTAAATTTTATTAAAATAATTAGAATTCTTAATTGTCTATTATCATTTAAATAATCGGAATATGACAAAAATTTTCAAGCGGACATATTGAGAAAGAAAAAAGGGAGGGGGTCTGGAAAGGCAGAAGCTCCGCCTCCTGGCCTCTCTCCCTCTTTTTTCTCTACTAACCTAACCTCTAACAATACAGCTATATTTATTATCACTTGTGAATTCGTCATATTGAATTTTGCAATTTGTAGCACAGATTTGTAATCTATGACCCTGAAATTTTCAACTAACAAATGTGAAGTAAAAAAAGGGAAAATGTATAAATGTAAGTGTTAAACACGACTTCAACTGCGAAACCAGATCGACATCGGCGAGTTTGGAAAGATCTCATTCCAAATACGAATTGTCGGTTTGCGATGACAACGGCGAGGGTGAAACAACGGAATTAAATGAGCTGGCGTACATACGGATAAAAAAAGAAAAATATCGAAAGGTGAACGACGAACGACAAATGAAAAGTGCCGTCCTAATTAACTGAAACGAGTCCAGAGAATCCGCGAATGGAAAAATACGCCGTGTATAAGGGGAGGGGGGTGAAAAGGTAAAAACAATACATTCGCAGAGGATACGAAACGGAACGAAACGACGGAGACGAAATTAAGACCGGTACTGTTCTTTGTTGGCATAAAGGCCAATTAATTTTTCCTTCCTCGACCCAGGCAGAGTCGACCCTTACTCAAGATTGCCCCACCCCAACTTCCTTATAAACATTAGGGGGTGGGATGCAAGAAGGAGGATGATGTCGAAGAGCCACAATTTGCGAATACGAGAGGGAGGAAATCGTGATCTTTTGTTTGTCGATTTGGTTAAATTGGCCGCTTCCCACTCGACGCAGATTCGAATGCGCTGTTCCAAGAGTATTTTGGGTTTACGACGAAAGAGTCGGGATCAGTAACAAAAGCACGGAAACTTGAAACCGCCCAGGAAAAATCGAAGCTGAATTTTGCATGGTACCTCGAAGTGTAATTGGGGGAGCTTAATATCAATTAGGATGTTGAACCATGCACTTCTAGGTAATGGCGAAATTTGATACTTCGGTAATGAAATTGATCCATGGAGGCAGAGGTGGTAAACAATAAATATTGCTTTGTTTTGATGACAGTTATATATACATATTTTGATCACTATGCGTCAAATCCCCATTTCGCGAGGATAATATTGTGTATGCTAACGGAACTAATATTGCATATGTGTAAAATGAATTTTAGCACACAAATGCGACTTCTGCTACTTTTGAGGTTATGCAGAAGAAACAAAAAATGTTGTTCCTTTTAATTGACTGTATTCGCGATAAAGGCGGTGACCGTTCAAATCGTAAACAATGTACGGCTCCTCTAACATCATAGTGACCTCTACTTTCTATTTTTTAGTTTGTTTACACTCTGGAGGTGACCGTTCAAATCGTAAATAATGTACGGCTACTGTAACATCATGTTGACCTCTACTTTCTATCTTTTAGTTTGATTACATTCTGGAGGTTAATCGTTATTTCCGAGAAATATTTTAATACGTAACTTTGTACACTCGCGAGAGATGTGTTGTCCCTGGTCTGAAAACGTTATTTTGCGCCCATCATACACCAAGTAATATTTTTCTTGGATCCAATTTTATTTAATATAATTTTATTAAATGCTGTCATTGAATGATCTATATTTACAGAAATACCAACCGTATGATCAGTTTCTAAAGCCAAATCTTTTGATTACTCTAATTAAATTGCTACCATTGAAAAAAACATTAAATTGTGCAGCATTCTGACTACTTTCCCACAATATTAGCGCAAATACACGTTAATTACAGTCTAAACTAATATTTCGCTGTCGATATTGTCAAAAACGCCGAAGGTCGATCGAATCGAGTAGGTGCGCGCGTTCGCAAAAAGCGGATCGTACCTTTTGCAGCAAGGGCTTTAATTGACTCGGGCGGTGTATCAGGCGCGCGCGCACGGACGAATCGATTGCCGCGGCAGGAAATTCGTTGATTTACGCTCATCAATAATTGATTTCGATGATAAATCCGACGAGGATCGAATGGCGATCGTGAGAATCGGATCGAAGCGGGCAAGTACGATTGCGAAACGGTATTTTTCGCTCCCCTCGCGTAGCTCGCAGCGCCGCACCATGCCGAGAGCAAGGCAAACGGCACATGACCCGAGGCGCTTTTTTACGGATCTTTTCCGCGTACCGATATCCAGCGCATATGATCTACGCAGGTATATGTACATACGGGTATACAAGCCGTGTGGAACGTAACCGATTGAAGAAAATCAATCGCGTCCGTTACTCGCGTCTGCTTGCACTTGCGCCTGTTTTTCAGCCTTCGCGTATGGGACGATGATTAATCGATTTCCTGATTCACCAGGCAATCCGAGGTGTTCGCGTAACAATTCTACCCGGAGTCACGTTAATTACGGAAACGATCCGTTTTACGCGTTACGGGATTCTCAGTTGGAGATGTCGAGCGTATTGTTTATATGGGGTTGTTCAAGCGTTCGTATTCAAGCGCGACCATACGATTGATCCTTCATATCTACATATTTTCCCAATCAAGCCAGAATGGGACGTATTGACAACCAAAACCGAAGGAGTAGAACCGAAACCAAACTTTATACGGTCCCGCTTTACCAATAAATATGTAGGACCAAACAGTTCAGCAATCGGTTGGTCTCGAGAAACGACTCAATTCCATTGCAAGTAGAAACGCGAGTTTGGCTTTAGAACTAAAAGGTTAGGTTGCCATCATCGTACGGTAACACACGGAAAGAAAAAACTTCATTGCCTAATTAAACCGGTTGTGGTCGGTTGAGAGAACTAAACCGATTTGGTATAAATAGAAAATGAGTTTTGGTTATCAGCACCACACAACAGCGACTGGAAGTTCGGACAAACCTGTTCGGTTCCCGAAACCCTAAACCGCAACCAGCCTAGTATCAATATTCAGAATAGTTGAAACAACCAACTCATTTTTTTGTTTGAACATCATAAAATCGAAGGTCCATCATGAGAAAAGGTCTCAGAAACATTGTGTACTGGAACCGATTAGCAATCTTCTCGCTCCATCGCCTTTAACGAATGATTCGACTAAATCATACACTTTGTAAACTGCAAATGCATGTAAAAAAAGAAACGTCGGATCTCTTGGTTATCGAGAGCTTCGATCAAACTTGAAGCGCTCGAAGATAAGAAGCCATCGACCGGTGATTTTCGATTTTTTCTAAAGTGAATTTGCTCGATCACGCTCAGGCGATCCTTCGATCAATATCGGCATTTTTCGACGGAGCTCGCGATGACGGCCAATGGCCCACGTCCAGCCCGGAAGATGCATGCGCATACACGTGTCATTCGAGCTGATCGCAAATGTCGTTCGTCATCAGCTGACGGGCAAGTCCGCCCGTCGGCTCGGCTTACATTGTAACCGTGATTAAGGGAACACGGAGCACTACGGGCTGTCCGGATATTAACGAGGAGTATTACTTTTATTAATCTAATCGACTAATCATTTTAACGAGGCGCGTTCTCCATCCTAGTCCTTTGCTTAATCGATCGTTTGCGGCGGACTAAACTGATTTTACGGTTTCAATAAGGAGATCGTTTAACGACGTCGAAGCATTCATGCCTATTACCCACATTGTTGAAGCTTTCCTTGGTTCAAAATCTAAAGGCAAATGAAATTCTGACGTAGTTAAAATACTATTATTAATTCATAATAATATCCTGGCACGAATAATAATAATATTTTCACATAAAAATATGATGGAGAAGAAAAATGAAGAAAATATTTAAGGTTACAGAAGTAGTGACAAATAGAACCGATAATCAGTCGCAGTAGTTTTTACTATTTAACTTGTAAGGCCAATCAAGTAAGTAGTAATGGCAACTACAAAAGTTAGCTCTCTTCCGTCCCACTTGGTTAGCCTGACTACTTATTTTTACAATGTAGTAACAGTTTACTGCATTACCAATTTATTGTTATGGCAAAGGGGGGGGGGGCGATATTTTTAAAGCAGCAGTTAAATATAATTGTTGTAAACATTTTTATTATTGAACTACAACACATTGAACGAAATAACACAACTAAAATACTAGTATTATAACTAAGGAGGTATTTCTAGCAGTACGAGAATGTTCGATGTACAACACTTACTTAGTAGTATCGTGCAGGTAATATCTGTCTAAACATTTAACAGTCAAAAGCGTTTAATTGATACGTTCAGCAAACTTGACATGTTTCATTTTCATCGAACGTATAATTCTGGTGCGAGACTCGAGAAACAGGTTTACATGGATTCGAAATCGCCATTCACAAAAACCGGCTACAAAATACGAGTATTGCCGTTCGCAATAGGCACAAATTACGGGCATTCTGCATATTCAGGTCGATGTAAAAGAAAAACGAAACAAAAAAAATCAAACAAAAAAGAAATTGAGCAATTTATTTACATTAAAATATTAAATACCGCCCTTTTTTGTAGCATTTCTGTTTAACACTATTTAATAACGAGGATGAAAAGAGGAAACGCAAACTGCAAAGCAATGTTCATCTTTTCCTTTTTGACATTAGTTACCAATATTTTTATGAGAATATTATAAAAATATAATGAAAGCTCTAACCGATTGAATACTGTATACAAAAACTCTATTAGCCACAAGTGCTACTTCTGATTTAACAAAAAGAACGATATTTTCGAGAATTAGCACAGTACAACTTGCAACTGGGGTTTCGGAGCGGAAATATCTACGCGAATGCGGCCAACAATCACAATGCTTCTTCCGCCTCTCAAAGTACAAGGAAGCCAATTGCGAATAAGCGCACAAGTTGCGCGCTATACTGCACATATCGGGAAGCTTTGTGTCCAGGATTGTCGGCAACATTTAAAAGTTACACTCTCCAAGTTTCAAAGTCCTAGTCGATACACTACCGTTTCGTGTTATCTCTGAATTGTTCGTCCATGCCAAAATTGGTGCTTATTATACCACGCAATAATGATAATAATATTGCACGTGCTGTAATTTTATGTTTACTACTACTTTAATTTTTAATATAATCATTTGTAAAGTGTATTTGAAATGACTATTTTTTATAGTACAATATTTAATACAAAATTTGTTTCGTCTATTCCAGCTGGTCGTGGAGTCGTCGATCTTGGCGCTCGAATATGGCGACCTGGAGATCGACCCCGACTCACCCGTGAATCCAGACCTGCTCTTCGATGCGCAGCTGATGCACCTCTACGTCATGACAGAGAAGAAAGTCTCGAAGGTCAAGGTTCAAGAGTGCTCGGTTTACAAAACCTGCTGGGACTGCCTGGGAGCGAAGGATCCTTATTGCGGCTGGTGCTCGCTGGAGAACAAGTGTAGCTTGAGAAGCGACTGTCAAGACGCCGCCAAGGATCCGCTTTACTGGATTTCCTACAAGAGCGGCCGTTGCACGACCATCACGACCGTCAATCCAGAACAGCTACAACGTACCACGGCGCGAACCCTGGAGCTCGTCATCGAGAATCTTCCGACACTGCCTGGACAATTTCTTTGCGCATTTTCCGCGCTCGACAAGACGTTAATTACCAATGCTACGAGAAAGTCTTATGGAGTGAATTGCACCACTCCTAGGACGGATTTGCTGCCGTCCATTCCCCCTGGACAGCATCACTTTACAGCCAAACTTTCAGTCAGAATGACCAATGGTCCAGATTTAGTAGCGACTAACTTCACCTTCTTTGACTGTAGTACACATACTTCTTGTACGCAATGTGTCTCCTCAAGCTTCCCTTGCGACTGGTGCGTCGATGGGCACCGATGTACCCATGACACTGCTGAAAACTGCCGAAATGACATCCTTGTTACTGGAGTTAGCGTGAGTATTTTCTTTATTGAAGCATAAGTAAGATGTCCAAATTCAATAGGTTATTTTAGACAGTTTTAATAAAATCCCGAGAAATATTGAGTCAATGAATAGGTAAATGTCTTTTAAAATCTGGTTTCAAATTATCTAACCCAAGTGAAAAAGACTGATGGATAATAAATACAAGCAAGTCTTTGTAAGAGGCCGACAGACTTTTTATGTCGATTAACCCTTCATGTCTCAAGTTACGTAGACAGTTCCTTTATCGGCACTTGGCGGTATTCGAAAAGGGCAATTCGATTAATTCCACAGAATGCACCTCATTCACATTATCAACAAATATCGCGTATCTCTTTTTATTATCGGCTGAATATCATTGTGTCGATTGTGCTGTTCGAAAATTGCTCTCACCGCGGCCAATCATTTCGCAAATTGCACCCCATATCACCGCATCGGTCCAATTAAATAAATTTCGATGAATCATTGCAGAGAACGGGCCCGAGCTACAGGAGTGGTCCTGGATTCTGCCCGACCATCAATGCTTCGGACTCCCAGGAGATTCTCGTGTCTTCCGGTATCAAGAAAGTGATCCGTGTGAAAGTCCACATTATAGGGGTATGTATCTGTGAAAACTTCGATGGCATTGCTACATCATATAATAAAAGAGGAAAAAAGCAATGTCAATTAAAATTGGTTATTTATAATTACTTTTCTTAATCAATTAAATTTTCTTTTACAGCAATTCATCATTCAAACAAAATTCGTTTGTCAGTTCAACATTGAAGGCCGCGTTACTATCGTAAATGCCCGTCTCCTTGCCGACACAATTTATTGCGATGATACCGAATTCTCGTACACCTCCCGTGGCGCTAACATCACGGTACCATTTGGGGTCATCTGGGGTGGCTCCAAACCCCTCGATAATCCGGACAATATTCACGTGGTGATTTATAGATGTCGGGAGATGGCGGACAACTGCGGCATGTGCCTGGCTCTGGTGGACAAATATGGCTGCGGTTGGTGTCAAAGCACGGACCGATGTGAAGTAAAAGATCAATGCGATCGTGGTAGTGGAGTTTGGTTAGACCGTAATCAGACATGTCCAAATCCTGGAATTACGAGTTTTGAACCGATGATCGGCCCATTGGAAGGTCACACTAATATAACTATCAAAGGAATCAATCTTGGCAAGACATTTAAGGATATTCATAATGGAGTCACCGTAGCTGGATTGAACTGTGAACCCTACGAGGAACTTTATGTCAGAACTAAACAGATTGTCTGTCGGGTAGAAGGTACTAAAGATAATCAAATGCGGGAAGGACCTGTGATTGTTAAAATCGAGGATTTCCGTGGTCAGTCGAATGATATTTATATGTTTGTCGATCCAAACATTACGATGATTACACCTACGCATGGCCCAATTAGCGGCGGTACCGTCGTGCGCATTACAGGCACATACATGAACGCTGGAAGTCGTATTCAAGCCGCCATCGACGACTTGCCTTGCTCGATTATTAGTGCTGAACCCAACGAAGCACTTTGCATGACCAGTGCCAGTGATAAGAAGCGTAAAGGAGTTTTGACAATGACCTTCGATAAATCACCGAGGAAATATAATGGATTCTTCGAATATGTGGATGATCCAACTATCGAAACTGTAGAAAGTGGCGTGGGGAGCCAGGTGAAGGCACCGAAGGGCATACCAGCTGGTGGAATCAAGATAATGGTAACCGGAAAAAATTTAGGATATATTCAAAACCCTCAAATGTACGTATACTTTGACGAGAAAATGTTCGTGTCGCCCTGTGAAGTGCTTACTCCCAAGAATATGGTTTGCAAATCACCAACGATAGAAGTACCGACGGTCGTCGATGCAGAAATCTTGCGACAGCGCGGACTGGAACTTGAATACGGATTCATGATGGACAACGTCACTGGAGTGCAGAACCTCTCACAACATGGTTTTCGAAAGTTCTTATTATATCCCAATCCTGTCTACGAACCATTCAGCGAAGATGTCAAGTACTATAAGAGTGAATATTTGACCATCAACGGCCAGTACTTGGACAGTGCCAGTCAAGAATCTGACGTTAAAGTAACAATCGGAGATAGTATTTGTAATGTAACTTCACTTTCCAGACAACAATTGACTTGTAAACCACCGGAAGTGCAACCACCTGCAGTGGACATGTCAGGTAATCTGAACAGCAAAGAACTCCCCGATGTGAATGTCATTGTAGGTGAAAAACTTAACTACAATATCGGTAAGCTCAGCTACGAAATGCCAGCTGGTCTAAACGGAACCCTTTCGAAACCTGCTCTTATTGGAGTAGTTGCTGCGATTATTGTCCTCGTATCAGTATTCGTTGCATTTTTGATAGCATACCGAAGAAAGAGTACTGAAAGTAACCGCGTTTTGAAGAATATGCAAGAACAGATGGATATCTTAGAGCTCCGAGTAGCTGCCGAGTGTAAGGAAGCATTTGCTGAATTACAGACCGAGATGACGGATTTGACAGGAGATATGACCAGTGGTGGAATTCCGTTCTTGGACTACAGAAGTTATGCTATGAATATTCTCTTCCCGTTAGATGATAATCACGTGGTACTACAATGGGATAAACCGGAGTTGGCACGAAAGGAAAAAGGATTAAGACTTTTTGGACAGTTGATCCTGAATAAGACTTTCCTACTTCTCTTTGTGAGGACTTTGGAAAGCAATCGGTACTTTTCGATGAGAGATCGAGTCAATGTTGCTAGTCTGATTATGGTAACGCTGCAGAGCAGAATGGAGTATTGCACAGATATTTTGAAAACGTTACTGGCAGAGCTCATCGAGAAATGCATGGAAGGAAAAAGTCATCCAAAGCTGCTGCTCAGAAGGTAATTGAAGAAAAGAATGCTTTTAAACAGTACCAAATTCTATTCTTTGCGTAATGAAAAGTAATTAAATCGCATCTTTCGTTTCTATTTCAGGACTGAAAGTGTCGCCGAGAAAATGTTGACAGCATGGTTCACTTTCCTTTTATATAAATTCATGCGAGAGTGTGCCGGCGAGCCGCTGTACCTGCTATTCCGTGCAATGAAGCAGCAGGTGGACAAGGGGCCAGTCGATGCCATCACGTCAGAAGCGAGATACTCGTTGTCAGAAGAGAAACTCATTAGGCAGTCGATCGACTTTAAAGCAATAGTAAGTTTTATTTTTTCACCACATACCTAAGAAACAAGGCAAAATTTATATTAACCAAAAACTCACTACTAATACTGTAACCTTAATTTCTTTAGACCGTCTACGTGTCAATCTCTCAGCAAACTGTCTTTGGCGGAGGTATCGATCCCAATACGGAAAACGTCGCCGTAAAAGTTTTGGACTGCGATACGATTTCTCAAGTAAAGGAAAAAGCACTAGATACGATCTATCGGTCTACGCCGTACAGCCAGCGACCCAGAAAGGACGATCTTGATCTCGGTAAGTATCTAAAATGCGCTTGCGTCTCTCACGGTTTCTTTTTGGTATGTTTTATTGCATCAAGTTTCGAATTGATGTAAATACTTTTCAAAAATATTTGATTGGCATCACTGTGACAAAATTATTATACCATCTAAAGTTGTCAATTGATGATTTTATTTACGAGTGAAATAAAATTATTAATATGGTCATTTTGAAGAAATGCTCTAAAATTTTAAAATTTACACTTGAATCAATATCTAGATTTCAATCCTTCAATAATTAATCAATAGTTAGATGGCACGTGCTCATTGCCTCACTTTCTCTTACAGAATGGCGAACTGGCGCTTCCGGCAGACTTATCCTGTATGACGAGGATTCAACATCGAAGCCCGAGGGCGAATGGAAAAAGCGAAACACATTGAATCACTATCGAGTACCAGAAGGAGCGTCCTTGAATCTGGTTTCAAAACAATCCTCTATTTACAACCTTTCGATCCTTTCAGAGAAGAATGACAAATCGCACAAGTACGAGACTTTGAACCTCAGCAAATTCAGTTCTGCAAGTCCACCACTGTCGCGCGCCACTTCCCCGTTGAATCATGATCACGATGGTGGACTTAAAGTCTGGCACTTGGTGAAGCACCATGACGCTGATGCGCAAAAAGAAGGCGAACGAGGCAATAAAATGGTTTCCGAAATCTATCTAACAAGGCTCTTGGCGACGAAGGGTACTCTGCAAAAGTTCGTTGACGATCTTTTTGAGACCATCTTCAGTACAGCGCACCGAGGATCAGCGTTGCCTTTGGCGATCAAATATATGTTTGACTTCTTGGACGATCAGGCATTACACCACGGCATTTCTGACCCCGAAGTGGTTCACACATGGAAGAGTAACCTACTACCGCTTAGATTTTGGGTGAATCTTATCAAGAACCCTAACTTCATATTTGATATACACAAGTCGAACATCGTTGATTCTTGCTTCTCTGTGGTCGCACAGACGTTTATGGACAGCTGTTCTACGTCGGATCATAGATTAGGTAAGATTGTCTTGCCTTTTAATGATTATATTGCCATATATTGATTTATTTGAATGAATATAACTGGAGTCGTTTTGTTTTGAATTGTAGGTAAAGATTCGCCGAGTTCGAAGTTGCTTTACGCGAAGGACATTCCAGTGTACAAAGAATGGGTAGAACGCTACTACTCCGACATCAAAATGATGCCGGCTATTTCCGACCAGGATATGAATGCCATGCTCGCAGAGGAATCAAGAGTAAGTAAATTAATTTATTTATCTTATGTTTCATAGACAATAGCTGCTCATTAAGTTTGGATGTATTCGAAACCCCGATCAGAATTTGATCATACTTACCTCATGTACTCATTTCAAACGAGTATTGGTCATGGTGTAATGAATACACTTTCTAGTAGCCTATTAACGTCAAAGACTTCAGGTAGTAAAAGAGACCTTATATGATTCTGGTCTATAAGATTCTGTTGAAACTTTTGTTGTTCCTCCAATGCAATTTTTAAATTTAGATCGATACCTGCAGTCACTACAGCGATATGCAACGCCGTAGGTTTACACGGATCTCAGGATCCGGAAATTCACATTCTGAAATCACTACTTGATATCGTATGACATTTCCAACTTCTAAACTTCTTGTTCACCTAAAGACCAACACTGGCGCCATGTCAGAGCGTCCTCCCATGCCTCGTAAAGCCAGCTGGCAACCTGTTCATTCTCCTATAATTAATTACTGCACATCCCTAAATAACTGATTGACATCGTATGACATTGCCAACTTCTAAACTTCTTGCTCATCTGAAGGCCAACACTGGCGCCATGTCGGAGCGTCCTCCCATGCCTCGTGTTGTTAATGAAAATACTATTATCCATTCTAAAACCAGCTGGAAACCTGTTAATTCTCCTAAAATTAATTACTGCACATCTCTAAATAACTGGTTGATATTGTATGGCATTGCCAACTTCCAAACTTCTTTTTCACCTAATGGCCAACACTGGCGCCATGTCGGAGCGTCCTGTTATGCCTCGTGTTGTTAATAAAAATACTACTATCCATTCTGAAGCTAGTTCACCTCGCGACGGGAAAACTGCAGAACTACTGGTTCTGAGTACAGGCAACAATACCAATGCCTCTGGTCATCATGAAGGAGCTAGAATCAAATGTTGATTAGTATTTACTAAATGAGGATATCTTGCAATATCTGATGAGGGTTTTGTTGAGGGATATGTGGATGAGTTGTCTAATTGTCTCATTGATGTTACATAATAATAAGACTTGATTTTGTTTTCAGCTGCACACCAACGAGTTCAACACGAACTGCGCCCTGTACGAACTGTACACATACGCCGGTAAATATAACGAGCAACTGATCGTCACTCTCGAAGAGGACGAGTTCTCCCAGAAGCAAAGGCTGGCATACAAACTCGAGCAGGTCCACAACATAATGGCGGCTGAGAGCAATCCCTGATGCCCGGACTACTCGACGAAGAATAAGCCCTCGCGTCAAGAGGTGCCCTGCTGAGCCACAGGGAGCTCGGCGGTAGGTTATCATACCGTCGACGAACGCAAACGGCCTACCGACGACGAACGTCGATACCTCCTCGCCTCGCCGCACTCCGACGGTAGTTCGGGGACCCTGGCGAGGAGAAAAGCCTCCGGGGATCGCTGGCGCAGATAAAGAAGCGATTCTTCGTTCGAGAGCCACCGGTCCGAAGCTCCCATCGGCCGATCGCATCCTTTAGGAACAAACTACAGTTTTAAGAGAATAAGAAACAATTAAATCGAGACACGGAGACGACCGTTGCATTACGCCGAGTCGGAAGTAACCGACTCTCATCTTCCGCTCTGCTTCCCTCGGACTCGAAGCACGCGGTCTTCTCGTATCATAAGAAAGATAAAACTAGGCGAGTATGCAAATCGTCAATGTAAATAGTAAAGCGGCGCTTCGCGATGTAAGTCTATCGTATTAGGATAATCGAAGGAAAACAAAGAGGCGAAATGTTCACATGTCGGTCAGGATATCCTCTTTTTTCCTAAAAAAGAAAAAAAGAAAATAAAGAAAAAGAAATGAAGAACCGACGAAACGTATCCTCGGCCGGTGACGAAATTTGTAAATTCGCGTGTTGTCTGGCGAGAATCGGGCACGAGTTTTAACGAATACACATCTCCATCCAGCAGGGAATGAAAAAGAAAAGAGTGAAGGCGATCGTCTTGCCCGACCGATCGATTGATACGGAAAATAATATTATATTATTATATACATGGATGGTATGTCATTATGTATATGTGTACATATATACACACTTCTTACACCGTCGCGACGCGTGTGTATGTATATATATCTAGGCTAGAAGAATCTCATCGACGTTTTTCGAAAGTCTCTCCCGCCCTTCATCCGCCGACGGCGTTATCGCGCTGTCCTTTGTTCGCTACTACCTTATGGTCCGTTTTCAACAATCGACGCCTAGCTCAAGCCTTAGCGTCCTTTGTTTCACATGACTCTGAATAACTTGAGAGTCGCGCGAAGCGTGAAAACGAACACTTCGTTTGCCTTCCCGTGTGTCGAAATTCGAACGAATATCATCGACCCTTAAGTTCTATTTTCAAGAGTCATTGACACATATTTCCATGAAAAAGTGATTCTTGAAAACGGCCCTTAACGGTCGTCGATCGCGTCGATCCTCGTCGGGAGAAGGGAGGGGAAAGCAAAAGTGGAAGACGGAATCCGATAAGAAGATGGAGGAAGTACGAGCGGCGAACCAGAAATATTTCGAGGACAGACTGTGTATTAGATGTAGGAATTAACATTACGATAATATCTGGATTATTGGCCGATCGCGGGGCCGGCTCGATGTGACGGTTGTGTTGAGTGTTTTCGCGTGCTTCCCCACAAAAAGCCTTTCGGTTTTCAAGCCCCTTCCTCCCGCGAATTGGCTGTCGACCTCATCCAGCGTTCAGCCCCGGTACTGCCATCTTTTTTCAAACTTTCCTATTCTGCCGCTCGAATAGAAACAAAACGTATCTGAAATTGGACAAGTTCCTTTATTCAGCGCTAATTAATGCGATTCGTGTGCCTTGTCCAAATTCAAATACGACGATAGCGTTCATTATTCTCCGTTTTCGGATCCGCTTTAACCGGACACCATTGATACCTATAATAGACAAGATCGCGTTAATTATAGTGACTTTTTTACATTATACATATCGAGTTGTAAATAAGTGGGCATGCAGACTCGAGTTTATTTATAAATGTTTGTACGTTAGCTATATTGCTGAATTTTTTAAATAACTTTTTACCTCGAATGGAGACAACGAGATATTCCTGAGTCGACGGCCAATTCGACACTGCAAATATTCATCTCGGCGGCGATCCCGTAATTTTTCGGTCGCCCAGCAATCGTCACTCTATTCTGTCATCGCGTCACCGTGTCGACCAATATTACACACTGCCCGCCGACGATTTCGATTTCTGTCCAATTTCGTTAAATCGACGGCGAACCCGTTCACCACCCGATACGGTGGCGTAAATAAAAGACTATTCATTCCTCCGTAAATACAACTTTCTTTGGCATTCCATCTGAAGGGAAGAAAACTATGTCGCAATAAAGATCATGTGTTATTTGTCGATTAATGTTATTTATAACTTTATAAAGTGACTGTTTTTTATAAAGGAACTAAAAAAAAAAATTAAAGAAGGAACGCGTCGCATGCGGTTTCCCTGTTCGACATTTTCAAGTGCCCCATCCTAATCCTCCCTCCTAAATCCCCACCGTCCCTGAAGAATCGTCCCAAAGTCCTCTTATAGGTATTCAGCTTCAACGCCTCCGTCGTCATGTTGTTGTCACTCTTAATTATTAATAACTGTAATATAAATATAACGAACAAAAAATAACGATCACTGTTGAGTATTGTCTGATTGTAATAACATTGATATTGAATCGATATGAATTGATAATCATTAATTAACGTCGACATTACTCTGTCTGTGGATGTAGCCATAACAATTGGTGTGGTGCGCCTGGCTGTGCGATTCGTTCGTGAAAACTTTGTGTCTTGCGTGCGTGTCTTGATGCGTTGAGGTAATCGACACTTTTTTGTTTAATCATGCACAAATTCGCATGATGCCCTGCGCAATCGCAAGAATCATGAAAATACCTGGATTTTGAGATTTCGCCTTGAAGTTGCACTTCGGCGACTTCTTAGGCGGCTGATATCTGACCGCCATTGGGGTCGGGAATAATCGAACCTCTAAATAGTGTTCGAACATAGTCGGAGCCAGGCAATAATGTGCAATTATCGTAAAATAAAAAATATTCAACTTCAATATAAGGATACAATTGGCAATATTTTATTTATTTTATCATTTTTATTTTTTGAAATGAGTGTTTAGATGAAATTTAAGAAACTTCCAACCTTTAAAGAATTTTTGAAAAATTCAGAGTCAATTAAATAATTCGCAAGGAATCAATCATTTCAAAGGAAGTAAAATGCATTTTTTTTATTACTAGAAATTTTGAAATAGTATTTTCCTAATAGTATGCGGGAAATCACATTTCCCGCACTAGTAACGAAATGTACTATTCCAATATTTCTTAATGAATTATTGTTTTTATATTATAATTCATAGATTTGGAAATGGTGGGAAAGCTTTAATCGCCCGATAATTTTGTTCTGTAATCTTGAAAAGAATTTTTAATTATAATTCCGTCATCGCTTACCTCGACGCATCGGCTTACCGGAATGCGAGTAGCGAGAGTGCGATAAAGTGTCGAAAAATAAAAAATCATGCGAATGCGTGCCTGCGCTGTACAAATACTTGAATGTCCTGTGCGTCAATTCAATGTGCAGTCGTGCAGTGGAGGAAAGTATTTATTGCTCAACAAATCACGGATGGAATCAAGGGAGAAAACACGAATTTTCGGTGTGCGTCGCCACAAGTGGGAATGCGAGAAAGAAGGAGCGAAAGAATAAGCGAGCGAGAAAGTGGAAGAGATATATGTGAAATTGCTAGAAATTGCCAGAAAGCGAAACTCGACGTTTTATATGGATTCTCCTTTTTTTGTAAGAGACTTTTCGTCCTGTTTTTCATACTATTAAAAGCAAGAAATGTTTCATACCAACGTTTTTATTCAAAACCTTACTCCTTTAGTTTATCGGTAGGTTTAAGATCGTATTGAAATTTAGGATGTTGGGATACCTAACCTAACAAAAATCTACGTATGAATCTGCGTGAAATCTGTTTTTTTATTTCTTGTTTTCTTTCCTATCAAATTAATAAGTGGACATTAAGAAACGAGTTGCTATGAATGAAATCCACAGAGAATATCATTGCTATTATGAAATACTGGGTATGGGAACGTATTGCATTTTGAATCGGCAAACTTCTTTGGATATTTGCCCCGTTAAGTTCTGCTCTGGTGTCGAAATAGGAACTACAGAGAGGAGCTTTATAAGTTACACCCTGCGCTGCAATCGGATCGAAACCATCAACAGAAATATGTTGGAAAATAGGTAAAACCCCTCTCGGTAGTACCAGTTTTGCCACTAAAGAAACTTATAATGGCCTATTACAAAATTTGAACGTATATGTTCTTTTTTTGATTATTTGATCGATTCGACATATGCCATTAAAAGTCATTGTTTATTAATGAATCCATTCTTAATTTTTGCAAGATTATAAAATCCAATTAAAATGTAGAGCGTCTGTGTGCCCATCGATAACCTTCATTTGGACCAGGACGAAATTCAACAAACGAAGATAACGGAGAATGAAACAATTTACAAACTGATAACTATGTCGTATATTCTGAACATAAGACGTCGACAGAATTGATGAAATGGGCAAGAGAATGTAGATTTAATTGAATTTTAATCCAGTACTTGCTACGGTAGCAACTTTGTTTACATATTATTCTTTCCAGGCTTAATTAAAAAAAAAAACAATAACGCATTCCTACACTGAAAAAAAAATTTTCTAATTTCAAGTAAATATTTACTTGAATAGTCGCAACAAAATATTTACTTGAAATAAGGAAATATTTTCTTAAATTAAATAAATATTTATTTGCTTGATAAAATCAAATTAATATTTAGTTGAATTAACAAACTATTTTTCTATTATAAGTAAACATTTTGTTGCGACTATTCAAGTAAATATTTACTTGAAATTAGGAAAATTCTTTTTCAGTGTAGTAAAACTGAAAATATACGGTTAAAATGTCCAAATTCGCTCATAATTCACTCTCACCTCTAACAGGCAATAAAAGTGAATAAAATTGCAAAAATATTGTGAATGAATCACTCGGTAAAAATTGTAATGAAAATAGTATTAAAGTAATGAAAGTTCAATGAAATTGTCCAAATCAAGGAATCAATATCATTAAAATTCGCTACTTTCAATCGCTTTTTCGTAGCATTTTCAATCGTTCTTAATGAAAGCCTTCTTAACGGACTGTCATTAAGTATATATCAATATCTCGATAAATTTCATTTAAATCGATTCATTTTTCGTAACTCATAGAATGTTTTGAAACCAAATCTCTTTTTATGGCATTCAAAACGGCAGAAAATGGCTCGTACATCAACGTGCATTAAATGTCATTCAACTAAACGATAACCAATTTCGAATTATGGCATTAAACTTTTTTGGCCACATCAAGGATTCAATTTTATTGGAAATTCGTTGCTTTAATCGCGTTATCATTAAAATTTCAATCGATTTTAATGCTAGCCTTCTTATCGAGCATTCTGAAAATTTTATCAGTTTATGTGTACAAAACGTAATATTTTTTCTACATGTATAATGTTAATATCATTTTTATGCATCTTCGTCAGTTTTTATTAAATTATTTTGATTCAAATTTAAAAACTGAAATTTAATAACCAAATTTATAAAAGGAGTAGCCGACATTCGACTTAGTAATATGGATTTGTTTGATGGAAGTTTCCTAATTCGAATCCATCAAGTTTGCTTATAATGACGAAGAAGGATAACTCATCCTGGTGGCGTAATCCTTAAAGAAAGGATTGAAGATACGTTGAAGGTCAAACGGAAAGATTATGGTTCATTAAAGGGAGGTTTTGCTTCCTTACATCGTTGAATAATATTGGTTTCAGTCTTGTAAAAGCAATTTGTACAATTTTATTTTCAAAACATCTTAATATATCATAGTTTTTAAAAAGTATATAGATCGTAAATAGATTTGGAAAAATTCTTGTGAAAACGTTGTGAAATTCCTAACCTCTAAAAGGAAATTTACAATGTTGAACGTGGACATATTTCTAAAGTTCATTTCCATTTTTTACAATTCTCTTTAAACAATTCTCTAATACTGCACAAAGATTTTGTTATTTATTGAAACATTCTTATCAGTTTAGCAAAAATATATGTACAATAAACATTACTTGCATCTTACAAAATCTGACGTATATGTACTTAGCAGAGATTACTTAGTCCAGTAAAAACTGCCTTGGTTCATTGTAGTTTCTGTATCCTAACCTTTACTTGAGGAACTTTGGCAGAAATTGTCAGTCTATGGAATCAATATAACTTTTTTTCCGTGTACAAATGTACTTATATTTTAGTTGCTTACCAAATGGCGATTTAAGTTAGAATTAAAATCTAATTACAAGTAAAACCGTGCAAAACGACTTGTCGAACGGTCTCATTTAAGGCCAGGTTACCATGGATTTCATGTTTTTTTTAAATAAATTTTATTCATACTAAAAAACATTTTGGGATCGAACTTTTTATAACTTAAAATACATGTTATCAACAATTAAAATATATTTTCTCGTAATTTTTTGTCAAAATGGCGGCTCAAAGTCGCTCATCCTCCAGACCAATGACATGATTTCTCATCCAAAAATTATCTGCAAGCAAAAATGAAAATGGTTTCTTATTCTGTATGACATTGGCTGTCGTGTGAACTAGAATAAAAAATGTAGACCAAAAAAAATGGCGGCCTTTTCAACTTTTTGGCCCTTTTTTCAGTTTTAATTGTTCATAACTTTATTAAATAACAATGAATATTTTAGATCCTATTCCAGACCATAGAGAGGCCTTTGAAGAGTAAAATGCAGTTTGGTTCATGTCGATATGTGCAATAGTTTTTAAATGAGAGTGTCATTAAGTTGATAAACGTGGTTTCGAGAAAAACGCGATTAAAGTTTTTAGAGTTTTTTTTCTTGTTTTATTCGTGAAAATCGTTGTAAAAAGTGATTTTTATTACACATCCAATCCGACTTCGTACACTACTCCTTCCTGGTCTTCATATGCGTCATTTTCAAGGATTTTTGCGTTTCTTCTTGCAGTCCACTGCTCTTTAGATGCTACCGTCGCTTCAAGCTCGGTTCGATCAACAGGCCTGTCGTTGACTTTATCAGCGTACTGCCTTGCTTGCGGGCCGATTGCAACACCCATAACTTCCATAACTTTCAAAATCGGTAAAAACCCTTCATTAAAAATGCAAGCAGCACTAAAAGCAGCAATTTCAAGTGTTTGTTTACCAACAAACTTGTGCTTAGGAGCTATGTTCCAAACACACGAATTATAACTTTCGTTATCATTTTGAGTATTAGCGCCTAAGCATCTCTCGAGCACTTTTTCGTCGGTTAATTCCTCATAAATTGGTTCTAATAGATCTTTCACTTCTTCATCGAAAGCCAAAGGATGTTTGAAGTCATGTAATTTATCTGTAGCTACTGCCTTTTGATAACTGCACCATGAATCTGCTCCGACTGGACAGTACTCGTGTTGTGGCTTTGCATCGGTAGAACACTTGTGATAAAAAGAGGCCAGAACTGCCTTCTTCATATCTGCTGCAGAATCGGGATGAGCAAGCACAGCTTTTTTAAAGTGGCCAAATCATTTTGCCAGTTGCGCTTCAGCCATAGACGGATCGATAGTTACTTCCAATTGCGGCTGGCTGTTTTTCAGTTTTTTAGCAGCAGCACTGGTTTTTTTAATGTTACTATCTGAAGTATGTCGATTACCACAAAATCTCCTCTTCTTCGATATATGCGGTATTCCCGATGATGTTTTTCTATCCATAATGAATTTTTAGTACACCCCAGTAAACGAAAAGGGATTAAGGGCTTTTATCTTTTATTCTTTTATTGAACATTCGGAATTTTCCAATTCCTTTATAGGAATTCACGCGTGAGACATGTGAATTCCGTGAATTCCGTTGAATTCTGATACGGAACTTTTTATTCTGCGCATTTCCATTGAATTCCCTAACCTAACCTAAAATAATATGGATTCGTTGGAACTGTCAGGAATTAAAATTGTAATTTTTTATTCCGCGCAATTTCATTCAATTCCCTAACCTAACCTATAATGTTTACATCAATATTCTCAGGGATTCCTTGGAATTCGTGGGAGTTGCAAATTTAACTTTTCTATTCCTGTGAATTCCATCCAATACCTTCAATAAAGGGATTCAACGGAATTCAAAATTCCAATCCCCTTCCGTTTGCTGGGATACGAACGAAAAATTTACAAACGCGTGCAAAGACTGAAGCGAACTGTTACCAACGAAAATGCCACGTATAATAAACTAGAAACTCTGCTGAAACTGCAGAGAAGTAAACACTTTACAAAACCGAAAGGAAACAAAACAATAAGGCGGTCCGTTGGAATGCAACAGCTGCCACCACGTTCAACCTTAAAATATATAAAGACCGCGCAAATACACTGTGCAGCATTTAGTTCAATAATACACCACATTTCCTGTTATGGCGCAACGATCATTCTACATGTAAACTGACATAAGTGCGAGAAAGACACAAAATCGTTTTTTGGGTAAATAACAAAATGCGAGAGAGATGGAAATATGACTACTTCCTAGTTACGGAAGTTGAAATAAGATTTGAATTTCCTATAATCTATGATCAAAACTAAATCCGTCGTTGTCACGGAGCGGTTTGTTGTTGTTTTGAAACGATGGAAACCTACCCCTAACCTAATAATTTATTTGTGTAAACGGACGTATGAAACGTGTCGAACACTTTCGTAAATAATGGAAGAAGTTGGTGGATCGAGTAGCACGATGATGGATTCAAAACATCACGAAGATCAAAAATCGTCACACGAAACTGATGAATCAGACTTAAATTTTGAAGTTCCGGACGATGATGAATGTACACCACAACCTGTTTATCAAGTTCAACAAAAACTTGAAGACAAGTACATTTTTATATTTTATACCATTTTAATTTCACATCTTTTCTATTTTTCACTGTATAAAAATATCATGAATGCTAAATACACCCTAAGAATAAATAATAAGAAACATACGAAGTCTTAGTTTTAATTGTTAGTCGACACAAAATGATGAACTTGTATAAAAGTGTATATAAAAGATTGTAATATAAAGTAAACTTTTAACAAACTTTTGAGACATTTGACTGAAAACAAATAAATAATTCTGTATACTTGTTCCGCATTTAAATAGATTAATCATTTAATTTTCTTCGAGTGACATTGAAATCAATGAAAATAGACGAGTGTTTTATATTTACATTATAATAACGAGCAGCTGTGTAGTAAAATATGTCCATGGTATCGTTAAATCAGTAATTACATATGGTATACTGTGAAAAATTTCCATGTAATTTTACAGTGAAATGGTGGAAATTAAAAAACCAGTGAAAATTTACAACGTTATGGTAAAATTCCTATAATATCAACATGATTTTACATGTGCACTGTAAATAAGACGTCAATCGGTTATTGGTGAGAGGTAGCTGACTCGCATGAATTCCAATAGCACAATTTACAGTACGTTTGTCATATTACAAAGACGATGTATAATTACATTTTTTTAATTACACAATCGATGTAAAATCACCACGATTATTACTGGTATTTTTAATTCCATCTTTGACGTTGTAAATTTATATTTTCATTGTAAATTTTACATGTCTTTTCTGAGGAATAGTACAAAAAAATTGTATTTTTACTACGAAAATAATACGAAATTTCAACAAAACTGTAAAAACTCAGAAATGTAATTTTAGTTTTATTTTTCACAGCGTACACTGTGAAAAACTTCGATGTAATTTTACAGCGAAAAGGTGGAAATCACAATACCAGTGAAAATGGTTATAAATTTATGGTGAGATAATAAAATTTCTAATTTAAAATTGGAAATGGTCAGTTTTTATGATCAATATCACCATTGCTGACAATTAGAGCCAGTTTATTACGCTTGTAATTTTACATGAGAAACGATTATGTAGAAGATATAAAATTACATTTTTTTTCAATTACACAATCGATGCAAAATTACCAAGATTACAACTGGAATTTCTATTTCCACCTTCTGCATTGTAAATTTTACAAGTTTATGGTAAATTTCCTTCTAGTTTCTTATTTACTGAAAACATATAATTTTATAATAATAGTAATAGGAAATGTCAACAAAATTATAAAAACTCAAAAATTTAATTTTATGTTTACTTTTTACAGTATACATAGAATGCACACAAACAATTTATATTTTTAAAGCCTAGTAAGGTGAAAAATTACATGAAATATTTGTTACCGACAAACATGAAACGTAATAAAATGTGTCTGATCAATGCCTTTTTTATAAAACTGATTCACTTTCAGAAAATCTTTCAAAACTATTGAAAGAATAGAATAAATACAAAATAATACGTTAAAATGAATTGGTATTAAAATACATACACATTAACTCTTTAACGCCCGACTTTTTTCGAACAGTCAGATTCGTTTGAAACATGTTACTCAGGGGTTTTTGGGGTCCCTGATTACGAATTTGATATCAGTTTTTCAAAATTCAAAATGGCGGATCCAATATGGCGAACTAATTTTTTCAAATTGGTCGGATTCGTTTGAAACTTGTTACCAGGGGGTTTTGGGATTGCTGATTCCGAATCTGAAATCAGTTTTTCAAAATTCAAAATTTCGGTTCCAACGTGTCGGGCGAATTTTTTCAAATTGGTCGGATTCTTTTTAAACTTGTTATTCGAGGGTTTTGGGGGTCGCTGATTATGAATCTGAAATCAGTTTTTCAAAGTTCAGAATGTCGAGTACAAAATGCAGAACAAATTATTGTACTTTATTTGCTATATATATCCGTTAGACAAAAAATACCAAAAACAAATTAGATCAAAGTTCTGTAACCTCCTCGTGGTTGATCTCGGTAACTACAAATAAGTAGGCTAATTACGGATCCCCAGGAACATATTTTTATAAAAATCCAACAAGTTTTAAAAACTTCTCCGCCATATTAGATTTGCCATTTTGAATTTTGAAAAACTGATTTCAGATTCGTAATCAGCGACCCGCAAACCCCCGAGTAACAACTTTCAAATGAATCCGACAAGTTTGAAAAATTTGTCCGCCATATTGGATCCGCCATTTTGAATTTTGAAAAACTAACTGCAGATTCGTAATCAGCGACCCCAAAAACCCCCGAGTAGTAATTTTCATTAGCTTAACTTTATTCAATTTTTGATTTTCTGGTATTTTTGTAAATCTTGCCACAAAATTTTTTTTTTTTATTAGTGTAATAATTAAAAAAATGTTAATTTTTTATTGCAATATAAATTTTTTTCATAAAGTAGGATAAATTTGTAGGTGTTGGGTATTTGGAAACCGAAAATATTCCAATTTTTGTGAAAGTTATGTAGGTTTGAAGTCAAAAGTGGTTTCGATCGAAACCGCTGGGCGTTAAAGGGTTAAGTATCCGATAGGTAGCAACAAATTCTAGATGTTTAGTAGTTACTTTATTTTTCTTTAAAATTCCACATTTAGAATGCCACGATTTTTTCAAACCCTTTGATACCATCGACCATGATATTCTACTTGGCTAATTGAAACGTTTAGGTGTTGACGGTAAACTATTGAAATAGATCTCCTCATTCTTAATTGGGCGTCAGCAAATTGTTAAGTTAAAATTTAGAAGTCTTAAATCAATGGTCAATATTTAATAAACTTCTCTTTAATACTAAGAAATCTCACAGCATATCGTTTTCACAGAATCAAAATCCCTCGTCTTTTTTGTATAACATAAATAATAACCTACTATCAAAAGTAACTTCAGTAAAGGATCTTGGCGTTACTTTCAACCAATCTTTCTTTCTTAATGCCACTTCCATCAAAAACACAGGTGACTAATTGAATTAGTAATGATTTTTACTAATAAAGAGTAAAAAGCGACTAATTTGGTTGTTATGTCACTAATTTCAATTTAGTTATTATATTTTTTAATACAAAAAATGAAATAGTTAAAGTTGACTAATGAATTGGTAGTTGTTATTAATGAATTAGTAGTTTTTTAGTCTTTATTAGCAAATTTAATGTTTATAATGCCCTAAGTTTGGAGAAAATAACCACATTTAATTCATAAAAAAATGAAAAAAAAAAAAGTGCCCCTATTAACCCGTTTCGTCCCAAAACGAAAATATTTGTCGTCAGTTTTCATGCTCCGTAAGTTTATGGATATCTTTGAAATATTGTTATGAAATGAACGCTTCCTATAGTATTTGGGTATGCTCTTTACGAATCTGAAGCGTGTTTTTCGATATTACTTTCCATGTTTTAAATATGGCCACTTAAACGAAAGAAAATGTGAAAATAAGCGAAAACTTTTTCAGCAAATTGCAATTTTTATTGCAAAGGAGTTCAGTGATCGCGACAGACCTTAGAATCCTGTGGCATAATGAGTTTTACTAAAAGATGGTCAAAATTAAGATTTAAATTACAAAATGGCATCCTCACAATGGCGCTATTCATTTGGATTTTTTTGTTATTTGCATTTTATTAAAATATTTCTGGTATCTTGACGTGAATTTTTATGAATATGTTCATTATGTCAGTGGATTATTTTCAAGCTTGCTGAATACAAATCCGTTCTTAAATTTTGGAAATTGAAAATGGCGCATACAATGTGACTAACTAAAATTAAAAAAAAAATTGTCTGGTATTTAGTATATAGAAATTGTCGAGGTCAAATTGCCATTTTAAATTTCCAAAACAATCTACATATTCATCAAAGTACACGTCCAGATACCAGAAATATTTTAATAAAACGCAAATAACAAAAAAATACTGCATGAGTAGCGCCATTTTGTAATTTAAATTGTAACATTGACCAACTTTTAGTAAAACTCATTATGCCACAGGATTCTGAGGCCTGACACGGTCCCAGAACTCCTCCGCAATAAAAATTGCAGTTTACTAAAAAAGGTTTCGCTTTTTCCACGTTTTTTTTTCTTTTACGTATCCATATTTAAAAAATGGAAAGTGATATCGAAAAGCGGATTTCAGATTCGAAAAGAGCATACCCAAAAACTATAGGAAACCTTCATTTCATAACAATATCTCAAAAATATCCATAAACTTATGGAGGATGAAAACCGGCGACAAATTTTGTCATTTTGGGACAAAACGGGTTAATGTGGGACATCACTTTTTCACTAAAAGTGTCAAAATATGCGGAGAAATAATTTAATGCTTACTAAACTTTTACGAATATTTGTTAATTCCATTATAATACACTTAAAAAGTTTTGTGTAGTAAGTTAAAAGAATAAAATAAATAAAAACGAAAAATAGGGTACTCCTATCAATGTGGGATGGAGTGTATTACCTATACAGTATAAATCTGAAAGGACCAGTTTTATTTTTACATGGAATAATAGTATTATAATTGGAATCTAAAATCCTTACGATATATTTATTCTAATTATTAAGTACAATCAAATTAATAGTAAATGACAATAATTGTAAAATTAGATGGGTTTCTAAAGTAAAATTACATTCTTATTGTAAACCTACTATATCATATGCAACATTCAATACCCGAAAATATCAATATGTACGTATATGGTCAAAAGCCGTACAGCGTTTGACGAAAGACAGTTGCGAGTGACAGGAACAGATACTTAATCATGCCGTGTTATGTTTATTTATGTTCCGAATTTTGTCAATAGCTTATACAGTAGGACCTCTTTTATTCGAACCTCTCTTATTCTAATTGCCTTTCTTATTCTAATTGTCCAGTCTCTCTTATTCTAATTGCCTCTCTTATTCTAATCGTTCCCCCACAAGTCTTCTCCCACTATCATACGAAAAGTCAACGAAAGATATTGTCCACGAATCACAAGCTCGCAAGCAAAGTATGTGGGGGAAAATTAGAATAAGAGAGGTCGGCGCCATCTTGAAAAACTTTACTAATTAGAATAAGAGAGGTCCTACTGTATAGGTTTTTTTTGTATTCTCTTTCTGAATATTTAGTGTAAAGTATAATCTGAAATGTATTATGAAATGTATTACCTTGCGATGGTTAGTATTTAAAACTTTTGCTGCGGCTTGCCATTTGAACTATGTTTAAGTGAATAAAGTCGTATAATAATAATAATAATATAATACCTACAATGTACAGCGCACTTGTAATTTTACATGAAAAATTATTCAAAATTGCAAAAACAATGTAAAATTAAGTTTTCTATAATTGCGCAATCGATGTGCAATGTTACTTTTAGTTTTAATAGTTAGTATATTTATGTCAGGATTGGTAAACAATTTTTTTGATAAATGTAATTACTTAATATAATTTTTTATAAAATTTGTAATTTACACTAATATGAGAGACAAAGAGTGACAAAATTAAAAGTTTATTTATTAGATTTTTTGAAAATATGCATCGTACAGTCTTTAAATCTACACTGTGAAAAATTTCAATGTAATTTTACGGTGAAAGGTGGAGATTACAATACCAGTAAAAATCATTAGAAATTTACGGTAACATATTAACATTTTTACATTATCAAGATAATTTTACATGTGTGCTATAAATCGTAAAGAATTGGTTCTTATTGTCAATAGCACCAAAGTGGTTAACAATTAGATCTAGTTTACATTGCGCTTATAGTTTTACATAAAAAATGATTGAAAATTACAAAGACGATGTATAGTTCCATTTTTTAAATTATAAATATATAATTCAAAGAATTGAGCACTTGGTAAAATTTCAAATAAGTAAAATAATTAGTATGTCAACTATTTTCTCCTATATTAATATTTTTTTAAAATAGTCTTGAGAATGACAGCAACGCTGTTGAAATGTTGACTACATGAACAGACCATAATCTGCTGTTCTTATTAAAAAATTTACCTGACTCGGATAATCGCTTTAGCCATATTTTACTTACTTTTTTAAATTACACAATCGATGTAAAATCACCATGATTACCACTGGTATTTCTATTTTCCACCTTCCATACTGTAAATTTACATTTTCATTGTAAATTTTACACGTTTATAGTAAATTTCCTTCTATTTCTATTTGTTATTTACTGGAAACATTACTTTACAATGATAGTAATAAGAACTGCCAACAAAATTATAAAAACTTGGAAATGTAATTTTACATTTGCTTTTTACCATGTACAGTCTTTAAATCTATTATATTCCATAATTTTCCAATTTTAAAAACAAATATGATTTATTTATTTATTTAATATTTATTTATGGGCCTCGACCCTTTACATAAAACAATATATACACTAGCTGCCATAATAATCATATATAACAAACATAACGAAATAAAATTTTAATGAAACAAGCTGAAAGGAAATAACTCAACTATAAATAACTTTAATATCGGAGCATATTCTTAATATTATTAATAAATATCCCAAGAGTCACACTGTCCCTTGCTATATATGATGGCTCAACAAAGATCCTATAATTTCTAAGAGGGTAATTTAACTCCCTACAAGAAAATAAGTTTTCAAGTTCACTACAGTCAACATTACCCTTTACAATATTGTATGCAAATTTAAGATCATTTAGTTTGCGACACGATTCTAGAGAAAAAATATTAAAATGACGAGCTATAGGAGTATAATTATGGTCAAATGGATGCATATGGCTATCTGTTTTAAAAGAAAAGTAGCGAAGAAATCTATGCTGAACTGATTCTAACTTTCAAATATCATAATTTATATGAGGGGACCAAATAAGGGAGGCGTAACAGAATAGAAATGATCAAAGATTTGTATAGTGATATTAAAGGTGAAGTTGACCGAAAACTACATGTAACTCGTCTAATAAATCCAAGTACATAGTCTGTAAGCCTTGGATGTAACAAAGTTTATATGCTCACGATAATTTAGACAAGATACCTGAAATTTTGTACATAAATTTCAAAGGTGAAATGGACTTATAGAAAGATAAAGAATTACATTTGATAAATTTTTTTCAAAATCGTTTTGTATCTTTCACTTTTTTCTACTGACTTATAAACAAACTTTTAATTTAAAATTAAAATAGCTTCCTTTTATAATTACAATTTTAGATTTTTACCATTGAGTGCGAAAGAAGTAATACATAATGTACTATACGATTCCCTATCTAAAAAAGAATTCAAAGAAGAAGAAGCAAAAGTCTGGTCAACACAAATTGCTAATGACATTCGAATAAAAATGAAAGGTAACTAAGGAATTAAAAATATTTTTAAATCTGCTTGGTAATAATCAATTTATTTTTATGAAACTGCAGAAATGAAATTCAAAAACTACAAATATGTTGTAAATGTTGTCCTCGGAGAAAAGAAAGGTGCAGGTTTAAAAATCGGTTCAAGATGTATTTGGGATGCAGCATCAGATACCTATGCGCATGATAATTTTGTAAATGTAAGTAATAGTTTGTTGATTTCAGTAAAAAAATTGTACACAAAGAAAATGATATGTTTTATTTCAGGACACTATATTTTGCGTTGCTATTGTTTATGCAGTATACCATTACTGAATTCGCAAAATGTTGACAACAAGTGCGTTTTATTAAACGTTTGATACAACATAGATAAATAATCTGTACAAAGGATACTTTTGAACAGTAAATGTTTTATTGTCAGTATTATGTACATTATACGTAAACAGTCTACAAAGTGACATGTGACATTTCGCGTCAATTGCTTGTCTTATTAGTAAAATTATAGCATCGTAATGCACGGTCTTTTAAGTTTTAATAACGGAAGAACAAGATTAGTATATTGTTTTAAATCGTTGTCAACTGCTTACTGTTAAGCTTGTTTTTTTTTTTCAACTTAGGTAAGTGTACATTTTAAAACTTTGTATTAAAACACAACGGAATCAAATTCCACATTTGATGCTGCTGTACATTTTGTATCTTATATAATACACGTATTACATTAAGGCACATTATCTTAAAAGAAACTTAAATGATACGAATTTTGCAATAATTGTTAAAATATTGCAATATTTTTTAAATAAATTATTGTTTTCAATCAAAAAATATATGTCTAATTAATACACAACACCTATTCACTACAACGTTCATTTCAAGAAATAGAGACGAGAAGTTATATCATTTCAGAAATTATTTGTGCATGAATCGCAAGAAAGATAATTTTATTTTATTTACTATTGTATAGACTTAATGCCACGTCAATCCTTTTGATTTGTGAATGTTTCACGTAATTTAATCTACCATATTTATGGCTTATATTAATGAGGTAACGATATAAGCTATAACATGAATATTAGTAGAAAATATTTAAAACAATTGTCAAATCATATCTTATAATAAAACTTGCGCTTTTCTAAAATAAAATAATTTATGTCCAGTCGTGTGAAACTGGAATGAACCTTACTTATTCGATGTACAATTCGTATTAAAGAAAACTTCAGTTTCGGATTTTAGAAACCATAAATCGAAGTCATTTACGTGACTTGGGTAGTTTCCTTAATAGTTCTAATTTATTTCGTTACTTTATGCAAGTAACGAAATGTACAAGTACAAACGTTTAAATTCATGATGTATTGATTTTCCTCAACTACATTATGACACATGGCAAAGCACAGCAGAGAGGCAAGCAGATTGGCACAACTGCTTTCTTCGTCTTCACTTTTTCAGAACCACCAGATGAAGCTCCATATTCGTATTTTGCTCTTTCTTTCGCCCATCCTCCCTGTAATAGAAAATTCAATTGAATATTTGTGAAAATGCACCAGATTTTAATTATTAAAAATGAAGAATATTTACACTAGAGTGAGATGCGGCACTCATTTCTTCTTTCTTTGTGAATTCGGCAGAACCAGGAGGGTAATAGACAGGTGGTCCTGCTACATTTTTACTTTGGACTTTCGGTGTAGAATGTGGAACGAAGTCTACCTCTTTTTTCATTTTGTGTTGATGCTTTTCGTGGATCTCAATATCGTGTAAAACTTCCCTCTACAAATATTACAGGATAAATATTTTACATCATTACTATTTTTAAGTAAGTTTAATTTTTTTGTTACCTCAGAATCGGAGAACGAAGCCATTAGGTCTTCTAATTTCTTTGGTGGTCCAGTACCATTTTGTGGTGCACCATTTACCGGATAAACTTTCACACCCCCAGTAGGGAATGGCTTTGGATGATCAGTTTCATTCGAATATTTGTAAATCGCTGTGCTACTTGCGTGCATTGAAGTTTCACCACCGGGATAATATGGGCTTGCAGGTTTCGCAGCACCTCTCGATGGGGGTCTGTTGCTCAAGTAATGCTCTTCGTATTGATTTATCGTCGTTGATCTGGTCTCGCTTTTAACAGGTGGTGGTGGCTCGTTCTGGTAGACTACGTGTTTTTCTACTTTTGTCGTTTGCGAATGATCTGGGTAATCGCCAGGACCCCGAGGACCGTAGCCGTTGATGTAAGAATATTTTTCATTTCTAGACATGGCATTAGAAGTGGTTTGGATTGTGGGGCTGACTGGTCGATAGCCTTGACGTTCCTCCAAGTAAACTTTTTCTTCTCGACGAAGAGTTGAGGGTGATGGAGGGTACCTTACAGGACTAATGCTACGTGTGCTACTGAACATTTTTTCAGATTTCTTCTCGTCCACCTGCAAGTGAAGGTATGGTAAAGTATTTAGAAATGAAAAACATAATTAAGGATTGAATTCTCATATTTTTTTGAACATTTCTAGTTATGAATAATATTAGTCAATTTTTCATTTTATGTACTACTAACCATGAAGAATATTCGTAGGTTCAAGACAAATTTATTCAATGTTGAAACTGGTAAGTAATTATTTTTAAAAATTGAAAAAATGCTATTAGATTATTGTATGCCTTTGTTGAGTTAATACCCCAGGTAAAAATGTTTTATAAAGTTTTTATAAAATCTTTATACAACTCTTATAAAGAAATGATTCTATAAACATTTTATAAAGTTTTTATAAAGTTTTTATATGGACATATACATTTTATGCAATTTTTTATTACAATATTGTATAAAATTTGTAGGTCCATATAAAAACTTTATAAAAACTTTATAGAATCATTTCTTTATAAACACTTTATAAAACATTTTTACCTAGGACGTTCAGTTTAATATTAACGAATTTTAATAAACAGGAGCATAAAGGAACTTTTCAAAAGGATAATTAACCATTTTTATTCAGATTTTTAAAATCTTTTAATGCGGAAATTTCTATTTGGCATAAGTTCGAGACATTTTCTGGTGTGCTCTAGACGATGCGACCGTTTAGAAAAGCGAAAATTTTCATTTTGTATTGTTTTCTGATAAATATATATTGTATATATAAAAAGTAGCGTTTTTACGGGATTTTTTCGTAGAAAATCACCATGTTTGAACAGAAAATATATGTTTATCGTAAAAACGTGTCATTAGTGTTTGTACCAACAAACTATGGATGTAGATTTTGTTCAAAATTTTTTGTTCAAAAATAGGAAGCTTTGGAATACAAAAAAATTTGCCATTTTTAATTTTCCATTTCTGACAGATGAATTTTAATCAGCATCCTCCAAAACCCGGAATAGACACTTTTGTGAATAATCGGGTATTATAATAGTGAAAAAAACTGAACAACTCTGATAATGCGCGCTAGTAATATTTTTTGCATTCCAAAGCTTCCTATTTTTGGAAAAAAAAATTTTGAAAAAAATCTACATCCATAGTTAGTTGGTACAATCACTAATGAAACGTTTTTAATTAATTTTAATATGATAAACATATATTTTCTGTTCACAAATGGTGATTTTCTACGAAAAAATCCCTTAAAAAACGCTATTTTTTATATAAATTTATCAAAAAACAATACAAAATGAAATTTTTCACTTTTCTAAATGGTCGTATTGTCTAGAGCACGCCAGAAAACGTCTAGAACAACTTGTGCCAAATAGAAATTTCCGCGATGTCATTAATAGATTTTAGCTCAAAGTTACTGTACGATTTTTGGACATTCAGGCATTAACCCCCCTGTGCGCCAGGACGAGTATACTCGTCCAAACTACATTGTTCCTTTATGGGAAAAGAAAAACTGGTGCACAGGAGGGTTAATGGGTTAATTCCCAAAATAAAAATAAAAACAATATCCACTTTGTCCAAAATATTTTATGCGCCATTTTAAATATTTTTTTTACAGTTTGACCCTTTGAGAGTCTCATAATTCTCTTGAAAAATCTTCTTAATTACAGATTCTTAGAATTTCAAGGTTATTGATCACGATTCATTATAAATCCGAAGCTATATCTCAAAACTTCAAAATGGTAAATCCGAAATGTTAGACAAATATTTTAATATTCGTATGGCTCATTTGAATCTCTGAGGTCCAGTAAAATTGTAAATAAATTCTACCAAACCTAGATAGTTAACATAATGTGCGTATACTGGGTGTGACGGTCCATATATTAAATGTAGAAAAATAATAAACAAGTAGAAAAAACCGTAACAGACGAATTGCGATGGCAATATGCGTCTGGCGCTTTGATAATAGATCTTATGTGTTAAATTTGAGACTCACTAACTTTTAGATTTTAGATTAATATAATAAGTATCCCTCTCTAATAATTTAAACTATTGTAAAAATGCGTTTCGCACCAGGATGCCGTAATGTGCTCATCAGCAGGGTTTTACGGCATCCTAGATAGTTACTTCAGGGATGTTAACAAACTATAAATATAGTGATTCAAATTTGAAATATACAAAACTTTTTACGAATAGGTACACTTCTTTGAAGAATATCTGTTAACAATTTCTAGACAATTAGGTAAATAATTCTAATAAACTGCAATTATTGTTCAAAGCGTAAAAATCAGTACTTTTTAGTGCCCTTTTGGTGTATTTTGTTTTTACTTCGTGGGTTCGATAGAATTTACATAGAATTTTCAGATTCTGTCAAAAAATTGGTCTAAAAGTAGCGAATCCCAAATTTTTAAATAGCGTTTATTTAAATCTGCAATTTAAACCCGAAAACCACAAAGCAGTTTCAACTTCAAAATGGTACCTGCAACTTTGCAAAATTTCGAAATGGCGACATATAAATTTTACTCAAAAAGATGATTTTGTATATATTATCTATTTGTTAGCCAAACGGTAGAATTTTCAAAATCGGCAATGAGATCATAACTTCAAATTTATATTTTTGGAGTTGTTGATTACAAATATGAGGTCACATTTTCAAAATTTAAAATGGCGGTCGACATTTCTAAAATATTAACGGATTTTCAATGAATATTATTTATATTTGTAATCAGCGAGCCAAAAACATAAATTTAGAGTTATGAAGCAATTATCGATTTAGAAACGCCTACCGTTTGGCTATCAAATAAATAACATACAAAACCAGCTCATCGAACGCCATTTACAAGTCGCCCTTTTGAAAATTTAAATAGTGGCAGTTGCAATTTTTAAGCTGAAACATTTTAAACCCGATATTTTGTGTTTCCGTGTACTCTGGTATTGCTGTTTCCGGGTACAAATAGCAGATTTGAGAAAACAGATTTTAAAAATTCGCTATTTTTTGTAGAAAAAAACAACTCTATCTTTTTTGGAACGCGTTTTAGACCAATTCTTTCGGTATAATGTAAAAGAGCAGACTTTTGCACGTAAGAAACCTTTTGCACAGTTTTTTTCTTGGCCTTGTTCAATAACGTTTTTCAATAAGATGAGCGAATTTGATAAGATCAGAATTGATTGAGCTGATAGTGACACTTCTTTATTATTGAATTGATTGACATATGTTTTTCAGGAGGTAGAATTGAAGGGACAACTTTTAAATAGTTGCTTTTGACAGCTACTATTGAAATCGAATATCCATGATTAAAAACTGACATGTTGCTATTGCAAACAAACTGGTAAATCAACTGTCGTCACTGGTTTATTTTCATACAATATTTATTTACTTTCTAGTCTTAATATTTTTCTAGTATTAATTAAAATTACTAGTAAGTAGTCAACATTAACAATTTTATACTCGATAACAATCATCGGCAAAAATGATTGTTAAAAAAACTGTTGAAACTTATCGAAAATTTTAGGAAATCGAATTGATACAGATTGTTTCAAATACTTTCTTGTATTTTAATAAATAATATTTAATGTTTGTTACAGATGATTACCTGCAAACTATTTTAAGAGTTTAAAATCTTTAGATTTATGTTTACAATAAGAATGTGAATGCAGATCAGTTGGAGAGAGCATCAAATAAATAAAATGGAAAGAAACAAGAAAGTAATTAGTTTCTCCTGAATGGTGTGAAACTTTTAATGCTATATTGAGGCCCAAGAAGGGTGAGGGTTTGATTCAAGACCTCAAACAGTTTTCCTGGATCAAAGTTATGTGCGAGTATTTTACATATATTGGGTATAGGTAAGTCCCATCATGGATAGGGCCCGTTAACATTGATGCGACACTGATGAATCTATGAACGTTCCCGGGACCAAACATCAATCTACATTTAAATTATACATATTCTAATATGCATGCAAGGATTTTGCAGTAGTAGAGAAATTTGCTAATTATATTGATTTTCTAGGTCTCCAAATGTGAATAACTTAACCCTCCTGCGCGCAAAGCCGAGTATACTCGTCCAAACGAAACGTGCCCGTATGCATGAGGACGAGTATACTCGGCCTAACGTTCTTGTTAATAACTTTTGATCAAAGTAACTTTAAGATGCGAATGAAATTGCAATTTGAAGCTTAAGGTTTACAGATTATGATATAAATAATTGCAAGTCTGAATTTTAAATATTTATAAGTAAATAATACTATAACTTATTAACAAATTTCGAATAAAAATGAGCAGTTTTTTAAATTTTAACCCTCTGTGCCACGAACTTTTCTTTTCATTATTATTGACTCAAAACTTGTTACTCGGAGATTTTTGGGATCGCTGATTACGAATCCGTTATCAGATTTTCGAAATTGAAAATGGCGGATCCAGCCCTTTTAGAAGTTATCTTAACGAAATTAGTCTCATTTTAAAGATATTTTCAAGAGCTACAATTCATATTAGAGCCTCCTTGGACTAAAAAGAATAATTCTCTTCCTACAGCCATGAAAACGGTAAAAAATGCTAAATTTGCGGTTTTTCGCGTTTATCTCATTTCTATAAATAGCTAATGAACCACCACTATGACAACATTGTAGCCCTTGAAAATACGAATAATTTTACCTCTAATTCGATGAGATTCATTGAAAATTGAGTCCAAAAGAAGCCTCTAAATATCACAGGACTTTTTATTTCAGTTTTTCCTCCGCTATCTGCAGTATTCATTTGACTATTAACTTTGTGGACAGCTTGTACATAAAATACACATTATGTATGTATATGTATTATTTATTATAACAAAATTTAACGTAAATTCGTATTCGGCGGCCTTTGGACGAGTAAATAGTATATGCACCGCGAACGCGAATATATCATCCCCGTCGTGAATGATAAATTTCGCGCCCTTGCTACATAATGTACTAATTCTGTACTATTCCGTATTGAACAGTCTCCGTACAAACGGCAAGGGATTGACATTTTGAATTCCATCCAATCCCTTTATTGAAGCTATTAGATGTAATTCACTGGGATAGAAAGTTAAATCTGCAAGATTAGATTACAGATTTGAATGAATTTAAGCCGTGTGATATCCGAAAAAGGAATTTGAAAAATTGGCGAGTCCAAATTGGTCAATAAAAGGATTCAAAATAATAGCCTTCAATCTCTTTTCGTTTCTTGGGATTATTACTAATCACAATAATGACCTTATACTCTAACTTTTGATTAATTCTTACGTTTCTGCCCTCTAGGAGCTCTATTCGGATCTGAATTTAGAATTAGGGGAAGTAGGGGCAAAGTGGGATTTTGGCGTTTCGCCGTATTAGAACATTTCCTATGTGTTTCTTTGTATTGTTTATTTACAAATGGGTTGCTGTAATATAAATTTTGAAACATATTTCAGTTTCCATTCAGTGTTTACTAACCGTTCGAGCGTGATCTAGGAGTTCGAAGCCAATTTGTAAATTTATACATATTTTTAATCGAGTAGTAAGTATTAATACAAAATCTAAATTGCATGACTTAATACGCTTCTTTTACAATCTATTTTCATTTTTTATTTGTTTCATTTGGGGTTGAGGATGATATTGTACAACGTGTTTAAAAAAGTTCTGTTTTGGGGCAAAATGGGTGGGGCAAAGTGGGATGTGTTCTGTTTTGATTTAGGTTCACAGAGATACGTAAAAACTCTCTCTCACTCTCTCTCTCTCTCTCTCTCTCTCTCTCTCTCTCTCTCTCTCTCTCTCTCTCTCTCTCTCTCTCTCTCTCTCTCTCTCTTACTCATTCTCTCTACTCTCGAAAAGAAAAACGCCGCAAATCCTCGTTCTAGGTAGTGCCCGGTGAGTTAAGTTTATTCAAAATTATAATTTTTCTACGATTTTTTCTATTGTCCGAAAATAAAAAAATACTTGTCCTTTGTGCAATTTTGCATTTTTTTCATTCAGACCTTTCCAGAAGTCATTTTAAGAACCCATCCCACTTTGGCCCTGGATTTTCAGATTTGTCAAAAAAAAGTTTTTGTAAAATTGAAATTTGGAATATAAAATAGATACTTTATCTTAAATGCGTTTCATGATACGTTAGTTGAGGACCTAAATAAGGGTTTCTATACCATACCTAATCATTCTTATGCCCCATATTTTTAGTACACGAGTTTTTCCAAAACCATCCCACTTTGCCCCTACTTCCCCTACAGGATTATGAAATGCAAATGTATTATCAAGTATTATTATTAAATTTCTTAAAGTGGTTACTTACATGATAAGTAACTGACTTTTCAGGTGGAGGCACACTATAAGTTACGGTCTTGTCGACATTTCTAGATAAATTTCCAGATGACATGTACTGTTCAGGTGCTCCAGGCAACTCATAAGTGTAGGTTTTGATGGTGGTCGTTACTTTCGTGTTCGGTCCAGGTGTTAGACTCGTCGGAATTGGTGCAGGTGGAATATATTCCACATTCGTCATTTCTTCAGTTTCGTCAGTTCGGATTGTCGTTATGTTTTTCTGCGAAGACGTCGGTTCTTTCCATGAACCTACATCACAAAGAAACCCCATTTTATTAAACAGAACTGTACAAATGTTAAGTTTGCTATCGTTTTTAAGTCATATCTTACTTGTTTCTTTAATATATGTGTGATCTCGATGATTGCTCGGCAGTGGAGATACTTGTCGTAATCCAGATTTCATGCTGGTGTCAGAACTGTACGTCTGTTCAATGAATACAAATGTTAGTTTGAGAATTTAAGGCTTGTTTGTGTTTTTTTAATGTCGAAACTTACTAATTCTCTGTTCACCCTAGCTGACCTTTCTGGACTGCGACTGCGATGACGTAGGGTGGAACGAGATTCTTCGAAGCTTCTTTCGTGTACTGCATCCCTATAAGTAGAAGAGGCTTTTATCAACGAGTTATTCGAATATTATCATCGTGAGTGAATGTATTAAGATGGAATAGCCAATCAAAAACTGATTTTTCACTTGAATTGCTACTGTTTAATTTAAGGGCTTACTGGGGTCAAAAAATGTAAAAATTGTTCATTTTTTATTTGATAGTACAACATCTCAGAAGTATTGTGTCAAAATTTCAAGTCATTTGGTGAAAAAATAACTAAGATATGACTGTTTGATGTGACCGATACGGATTACAGGTATGAGTAATTCCGCGATACTTTTAATATTTGGCATTTAAAAAAAATTTTTTTTTTTACTTGCACCCACATGTAAAGTTTTTTTTTCTCATTTCAGGTGATACGAACAGCACAAATTTGATGATGCCAACATTTTTTTAAAAACGCACATTTTGTAGGAGCAACTTTAAAATTTTGAACAAAATAATTTTATTATCCATTTTCAAAACTTTGTTGAATCTGTAATTCTTAATCGATTTGATCAGTTCGGGGACTTTTATTGCCTCTTGAAGATGAAAAATAATTATTTGTGCATGTAAATCTAAAAATATGAAACATGGAGATATAGCGCCATACAACAATTTGGTGGCTCGTTCAAAAATCACTTTTCGACATTTTTGAGATATTACTATAACAATAACGGCAGAAAAACAATATAACAATATACAAACTATTTATTACTGCCAAAATAATCAAAATAATATAATGCAGTAATTACCGAAAATAAAATTATTTGTTCAGTCTTTTTTTCAGACAGGTGCAAATAATATTGACTTGAGACTAGTGATACACGCTTAGAAATATACCAAACAAAAAACAGCAATAGGTTTTGGGGATTTTCAAACTGTACAGAAAGTGTGCCAGTAAAAAACAACTATTTTCGGCACCAGCGGCGCAAGTAATATCATTTTTCAAAGCCTCGTATTTTTTTCCGGTAGAGTGGCACGGTAATTGAAAAAGAGTGGTTTGAACCGTTTTTATGTAAGGAATACACTCATGCTTTACTTTTTTTGAAATCTCGAAACGCACTTTTTCCAAACGATGAAATATAAAAAAATGTTTTCTTTATGAAAATTTAGTTTCTTTTATTTTTGTTTTTATATTTCATTTCAGGAGGCAGGCACCTTCTTAAAAATGACATGGGTTGAAAGTACAATATCAAATGATAGTACAGAAAAATTTGTGCGGTCTTTCATAAACAAGCACATTTTATTTTTTGGTCGAAAGAAAAGAAATATAGGACAGTTTCCTGCACAAATCTTTAAATATGACGAATTTCAATTTTTTTTCACGCAAAACTATCTCCATCCACCAAAACTATTGTATTATATTTTCCGACGTTTAATTCATATCAAAAAAATTTTTTTGTTTATCAATTGTATTACATTCGTCTTGTAAATATACAGTGTCCTAAATATTAAAAGTATCGCGGAATTACTCGTATATGAACGTATAAATGTATGTAAAACTTTAAACGCACTTATCTCGGAATATTGTTTTCCAACTCGGTGGACACTGTCATTCAACGACTATTGAACCGATTGTTTTCAAAATATGCACACACTTTCTTTACATAAAAACCCGCCCCAACGTTTTTATTTTTATTTTTTTTTTACGGATTTTATAGACACAAACTGGCGGACAATTTATTATCGAAAAACACGATTTATGCTTCAAAACGTTCCACAAAATTGAGAAATGCACAAAAAAATGTTTGAAACCCTTGGGGGCGGGAAAAATCTATCCACTAATGAAATCAATTTGGATTTTGGCTTTCAGATAAGTTTTCAACGACCTGCGATATCTACCGTAATGACTTTAGCGAGAAGTATTTTTAAAATCGCTGTCAGCGGCTGAACATGAAATATATTTCGATCAAATTTTAACCAAATATAGTTGGAAGTACAGAGTATAAGATTTACCTTATACGACTTATGTAATGTACAAAAGAACAAAGAAAAAAAATCACGAAAATTTCGTGTTTTTTTTTACCCATATCCCCCAGTAAGCCCTTAAACAAAGGACGTTTGACTGTTTCTCTTATGAACTTCTGGCTCTTTCACTTTACATCATGACAAATAATTATTTTGATAATTATCACGACCGTCTCCAAATTTCATTTTGATAATGTCCATAATTTTCGTATAATTTGAATGAAATATTTGCTTGGCGACGTTTCAAAACATATTCCACGAACACTACCATGCTTCCGTTAATTACTGACATAATTTTACGTAAAATTCAAACTGCTATTGCTTTATTACGTATGGAGAAATGATAGGGTAACTTCACTTGGCGTTGATTCAAAGATGAAAGATATTTTTGAAAATACTTACATGAGAGATGCATCGGTCTTGTTCATCTTGTCTGACATTGTCCACGACTCTGAAAAATACAAACAGAAAATATAAATTTTAAGAATAATTATACTTGTTTGTGTTAATTGTTTTCATTCTGAGTTCAAAATGAGTTTCTTGCCAGTTTTTTTAATATACTTTTTAGACTTTAATTTTGTTGTTTTTTTTTTATTTTGTTATCGATAAAAGTTTATTTCTAAATAATAAAGAGATACAAAACAAATCATTTATAGTATTCTTTTTTCAATTAAAATTAGAGAATTGGTTAGCAATGATTCTAACTTGACGATATAATTTTTCTTATTTTTTACAAAACTTAAAGTCAAAATAGTTAAAAAATAGTTAATCTGACAGATAAGTCCAAAAGGATTTGTAATCCAGATAGTCTATAATATAATTCTAGAACAATTTTCTTAGGAAATATTTTGAATTTTACTATTTTCACAAATTTTTCATTGATTTCGATTTTTTGTAGTTTGCTAACAATTTGAACCCCTTGAGTGTGAGTGTACGTCTATAGACGTACATTCTAAAGAGGGCTTCCAGTGCGAGGTACCTCTATAGACGTATATTCAAAAGAATTGATAAAAAGCACAATAAACAAGTAGATTTACATCACACATACACTCTTCTTAATATGACTTGTGCAAATTACGATCTCCGAATAGGGAGTGTTCAAAAATCTTGTTTTTATTTCGGGTAATGTTGCTCTTATCTCACAATTCTAGTGTTAAAAACATAAAAAATGCAATGTATGATCGTTTATTAAAGTGAACATAAAAGGACATGAAATGTTAAATAATGAAATTTGTTAAATAAACTTATTTTTGAAACAATTTCAACACAGGTTTTAAGAGAATTCAATCATTTCAAAAAATTATGTTCGCCATATTGGATCCGCCATTTTGAATTTTTAAAAGTGGACATTTTCGTATTCAGCGATCGCAAAAACCCAAGTGTACCCATCTCACAAATTTTGGTAGCTTAAAAACTTCTTAACATTTTTTACCCTCATTTCAGATTTTTCTTTTCACAGCGAAAGGGTTAATAGATTACATGTACAAACTAATTTTGACAATGGAGAATAGACGAAAAACTATAAAAAACAAATTGAAACATTTTAGAACATTCCAGTTAGAAAGGATAATTAATAAAAGGTTGATGCAAATATGTTTCTTATTAGTTACATCTTTCTAATCCGAAAACATGGTAATTTTTTCCAGAAAATTTTTCTTGGTGTATTGAAAAAAAAAAATGTTTACATTGCCACCATTTTGCAGTTTTCTAATGATTTAAATAGATTACAGGGAGGAATGAATTCCGATCATATAAATCGATAAACTGGCGAAGAACCATGGAAATAAAAATCAAAAAATTTTAAAAATTCGAGTTAGAGAGGATAATTAATGGTCTTTGGGTTTAGTTTTTGCTTGGCTAATTGACTGGGATTCTCGTAAATTTTTTGGACCAAAAGGTCATGGGAAATTGGCCATTCGATTTTGTACGTATATAGATAGAGCCAAGCCTGGGTCGTCGATTTAACCGTAGCAGAAGGCAAGGCCGTACGTGGCATGCCGTAAAAGGAGCGGAACGACACTCGACCAAGACTGGGCTTGCAACTCTCATGCCGTCATGTCGACGAATCGCGTCATAGTCCGCTGTTCCTTGTGTCCACGCGTGCGATCATTTTACGGCTGTCCATGAATTTTCTACCTCCTTCTTTTTTTTCTTGCTGGATTTATTAAAAGATGCTTCTCGGCATCTTTTAATAGGAAAAATTCCGCCGAAATGTTGTCATCCCTCTTTTTTACATTTTCGCCTACAGTATTTAATTTTGTTTGTTAGATGAAAAGTGGATTTAGAATCGATTAATTTTCTGAAGATAAAAAAAGAAAATTCTTGTACACAGAGAAAAAAGTTGTTGATTCAAAAATTTTTGTACGGTAAGGCACGTAATAATAAGTAGTTAAATTAAGTACAACAATTTTTGGGAGCAGCTTCACCTACAGCGTGGGAGGCTCGATATAAATGGGAAAGTAATTTTGTTCTTTTATTTTGTATTGTCATTACTAAAGTCATGTAATATTCAAAGGTAAAACACTATTTAAATGGTACATGGTGAAGAGAGAAATGTAAATATTATACAAAAGAGATGTATTATCATATTTAGATTTTCATCGCGTAATTTTTACTCTGCGCTGGAAAGCATGTTGGGGAAAAACTATTCTGTATCAAATAGTTCAACTTAAAATTGGAAATATTGCTGCTAATGATATATATAATAGTCACTCCAATTCTTCGTTATGCATTCCATAATATGTAATTTATTTTAAAAAATATACGTCTCGGAGAACGAATGTATCTTTTCTTAAATAAATTACATATTTTCAACCGCATAATGAAGAATTGGAGTCAACCAATGATAACAATTCTATTTGGATATATATAATAGACACTGATTAAAAGGAATTTTTTTTAGTATCAAGAACATAAAACCTACTAATTTTATTATTATGAAATAATTACAGCAAACCAATAAAAATGTACTTTAAATGCAGGAAAAATTATGTGCAGAAAGAAAATGTATCCTTTTGTTCAAATATTTTACTCCAATTATTCAGCAAAATTTGTGTTGGCTTTCAAGGGTATATTTGGTATATTTGTCTTATTGACAGCACCGAAAATTTACGGGTTTCAATTCTGCATTTTAAAATCCACATTCTATCAACTACATATCTTCATGTTGTTAACAAACTGATCTACTATTATTGCAACTTTACTTATCCTGCGTTTACTGTTGATAGTTATTCGTAAGAAAATGTACTATACTTTCGAACCTGAGACTTTTAATTCACGAATTTCTGTGCTAGGATAATAGTGAAAAATAGCATTGTTAACGGCTGGATAATCATTGTTATGTTGATTCTTATCATCGTCACTAGTCAGGATGATTGTCCTTGGCATTTGTTTCAGAAATTTTCAAACTTCTTAACCCTTAATCCCAATTAATTTTCTCTGGGTCGTTTTCGACCCAGAGAAAATTGTACTTCATAAATTGCAGAACTGTAAGCATTTTCAAGCGGCAGGACATATTTGATCCAAGTCGTGGGAGGAAAAAGCTTTAAAATAGCCGTCGGAACTAATGGTTAATACCGACTAAGTTTTTAATTTTCAAGAAAATGCATCGTTCTCTCATAAAATGATGTAACACGGAGAAAAATAACCGGCTAAATCAGCCGAAAAATCCGCAGATTCTACCAATTTTATCCTATAGGGATAGCTGTTGGAATTCCGTTAGGGATAGCCAATTTAGCGGAACAAATCTGCTAATGTAGCGGAAATTTAGATCTAAGCGCGAATTGAGTAGGATTAAGGCTACATTAGCGGAATCAAAACAGCTAAAATTGCAGATATTTTCGGCAATTCCAGCCGAAAATTTTATCTGATATGAATCAGCTAATCCAGGGGAGTCATTTTTCTCCGTGAATGTTTGAAAAGCTATTTGTTTCAGTCCCCAAAGTACAGAAAATAATATCTTGGAGGCCATGTTTTCAACAGTTAATATACGATTCTCGATATAGAAACTATTGGTAACTTTGTTTAGAGGATGCAACAAATTTTGAACTAGCTTATCTCCTGTTCTTCACAGTGGGCTTGAACCACGGGTAAATAAACTGTCCACCTAAATGGGATTTTCTTTCCTAGTTTTCTACATTTTGATCCAAAAATCAAAATGATCGATAGAGCCCCTTTGAAAATGACGATTTTTTGTAGCCTATGGTTGTGGTTATGAATGTGTGAAGTTCTCTTGAGCTCAAATTTTATCAAAACAAAACAAATAGTAGATGAAAATTGTAGGTCTTTTCAAGCCCTTCAACTTTTTCATATATGCAATTGTGCTAACCATTGAGCAAAAAGTTAAAAGAGAAAAATCGCTATAATAGGTATTTTTTGCTTCTTTTATCGGTTCTAACATGAAAAATTATTTTATTGTCAAATATTTGAGTTCGTAGTTTGCTAGATAACACAAAAACCCGGTAACAAAGGTGTAAATTCTGTCAAAGCTTGCTTTAATAAATCAATGGATGTTGCTAGGACATCTTACGAAATTACGATTTATTTACTTCAAACAAGAACTGTTTCAATGTGAAATACACAGAAAAAGCCATTTGAAAAATTCGTATTTTTTTGAAAATAATTGTACATAGTTTTTCACGGTTGAATGTTTCGAAAAAACGAACAAAAAATTCCGAAAGTTTAGTTAATTTTATGTCAGATATATCTGCCTGGACAATTTTTAGAATTTTTTTTTTAACAAAATACAACCGTTGAAAACTATAGTAAAAATATGACCATTCGGGAATTACTGGGTTAACTAAAAGAAGTGTTCTCCAGTCCATGTAGAATTTAATGTTTTACATTAGGAAATTATATAAGAATTTTTTTTGTTAGTATGAATTTTCATTTATTCTATTTCTTAAATTACTTCATTAAGTACTCAAAAAAACGTACAATTAGGATATTAATTTCTAATGTAATTAAAAGCTAGTGCTTCGACCCCTCGGCCTTTGGCTCATGTACTCGTCGATTTGGCAGGGTTTGGTAGACCCGGTTATTTAATTGACAATTGAAAAAAACTGAAAACACTAGCACGTGTTAGTCAGAGCATTATTATACAACATAATAGATATTATTATTAATTTTTTGCTTCATCGTAATATTTATAATTAATAAACGCTTAATTTCTTCTACACCACATTATCAAATTAAATGGGAAGATCTGTCTTCTTGGAACAGACCGTCTAATTGTAGAATATGACCTTTTAAATGTGCTTTTTTGTAGATAATTTGATGCTGTATCGTTTTTGTTGGAAAATTTGTTTGTGTGACTTGTATTCTTGATAATAATTATAGTCTGTGCCAGAAGGGAAGTTTTTCTGTTTAAATTTACGTTTATTTTTTCATTATTAAATTTAAATTTTTGTATTAATGCTCCTCATAATTTAGTATGGATCGACTCCAAAAACTATCCAGATCTAAGTTAGGCCACGAAGTCCATCTTACCGTTCGTGAGATATAACGAAACAAAAAAATGAGACGTGCATACTCATTAATGTTACGTATATTTTTTGTCTCTGTTTTTAACATTCTTAATATTCAAACTACAAAATTATTTCTTATTTAATAAAAAGTTTGTTAACTTCAATGACTCGTCTTTTATCCTTCAGTGTCAAAAAAAGGGTTTAAAAAATCGTTTTTTAAACATTGTTTTACGAAATATTATTTTTATATTCATTATTCCTTAGTGACATTAGTTAAACAATACTTTTGTGATAAATTAAAGTTAAATATTCAAATCATATAAATGACAGACTAACCGAATGAATTTCATAAGCTGAGAGCAAAAACTTGTACTACTTTTTCTTCCTCATATGGAGATATGCAAAAAATGATTAGTTCACTTTAAGGGGAGACACCGGTGAGATTTCAGCTACATTAAATTGCAATTAAAAAAAATCGAAAAAAATTGTTATAAGCATCATTTTTCTTCACAAATTAAGTGGTGTAGTCGAAAAAAGAAAAAAAAAATTTTTGGCCGAGTTAGAATTTTTTATTTTTGATCTAAGCCACGTATCGTGAAATCCATGCGTAATTTTGTTTGAAATCGTAAAAAAAGCATAAAAAAAAATTTGGTTACACTTTATCCAAAATTGACGGAGGATATGCATTTTTTAGGTGTTTTATGGTCGATTTTTAATAAAATTAACCACTTTTTGGTTACAAGAACTGTTTATTATACGATAAATTCTAAATTAATGTTCATCGAAACATAAGAAATACATTTATTTTATATTCCTACATTTTTTTTAATAAAAAAAAGTTTTTTATGAATTTTTTTATTTTTTTTTTTAAATTTTTTCAATTTTTTTTCAATTTTTTCGTTTTTATATTTTTTTTTTCATTTTGAGAATATCTTTTTAGATGTTTAATGATATTAAAATCAACCCCTTGTTGGCTCCAACAAGTGTTTATTGTATAATAAATTTCAAAGGAATGTTCAGTGTAACGTTTGTTTGTAACGTTTGTAACGAAAATTTTAGCTGATATGAATCAGCTAATCCACCGGAGTCATTTTTCTCCGTGTAGAATATAAGTTTTTGAAAAAAATACTTGAAGAAAAAATTGCATAACTAAGTGTAAAAGCTAGTATTTTGTAAATTATTAATTAAATATGTACATTGTTATGATTTTAATAAGAGTACTTGCAAAAATAATATACGTACCGATAGGTTTTCCGTCTTTCTTGTATTGGTAGGCAACCTGTTTGTACGAGACGGTTTTGCTCTGCCCCGGCTGCACCTGCACATGCAAAATCCCACTTACTTATTTTACTAATATCAAAATGATTTTTGCTTGTTAATAGTATATATTAATTGTACAAGACGTCGGCGATAGAACTAGTATGCATAATTTTATTCGCAAATATTATCTTAAAAGTACAACGAGCTTCTCTTAGATTATTAATTTTTAAATTAATTTACATATTTATTACTATTGTCTTAGTCATATCCATGCATGTGATTAAAGTATTAGTTTAGTATTTGCTAAGCTTTCGGCGCATCGAATTTTTAATACATTGAACGTCGTTGTGTAAATATATCCATAATACGAAATTTAAAAAAGGGATTTAGTAATTATTTTTTTGTTACAGGCGTATCAAAGATTCCACGTTCTAAACAACATGTTTGTTTCATTATCATTGTTTGTTTTATTAAATAAGTAAGATCTACTGCAATTAAGAAACAATTATTATATCCAAGAAATTAGCATAATAGTTTCAGTTATAAGCGCTAGAGGGATGATTATTTATAATAACTCCAATAGTAGGTGGTTCTAACATTTTGCATATAAGTACAGGTTTATTTATTGCGCTAGATGCAAACTAAAATCCCAGTCATGTCGTTTTTTTGTTTGTTTACTTTTGATACTTTGTGTGATATGAGTAAGAGGTCCGCATTACCAAGAAATTAGCATTTGTTTACATAATTAAATTAAAGAGATCAGGAAATTTATATGTACTTATTATTTTATAATACACGACCGATTATTATTAACGTGCAATTTTTTTCTTAGTTGGTATTTAAGAAATTTATTTGAACATTTTTACAATAGAGATGGACTCTTATTTTAACTCTTATTAAGCGAATATGGGTTCGGGATATTTTGAACAATTCAAAGGCTAGATTTTTGTGGGATTTTAGATTTATAAAAAGAAATAATTATTTCAAAATATTTTTCCTCCCAGTTTATAAATTTATGAAAATATGATTAGTTTCCAATACATATTATTGATACAATTAAACGGTTGAAAAATGTCTGGTTCATTGTTTGTCTCCAGACACATTTAAGGCGTCCTTGGGTTCTTAAAACATGAATGCCCACTGGATTATTTATAAAAATTAATGTTGTATACAGAATTTTGAACATAATTTGTTTAACGATAAAATCAAAGGCATTGACATCCATTGTCGAGATTTATAAAAAGAATTTTAATCATCTTTTGCAGATGTCTTTTTGAGTATTCGTATTTTTCCCATGTCATTTTTCAATACACACCCACAATGTTTATATTATAAAATCAGTTGCCGTATTAAACAAACTCAGCGTTATTAATAACGATTGCAAAAATTTCATCGATTTGAATAAACGTTTTAAAGTTTCAATTCTCGACACAATGGCCATTCGAGAATCTCGGTTACATTAGCATTTCCGTCGATAATCTATTGAAATGAATGCGGAGTTGTAATGGCATTCTGTGCGGAAGACATTTTGGTTTTAATGATTCGCGTGGGAGGAAACTGACCAACCTTCCCTAGGGCAGAAAAAAATTCTTATTTACGGTATCGGATAAGGAAATTCAATGTTAAGCGGTTGTCTTATGACATCATTACATGATTTTACTTCTAACAGTGTCTTTTAGTTGTTTTCATTAAATGGAGATCTTGAGCACGGAATTGTAACGTTAAGTATTACAATGAAATATTTTATTTTATGTCATGAGCAATTTATTCTATACTTGCTTTGAAGGACTATGGTAATTATTAAATGCAAATTACAAAACTTTATTGTGTAGTAATACGATATAAAATAAATTTAACGAAATATATTTATCGTTTTTATCATTTGTTTAAACATTAAAATCACAACGGTTTTTTGTAAACTTTCGTATTAATTTCTTTGAAATGTTAATTCACATAATTACATTGCCTATTGTCTCAGTATTCCTTATTTCACTATAGTTTATTAACAAAAATGTTTAGATTTCAACGCGGAATGTATTACCCCTTTATCGTCTAAATTTTCACAATTGGTACATGGATTTTAGTAGTTTTATTAATACTAACATTTAATTTTTAAACAGACACATTCATTTCCGACTAGTTTTGAGTCACTATTTCGAATGGTGCTCTCCAAACTTTCAGAAAATGATGTTTCACAAATGATGTTTTCAAAAATACTGAAAAAAACGAGTTTTGCGGGACAATTTTTAATATGATATCGGTTTTTAACCACCTTTCATCCTATCAGAAACATATTTTGATTTTTGCTCCGGTACGCTAAAATTGCTCGAAAATTGGAAATGTTGAGATTTTATATGTTTCTATATAGTTATTTTATATTAATGATAGTTTATTGACATTTCCAGTAATAACATTAGGCGTTGTTGCACATTTTCAAGATGGCGGCTTTATAATAACTACAAGTAAAAGTGCGTTCAATTTCGTATTTTATTACAGAATAAGAAGGAATTGTGATCTATGAATTAACGTTTTTATTCATTTTTGGACATCCCTGAACATGATCATACAAAATCGATTTTCAAAATGGAGGACCAATATGGAGAACATGCGAAATATTTTGTTACACGTGAAACGAAAATTCCCGATTTTCAACAAAAATTTGGTACTTCAGGGCCATTTAAAAATCCAATTCCATAAAAATTAAAATATGTGAATGTATATTTCTGAAGAATTACATTCAGGAAAACATTTCTGATAGGTTGGAAGGAGGTTAGAAATCGATAATATTATACGTCATTTTTCAAAAATTTCACTAACGCCACTCGATAAGGCGGCCTCAAAACTAGTCGGAATGAATTAAATATTTTGAAAATAATCTGTATAGAATTTAATATTTTTAGGTTGTGGACTTTTACTCAGCAATTGGTGATTGATTTTACAAAAACAATAAAATTGTTTGGTAGAAAAATAGAAAAAACACTTTAATATTACTAAAATGTCATTGATTTAAACATAAAATATACAAATTGTAAATTTTAAATGTCACGGTTCAGGATTAATAAGAAAATAAGTAAAATTTGAGAAGTATACGAGAAAAAATTATTAGAAACGCTTTGAAACTGATATTTTCCATAAGCAAATGTTGAAGAGTTGCTACTATTGCATAATGTATGTTTTTAAGTTACACAGTAATATCGTCAACTATGTAAGATTTCAATAGTAAATGCTTGAAAGGATGTTAAATCCTTTGTTCCTTATTCAGTCTCTAATAGCGGCAATTGCGTACTTCGGCAATACGTAAAAAGTATCATGTGTTTATGGTGGATACGACGCAATTGTAATTATTACGTGCACTGAAAAACAATTATAAGAAAAGACACAAGTAAATGTTTACTTCATTTGATTACTTAGTTAAATATCCTATTTTATAGGGTTATGTCTCTTTAATTGAAACAAATTCTAAGAAAGTAGATTCGACTACTTTTTTACCGGAATTTATTAATTGTAGTAAGTATTATAAAGTAATTAAGAGGGTTTTAAAGTGGTCCGACGGTAAGGTAGGATATTTCACTAAAAAACCTAAATAAAAGATGACTGAATAACAATTTTAAAATTCGGGCTCTGTAAGGGCAATTCTAAGTTTCTTAACCAGTTTCCTACAAAATACCAAAGATATTAATTGAGAACTGACCAAGAATTTTCGGAAATAAGTGATTTTTATTTATAGATAAATAAAAGATTACTGAAACGACTTTTCGAAATTCGGGCTCTGTAAGAGCAATTTTTATTTACTATAGACGGTGCCATAGTAAATGTCAAAGACATTAATTGAGAACTAACCGAGAATTTTCGGAAATAAGTGAACTTTTTCAGTTCATAATTCATTTCATTGGCATCTTTAAATTTCTTTCAGTTGTCAGTAGTAACTCTTCAGCGTTTAATAGTACTGTTATTAATTAATGTCATTACTAACAATATAACTCTTTACGATTGCAACAGTAGTAAGCAGTATCTGATTAGTATGATGAATAATTTACATATGTCGTAAGATATTATCCACATATAAATTAAAAGCTGGCACTATCTAAGTTTCATCTTGAATGTCTAGAAGTATTACCGGCGCTAATAGCTGTCTGTACAGCGCCATAAAATAACATTGTTTTTATTCAACCTAAAATGTTTTCTATTGTTTCACTAATAATATTTATTTATTTATCATTTTTAAATCTATTTATCTATTACGTTTTCCTTAAATATTTCAATTAAAATAATATTTTTCTAGATAGCGACTATGCAAAATGGAGTATATTTCCTGTATAGATTTTATTAATTTCTACCTGGATATTGATCCTAGTAATTAATATTGTATGCATTTAGTTAATATTTCGAATTTTACATGTACAATTAAAAAGAGTGTTTGCTCAATCCAGATGCTAAGGTTTTTAAAAACTCTTGGTTAATAAATTTGAGACATTATCACCTATTTACAATAATGTACATGGTAGAAAAAAGGAACTACTGGAATCTCTCCGTAATTGTTTGTAAATATAACAATAAAATACTAAATTAAAAAAATTAAGATTTCGTAATTAGTGACCTGTTCGACTATTTACTAGAAAATATATATTCAACAATTTATAAAAAGAAATAGTGGCTTAAAAAATAGTCAAATATGGATATCCCTATTTTGTAATGTTTTAACCAAAACCGATTTCGAATGTTATGGCATTCACTCAACTTGGAATTGATATAAGAATTCACCATTAAATTTTTTTGTTTTATTTTTAATTCATCGAATCTTATATTATGGCATTGGCATAACTATAAACTTCACAAATATCGTGTAAAAAAGAAATTTTCTCTCATTTCGGAAAATGCAAATTCAAAATGGCGAACAGAAAATGGCGGAAAATGTGTATTTTTATTGCCCAGCCATCTAATTACAATATATTTGTGGTAAATATCGGCCAATTGACGAATACAAATTTGTTGGCGTTTACATCTTTATTTTGATCTTCTGGAACCAAATCTAGATTCAAATTTATTTAAATCTTATTATTAAATTTTTTTTTATTCGCCAATTGACCGATATTTACTACAAATATATTGTAATTATTTCTCCGACTGTCGTTTTATATGGTTTGCATTAATTTGCAACAAATTTATTAATCCTAGCCATATGTTAAAAATTTAGGATTTTTATGAAACTAGTAGATTTTGTTGAAGTGATTTTGAGATTGCTAATTACGAATCTGGTCCAGTTTTTAAATATTTTAAAGAGTGAATCCAATGTAGTCATGAGCAGCCCTAAAAATTCCTATATGATAAGTTTCAAGTGAATCCGATCTTTAAACATTTTTGTTCGACATATTCGGACATTTTTTATTTAAAAAAGAACTGAGTTCAGATTAGTTACTCACTACTTTAAGAACGCTTGGCTACCAAGGTTTATAAAATTCATTAAATTTTGCGAATTCGAACATGTGGTTAGGATATTACGAATAACAAATCACTTTTATAGCCATTTTGTACCCGCCATTTTGAATGATTGTTTTTGGAATATGCTGCTTTAAGACGAAATTCATTTTTGACATGATATTAGTGACTTTTAGAGATATGTTATTAAAAACCCACAATAAAATTCGATAAAAAAAAAAATAAAACAATTTTTGAAGTTCAGAATTTGAAAAATTGTGACATGCACCATTGAAACACTTCTTGGCGAATAACAAATGATTAGTGTCGAATTTTTAACATATTTAACATAGTTGACTATAGCCTGCACTTAATTTATGCAAAAAGGGGTAGTAAAAATAGTACAGACTTATATATTAAATATAATCCAAAGTTACTGTTATAGTTACTATTCAAACTGAATAATTGCAAAACGTTATCCAAGCATTTACTTCAATTTGAATTAGTACAATATTTAGCCAGATAAAGGATAAAGGAAATCATACTTTATTAGAGTTGGATTATACCCCATAGTAATATACAAAAAAGGATGAAATTATTGAATTTCGTTTCTTGAATATACAATCATGGAAATTGAGGAGTAATTTAATCAATACAAAATTTAAAAAATCAGTTTAACTATGACGAAAAAAGAAAAGGAACACGATGAGCAACGAGAAATACGACAAAATCTGTAATAAAAGAATAAACCATGAAAAGATTAAGAAAATAATGACAAGGGCAGAAATTTAGTTAAAAAAGTCATATTAATAATAATTATGAAAAAAAATATCAAATCGAATGGCAGATTGAATGATTAGGAATGGTGAACAGCTAAAAATGTCTGAAAAAAACCTTGAAAAGGTAAAAAAATTAATAGAAACTAATCACAAAGATAGAAATTTAGTTTAAAAATGTATATTAACAATAATAAAATGAAAAAAATCAATTAGATTGGCAAAGTATTGAAAGATTAGTAATGATGAACTGGTAAAAAACTTGAAAAGATTTTAAAAATAATAAAAATTAATCACAAAGATACAAATTTAGTTTACAAAAGTCATATTAATAATAATAATGAAAAGAAAAAGAACTGATTCAGAATATCAGATGTATTAAAAGATTAGCAATGAAAAACACGAATAAACCACGAAAAGATGTCAGAACAGTAAACGGAAAAACAATAGGTGAGTAATATTGTATAGAATGAAAAAAAAAAATTTGGGAATCGTACAAGGAATGAAGTACATAAGCTACCAACTATTTAAAAACATATTATCAGAATATACTTTTTTTATTGACAAATATGTTTGTCAATTTGTATGCAAATGATTAAATTTTACTTTCACTTATTGTTTCCTTATTATTATTATCACTTTTTTTAGTTGTCAGATTTATATACAGCCTAATGATATTAGAAGCAATTATTTAATTTGTTATAAACTTTAAGCAGCATCAGGTCACGTAACACACTTTAGTTAGCTCCATGTTTAACTAGCAAGTAGCACCAATTAAATCAACGAATTAATCTGCGCTTAAAGGCAGAGGTTAAAAAACAAATAATTTGTGTTTAATAAACTCAATTAACTCAAATCGACAATTCACGAACGCGTGATAAATTGAAGTTTAAAGAATCACAACTTTTTTGGAAGAGCGGCCCATGTTTCACTCCAAAAGACGCGACGATGTTTTGAGACCGCACGATCCGAAATCAACTACAAGACTGATCTTAAGACGATCTTGAAAACGCGAAGAAATCGCTCGGACAATTCGCCTCGAACTGCACGACGTCGTTAGAACTGAGGCCGATGCATTCGTTATTTGTCGTGTGTGGGATGATTTTTTATGGAGGTGCTCATATGTACCTGTGTTTACAACTGGCACGCGTCATCATCGCACATCCGACGTAGGCACAGGGCAACAATTTCAAAAACAGTGAAGTAACCTCTAAAACCGATCGATGATTTATTCTGTTTCGTTGTTCCCGTTGACGGCCGATTTCGTCACGACCCTTCGTCGGGACGCCTCCGGTTATTTTCAAAAATGACATAAGACATTCGCGATTTAACATTTTTTTGGATCGAATGAAAATCGACGAGTAACCCAAACTATTTTCGGCTACAATAATTTCCAAAATTGTCACGAACTGGATGATTCGTTTCTATTTCGATGAATGTGTTCAAAATTCGGTATACTAGTCGGGATTTTCAAGGATTATGGATATCTTGATAGTCCTTCAATATACAAAGAATATTTTAACGATGATTTAACCTACACGTATTATTTTGGACGCATTTTCATTATATGGGTTTGGACCAGTACCTCAAGGTCATTGGTAATCAGTGGCTGTGGATTCTAAAAATCTTAAAGTGAATTTTCAGCCACATTTGTATTAACCTAAAATCCATCGAACTACAAAATAAATCCCAGTCACAAAATATTTGACCGAATATATAAGTTTACATGCGGAAACAGAGAGAAAAAACATTAAAATTTTATGTGCTTAGCCGAACGACGTTAAGAATATTCTTTTAGAATATTATATAGAAACATAATAATCAGAAAAAAATCGCCTTAGAGTAGGATTTTAACCATGCTGCAATAATCTGCAATCTAAAGAATTTCACCACTAGGACACAATTGTTTTTCGTTATAGTGTTCGATTGTTATGGGAGTCTATAGTTATTAAAAACCGAAATTAATAACAAAACTGATTATTTTTTTCGACTCTACCATTGATGGAATATCATAACAATTCCTCCATGGGATTTATTAGACAAGGCAGCATGCAAAAGTTTTTGAGTATATACACGAAAAAAATAGTTTTCCTGCCCAACAAATAAATTGTTAATTATACACATAATTGTTTGTAACTAGTTACAATAACATTTCCAATTATTAATCACCGAACTAGAATGCGCAATTTTGTGGTTTCAAAACCACATATTTCCAAATTCGTTTTTAGTAACCCCAAAAATTTAATAAGTAGATATTGTTATGAGGATTTTCTCATGTTTCTAATTCTTGATACGCTATATTGTCATTTGTTAAAATCCAGTCTTTTTAACGAAATTCTTAACTGAACAAAAGAAAAAGTTTTGAGTCATTAATATAAGTTGTTTAACAAATTATTTTTGTAGGTTTCACTTTTTTTTTAGAACGTTACACAGTTTTTTATTTATTTAGAAGTATTGTTTCGCCTCGTGTTCTGGTTTACTGGGTGGGGATCGAAAAACCAACAAACCAAAAAGCCGAGATGTAAAAAAACCGACACTTAAAAAATGACCGTTCGTTCGTCGATGTGTTCACTTTTTTTGTGTTGGCTTTTTGACTGCAGCTTTTCGATTGTCGGTTTTATGAGTGTTGATTTTAATCTGTCGGTTTTTTGAATTGTTGCTTTTTCGACCTTCGCCCACTTCTATGAAGTGTCGGCCTTCGATCGCCGTTTTTTTTGACCTGTCGGCTTTTTTTATTTTTCGGTTTTTCGATCCGCACCCGGATTACCCTCCCTTCTCCTAACATGACGAATTTACCATAAATTTCATTCAATTTGAAGCAACGAAAAAAAGATTTCAAATTGACATTTGAAAATAACCTTCACTATTTAAGTTAAAAGTGATAATATTGCTTTCCGCTTTGCGCGGTCCTTGATTTCCATTTTGATATCCGACAAGGTCCCATTCGTTTTATAACCAATTTTAGACCGAAGTTCAGTCGGCAATTAAGTTTAACTTACTTCATATCTGACTTGCATTCCTAACGAACATATTCTCACTCGTTTAGTCATTCTTTAAGTCGATTTTATAATAATTCCATGTTTCATGACTGTCAATCTTGTGTTTAGATTATTTGCTATTCATTTTTTTTTAATGACGGCAATGGAAAAAACGACTCTCATGGTAAATAAATGGAAAATAAAAAATTACCAAATCGAAATATGGGATGCCTGCAATAAAAAGTGTATTAAACAATAGATTTCAAAATAGCGGAGGATTAATTATCGCTCTAGGGCGCAAAATCTGTTTACAGGTCAGCTTTTGAAGTAGATTCGACTAAAAAAAGAAACAAAAACGGAAGATAACGCACAAAATTATGATAGATATTTTCGAATTTTTTTCAGATACACGCTATTTATATTAAATATATAAATAACTGTAATAACTTCTTTCCTTGAAAGTGGAAACTATAATAATAATCCTGCATTTATAAGATATATAAATCCTACCTCGAAGTTCTTGACATTTAATACATTATTAAAATTTAATATAAAAGTAATTGCAGTATTAGGTTCAGAACTGAGAATTTTAAAAACATGAAAATTGAGTTAAACATATATATGAAAATAAAACCCAAAACTAAACACGATTGACAAGTGTCGATAGAAAAAATAAATGTTGCAATGAACACTAAGGAATGTGATTAATATAAAGTTGAGACCATAGTAGTGTTATGTATTTTGTTGTGTTGAACATGATTTTAATGACAAAAATAGTGTTTCATAGAGTAATTACTCTTCTTCAATGAAAAAACTGATTAAAAATTTCAAAAAGATGCAGAAGGTGAATCCTACTATGTCCTCCACAGAATTGTTGATAAAGGGACCACTGGAACCTCATGGTACAAACATTTATTTTTCTTGTATAGCTAAATGTAAATATGACAGCAAAGTTTCAATATTGGAAGTGATGGATCAAACATCGGAGATATAAAAAAAAGTTTTACATCATCTTTAAGTCATTAAAATCGTGTTCAGCGCAACAAAATACATGAAACTACTATGGTTTCAACTTGATAATAATTATATGCTATATTTTATAAGCCTTTAACAGTAAAAACGTGTTTTTAACGGTTTTTTTTTGAGGTTATCTCAGAAATTATTCCCCCTACTTTATTTTTTATTGCAGATTCGTGTTCAGTGAGTCAAAATACACTTTTTTGGTGGACTTGTGTAATTATTTCCGCATGATCGTAAGTTTTTGTTCCTTAAATAGTGCAATTACGGGGAGGAAAAACAAAATAAATATGTCCAAAAATGTATTTTTCAATTTTTTTATATTTCATCGCAAAGCGTCAGTAAATACGAATGTTTCATTTTTACAAATGTTTTTGCTATATTCAAACAAATTTGAGTTACAGGAGTTTGAAAATGGTACATTTTTATAACATCATAAACTTTGAAAAATAAACACGTGTATTTTCTTTTTGTCTAGAATATAAAAAAAACTATTCAGAGCAGAATTTAAAATTTTTATTGTAAATCTAACGTGTAATGACCCATCTGGAGATAAGCCGAAACTCAATTTACAAATGAGGTTAAGATAAAAAAACTTTTTCATGATTTTTGATTTTTCGAAATTAATGAGAACCATTTTACGCAAAATCAATATATAGAAAAAACCCTACGTTCATCGATGATGTACACCTTATGTGTATAAACTAAACATTTTTGGGTTTTCAGTCCGGCAAAAAAAAATTAAAAAAATTACTGCAGAGTCGCCATTTTGTCATGAAATTAATTGAAATAATTCCGTTTTGTACCTAAATACCAGCAATACAAATCCTACTTTCCAAATTTCGATTAATCTTTTCATTCTGCCAATGAAATCTCGAAAATTAGCTACATTTGTAATGCATTACAGTGGTACAGATAAGCAATTAGGCTTTAAACTAGATAGTAACTGGTTCCAGAGTACATTTTAGACCTAATTACTCATTGAACTAGCTACTTTTTTCCTTACATATTTTGTGTATACGTAAGGTGCGAAAAATTGTATAGGAAGATGACTAAAAATAATAGGACAAATTACTATTCTCGCAAGGTATTTGAGGTCAGACATAAAATAATCGAAATAAATACTATTAGTCAAATGTATTTTGATATTGTACTGTAATAGAATTTCCTAAACCAGTATAGTAAAATATATGATTATGAAATTTACACTGATTTGTAGAAAATGTTGCTAGTAAGAATAGTAAAGACGATAGTGATGACCAATGAAAAGTGAATCACGAGATAAATACGCATAGATACATGGTTATTACGAACGTTTTTACTATTTTGACTAGTAACATTTTCTGCAAGAGCATTGTAAATTTCATAAAAGTTTACGCGACTGCACTAAAGGATGCCTACAATCGACAGTAGTCCTTCCCTTATTCTAATTTGTCCAGTCGGGCAAGATGGCAGCCTTCTTCCTTATTCTAATTTTACCCTCTCCCCCACTACTTAGATTTACTGTCTCACTTTTTCATTTGTTGCGCATACGCCGTTATTTGTATTTTGAATATCCACATGTCAACATATGTCCGTGGGGAGAACGCATGAGAGGAAATATTAGAATATGAGAAGAGACAAAATTTGAATAAGGGAAATTAGAATAAGGAATGGACTACTGTAGTTGCTTTTGTCGCCGTCAGGCGCGTACGCGATCCTCGTAGGTTTGTTGCGTTCCATTGGGGCTCCCATTATAGAAATGAGTTTTTAATCCCTCAAAAGCAGATCAAATGACAAACTTAAAGAATGTACATAGAATATGCCATGTGCGTTCAGCCGAAAGTATTCTCCATGTTAAGTTCTGTGGGTGGCGACCCCACCGGCGACAAAATTAACTACTGAGATGGGGGTATGTGACACTAATCATATGGGAAAACGGGCTTATTTTGCGAATAGCTTTACAAACAGACATTTTTCGGTTGATATTACTGTTTCATCGTACGGCATTTCAAAGACTAAAAGTAATTTGGAAATATCAGTTTGCTGAAAAAGGCATTTGGAAAAGCTATTCTCAAAATAAGCCCGTTTTCCCATATGATTAGTGTCACATACCCCCATGTCAGTAGTTAATTTTATCGCCGGTGGGGTCGCCACCCACAGAACTTAACATGGCGAATAGTATTATGTCAATGGCATTTGTTCCTGTAATGGCCAGCTCGAGTGTAAGCAATGTAATGTTTAAATGAGTGCCGAATCGGTTTAGATGAAGAACATAATATACATATAGTAAACGTAGAGAAAACGCGATAAGCTATAAAACAAATAAAAAATATTACATTTATTTTTCTACATATCAATATTTTCCCCACATCTGGAATTTTCGTGTAAAAAGAAAAATTTCTATTCTGGAATAATAAAAATTATTATTCAATTATGAAACTTTGCTATCCTGCAAGTATGTCATCAAATCCCTATCGGAGAATAGTCGATTTTCCTGTTTTTAAAAGATATCTTCCTATAAAATTTATCTCAGTGTAATATCAAAATTGGTCAGTTTTAATCGACTTAAAATGCAGTAAATCTTCTCTGCATCAAGAGTCACAAAAAGCATCGATAACATGCATTACAGAGACGTCTAAATGCGCAATATCTCTTTCCCAATCAACGGCGGCAGATGATCAGACGACGGAGTAGTGCGTACTTATAAAGCTTTCATTCATGAAAATTTTCTACTACTCATTGTTAGTATCTATATATATGCGTTACTCCCTCGCATAGAAACGAGACACCGTTCTGTTTGTAAACGCATGGAATGATGACGAGATGAAATGATCGACCTTGAAAATTAAAAGAGAAGAGACTGGAATTCCAAGTCTCGCCGACTTGTTCGATATATAGGTTATATCCGCCAACGCTTGGACCTCGGGATCAGATCTGGCCATCGGAGCGTTGGTGGTTCTGATCATATATGGCATGGACCGGCCTTTTATATATGCATTCCGGCTGCTCGCCTCGAGTAAACGAGCTTTTTCACGATATGTTGTCTTTTTTCACAAAAGATATGGCGTACTTTTAGGAACGATCAAAAGAGCCTCGTTATCACAAAACTTGTTACACATTTTTAATCATGGGTTGTATTGAGATTGTACCAAAATTAATTACACGGAAATTCATACTAAAGGCGAAAACTTAAGGGCGGATTTCCATGTAATTTTGTTGTCCTAAAATTGTTTTTGCTTTTAAAAATACTTTATCATCTGAATATGCAGTGAAAACTCTAAACCTAAATTCTAACTCTAAGTGTCTGAAATCGAGCATGTAAGCGAGAAACTAAAACCGGCTTCGAGCGTGGAGCAAAAACTTTAAACCGCTCTATTTTTAATTTTTGACTTTTTTTCTTACAAACGAGAAGAAACATTAATTAACAAACAATATTTAAAAAAAATATATACATCATATCGAAATGATTCAAATTGCTGCAATAAAGCTGCAATTAATTTTTATTTCATAATTTCTTTCGGGTTTCTGGTTCACATTATAATTCAATCATCAAGTTCAAAATCTATGAATTTATTTCCTACTTTACGATGGTGTATTTCAATTGATTACACAGATCTGCAAACAATGGTGTTATGTCATTTGCAAAATGGAGGATCATTCCGAACTAACAATAAGATATTTAGATATTTGAGGTTATTACGGTCATTTAATTGATGAATTAATTAAATGAATGCTATTAAAAGTTATATATGTGTTATAACATTTATTTTTTAAATTAATATTTTAGAACAAATACTTAACGACTACAAGACATTCACTGCAGTTTAAATGACTAAAAGTACTGCTTTGTACACACATTTCATTTTGGAAAAACGACTTAAGTCATTTTCCATTTTTCCAGATTGAGATGTTTCATAGTTGGAGTATCTTATCACGCGATAAAAATACTTTATAATAATATGAGGCGCTGTTTACTATTAATGTACTATCTAATAACGAACACATTTTCAAATACAGGTTACTACAATTTTATCGATTTAAGTTTAATAACTCGAAATCGCACGTACAATGAACTTATGTCTTGATTTCATACTAGAAATTTGTATGTACACCCATGTGCAATGATTCTGTCATTTTTTATAGATCATTTGCTTTCACATAACGTTGTAAGACAAAAAAATACAAACAATTTGTCAAAAACGACAGATTCATTGCACGAGGGTTTATATTCGTTTACATTTGAGTGTACTAGTTCTGTTTACTTTAAAACCACAGAATCCATATTTAGTACAAAATTTTTGTAAGCATACAAAAATTCATTGCATATTGTACAACTACATTTTTACTACTACGTATGATGTTTATATCGAGGGCATAAATTGTTATAATGGTCATAAAAGTACTATTTTTTTCCAATAAAAAACTATATTGTCGACTTCAGAGTCGTATATTAAAAATGAAAGGTAATGTAAGATCGAAACAAAAGTTGTGCTGTATGTAGATTCAGACATTTGGAGGACGTCAAGGTATTTCTTCTTTTTGTAGACATAAATGGGCATCTCTCGATTTTGTATGCTCTCTAGTAATTCTCAAGAGTGACCTCTAGCATAAACATATGCCAGGTATTTTTTTTGTCGTTTGTCTCATTATCTTCTCGACCAATATTTCAGACCAGTTTAAGTGGCAACTTGGTCTTCGAATTATAAGAATAACTAAGATTTGTACATATTTGTAGTATTTATTATTCTGAGGTTGTTAGACCCCGGAATTTTCACTAATAAAGACATTGTTGAAGGTAGAAAGTATTATTGCTCTTGAAAAAAAATTGAGACCTGCAAAAATAATTTGTTAAACAACTTTTATCGATGGCCCAAGCTTTCTTCTTGTTGATAGTCAAACATTTTTTCAAAATGAATGGATTTTAACGTATGATGGCTTATATTTTAGAGAATAAGATTTTACTTATCGAATTTTTCAAAATTTTTTACCTGATACCTCAGATTATTCAGAAATTGTGAATAGGATTAATCTTTTTTAAAGTATTTTAATAAGATTTTTACATAAACTATGATACTAAAATGTTTGAGCTCATTAAAAATGGCAGATCTTTTGAGGTATTCCTACGAAGCTAAAAATGGCGGATCAACTAAAGTCGGATTTGTAATCAGCGACCTCAAAGGTAGAAAAAAAACTAATAGAGTTTGCATAAAAATGAATTCATTCGAGAAAACGCAGTTTTTCAATTTCATTTGTTAATAACAATTATTTTAATATAAACCTTCGTGTGGCACACTTAGTTTTCCGTTGGCCCCTATAAGTAACGATGTGCCATAAATGCCAGGGGCCAACTTGGGGTCCTCAATGACCCCATGTGCCAGCTAAGGGTTAAATGAGAAAATTAATATTTTTATAATAAGACATGGAAAAAGATTCGTTCCGGTATCTTTTTGTTTTCTATGAGAAAAGTAATGTAATAAATCAAAGTGAGATAACTGATGTACCACATAAGAATTTTTCAAAACTTAAAAATGCAGTTTATTACTGTTTTTCGACTTTGTTGAAGGTATTTCTTTGGCACTGTGACTTAAATCCATATATCGTATTTGGTCAACATTAGTCTATTACCACAATATTTCTACTTTTCCCTTAAATGTTATTAATTTGGTGTCCTTTTATTAATGAATTTTCTATTTTTCTACGGCCACAACTCGCCTCCAACGTTTTTTTTATTTTTCATATATAGGAAAACCATTCGAGTGCCAACGATTGTTTAATTACCTGTAATTACTCTGATATTTAAAATATTTGACAGCCTTGAACAATTAAATATTAGAAGTAACAAAAACAAAATAGATCGATAACAAAAAAATTGGGTTGATTTATTTTTAAATTTAAAAATAAAAATAACTGACTAGGTACATAAGTTGTGGATTAGTTATTTTTGGACACTGGGTATAAATAAATATATTAACGTTCTTCTACGTTGTTTCGGTCTGCTGAATAAAAACAACGACGTTTGATCTGTTAAATCAATTAGCTAACAGATTTATTACGTAGTATCGAGAAGGAAGAACTTTATTCAATTGCTATTCATGTCTACGTCGTTTCTCTACACCTGAATGAGTATTCTTTAATATAAAATAATTTAATATTAAATACCACTCTACATTTTTTTGATGTGATAATTATTTAGACATTTTTCGTGTAAAACTAAATTTATTATTTTCAATCGAGTATCTAAATTTACGTTGAAGATTTTTATTTTAATCACGACCCTAATACCAGGAAAATATATTAGTTAAATATTTTTAAAAACATTATTACTTTTCACACTTTCTATAAATAATTTCAACAGCTAAAAAAATTGGAAAAAATCTTTTTTTTGTGTTATTTGAAAACTTTACTGAATTTTGAATTTCAGAATTTAAAGCCGTGCTTACTTTCAAGGCATTCGATTATTTTTTTGTTAATATAAGTTTAAAAAGTGTGATCCATACAAGTTGGTTCAGGCAAACAAATTTAAGTTAAAATAACTAAATGGTGGAGTTGCCTACTGGGGACGAAATAATTGGTTGCCTTAACAATAAACATTGTTGAAATAACAAAACTAATTGTAATTTTAACTAAGTAATTTAGTAAAATTGATGAACATATGATAACTAAATATAAAACCAAATTTACTACATAGGACGCCGAATATACTAATTAAAAACTTTATACTACCAAATAAAAAATGAGAATTACAGAAATAGAAAGTCGATGTTATTATTAAATAAAACGTCAATAACAATAAGTAAGAAGTCAACTTTTCTACATGTATAGTCATAGTTACAAAATAAAAGGTTAGGGTTGCTAAATGAAACGTCAAAATTACAAAAGAGAAAGTTAAATTTACATTTATATATTCTTTGTGAAAAAAGCCACCCCACCTGTCTAAAAATCAGAAACACCTACTTAGGTCTATTTGGGCTCAAATTGTAGCTTAGAGTGTGTAGTTTCAAAAAATCACCGGTACTTTCCGAAAAACAAAATGGCATGTTGCAATATGGCGCCCGGAATGCGTGAAGCACGAACCGACATTATGTATTTCGGTAAAAATTCATTCACAAGAACAAAGAAAACATTTTTTTTTATGCATATCGTACATTATTGTGTGCACTTTGCATACGTATATTACACATTCAGAAATTCAATATGTCCGATTCAATATGGCGGACGGAATTTAAAATTTATCATTTTAATTAGAAAAGATGCGGTAACAGTGAAATTGTATCTGTTCATAAATTATTGTCACGAGAAACATGCATAATTTCGAGAAATTGCAGTAGAGGTTTTCTTTTTCTAATTTAATTTACTATAAGACCGAGTATTTTTCTAATTAAAATGATAAATTTTAAATTCCGTCCGCCATATTGAATCGGACATATTGAATTTCTGAATGTGTAATATACGTATGCAAAGTGCACACAATAATGTACGATATGCATAAAAAAAAATGTTTTCTTTGTTCTTGTGAATGAATTTTTACCGAAATACATAATGTCGCCATATTGCAACATGCCATTTTGTTTTTCGGAAAGTACCGGTGATTTTTTGAAACTACACACTCTAAGCTACAATTTGAGCCCAAATAGACCTAAGTAGGTGTTTCTGATTTTTAGACAGGTGGGGTGGCTTTTTTCACAAAGAATGCCCCATATATATATATAATTAATTATAATTGAACATGTCTGATTTACTACACTAAACTGCTTAAATATAATAGTTGAAGGTGAATCGCATAGAGAGGGGACTGTTTTTTTTAATTAAAAATAAAAAGTTTGATATTTAAAGTAAAAAAAATCACAAAAAATTGTAGGGAACAGGAGAATTTATTATTTTTAAATAAAAAAATTACGTTTTGAAAATTGAGAATTTTTCCGACGAAATATGTTATAGTGATTTTTTTACAATATTTTTTTGTTTAGTGGCGAATTTTAATTTTTTTCATGAAATAATAAAATCAGGTCACTAAAATATAAAAAAATATGAAATATAGAGTAGGTTCCAGATCATTGGATGATATTTTGCGTTTTTACCCATGTGAAAAATAAAAGAGATAAAAAATAGATAGGTGTCAAAACGAATTGCACTGAGAAACACATGAATAAAACATGAGCTGAAATTGCACGTGTTCGTAGTTCGTACACCCACGTTGTCGATTAAAATGAAACGAACGATAGAGTCGTGACATCTACCACTAATTCAAAAAAATTGTATAATAGTACTGCCGATAAGTTAGAAAACTTGATAGAGACTATTAATTATTTGATAAATTTTATTGGAAAAATATCTTAAATCTGTACTGACAATTAATATATTTTTCTTCACAACATATGTATTTTGCGAAATAAAATCTGGACACAGAGATTTATTACATTTATCTCTTATAAAATTGTTCTGTCTAAAAGGCCAAGAATTTTACTGAAAAAGTGTTAAAAATTGACTTCTACTTTCGATAATCCATTTAGTAAGTTGCCTTTTGAAACGTGTGAACTCATCGGTAATTTTTACATTTTCGAAATTCAATATTAAGTAATAAAAACATAACTGGTAGAGTGTATTGTTGTACAACTTCTTCAGATGGAGAGACTATATAAAAGAACACAACAAGAAATAAGAATGTAAGGATATTCGGTATATAGTTCTCATAAACCTTATAAGAACCGGAAACTACTTTTCATTCCAATTTATATAATGATGTATCTAAAAATACTCATATTTATTTTATTTATTTATTTAAGATTTAACGGGCGAGGCGCATGGTTTGTCGTTTGAGAACAGAAAAATAAAAATACAAATAAAAATTTAAAAAAATATACTTAATTGCACAAATTAAATTCTTTTAAAATTTAACGTCAAGCAATATCCTTGATATTCCTAAATCTTTATTTTTTTCTGCAACTTAATTAAAAAGATCTTCCAATGCACGTTTATATAAAACAATCATATAATAAACAAAACCAGATATTCGAACATTTTTTATATTAAACAGTATGTGCTAAAATATATGACTTTAAGGACCCAATATGGTGGACTGAATTCCGAAATTTTACTCGTTTTCCATGACTCTTGATATTCGGGGGTTTGTTGTGAGGCGCTGAATCCGCATCTTATATCAGAATCTGAGTACATACATAGTTTCAAATTTGATGCGCAGTATCCGATGTTCCATATCAGCCTGGTCAATTTTTTGATTAGTTTCAATTGTTAATTTGAATGTTACTTATACGTAGTCGAAGCGGCTTGGATGTGTAACAAATTTAAACATTGACACAAAAAAATTCAATTTCTGATAATTTTAGAGTGTATTTTAGATATTTCGTTTTAAACATAAACTTTGATTGCATAGGAACACAAAATAGGGGGGGGGGGGTGAATCAGTCGAGAGTCCATTAAAAGTATATGAAGAGCCCGGTCACATGCATTTCGGAAATCGTCACTACAAATTGTTAAGAAGCATTAATTATCAAAACAATAAAAAGAATTAGAATAATAAATTTTGATTACAATTGGTAAATCTTATATTGTTTTGTTTCTGCATTTATTACAAAAGTGAGTTTAGTGATATCCATCCTGCACCACGTGGAGTTACCACTTCGTTACAGGACTAACCCATCACTAGGATGGATGGGGCATCGACAGGAATCTATTTAATTACGAATTTGTAGAGATAATTTCGAAAATGCACTTGACAGGGCTTTTCGTGTATTTTTGAATGTATGGACCACCGTCTGCCCCCCCCCCCCCTTTTTGTTAATTTGTAGCCCTGTGTAATCAATAGTTACCTTTAAAACGAAATATCTCAAATACTCTCTAAAATTATCAGAAATAGGAATTTTTATGGTTTTAATGGTCCAAGGATTTCTGAAATCAAATTTCTGGTTACCGGAAATTAACAGTAAATATTGATCAAAATGGAATTTGTTGCCTATTTAATACTACATTGTAAAAAATCCAGACATGATTGGCAAATTTGGAGGTCGGATTCATTTTCAGTACTGAAAAATCTGTAAGACTCAAATACTGTATTCTTTCGTCTGAACCTTCCCTTTATTTTGTTATCTTTGTGTTATCGTTACGAAGAAGGATACGAATTGTGTACATTTTTGGATGACCTTTCTAATAAAACTATTCATTTTCACACATGTAAATAAATTGACGGTAAAAAATGTAACTATTTTGGAAATCACTTTTTCAAAATTATTTTTCATTTATAATTATATAAAAACTGAAAAATAGCTTTTCCAAGTAAGAATCTATCAATATAGAACTTTGGTATAAGCAGCTAAGATACATGAAAAATATGATACACGAATTAAACCGGCTGTTAGAAAAGAATGTCCCTGGATTATACGTAAACGCATATAATACAGAGGTCATCTTATTCGTATATTCAGCTTCAACTACAACGAATGTAAACATTTTTTTTTCATGCCAATCAGAATTTACATCCCTTTTAGAAAAAAAATATAATAATTATTATTAGAAGTGTCTAAATATGTGAAAAAGTATGAAAACTTTCAGTAACAAATTTTACAAGTTTCTCTCATAATTTTTGTTCTTTTTGCTCTTTTATCGCAAGATTTTTTAAAGATAAGGTGCTATTTTAAACATTCTGTATCTTCACTGTATTATATAATTGTAACATTCAGTTGCCATACATTTTGTTACACAATTCCGAGTGACTTCTCATTCCAAGAAATTTGGAGAGTACGAATTTATAAAAAAAGAGAGGACGCAACAAAAAATAAAAGAATAAAAATGCCTAAAAAGTGTACAAGGACTTTTGTAGTTATTTTTTTAGTCTACTCAATATTCCTTCTGTCATAAACTTTTTTTGTTTTCAAAAATTATTATAATCGAATTAAATAATTGAATCTCTTTTGGTGAGTAATATTTTTGTCTATTTAATTTAGATTTTTGACATTATTTTGCAAATTCGTATGGTTTTTATTGAAAAATATTTGTGTACTTTTTGGGGCCAATTAAATTTTATTCGTTTATATTTATCGTTAATTTAGATTTATTTATAACATTTAACAGAAAATGCAATATTCTTTTTTTGGAATGGATAATACTTACATCGTGTAAGTCGGCATCAAGTTCATCAAGGCCCGGAAGTCCAGTGGGCGAAGCGGAAAGTCCGGTGCTTATATATTTTTCGGTCGTTGTCATGACATTGCCAGATGGTGTGATACATCTAGAAGGTAAATAACACTATTATTAAAATGTAAAAAAATATGTAACTTTAAAATACATAATGAAAGTAGTCGATAGGAGATGAAAAAATTGAAGCAAGTGGTAAATAGTAACAGCCTTCTTCAGGGGTGGACTTCTAAGTTTCTTAGAGCTCGAATTCACTCCTTTTGGAATGAAAATTTAGCCATCGTAGTGAATCCTGATCTAGATCCTGTCGTTATCAAGCAAACCATAGTTTAGGAAATACTTCAATAGCACTTATCCGGCATGTCTGAATTATTATAAAATTCCAATAGCACGAAACACAAACAAAATCAAAACATTGTAGCCATAAATACGGTGGAATTTATTTGAAACTACAGTTAAAAAAAGATTTTTCGTGATAATTGCCTAAATTTGATGTGCACTACTAACAGCACCAACAGTTAATATCTCATAGGATTGTTGCCAAGGTTTTAGCAATCGGTTCAGAAATGATGGAGAAAACTCGTAAATAAATTACGTGACAAAATCTGGCTTAACGGCCAAGTTTAGAATTCAGTAAGTTTCGACAGGAAGATTTTTTCAATTTTGAATTTCCATCCAAAATCGTAATCAGATATCTATATTTTAATATATTTAAAAATGAAAACTATCAGCAGATATCGTTTTTTCTTTGTAATAAACAAAATTGATTCGAAAATTTTCGATTTTTGCCGTCGTATTGGTGGCAGCCATTTTTTTTGGATCGGATTCCATCCACCATTTTTAACGCTTTTTATTGAAATTTTTGGCCCTAATGCTATGAAATGTTTACTTTTGCTATTACAGAGTCGGAATTTCAAAAAAAAGGTAAAAGTGACTTCTTTACTTTTACATATTTACGCATTTACGCTTACATCAAAATCTTACAAGAGTAACTATAAAAGCTTTGTAACTGCAATTCTACGGATATTACATCTTGTCTAAGGGCGTTTAAAGGTCGCCAATCGATAAGGTAGTATCTTTGATAGAATCTGTATTTAAAATTCTAAATTAAAAATTATTCAAGCTATTTGTTAAACTTTGGATTCTGTAACTACAATTCTAACCATTATAAAGGATCTCCAAAAAAGTACCAAGGAACTATCGAAAATTGATCGAGAATTTTTGGAAATAGATAATTTTTGCTTATTTCCGAAAATTCTCAATCAATTATCATATATCATATATAATGAATACACTGAGAGAAATTATTTACTATTAGTTAATGTAAGCTAATTTCAAGGCTGTTACATTAAATGTAAAGTTATAAGAGTAACTGTAAAGTCAAAAACACCAGGTAACTTTGAGATTAAAATATCAGGACTTTCCTGATTTTAAAATCTTATTGTGTATTAACTCATATATTTCAATATTCAATGAGCGCTCGTTAACTGTTAATAAATCCTACATTAAATTCTGTCGTTTGAACTGCGCATGTCAACAATGCGTCGAAAAATTCGTAGAAAATCGAATGACTTCGTGTGTGTATGTTTGTTTACCTCGGTTTCGGTGAAACTGTAAGCGGGTAAATGTACTACCTATCTCGTAATAATAAACATTAATATTTAAAATTATCATATTAACTATTAACATAACAAATTTAAACGAATCTCAGATTACGGAAACTTGAGTATAAAGTACCTTCACGGAGAAAAATGACTCCGCTGGATTAGCTGATTCATATCAGCTAACATTTTCGGCTGGAATTGCCGAAAATATCTGCAATTTTAGCTGTTTTGATTCCGCCAATGTAGCCTTAACCCTACTCAATTCGCGCTTAGCTCTAAATTTCCGCTACAGTAGCAGATTTGTTCCGCTAAATTTGCGGACTTTTTCAGTAAATTTAGCTGAAATTATCGGCTATCCCTACGGAATTCCAACAGCTGTCCCTATAGGATAAAATTGGTAGAATCTGCGGATTTTTCGGCTGATTTAGCCGGTTATTTTTCTCCGTGTTACATTAAGATCCAAATCTACAATCTGTTAGCTTTACTGTGAAGCTTTACATTAACTATAAACAAACAATTCTCTCCATGTAAAATTGCAAAAACAGAGCCCGAATTTTGAAAAACAGCTTCAATAATTTTGTTAAATTTTCAAGTCTGGATATATTTTAAAGCTATTTTAAACGTTATTTATGAATGTATAGCAAATTTCAACGAAATCGGTTTAGAAACGACCGAGATTTAGCAAGAATAAATATCTGAAGAATTCATACAGTTCGTATAGTTTTCTACAAAATGTATTCTTGCGAATTCTCGGTGGTTTGTGAATCGAGTTCGCTGAAATTTGTTGAACATTCATAAAAGATGCACAAAATAGCTTTAAAACAGAAATTCATTGATAATTTTCTCTGAAATATATGTTTGTTAATAAAAAGGCGATGTTGATAATCGCGAATGTGATCGGTATTACTGGTCTGTCTATAGATTCTAAATCGTAAGATGCCAATTACATATAAGACGTTTTTATTGTTTCTATCTTTGCGAGTAGATCATCTAATAAATTGCGCCGGTATTTTAATTTAAGTTGAAAAACACTGTTAATCTTTTGCATTAAAAAGCTGTTTTTAAATATTTAACATCTTAAATTAACTTTTTTTTAAATTCCCATTTCCACTAGTCGGGAATTAAAATGATTTCAACAGAGGGCGCTTGAAAATATTTCAGCCATGTTGAGATGTGTAAATTTAAATTATATGTATTTTAGGACACAAGGCGAGAAATTAAATTTATATTTATTATTGTAAATATACCTGTCTTCTGTCACAATTTTCGTTGGGTTGGCGGCAGTGCGATATTCTACTTGTGGTGAGATAGTACGTGTTTTACACGTTGTAGGTCCCGAAACGCTAGTTTGAAGATCTTCTAACAGAGCATCTGCAAGAAATGTATGATCATTTAATTACATACATGTACCATATATTTACTAATTTATGTAGAAAAAGTCCGAATATAAATTTTCTAGAAACGTTCGAAGAAATTCACTACTTTGAATAAGTTCGTCTCCTATTTTGAATTCTGTTGTATGAAAATAAAAAAATCTAATTGCGAAACTTTAAATTCTGATTATAAAAAAGGATATAGAAAATAAAAAGAAGCTACTAAACTTTCCTAAAAATGTGTAGATTTTATAATTTATAATTTTCAGTTCTAACTCACAAAAAATAAAGTGTAAAAGAGAAAAAAAACAACGAAAAGCATTGTAACCAAATTAGAAAAGGTACTAGTAATATTCATCATTAAAAAGGGCAGAAGATATTAACACTTTTAGAGCATATACCAATTTTGATAAAAATTCATATATTTTTAAAAATTTGTAAATTTTATCAAACTTTAGATCTTTGTAGATTTTGTCATATCCATGAAACACACAATTTAAACAGCTTTGAAAAATACACGAGTTTCTTTAATTATTGATAATCTAAATTTAAAGTCAGTATATATTAAAATTTCTATTATAAAAAAAAAATCAAAATAAAAAGTATGTTACAGCAGGATTTAGTTCTTCCATAAAGAAATTTTATTTCAGTATAAAGCGAGAAGTGTGCTAAAAAAGTGTTAACTTTTTATTTAAAGGGGTTAGAACGAATTTGAAATTTGTCAAAATTCAATATGGACGAACAATTTTTAAACTTCACTTTTTTGTCTCCGAAAAATCCAGCCGATGGATTTTGTTGAAACTAAGTTAAAGTTGAAATTAAACTAGTTTAGGGTCGCTGGTTACTTATATTAAATCAGACTTCAAAAATTCAAAATGGCCGATCTAATAAGAACTTAATACCTTGGTACTTCCCTCTATATCTATAAACTTTGTGTAAGACTTTTACCAAAACTTTAATAATAAAAATTTCATGATGTTATATGTTATGTTCTATTTTTAGCACAATAAACCTGTATTTAGGTAGATAGTAAAAGATTCGGAAACTATTTAAAACTTACCTAAATTATTATCTAGTTTGTGAGTGTGTCCAGTAGTGTGGGTCATTGTCTTCTTGGTACTGGAATAGTGGGAAGTTTCCCTAGTCGTTGACGCCATTTTTCACGGACTTTAGGGCCTTGCCCTTTTCGTAATTATCCGTACCCGGTCTGAAAATAAACGATAGCCAATTATTACTCATCTCCAGGACAATAGGCAATCAGTGTAGATAAAATTAAGATATAAATAAATGTGAATCACAACAAATTATAACATTGATCGTATCGTACAAATTCAGCATTGTGTATTTTGGTAATTAAATATCTACATTTAATAAGTTAATGAAACTAATCTGATTAATGAAGATTAGATCATAATGAAGAGAACATAATTTTCTAACACATCATATATTTGGGGGATAAATTCTTTTTTTGTAATTTACAAATGTAAGAATTGCTCTTTTTTCCTCATCGCAGTATAAAAATAAATTTTGCAATTATGGAAATTCATCAAACATCCTTATAAGGAGAGTTTTATGATGTCCAACCCACAGACAGCAATTAAATTGTGCATTGCACTAATCGAACGGCGTTTACGTGCTAAAAATTTTTGACGTCTGTTTTATATCCATCGAGTAGAAATTGTTAGTATTGAAATGAATCATATTTATCTGACGCCGTCGTAGGCTAAACCTATGATTTATTATGAGCAAAAGCCTACGCATGAATTTTCTAAACTTTTAATGAGCCAAGAAATACCAGTTCAAAAAAAGACACGCTTACAATTCAGTAAATAATGATTTTTTTGTAAATAGGACTGAAGCTACTAACTGCTGTTAGAAGTTGACTAATATGCTTTGATATCTATTGTTTATTATATTAAAGATCAAAATTATGATAATTACTAAAGATACAAAGAAAGAAAATATTTTCTAAAATACTCTTGGATGTTGATATCGAAGCAAAACAAAATTTTTCTTGTGCTCGGGTCCACAACAGTCCGCTGTATTTTGAACTGCTATAAACACTATTAAAATAGCATGAAATTTAATGAGTTTGTAACTAAAATGTATTTTAATGCCCAGAGAAATAAGTCTTAGAATAATTTTGCATTATATTTCATGTATAAGCAAATTAAATTTGCGGTACAAGTTCATTAAATTTCAGTGGAGTTTAAGGAAATTCATTTCAAGTGCATGTACATAATTTCTAATGTGCTTTGCTAATATTCAATTGCATGAAATTTCACAAACATAAAAAATATATTTGCCAGATTATGTTTAGGAGGCGCTCCATATTTTATAAAGCAGGAAATAACTGTACAGGAATTTTCAAATCAGTATTTTGTTACAAAACCGTCTACATAGTGTATATAATTAAATGGATTAGAACTGCTCACAGATTTGTATAAAAGCAACCCTACCTAATAACTATTCATCAAATTATTCAAAATATTTAGGAAATAAATGTGGTCTGAAAAGGTCACATATCAAATATAGCAAACTGTTTACAGTCCTTAAGGTATGTTTACGTTTCACGGTTGTTATTCTTTTCATTGCCTGCGGTTCTTGGAAAAATTGTACCTTCCCAACAAACAAAAAGTATACGAAAAATCTGTGTACGATTTAATACGAAATAAGTCTGTTTCTTTCCCACTCTTTCTATTTTATGAAGAAAACTTATATTATGAAGAAAACCTATGTGCCTGTGCTGGGCATATATAAACTACTACGAAGTAACTGATGAAAATGTTAGCGTAAATAATAACAATAGTACTTATGATGATGATGTTGATGCTGATGATGATGGCGATGGCGATGATGATGACGATTATACTCGTATTAAAGTTGCCGAACGAAGTTCAATCTTCTTCCTAATAATCGTTACGCTCAAAAAATGTCTATTCCAAAACTACAAAAACTTGACAAAAAATGGAATAGAAACTGCATAAAAAGTATCCAGACAATTTTTAAGTTATCGTAAAAAAAAATATCTACATAATATTACCTAAATTAACGTCTATAAACTACAGGCAAGAGTATTTAGGTTATTCCTGGAAGGTCAGAAGCCCGGTTTAAAACCAATTTAATTATTATTTGTCATAATAATTTAATTTTATATTATTATTTAGGTTATTCTTGTTAAATATTCCGATTTTCACGCATTTGCGCAGAAACATAGCAGATACTATTCATAGTTTATGTAAAATCGTATCGAAAAATAATCCATGATTTTGTTACATTTTGCATAAAAAACTGGCAATATTTTATTAGTCACAAACTGGCCAATATACAAGTGTATTTGCCAAAAACTGGCCAATATTTAGACCGCATTTCTACCAGGCTACTGTACATTAAATTGAATTTTACAGTGCATTTCTGAGGGGTTACAGGGATCCCTTTTCGGAGGTATACATGAAACTATGGAAAATGACATTAAATTTATGGTACATTCATGACGTTTTTTATGTACATTGGACTTAAGGTCTAACATTAAAAGTCGTTTAATATCGGAATTGAAGTATGCTATCAACACATGTTTATTAAATTTAATGTTTCCTTTTAACAGTGCCCGAATCTGCAATAAAAATGGAGCTCGCTGGGTAAATTTCAGAAATAATGTCAAAAAATCATACAAAATTGAATTTGTAAACAATTTATTATTGGATATTAAAGTGACTAATATGTGAACAAAAAAGGATAATATTTGACGATCTCTGAATTTGTTTATTCATAACATATCCAATTTCATTATCTTCGAATATATTGAACTATTTTGTAATCAATTTTCGACTTTCTTAAAAATATGCAATAAATGTCTTTCTGAGAAACACGAAGTATCCGCAAGTTTTATTTTGCATTTTTCTTCCCCTTTTGTAAATATGTATTCTTAAGGTGCAGCTCATTCATGGAGAATCTTCGCTCAGTACAATATTTGCAGTACGTGAAGACCTCATTAATTCTGCGCCTATCTGTCGTGAATTTATTTAAAGTTTTTCTTCATTTTGCGGGTATGTCTATTGACGTTTTATTCGCATCATCCGTGTTACTCAATGCATGTAAATCATGTATCTATATAGCACACGATTACAGAAAATTCCGTAATGGAAAATTGATTATTTAATTTGACGACCATAAATAAAATTCCTACTTATGAATCAATACCTGCTCTCATTTGCAAACGTTGAACGCGATCTCAGTACAGAGGTTGTATTATAATGAAATCGTGATTATAACAAGACGTATAATTATGACTTACGTACACTCATTCCTTCTTTGGATTCAACTATTATATGCAATTATACGATAACGTATAGTAACACGTGCAAAGCATCATGGCCTTTAATTACCATAATAAATTGTTTTCTACTGCAGACAGGTTAAGGCAAAAATGTTATGACGTATCATCAAAAATCTTAAAGGAAATTCTAGTTTATACTAATTTTCTGATTTTTTTACGTATTCACATCTGCCATTTCTTTTATTTAATTTGTTATGCATTTTCAATTTTTCAATGTAACGTAACAAAAAATGCCTGATAATAGTTATTAAGAGAATTTACCATTCCTAAATGTTAAAATAGTAGTTTTCGACACGAATGCGCAAAGTTCGACATTACACAGTATCTATATTGTTACTTTCATAGAAACATAACATTTATTTAGATTTAATGGTCATAAATTTATCGACCGTTTTAATTTATAATTAAGCAAATAAATGTTTATTTCTCAGTATTATGATAACTTTAATCATATGATACAAAGTGTGAGAAGTAAATTTGTTGTAATTTTTTTGCCGTTTTCTGTACGTGGCATTAGGAAATGCATATAAGATTCGGTAAATAATCTGTGCTTAAAATAAGCAAAATTAAAACGCGCTGCATTTTCCCAACGATATATGCGGCACAATATCGAGCCCACGCCGGAAATGGTATATTTAGCTTTCTAGAAGAAAAACAGCGCCATTGTAAAAATAATTTATCGTGGTTTAAATTCGCATATTTTGGTTTAAGTATGTTGCGAAATGAAGAATTGTACTTGTAATCGGTAAAAAAAAAAGAAATGCATATAAATTTCTTATAAACTTTCTTGTGATATCAGATAACTTTTCAATAAAAATAGAAAACGTAATAGATAATGTATTTTATATGCAAAATTTTACTTATACGCGGAAAAACATAAATACTTGGTTTTACTACCTAAATAGTGGATCTGGCACTACTTTGGGTTTTAATTGGGTTTAATGTTTAAATAGGCTTGGCTACCTAATTTATCCAAGTCACTATTTAAATAGTAAAATTAACAAAAAAACTGTCTGTATTTGTCCTATTATCTGGTTAGTTTTTCCAATTATTTCTTTTTTCCGTGCAAGTAAAGCTACTGAAATGTAAATCTGGGATTTTTATGAAATTATCTTTGAAGATATATTTAACTCTTTTTTGCCCAAAATGATAGAAGCAGGTACGTCAACATCAGCTCCGTTTCTGCAGTAGAAAGATTTTTTTTTTTAAATTTGCAAAATACATTTCTAACTATTTAGAAGTATGCTCTACCGATTTCCGTTCAGAAAATGGCCAAAACACGACTATTTTTGCAAAAATTTTCCAAAATAAAAAAAATACCACGTTTTTAGGTCGTTTTTTTTTATTTTTTTTTATTTTGACAAAAATTATAATAATTTCTAAGTAATCTCGGATGGATTTAAAAAATACACACTTTAGGACACTAATGTGTTTTTACTCCCTTGTCACAAAATATCTACTTTACTATAAAGGATGGAAAACGTCACTTATGTCACTCCAGACACATTTCGGAATTTCACGATGAAACGTTCGGCCGCTAAAAATTTACGCTTAGAGGTCATTGTAATTAAAAATATCCCAAACGTAGTGTACGAAATTTCCTTTTCAAATGTTTGAAAAAGTTTTGAAAACAGATTTGGAATATCAGCGTTTTTTTACTTGAGTCAGAAACAAGAGTGCCAGCATAGAATTTCTTATGTCTAAATGAGCATCTACTTTTACAACGAAGAATAAGAACGTTTCAACCGCATGACCTTCAATTTGGTACAAAAAACAGATCCAATTTGATATTTTGGCGGTCCCATTTAGATTCTGCCGGAAAAATCTTATCAAAATTGACTCCTTCTGGTGGGACAACAGCAATTTTCGGGGCTGTAAATAAATGCTAAAAATGCCTAGGGTTAATTTGACCTATTTGTACTTCAATATCTCAAAAACTAGACCTAATTGACTATTTCGGGTGTCATATGTGGAGTCTGGAGCAAAAATCCTATAGAATCGACTCTTACTTAGAGCAACAAAATTTCGTTTTAGCATAAGGTAGTTAGACCCCAGGATATAATATGTTAGCGAAAATATTTTTATAACACTTCCAGGAATAAAATTTTTATTATGCATGATATTGTAACAGAGTTCGAGCGTTATTTTTCTTGAAAAAAAATTGAAACTTGCAAAAATAATTTGATAACCAACTTTTCTTAGCGACTCAAATTTTCTTCTTATTTTCATTCAAAACTTTTCTAAAAATGAATGGATTTCAATGAATGATGGCTTATTTTTTCAAGAAAAAGATTCTCTACAACTTCACCGAATGAATTTCTTGAATTTCTAAAACTAGGGTCAAATATCTTGAATTATTAAAAAAAATATATATTATTTTTTAACTTTTCTGAATAATTTTAGTGATCAGGCAAAAAAATTTGAGAAATTTATTCGGTGAAGTTGTAGAGAATCTTTTTCTCGAAAAAATAAGCCATCATTCATTGAAATCCATTCATTTTTAGAAAAGTTTTGAATGAAAATAAGAAGAAAATTTGAGTCGCTAAGAAAAGTTGGTTAACAAATTATTTTTGCAAGTTTCAATTTTTTTTCAAGAATAATAATGCTTGAACTCTGTAACAATATCATGTATAATAAAACTTCAATTCCTGGAAGTGTTATTAAATTATTTTCCCTAACATATGATATCTTGGGGTCTAGCTACCTTAATTGATGTTCATATTTTACTTTTGTATCCTCTCTTAGTTATTCATTCTGGCAGGAGTAAAAGGTTAGAAAATGTGTAATATTTCGATAGCTTATTAAAGCCACAATTATTAATTCGCTAAAACAGCCAATAAATGTTGTGTTTGAACTAATATATATGTAAGATTTAAAAAAATCCTATTTTCTTAATCCAATATAGATTGACATGTAAATTGCACCTATAAATTTCACAAAATTAGTCTGGTGAAAAAACCACATTGAGTCGCTGCGGCGTAAATCATTCGTCGCGCAAATGAATCGCAGCCAGCGTAATTTCTGAAGTTGCAATTATTAGAAACATGCGCTAATCGTTAAATGTAGCTTCGCGAGTACTCAAAGGGGGATTGCGTAAAACGTCCGCCATTCACGTTTTCTCCGATTTTCCACGACGATGATATCCAAGATTCTCGGAAACCGAACTCCTCTCCTTGGCCCCATGATCTCGTATTAGAATTCCTGCAGCTTCCTATGCAACATACGCTATAGACAAAAATAAACATTCGGTCTCAGCGATTTGTGCTCAAAGCATCATCCGAGCCGAATAGGTATTCGGTTACCGATTCGCTCAACAACTAAGAATTAAATATCTGCGATCTGACGCTTATATCCGCGAACTAATTGCGTCGTAATAATAACTTTTTCGAAATAGGAACAATTCCCAAGGTTACTGATGTTGATGTTCTTTGTCTTAATTCCAATTTATACAAAATTATTATTTACTTGAAGCAAAAATATCCCGATGATTAACGCAAGTACGCAGAAAATAATGGGTAGTAAATTTAATTTTAAATTTGGGTAAAATTTACTGACGATGTCAGTAAATATCATTAAATAGAATCTACTTCTCAAAATTTTGACATATCTTGGCAAAATACTTGATTGACCCGAATTGGGTATTTCAATTTTTCAAATTTCACGAACTACATCATTTTGGTATAAAATCATTAATGGAGAGATCTTGACATCACTTTTATTAAATGGGATTAAAATCTTCACCTATCAATTACGAATTTTAACAATATATAAAATACCTTTGCCCAGAGACGTACTTAGGATTTTTGTTTTGTGTCTTATTAACAATTTTACGTCATTTTTTTTTGTTTACATTTTCTTAAAATAGAACAAATCAGGATGACTCCATGCTTTAAAAAGAATTTTTATGTCAAGGTATGCTGTAAACAATGAATAAAATGTATATGGAAACAATTGATTTTATATTGCAGATATTCCGCAAAATTCACATTAACATTGTGGTATATTTCTCTTGTCTTGGCCTTCATCTGAATTAGATTTATACGATTGATCTTGGACTTCAATCGGCATTTTCTTAATGGCAAGTACGTAATTTTTAACTGGAAATGCGAGTCTAAATGACCAGTAGTAATTATGGTATCTCACCATAAAAAAACTCGATGACGGTACGAAGATAATTGCCAAAAAATTTGAATACCAAATTAAACCTCTCGAAATTGAATTCGCATCACCGTCTTGTAAAAAAGTTGAAATACGACAATCTTTATAGATACCAGCAGAATTCAGGAGCGACATTAATATCGACAACCGGAAAATTAACGAAGCAATTTCGAAATTCGTTCCGGTTTTTTTTAATGGTCACAGAAAGAATGGCCGACGGCGAATTTGTCACTTCGAACGGACATTTTGGTGCGAATTGTTCCAGGCTGAATCAGAAATTGAAAGCAATTGGTGAAAAGTGAAATTGGCTCAAGGTCATCCGGGTGCAAATGTCGTTCAAGGGCACCGTGCGCGCGTGAGCGTTGGGGTTTTTAACGTGACTTTGCCGCATTCGTCATCGCGACATTTGTTATCCGTGCGTCCCGAATCTTCTGGCATCGAGATTCGCTCTTATTTTTAGTTTGCCGCGAATGTGCAACTTATGGACTCTCAAGTCCGACTTCCTCCGATTGAAAATACGAAGATTGAAGTCGAATAACAGTTTTTTTGTGACGAGTCTTTTGTAATATTTACCTAGTTAATACCCTTTTTCTTCAATAAATAATGAGAAAATATGAATTGGTAGAATTTTATGAATCATTTGATACAATAAATTACATTTCAAAGTCACGTGTAATTTTTTCTGTATTAAAAATGGAATATTCTTGAACGATATATGAATATCTTTTAGTGGCAAGCTGAAGCACCAGGTGGCAGCATCACATGTTAAGAGACATGTTTACAGCACAACCTCGCTTTATCAACATGATAGGCTCCAGGCGCTCGTTTAGTATTGTCTTATAATCGAGGTTGTCGAATAAACAAAGTGTCGAATTAGTGAAGTTTTACTGTATTCAAACGAGAATTTAGTCATGTTTAATAAATGAGTTTACTATTTCTCTATACTGGTTGAGTTCAGAAATAGCAAAATTTACATTACAAAACAGCAAAGAATGCAGATAAAGGATTACAAAAATGCTTATCCGTATTTTACAACGGTTTCAGGTATACGAAGTATGAGTATCGTTTGTAATGAGCCACATGACATTTTTTTTAAAGATTTAAAATCTTTCATGTTACTTTATTTCGTGTCGGGAACTGATTACAATTAGCAATATACTTATCCCTAAGTTAATATTAATAAAGATCACAATGTTTATTTTGGCCCTGCAGATCCGCCAGCGGTCGCAGATCCTTCAGACCCTTTGGAATTTCCCGGCTCTTCGGCATTTCCAGATGCCTTCGCGTTGCCAGATCCATCTGCGTTTCCAGACTCTCCTTCTTCTCCAGACCCTTCTATTTCTCCAGACCCATTTGCACTTCCCGAAGCTTCTACATTTCCGGAAGCTTCTACGTTACCCGATTCATCTGCGCTTCCTGAAGCTTCAACCGTACCAGACCCTTCCGCATTTCCAGTTTCCTCATTATCCATGGAAGCATCTACATTTCCAGACCCTTTTGCACTTCCCGAAGCTTCTACATTTCCAGAAGCATCAGAAGTATTTACACCTGGATTGAACGCCAGTTCCATGTCAAAATGTAAATCATAACTGTAGGTCACTTTTTCGAAATACAACTGCATAGGAGTTGAGCTCTTTTTCGAATATTCGATCTTGTCCGCTGGAATAACCAATGTACACACAGGTTTGATTTTGTACGAGCCCTAAAATGAAAAAGTGTTTTCAGTTAACAATTGTTGGGATTACTGTTTGAGCTGTGATATCATCAAAAGAAGTTGGACAATAAATAATTAATAGTATATTATCTCTGTTCATCATTTAATTCTCTATTTATTATCTAGAAGTCACTATTGGAGTCACTGGAGATGTTCACCTGAAATTTATTTAAATTCGATTTGTTAAGAATTACTATTTAAAATATTACTTTATCATTAAGAAAGTCAGGAGAACTCTTGTAGAAATGATCTGAAATATTCGATAGACATAAAACTGCAATTTCTGTAAAATATTTCTCATATCCTCAATAACGGAATCAAGTTCCGTAATTTCTACAGCGCATAATTTTTCTGTGTACGATGATTTAATTGGAAACTCAGACTTTGACTTTGGTTCACTGATTTCTTTACTCAATAACCAAAATTAAGCAACATTTATCAGATGCTTTCTAGGTAAGTTGGTATTTAGAAACTACTAATGAGTTCATAATGGATATACAGACAAAGCTGTTCAAAGTACCAGATCCTACATTCGACCTTCAAGAATATTGTAGAAAATGGTTGCAACTACTTTAAGGTAACTACACAATTGACAGACTCTTTAGAATCATTTTAAACTAACATTAAATATGACAATATTTATAACGAGTTATTGAAAAAAAGATTATTAATTAGACACAAAACACCAATAACAGAGGAATAATATTACTAAGAATACATCCAATATTTCTCTTGTATCATCAAACAATTTAGGTTTTTACATTTATTTTTGAGTTTGTATCAACGAATTGCAAAAAGATGCAATGGTTTCATATAAGGGCTACAGTCCCGCGGAAAACAAAACATTATTTTGATGAATTTATCGATCATCTTCCGTTTATAACTGGAATTCCGTACCTATTATACTAAATGTAAATAAACACTTCTCTCTACAGGACCTCTTTGTCTTTGTAGCATTTTAAACCTTGCGTGTCGTATTACCTTTAGAGTTACGAACGTTACTATATAATATGACATTGTAATTTATTTTGAACAAAACGTATTTTCCACTACTTGCTTAATATAATAAAAAATATATGTTTGGAGAAACTAAATAGGGAAGTAGTGACTATTTTTCTTCTTTAAAAATAAAAAAAGTTTTGCATTTTAAGTTCAAACAGTTGGAAACCGCAGGTAGCTGGTCGAGCGGTATACCTAAAGAAGAACAATAGAAATGCGCACTTTACAGCTTGAGAGAAAACAGACAGATGTCAGCGACCTCTGTTGCACGGTGAGTGTACTGCTTTAAAAATTTTAATATGTTTTTAAATGTTGCCGCTCCGGAGTCATTTGAAATTCTAAATTCTTAAAAATGAAAATATTGAACGAATATTTCAAACAATCGGTAACAGGTTTCTGATAAGATAGAAGGTGGTCAGAAATTGGTATCATAGTGAAAATTGCATTCCAAAAATATTGTACCTCTAAAATCGGTGGTTTTTCCAGTATTGAAAACAAATTGTGTTAAACGTTATTTTTAAACCATTTGACCGCCATTTACAATTTTGTATAAGTAAAATGATAAAAATACCAATAAAAATTAAAATGTACGTGCTAACCTTTGGTATAGGACAATCTTTTATCTCCTCTAACCCAGCACAGACAACGTACGATCGTAAAATTCGATCGGTAAGATCTTTGGGATTTGCAGCTCTTTGAAAAAGGTCACAAGTATGAAATTGTCTGTTGAAAATTCCAGGTGTCATTATAGTAGCCTACAAATGAAAATTGCAAATATTCAAAATCAATATTCCTTTAAGTTTCTTTCATTTAATTCTTACCATACGTTCGGGGACGTCTTCCTTAACAACCCACTCTGATCCTGTCGGTGATTTTTTTAATTCAAAATCGCCATGTGCCTGCAGGTAATGAATTTTAACTGGAATCTCCACCCAGTCCTCTTCCTCTTAAAAAATAACAAAATAAAAGGAAACAAGTTGCACATAAATTGTTTAAAAAAAAGATTTAAAGCTTGTAAAACTCACCTGTGACAACAGTTACCACAAAGAAACTGAAAATGAGAAAAATTATTTGCATCTTGCAGTAATTATTGCAGGTGTGAGAATATTGATACACTGAATACTTATAAACGAAACCAAATAAACTGCACTTAGTATATCTAAATGATGCATATTTTCATTACGTCGCACAATTGGAATTGACATTTACTACTATCTATACCGATAATACGTATCGATCTAAGCCGGCTTTTTGCTCAATGTTCAATTCTGCACAATACAACATTGAATATTTGTATTAAACCGATTCAAGTACAATAAAAATTGAAAAATCATACATTTTACTTTAACCTTATGATTTAGGAATATTTTTTTAATTGCTTTTTGTTAACTCCCATGACGATATATTACTCTCTAAGAATTACTCACAGAAGAAAGATAGTGGTTTCGATAAAATTTGATTGATTCCAGGTTTCTTGAAGTAGCAGCAAGAAAATATTTATTAGAAAGAATATTCATCATTTAAATGAAATATTAAATAAAGTAATTCCCTGACTAAAATAAATATTTTCTTAATTTTCCAAAATATTTCTTTTTTTCGAGAAAATCAATTCTTAGTTTAAGCAATGCCTTTTTTAGTTTTAGTAAATATTTACTTGAAAGAAATGGATATTTCCATCGGCGTACTAAATAATTCCTTCCTCTGACTTAATATTAAGTAAATATTTACTTTATTGCAGAAAATTTTTGCTCGTTTCTAGCAAATTAGTTCTTACTTACAGTAAAGACTTTTTGAGTTTAAATAAATATTTACTTAAGAAATAAAGAAAATAAATATTTGTTTCACCATACTAAATATTTTTGTCCTCTGACTGAATGTTAAGCTAGGCATTGTTTAGTTCAAGTGAATATTTACTTGAAATAAATAAATATTCATTTCATCATACTAAATAATTTCTTCTTCCTCCTTGATAATAAGTAAATATTTATTTAATTCCAGAACATCCTTAATTGCCTGAAACAAATAATTACTTGAAAATGGTAAATATTTATTTGGGAAAATTTAGAACATAGGAGGGATTAGAATTATTATAACTAAAATTTACAGTAGGCGTCACTCACGCTCGAATTTGCTCACACTTCAATGTAAATTTATCTAATATATACCGATAAACGATCTTCAATGTATAACTTATAGATCATTTTGCTTACAATATCAGCAAAAGTAAAAATGCATGTTTTTATATGAAATGAGAATTGATTTCTCGGATTGCGAATATGAAGGATAATTTATTCGCCACCTGTTGACAGTAGTGAGAACCAAGCATGGCGGAATTGAATCCAAATAAACCGCTAGAGTTGAAATGAGCTACTTGCTTCCTCAAGAACTAAATTTCTTGAATCCAGGAAATATTTTGATGAAGAAGAGTACAAAATAGCATCCTGGTGCGAAACGCATTTTTACAATAGTTTCATTTTGAAGCGCTATAGGAGTTTTCGTTTTAATATAAAACCCAATAGCTATCGAATCCAAAATTTGATATATAAGAACATCGTAAATTAATACACTCGACTTTGAACGGAAATCCAAGTAACGTTCGTTTATTTATTTACCTTTACACTCGTATACCCCCTCCCTTTTTCAACCATCTTTTATGCAATTACCTTAAAGGAAGACAATAAATTATAAAACTCAATTTGTAGTGGATTTGATGTTCTCCCTTTTTTATTGAAAACATTTTTCTGACATGTTCATACTTTGTAAGGTAAATTAAGGAAGCACGTTTTTTTTGTACGTTTCTTCAAGATGACGACTTCAATTTATATGATCGACATTTTTCATTATCCTATTTGTAATCATTCCGGAAAAATACATAAAAACAATGAACAAATTTTGTTGCGATGACTGAGTCATTCCTGTAGCGCGGAATAAAAAAGAATAAAAAATCACTTCACAACGTCGTACTATAATTCTATGATACTAATAAATGAAACAAATTCTTTACAAGAAAATCTATTAAATATGAATCATAATATGTAAAATCAAGAGCACCAAACATAACGTTCCAAATGTAAAAAGTACTAGAATTATTGTATTATGTATGTCAGAACGTTTATCGTGGTCGTCGTAAGTCGACACGGTAAACCTTGAAAACCAGCCAAAAATACATAATGTTCATTGGTTTCAGGAAAATGCGAATATTTTGAAAAATGTAGAAACTCTCAAGTTTATGTTTTTTGGTTAGAAAATGTTACGATAGCGCTACGGACGCTCCGTAAATAAATCCTAATTCCGAAAGACTCTCATAGCATCAACAATAACAGTATAAATATCCCAAACAGCACTTTCTGTGGTGTGAAAAGAGCTTCCAAAGTCTATAAACAGTAAATAAAGTGTCGCATGCCATTCTACGCAATGTTCTATAATTACTCGGAGGTGTTTACGCGGTCGGCATAGAAACGCTTTAGTCTGAATCCATTTCGTACTCCGAATAGAATCGACGCGGCCACATATTAAAAACTTTTATATCGTTTTCTGCAAAATATCAGTTTTAATTGTATACGCAATTAAATGATGATCTTCTCTTTCTTTTCTGCTTCGAAATAAGTCGCTACTGCTCAGTCCAAATCTGATCATGAAGGTGGCATAAATAATATTTCCTGTCGATTAAAAACAATGTGTATTTACATACTTCCGACTCAACTCTTCAGTTTATTTACAAAAGTCATAATATGTTTCAGTGATTACAGTGACACCATCAAATTTTACAAATGTGATTATAGTATATTGCTACTAATATTGGTAATTGTTCATTTTCTAACTCCAGCACCTGCACCACCACCACCTCCCGCTCCTGCGCTTCCTCCCGCACTACCTGATGCATCTGCACCTCCACCTCCAGAACCTGCTGCACCTGCTGATGCTTCACCACCTCCAGAACCTCCTGCATCTCCGGAAACTTCTGCGCCTCCGGAACCTCCTGCATCTCCGGAAGCTTCTGCACCTCCAGAACCTCCTGCATCTCCGGAAGCTTCTGCGCCTCCGGAACCTCCTGCATCTCCGGAAGCTTCTGCGCTTCCGGAAACGCCACCACCTCCAGAACCGTCTGCACTTCCAGATGCTTCTACACTTCCAGAAGCTTCCACGTTACCTGATCCATCTGCGCTTGCGGATCCTTCAGCATTTCCAGATACTCCCACATTTCCTGCACCTCCTGCGCCAGGAACTTGAGCATCTGGGTTAAATTCTACCTCGAATACTAATTTATATTCGTATGCTCCTTTTTGGAAATTCATCTGCATAGGAGTAGTATCTTTTTTAGCGTCCTCGACCTTATCTGCTGGGACAATGAGCATACATGCCGGCTTAATTTTGTAGGTTCCCTGAAAATGAGAGAGATTACTCTTCTGCAATAGTTACGATTGTTTCTAAAGCATATGTATAACGTTGCATTGTATATAACTTTTTTAGAATATCTCCTGAAATAATTTCACAGTTTTTTCAGTAGTAGATCAAGATAATGTAGTTTTGGAATGATGGTTATGAAATTGCAAACGAATCTAATATTATATTATAAATAATGTGTTGGCCGGATCTTACCTTAGGTATAGGGCATGTCTTGACATCTTCAAACCCGGCGCAGGTGATAAGAGACTTTAAAATTTTGCTTTGAAGATCTGTGCCGTTTGCAGCTTTTTCAAAAATTTCACAATTTTGCAACATTTTGTAGGGAATTCCAGGAGTCATAACCACAGCCTGTTTAAATAGCAAGAATATAATTTCCACTAAATGAGGATTTCAATTTCAGATTTCGCTAATAGAGTTTTGGATTGTTTCGATTATTTTTATTTTAAAAATTTTAAGTACAGACAGTATCTAACTACGATATAGTTATTCTGTTTTTTTTAAAGTACATTTTAGTAAACTCTTACCGCTCGTCGAGAAACGTCCTCTTTAACGACCCATTCTTTACCTTCCGGTGTCTCATTTAATTCGAAGTCATCATGTGCCTCGGTGTAATGGATCCTAACGGGAACTGGTACACCTTCTTGCGATGCATCCTCTATAAATTCATCACATTTACTATAGTTCACTACGAGTTCATAACATCACATCTTTGTACTATCTATACACTAAGAATCTTCCAATTAGCTTAGACACCTGGGAATACCTCTAGTATTTAAATCACATTTTTCGTGTCCAGAAATACCAGCTACGAGACTTTGTGAGTCGTTTCCAGGATAAGTTGCTTATTTAAAAAATCCCGGTATTGAAATTGAATCAAACTTACGTGAAAAAACAGCCCCTACGAGAAAACTGAATATGATGAAGCTAATCTGCATCATGCGCGCAGAAATGTCGTCGACAGGATATTACAACAATGAATATCTTCACGATGGTTAATTACATATATATAAATGTTACATTTTCAAGGTTTTGTTATACGGAAATTAACTAGCGTTTTATCTATATTGATAAAATATGCCGCCATCTATGCTGTTTATAACAAGGCCGATTCTGGTGTAATAATATAAAATATGCTTTTCAGCTCATGAATAGTAGTTGAAAATTCGAAATATTTTAAAGAATTTCAAGAAATTTACTGGAAATAAACTTTCAGACATAACCAACAATTATCTAATTAATATATTTATTTGGCAGTAAAAGTATACAATTCCAGTTTAGCAAATGAATAAATAATTTTGTATGATTTTATGATATTAACTGTATAAAATATATAATTTAAAGTCATTTTGGAAAAGTTGGATTCATGCGATATTTTAAGATATTATATGCATTTCAGCATTTATTAAACAATCAGACAATTATCGACCTGTGCATGCACGTGAACATTGTATACTGCCATTTAAAAACTTGAATAATTAGAGCTATATCGTGTTTATCTTTTTCGTCAGCATGCGAAGAATATAAAAATGTTTTTGTTTGGAATAGTACTATGCACTATATAAGTTTCTTGGAAATTTTTATAAATTTTTTTAAATTTACGTCCCATATTATGCAGGTCGTTCAGGTCCATAAAAGGAGTTCACTAACTCCATTTTAGGGTACCTAATAACATTATTTTTAGCAATCGCTAGAATGCTAGGGCCAAATCTTGCGAACTAAATAAATAAAACAATAGTCTGAGATCCAAAAACTCTCACTAATTACCACCCATAATATATGGGAAAAGCATGTAAAAATCGACGAGAATATATTTTATGGTGGTTCTAAAGCGGTCCGTCGATTACACTGAGAGCACATTGGGAGAACTACTGCCCTCTGCACGGTAATGCTGCGCACCGTCCTCGTTTGCTCGCCAGCCCGCTCAAGTTTGGGTGAGCAGCCCACCCAAAATGTCGGGCGAAAGGCGAACCCAAAGCGCGGGAAAACGGTTGACCCGAAGGATGGTTAGGTATAGCGCTTATGAGCCAGTGTTTACACATGTTCATTCTTATATTGAATGACGTAAACCATTGCAAAATACATTTACTAGTATTCACTTAAAATGAATTACATTGATATAAATGAATATTAGTAACAGCTTTTTTTTCAGGATTGTCAAGATCGTATCTACAATATATACATCTATCGTAAAACTTAAATATGGAAACACGATCGTCCACATAAAATTTTACCCTTAATATTCTTTTTGTTACAGTGTGCGTAAAGTGCGATTTTTCGCATTGGTCTACATTTTCAAACGCACTTTTCTCACACTGTAACAAAAAATATTGTTCGACACATGGGCATAAACTATTTTCTGGACGAATGTGCATGCGACCCTCGCCTTCGGCTCGGTCCACAACCCGCACATTCGCAGAAAATACTTTTACACCCTTGTATCGAAAACTACTATTAGTAAATAATAAGCTTGAATGGAGTAAAACATTATAAAGTAAAAAAATAAATGAATTACCTGTTTCTCTTTTGTAGATTATTCCTACTCCCATAAAATATACATAAATGTGCAAACTTATGTGTATATTTGTTTAATATATTTAATAATTATATTACTTTTATTTTACAATATGTACATTTAATATAGATAAGAAATATATTCAGAAGTATACATTCAACCAACAAAAACTGCCATTATAACAAACTTTCTGTATAATCATTTGTAGAGTGTAATGGCTTTGAACATATTTTTCATAAATGAATGTGTATCAATTTGTTTGTTTTATATTATATTTTTAAAAAGTAAACAACGGAAAATATATATATTATAAATAAAACAAAAGAAACTGATACACATGTACCCTTATGTAAAATGATTAAGCCATCATCGAACAGCCTCCGTAGATTAACTTTTCTATAACGAAGGTTATATCATTGAGTAAGTTTATATTCTTTCATATATTTCTTATCTATCTAAATCTGTTTTCAACTCTTTATTAATATAGGTAATATAAAACAAATAAAGAACTGATACACATATACTTGTGAGAAATAGGTTCAAGAAAGGTACAGTCGATAAGTGATTGTTCATGAATTTTGTTATAATGGCTGTTTTCGCTAGTTGAAATTGTGTTCCTGCATATATTTCTTATCCAAAGAGATATATTTTCATCTTTTTTAATTTATATAAAATATAAAACAAACGGAACTGATATACACGTATCTGTATGCAAAATGTTTAAGCCACTTATCATCGAACAGCCTCCATAAATTAACTTTTTTATAACAAAGGGTTCTACGAATAAACAGCCGGGGAAAAAAAAGACCCGGAAAAAAGGCCAGGAAAAAAGAGCCATGGAAAAAAAAGCCAATGGAAAAAAAGTCTTGGAAAAAAACCCAATAAACTGACTTTTGTCCATGTTCATGTTTACAATAGATTGTCTTTAGTACCAACGAGCGGGAGAGCTTCAAACTTTTGTAATGGGGGCGCAGTGGTCCGCGCATGTGGTCATGCAGCCGATTTGTTTTGGGTGAGCAGCTCACCCAAATTCGAATATCAGCTGGCTCAAGCGAAGTCACGGAGTTTTCCTTTGATTAGTAGCGCTGCTGACGCTGTTGGGATAACTGTTCCCCCAACGTGCTCTCAGTGTAGGTAGACATTTACGATGAACATCATAAATTAAACGTTTTTCAATCGAGTTTTAAAAATTCCAGCTCTGTAAGGTTATTCTACTTTCTATAATCAGACTCTTGTAGATTGCCAAAGAAGTTAATTAAGAATTGACCGACACTTATTGAAAATAATTAAAAATCACCTATTTCCAATAGTTCCTGTTTAATTCTTAATTAATTGCTTTTGTATTCGTTTAAGGGACGACTATGGCGATTAGAATTGTCTTTACGCAGTCTGAATTTTGTCAAATTGATTCGGACTTTTTCTATTTTCGATATTCAGCGTAAATTCCTACCTTATCAGCGGAACACTGAAGAACCATAAGGGTCACTTTGCGCGTCTCAGTCGATACCGTCAATCCTTGACCATAAACAAGTTTGGCAGAAACTGTACATATTTTCAAGTGCAGGTCTATTTTAAAGCGTTTTACTGATGTTTTTACAAATCTATAGCAAAATTCATTGGTTCAGAAAAGAGCGAGAGTTTGCAAGAATAAGTTTCCAGAGTATTCACGCAGTTTCTGGTCATTTCTTTCTTTTTTAATCTAATTCGCGTAAAATTTGTCGTATTCGCAAAAAAGACATAACGATAAATATAAATAATTAATGAAGCATCGATTAATACTTATACCAAATTACATAAATAAATAAGTAAATACGTAAAATAAAAAAAATAAACCAAAAGATTGAAGTGAAATATTATAAAGCGCTGGTAAATGTTCTGCGTTTGATATTAACGGCGATTTTCGAATATTTTTTAATAAAAAAGTTTCTTTCTTTTCTAAAAATGTTTCCGCGCTATTATTGATATTCTTTTTATGCTCATCAAGTCTTCACTCTAATTTTCTAGCAGTTTGTACGATATCTACAAAAAACAATTAATTGAGAATTTTCCCTGTAGCATATGAAAATACGCCGTCGGTAAAAGGGAATTTAATTAAAACAGTGAGTCTGAATATAGCCGTCCCTTAAATTTGAAAAGAAACGAAGCTACTGTAATGCGTGAAATCTTCCCAGTTCCCCCACCACGACAACGAAACGAATTCCATCATCATCGTTAGGCGGCTCTGCAGTCCACAGGCGCAGTAAAAGTGGTGGGGACTCCCTGCAGCGAATATTTGAATGTTCGAACCGGATACGCTAATTAAACCTTAGTTTGCATATAATATCGATTATTTGTCTCATTCCAATTGCAGTATATTTGAATTAGTTTTGCAAAAAAATCACTCACGCCGGTAATTATGGTTTTATAAAGATGAAGGACACGTTTTTCTTACTTTACAGTGCATTATAAGGTATTTATATAAATAGAAACATTACTGTATTTAACAAATAGTTTTTCTTATATATTTAAATTCATTGATAGACAGAATCTTAGCCCGATGGAATTGTTTGGATACACACACACACAATCAGGACTATTCGGATGTCTTCGGCTTATTAGATCTTATAATATAAATGTAAAAAGCAAAATTAAGTTACTTATTTCTTTTGTTATTTTTTCAAGGGGTTTGAATATACTTGGCTAATAATAGTACCTTATGCCATCAGTGAGTAAAGTGTTACTTTTAAAGTATAAAAGATTTCATGAACGTCATATTTTGTATATTTTGGACATTTAAGAACAGTATACATAAAAGTGCCACTTTACGCACAAAAACTATGCAAACAATTTTTTTGCATTATATTAAAAAAAAAAAGGAAAAACCGATACGGTGAAAGTTAATTTTATGTTCTTGAGAGATAAAACATTCCATCCAAGAGGAGGTTCATAATAGAGCAAACCGAAATTAATTTATGAATATAATATATAATTAACGAATATTTTGAAACGAAAGTACTTCTCCAGTTAATATTCCTCCATGTAGCAAAAATATTTCTTGAATATTTTTTAATATACAAACATAGAATATTGCATCAGGCATTATGATAATGAACATCATTATACTCGGTTATCGATGCACATTTTTACAGTTTATTCGCATATCGCGTGTGGCGGTTAACGTTACACGTTCGTTAGCACAAATGACGTAATGCGTGTAATTTCATATATATGTTTATTCGTGGAATATATCAAGAGATTCTAGAACGTTTCGGAAGAGAAAGTGTAAAAAAAAAACGAACGTGTCGCTTCCGACTAAATACAGATTTGGTCCGCGCCCAATTAAGAGGCTATATTTAACTTAACCTCAAAATCGCTGCTCGCGATTCAAGATCAATGACTTCGATTCCAAATTACAAAGTGCAGACGACGAGCAAGTCGGTTTAAAGTCTTTTAACATCAGCGTAAACCGTTCAGTTCCCAAGGAATGCAGCAAAAACGCGTCTGCGAACTGTTTCGCGAAAGAGCTGACAAGGAAATGAAAGTGCATATAAACGCACTCTTTTATCCATCGTGATGTAATAGTTTGTATGCGAAATATAGTTGTAAACAAAAATTGTCTAGTTTATGATGTGTGCGTTTTTGCATTTTTTAAAAGGTGTATGTAAATTTGTCGTGGGGTTAAGGCGGTTCTAAAGTGCTCCGACGAAATTGTAGAAATTTACACTAAATATCGAAAATTAAGCATTTCTGCATTAATTTGTCTAAATTCGGGCTCTACAAGGGTGTTTTCAATAACTAAATACTATTAACTGATAAATGCCAAAGAAAATAATTAGAAATTGAACGAGAATTGCTTTAAGGAATTCATTAAATATGCAATTAATTACAAAAACAAATTTTTAAAATACATTGTAATTTTAATTCTTACAAAATACAGGGACCGTTAAAACTTATTTCAATAACTTATTATTTTGTTGTACTAAATACCCATAATGTTGAAGAATAATGAGAATTGTAATGCGGGTATGAGAAAATGCCAGTCGTGAAATATGAACATGTTTCAATTTATATTAGTTTTTAATGAATAGTGCAACCCCTCGAGGTGACCATTCTTCCACTTTCAATACCCCCTCTTATCTGACCGTGTGGGCGATGCTTCTCTCCCCTCTACGAGCGATGACCAGTATTGACGTAGGCTTTAGCTCACGTGATAGTAAAGTGGGCGGGGCATATGTTCACTGTCCAGTGTGAGAGGTAGCAAGAGACGACAGTTGACAAATATTGCCGAAGACTACTCGAATCGACAATATTTCTTTAATTTGTAAGTGCCTCAAAAAGGAATGAATCACAATAATAAGGGCTTTCGTTCAGACACAAAGATTACGATCGATAAAAACAAAAAATGTCTCAGATTTTTAAATACTTTATATCAAACACATAAGACGTTTATTTAAAACGGAAAGTGAAAATATTTTAATGTCTTTTTCTACTAAATGGTATCAATGTTTTGTGCATTTAAATCCATATGAATATATAGATGAGATACGAGTAACTTCTGGTGTCTGATGTCCATAAAGCGAAGTTTTATGACGATTGCGATTACGAAGGCGTGAGAAGAAATAAAGAAACTTTAAACGAGCAACGGAGTTAAAATAGAATGCAAATTTGTCTTTAAAGTCTTTAAAGCAGAGTTAAAATAAGATGCAAATTTGAATGTGGGACGATTTCGTTAAAAATAATATTAAGAGTTATATTTTTAACGCATTTTATTAAAACCACATATGAACTAATCTGTGTCGTCTTAATAAGTTGCTTTGTCCCTGTGTTTATTTATATATTTTGCCCAGAGTAAGTGGAAACAGTCACTAATTAGAATAGTTATTATGAAAGTCGGGTCTTATTACAGAAGATTCGTGCAGCTTTCGAGATTTTTGTGTTCTAATAATCAGCATCGAAAAATATTTCGTTTCCAATAGTTATTATGTTCAAAATATAATTTTTACATAAAGTATAATATTTATAAAATATCCAGAAGATATTATGAAGATATTATCCAGAAGATATTAAGAAGTTATTATGTTTAGTAGTAAGATTATTATTTTATGATATTTAAATATGTCGTTCGAAAATTACATTTTTAAAATATTTATAAATAGCACAAGTACTATGAATCCAATTACTGGGACTAATTACCACAAATTATAATTTGAATTCCCGTGTGAATAATTAGGAATTCATCTTGGAATCAGTGCGGTTAAACTTTTCATAGTAAAAATATTTATATAAATAGAAATGTAATATAAAGACGGGTCGATATTTAAATTTTAATAAGTGCATCTTACATTATATTTCAACAAATGATACACTTTTATTAGGACATGACATACTACCCGTAGTAAATTCGGATATGATTAAAAACTAATAATTGATGCAACTTAGTTTATAAAGAAAGTGAATTCATGGATTCAAAATATATCCTAAATTGCGTAAATGTACTATTTATCTATTATATACTTAACTAGTTACTTTCGATAATAATCAATTTTTACTTTTGTTACAAAATTTAAGTGCGTTATTACAACATTATTGTCAAAATTCTATTTACATTTCACTCTTCAGGGAGCGAATATGCGATACAGTTGGAGTGACATCCCACAATAATTAATCTGAAACCTTCACTCTAATTGGATAAGGTACTTTATCGGCGGAGTAATGAGAAAATCCGTTAATTTTTTAGAAATGTCATTCGTCATATTGGAACCGCCATTTTAAATTTTTGAAACCTGACCCCATATTTGTAATCAAAGACCCCGAAAACCATTAGCAACCATTTTTAAGAAAATGCGTTAATATTTTAGAAATGTCATTCCTCATATTGGGTCCGCCGTTTTGAATGTTAAAAATCTTACCTCATATTTTAATGAGTGACTCCAAAAACATAAATTTGCAGTTATTCAGCAAACACCTGCTTCAAATCTTCAATCGATAGGCCTAAAATGACAAAATATTGAAGCTTTGGGCGCCATTTTTAAATGGCGATTTTAAAAATTTGAAAAATCGTAGGTATCATATTGAAGCTGAAACATTTTGAACGAGATATTTTGTAAATTGACGATTTATAAAAAACAATATATAAAAAATTTGCGTTTTTTCTTAAATACAGCTGTATCACTTTGTTTAATAAGAGTTTTGGAACAATTCTGTTTGCAGAATCTGAAAGAGCAGCCCTTTTTACATCAGCAACATTGGGTGAAGATTTTTTTTTGCCATAACATTACCCAATATCGCGCTGAAGTTGGTGCTCAAAAAGTGTCCTTAAAGGATTAACCAATTAAATCCGGGATTTACGAATTTTTTACATCAGTTTGATAATTTGCGTATAAACGCATTAGGGAACATTTCAAGGACATTATTCCTGACGTAAAATTGCATGCTCTTTCACAATAAATAGTTAATAACATTTCGATAAAATTAATCTGAAAAAAGTTTCAGTTATTTTTTCAATTCAAGCACTTTCTCTTTGGAATATATATCAAATATGAAAATATTGGGTCCATTGACGTTCTGGATTTAAATGTATTATTCCTCATGTGGTAATTCAATACGGTGGCTTCCAAAATGGCAAAGACTGTATTAAACTTCACATTTATGATCTCAGTAAATATACGTATTCAAGGTATTATTATATCAGAATCACAATTGTAATGTTGGGTATGGAATTAGAATTTCCAAAAATCAGACGCCTGCGAAAATTGCGATCCAATTTACTGTGTCCTCGAAAAGATATACAGGAGTTGCTGATTACGAAAACCTGATAACATATTTAATGTCCGACATTTTTAAATTCCAATTTAGAAAACTGGTGTCCTCGAAAACTTTGATCTAATGATTAATATAATACCCCTAGTAGACATTTGGAAATTTTTGCTTAGACTGGCCATTTTCCCTATACTTTTAACATGGTAAATAAGAATGTTATACAAGAATTGTACAAAAAATGGTTTCATTTTTTCGTAGAATATATGACCATTGTTCAGAAATGTCTTCACGCCATTTTGAACGCTATCATTTTTCAAAATAAAATAGCAAGAAAACTGTCTACAACCATAAGTGCAAATAATTGGTTTTCATAATAAAATCTTATCATTTTAAAACATTTTCACTTGAACATATTGAAAAAAATATTGGTATTTTCTTCACACATGAGTTCACTCAGTATCAGATTGCAACGAATGTTGATGATTACGATTATTCAACTTTTTTTGAGGTTAACTGAATTCAAATTAGATGTCAAATTTATGCCATTCAAAATGTTGAATAAAATTTTGAAAAATGTTTGATAAAACTGCCTGTATACCAACCTTACCCAGCTAGAACCTAGTATCTCGTTTTCGAAAACGAATGTAGTAAAATCAACCCGTTTTTCAAATTATTTTTCTTCACGCGTATACTGCCTCGGGAAGTAAAAAAGAATGCTTCAGACTGCATATTTCTCACCCCTCGGCTTCGCCCCCGGTAAAAATTATACGCAGTCTGAGACATTCTTTATTTTACCTCCCTCGTTGAGTAATGATCTATACAATTTTTACGCGCTGACTGCTAAAATATTCTTGTACTTTCTTAAAATTTCATTGTAAATAGAATTCAGCCTAAGTTACTTGTAAGCATAATAATGCACCTTGAACTTGAACGAAACAAAAATATACATCGTTAATGGATTAAGAATGACAATTCGCTCATAGAATGTGCACTCCGCAGAGAATATAGATATAGTACGAGACTATATCCAATTTTGACAACACTTGTTACCTAATTAACAAATTAACGCCTGAAATGGCATTTTTTCTACTTCATTTTCAATCAAGTATTTCGTATCAAAATCGAAGTTGAAAACAATTGAAAGGAACATATCCTATTGTTTTCGAGGTCGCTCTTCAAGATTCCGAGGTCAAAATTGTGTTTCAGCCATCAAGAATTCCAATATGGCGCCGAATTTTATAAAAATTCCAAAAAATTAAGAATTATTTATTCCTATCTATTTTTTTCTACCTATTAGAATATTGGAATTCTATTGGAAAAGCACAATGGTGCATAAAACAGTTGAATTTTAAGAAAAAATTTTACTTTTATACCCCACATCATTGTAACGACCTCAAAATGGCGTTCCTCAAAAAGTTCTTAGAATTAATCGAGAAATATAGTGGAATTTTTTCAGATTTTTGCGATGACATTTTGAGAAATTTTTTTTCAACATTTTTTTCAAAAGTATTATTCATTTATAAAAAATTCTGAAAAAAATTGGTGTATTCACTTATGAATTCTACGAGTTTCTTGTTCTTTACAATTTTTTCCAAAAGTTGATAATTTTTTGGGGGGAAAAAATCCTAAACTATAATATTTGGAATTCATTTCCACGAAAACTATCAACTTTTCGAAAAAATTGCAAAGAACAAATAACTCTTAGAATTCATCAGAGAATACACTAAATTTTTTCAGAATTTTTTAAAAATAATTTACAATTTTGAAAAAATTTCTCAAAATGTCATCAAAAAATTTTGAAAAAATGCCACTATATCGTTTGATGAATTTTAAGAACTTTTCATTCTAGGCATTTTTTTTTAAAGTTGGTAGTTTTTGAGTTAGAGCGCCCAGAAATTTCTCAAAGAAATTTTCATTGTTGACGACATTTTGAGGTCGTTAGAATGAGGTAGGGTATAAAAGTAAAATTTTTTCTTAAAATTCAACTATTTTATGCACCATTATGCAAGGTTTCAATAAAATTCCAATATTCTAATAGCTCGAAAAAAAATTGATAAGAATAAAAAATTCCCAATTTTTTGGAAATTTTCTTCAAATTCGGCGCCATATTGGAATTTCTTATGGCTGAAACTCAATTTTGACCTCGGAATCTTGAAGAACGACCTCGAAAACAGTAGGATACGTACCTCTCAATTGTTTTCCACTTTGATTTTGAAACAAAATAATTGATTGAAAATGAAGTATAAAAATTGTCATTTCAGGCGTTAATGGGTTTAAAGTACTCAATATAACAAGTTTAAGTTAACAATAACTCACGATGAGTATAAAAAATTCACCAATATACAATTCATCAAGTTAATGTTACGTGGAGGTTGTTAATTTTAAATGAAACACCATTCATCACCAAGTTTCCATTTAAAAACACTAACCTATTTTCGAAGCGGTTGGAAATAAAAATTTCGCAAGGAGGAAAATACTAAGATGCATCATCTCGCATTTCATCGTGAGATGAGATTAGGCTCAGGCGCGAGGGCGGTATAAATAAAGCTGTTTCACATTCGCTGCTTCTCGAAAAGCCATAAGGCTCGTGTTTTGCAGCCTTTGCATATAAACAAATGTTTTTTTAAACGAAACTAAATTTATTTCATTGAACCACTCGCGTTCCCTTTTTCAACAGGGAAAGTGTGCTGCGATAAATTTTTTTCTCGATAAGCCGATTATCTTTATTTTTAGATTTGGGTTTTACATTAGACCCGAGGAGGAAATGAAATTTTTGTAATTTTTAACTTGCCATTTTACACTAAAATACACTTTTTTCAAAGAGAGAAACCCGGATGTGATTTTATCTTTAACCCATTAAATCCTAAAGGCAATAAACTAGTAAAATAAGTAAACAAATTAAACGTGAATTTAGAAAAAAAATGAATGTTGAATGCACTGGATTCAGCAGGCAATAATTAATGGCACGGCACAGGATTAGGAAAAAAGTAAAATTGTAATATCTTAAAATATGTTTTTATTTTTTGGTGCACAAATGCACCAAAAGAAATTAATTGGTTAATTAAAAATTATTGAAGACCCTCGTGCTGATAACCGTATTAAAATTTTGTAAACTAAATAAAGAACGTAGCTTTGTTAATTTATGATAGTTAAAACTTAATGAATACGTTTTAATTTCACTTCAATTTTAACGCGTATTTTTCGTTATAAATAAATTTTGAAAAAAGTTGATTATTTCAACCGTATTTGAGGTCTCTCTTTTGAATGGCATTGAGAAAATTGAAAAAAAAATTAAAATTTGCTTACAGTTTTGAGAAAAATATGTAAAAAATATAAATATTGTCCTTTTGTATAAGAGTTCTGATTGAACGAATAAAACAGAAAATTTAAAAAAAATTATAATTCTGAAACAAAAAAATATAGTGACATTCTTTCAAAAACGATTTTGATGGCCTCGAATTGTAGCATTTCCACCAAAATTGGTAGTATCCAGAAAAATGTATTAAACATTTTATTAAAATTGACAGTAAAAAAAATAAATTTAACATTTTAAAAATATCACAATTAAGAGAACTTTTAAGATTTTTATAATTCATTTTCTTTAGTACAAAATATTAAAAAAACGAATGAAAATCTAAAATATTACTAAAACCTACATTAATTTCCACTTTTTTACATCTTTAGCATATATTTTATTTCAGCAATTGTAACAATAAAAAAGTAATCAAGTTGTGTAAAAATAGATTGAAATTTACTGATAAAATTGTTTTGTTAATTCTTAAACATCGACGCTTCCCTTTTTACTAGTATTTTTTTGAAAACCTGATGTGGAAAGTTAAATTAGTCTCATTCTTCCAGACAGTTTTTGTTTGGTCTTTTTTCAATTTCAGACAAACTAAAGTTCTAAAATTGGATTGTTTGAAGACTGCTCTATATTCAGCAACTTCGCTGTACTCTAAATCCAGTTTCAAGACATATTTTAATCGTTGCTTTAAAACTCGATTTTATGAAATAGTTATTCAATTTTATAACCAACAATTTCAGTCCATTTTTGGCGTATTAAATTTGAATTAAAATTAATTAACGTGCATCGAAAAGCAAACATATTTCTATGAATATGTCGAAATAAATTATTTTCCTATGATAAATAAGATTTGTTAACGGTTAGGAATTTCAATAAATGTTTTAATAGTTATATTATCATATTTTAACTATTGACAAATGTATCTTTTCAATTAAAAAATGATTCATTTCACTTTAATTCAAAGAAGCCTTCTTACGGGTGACTTAATTAAACCAGTACTAATTGCGATTCAACGGTTCGTTTACCAAATTAGTATCGAATCTGTTTTAGCAATCGCGACTAAAATGTTAATTTTAATTGAGTATATGAGCGATTCTTGAATCTTGAAAAGTCGTTTTGAGGGTAATAACAATGTTAATCTTATATCAATTTAGTTAAAAATTTACTACATTTTTTAGTACATTTAACCTCGCGAACGAAGAACCAAAATTCAAAATGGCGGATACATTATGGCTGACAAAATGTCTAAATTATCGAAAAGTTTACAAAACTTTAAAATTGTCCAAAAGTTTGGGAAAGTCACTACTCGTTTTTTTTTGGGGGGGCGGGGGGCAGCTGTGGATTTTTCTCCGTCATTTTGGATCCGCCATTTTGAATGTTTGATAAAAGTCATCTAATTCGAATTGAGCGACTCCCACAAAGTCTAAATGTCAAGTTTGTATTATTACATTTTTATTATTAACAATAAACCGTTATTGAAGGAAAATTATCTTTTTAGTTTCATTGATATATTTTTACTAATGTTTTGACAATAAAATTTAGACTTGTTCGAAAAATATTTCAAGGAAAGCTTTGTTATTATCTAGAAAACAAAAACAAATTGTATACAATTGTGTCCAAGGATGTGCAACAATGTTAAACAATTATTGTTTTTAAATTATGTAAATAATATCGATAATTAGAATTGTTACGTACAATGAATCCAAATTTCAAAACGTTGGCACTTCAATTCGATTCGAACGATTAAAAGAATTCGATTGAGACAACAATTCAAAACTCAAAAACATTTTCTCTATTTTTAAAAGTCAACGACTGAATATCTAATTGGGAAATCTGTCACAATAAAATCTTTAAGCCTTGAATTTTATAAAATACCAAAATAAGAAGCTTAAACTTTCTTATTTCATTTCGTAAAAACCAAGCTCCTATTAATTTTCCAAAAATATCAGATTTTAATTTAAATCCGCTGGATTTAAATTGCCCTCTTTTTAAACTCGGTCAGATGCGTTTTTTTTGGGGTATCGGATCAAGAGGCGATGACGTATTAGAATGACGTAAAGTGACGTCAAAGATCCAGAAGATGCGTTCAGAAACTATCGGCATCTGTTTTACACCGCTCATGTAACTTCAAGTGGACCGTTCAAGTGGATTCGAGGAATTTGTAGCGTCTAGATCGCATGCGAAACGAATCTTTCGCGGTTGACAAAATTCCAAATACGGCCATATGACATGTGAAAACATCGCTATATTCGAACCTAAGAAATAATGTAAAATATTTCAAAATTTACTTTGTCTCTATACGCCTTAGAAATTATATTTTGGGCAGATCCAAATATTGCAAAATGTTATCAACTGAGGAAGAGAAGTATCATCAAATTTTGATAATCCTGGATGTAAACTAGTAAACCAAAATTTGATGTGTAAACAATTGGCGTGTCTAAATGAGCAACATTATCTTTATCATTAGAGATTTAGAAAAAGGCCGAATAAATATAACTGGATGTAATGTAAGTGGCCATAACAGTAGTAACCTATAGAATATGAAAGTTTTGTTCCTGAAAAGAATTTGGAACGGCATGTTAAATTCCTCAAGTGGCGAAATTGTAATTACTAAGAGAGGTCTGATCTATTTTCCAACATGTAAAGTCCCTCCCAGTGCAGCAAAGTTATAGGCGGAAGATGGTCCTAAAATACAGTAGCCTCTGCTCTATGTTGTACCGTCCAAAATTATAACATCGTCCTAAGTTATACACTTGCCTTGTTATACCAGCTCTTTCCCTTGTCCCCCACCACGTCGTTTCGCTACGTTATTCGGCAGGGATCGGAATGCTTCGGTTACGCCTACACTCGCGGAAGAGGGGGTTAAACGGGTTATACAGCTTAGGGCAAGGACTCCTGCATATTCTCTCGCTATCCCCACTGCCCTATATTTCTTTAAGTCCATCCCGAAGCGAGGTTTGCCGATCTCAAACGAATATTGCGAGGGAATGATGCTAAGCATACCGAAAAGAATATTCATTGCTCCCATGACACCTTTTAATTTGACGACCTGTGATTATAGATGTTAAATTTTGTTATCGATGCGGTCCTATATCACTCCTATTTCGTATTATGCTTCTACTGGTCACCTATTTTTTCGATAAAAACTTCTGCCCGTGGGTTTGGGGAGAAGGGGAATAGACATTTCACTTTGGACAAGGCCAACGTTAACTTAGACTAAGGATGTAACTTGGGCTACATAACTTTAGGCAGAGTCGGTAGTTCCAATTTCGACCACCAGAGGAATTTAACAATGCGAATACGAAATTGCTATGGTTCGGTCACGATCATATTTGATAAAAATGTTGAGAAACAACCAATAAACATTTTGAAATGGCATTGAAAACTGCAGTATGCGTTTTCCAGTGTAAATAAATGTTATAAAAAAAGCAACGACGAATGACTGAAATCTTGAAAACGTTACAAGGTCGTACCGGCGTTTTACTGGAACTTTGAAAGATCAACGACTATGGCTTCTTGCCATCTTGGATTTTTCGTCGCGAAACGTAGACGCCTCGCCGAGACAAAAAAAAACGCATCATAGCCGTCTTCTTCTCGCAAATGGGCGAAAGCGAGCGCCGCCTATTTTCGACATTGAGTTCGCGACACGGCTACTAGGTTCCGACGATGTGAATATCCGACTTGCCGAAACGACGCGACGGAAAGTTTATGTCATATGTTTTTAAAAAATTAAATCGAAAAGTAAATATGGCTGCACAAAATCATATCAATTTTTTTAAATGATGGTAAGAATATTAAATTTTGTTCTTGCGGATAAGGAAATTAAATAATTCATTCTAAGAAGTTTCTTGGAAATTTCAAAAAACTGCTGAAGAATTACAAATTATTGTAAAATTTCAAATCATTTTAAAGTATTTTTGTTTTACTTATATCCAAAATATTCTATAAATGCTTCGATTGTTTCTTCTAACTCTTTTTATGAAGTTTTTAACATTTTGGAGGTAGCCCAGAACCTTCATTGTCGTAAGGGAATTGTCCGATGAAAATGTACAAAATCTAATCGATTCTATACTAAAAATACAAAAATTTGTATTCTAAAGAATTCAAAATTTTCATTTACAATATATTTGTTTTAATGAATACAAAAATTACGTAAATACTCAAAATATGTGAAAAAATTTACTGTTTTTTTAAATTGTTTGACAATTTTCAAAAAACTCTCATGTATATATAAAAATTTGTACCTTACATGGATTACTAACTAAACCGAAAGGTTATATTGAAATTTTAACATTTGTTGTAAAAACAACGTTATTATCATATTTGCACCCGCCTTTACGCATTCGCCATTTTTAATTTTGATAAAAAAAAATAACCAATTCGTTTTCAGCGATCTCAAAAACATAACCATATATACTTTCAATGACAAATTTCATAAACTTCTTGAAATACCGAACAAAAATGTCGAAAAATCCACTTTTTTCGAAATTTTTAATGTTTTTCAAAAAGCGCTCATGTAGTATTAGTACAAACATTTCTACCTAATATCGATTACAAACTAAACCGAAAGGTTTTTCATTCGCCATTTTGAATTTTGAAACAAATTATCAAATTCGTTTTCAGCACTTTCAAAAACATTGGCACGTATACTTTGAATTACAAATTTTATTAACTTCTTGAAATATAGAATAAAAATGTCCGAAAATTCACTTTTTTCAAGATTTTTTAACGTTTTTCAAACAGCACACATTTTTATGGGGTAAATATTTTTCTAAATATCCATCAGAACATACTCCAAAAGTAAACAAATTGCAAAAATTCTGATTTTTGAAAAATGTTGTCCCTTAATTCTCTAAAATTTTAGCAAAATATCATACAGAAGTAAATTGTTAAGTTTTAATTCAAATTTCGCCTATTTGGGGGGTGGGGGCTTAGTGTAAGAGAATTGGCGAAAAACAATTTTTTATTTAGGAGCTCCCTGTGGGTTCAATTTTTATAGAAATTTAACATATAGAGTCCAATTTTTCGTTTTTTCAAACTCTACAAATAATTTTTATGTTATCGTCGTTAGATAGTTTTTTTATGTGGCTGGAACTAAATATATATTTATCATAATGATTACTAATTACCAATAATTTACCATTTTACTCAAAATACTACACGGAATATAAATTTTAAATATTGCAGTCCAGTTTTTGGATACCATATATTTTTCTTTTTAATTCTTATTACATAATTTTCAGCCAACAGAATTGCAGACAAAGGACAGAAAACTCGAATTATTTCGTAAATTGGATAATCTCAACAATTAGATTATATACAACAAATTTAATTTTTCTGTCTTGTTGTAATATGCTTCGTTTTGAAAAGTAATCTTCATTAATTAATATACTAACGTTATAAGTCTAATGTTTAACAATTTATTTACTCGAAACAAAAATTTTAGAGAGATTTTGTGCAATACTCGAAGCCGCTAATGAATGTATATAAAGTGTATTTTTAAAATCATCAAATTGTACACACGTTTTCGCATAAAGGTGAGAAAAAAGTGGGAAAGTTGAAAGAACCTAAGAACAGAAGAGAAGAAGGCGTATATATGAAAGGTTTGAAATAATAAACGCTCAGAACGGAATGCGTCTCGACTTGCAAATGAGGATTAAAATTCTGATGTTGAAAGGAGATGGATTGATTGAGCAATTGATCAATTTATCTTATTTCATTGAATCTTAACATCTGTTAAGATGTTAACGTCGATTCCATTAACCAGTAGTTTAATAGCCATTCGCTGATTTAATTGTACTCGTATCAATCAAGTCATATTCTACTATTTAATTGTTTTTTATAATCTTTGTCGGTCATGATTTGAGCAGGTATCGCTCAGTTTTTGAATTATCCATATATTTTGACAAAAAGGAAATGAATCTATTTTAATTAAGCGAAGGGACAAACTACACATTACTTAACAAAGAAGAGAACCACAAAGTTAGGAATACATAAACACTATACCAAAAATTGTTGTGCCTTATACATAACTTCAAAAGCAGCAAAAACTCATTTTATTGTAGAATACATACCCGCAATTATCTTCGAAATGAAGTAATGGGCCAGTTCTGATTTCGGATTTAAATTATTATTTCGAAAATGGTCGATCTATTCTCGACAAGACTCAATCTGCTGTTTAGCCTCATAATAATATGAATTTAATTACTAATATGTATAAAAAGAAAAAAAAAGATGTTAGTTATGTTAGATATTTTTTCAAACCATTGAAGACTAAAAAATGGAAATAATGACAGCATCGAAAAATATATATTTCTAATTTTGTAGTTCTTTTCTTTGTTAAATAATGTGTAATTTTTTTTCTTCGATGTATTAAAATAGATGCATTGTCTTTTTATCAAAATATATTAATTTTTTACAGTTTAATGGACACCCGCCAGGGGGATGTTTTTTTCCATTTATTCCAATAGTAAAATGCGACTTTGGTTGTATAAATTAGAGCAACAGTTATGAGTGTCGTGAAGACTAATATCCCAGTCTACACTCTAAATTTCTTAAAGTGAAATTTGAACCACTTTCTGCTATTTTTAAAGTGGACATTTCACTTTACTAATAGTGGATGGAAAATCTGTCACTCTAATAAAGTGAAATTTCCACTTTAGAATAGTGAAAAAGTCACCTTTAGTAGAGAGTGGCTCAATTTTCACTTTAAGAAATTTAGAGTGTGCACACAAACAATTGTGCGCGATACACAATAATCATAAACGCTAACGAGATCTTCACAAACATGAAGCAAGAATTAAAAATTAGTTTTAAGGTCTTTTATATAGAAATTTTATTCTTTGGAATTGATAGTCAGAAATCAATAAAATTGAAATCAAACAAAAAAAAAGACTAATATCACAGTCACGCAATTATTTACAACATTTATTATTATTTACAAACGTATAAGGACCGTAATACCAAGAATATTTTCCACTTTATGTAAAATGAAGTAAAATTTAAAAAAAAAGGTATGAAAGACCCATATTTAAAATTTGATTGAATAGCATTAATTTATTATTTACTGCCATAATATTATCTTACTAAGTATCAACTTTCATCCGGATATCTATTTTTATATGGAAATAAACGATATTAAAATCTGACGCTTAGCGGCGCCTGAAAAATTATTCCTTGTACGTTCACACTCGATCTCATGCATAATTAATGTCGAAGAAATTCATTGCAGCCAGAGATACATTAATGTCTCAGCTTCCGGATACTTTTGATTAATTGTTTGTTTATTTTTAAACTAGCTTTTAGTATCTCCACCCGTCCAAAATTAAAAATATATCTCCTTTATTTCCTCGTTCAGACATTTATTAATTTATTTTTGTTTATTTTTATAGTTTATTCGATCTAATTTTTCATTATACTTTTAAATCATTTTTACAATATTTAAAGCTATCAGCATGATTGAAACAATTTTCGTCAATTGTCAAAACATTATTTTTAATATTTTTATGTCTTAAGTCATTATTTAGGGTTAAAATTAACATTTTAGTATTAAAAACTAACTTTTGGTTGTATTATAATAGGTTTTAAATAGTACTTAATAAAATTAAATGTTTATTGTTGGTGAGTAAGGTTTTAATCTTAAACATTTACTTAGTTTAAGAAAATTGGTAACTAAAATTATCCCTTGCACTAAACTAAATTTAAAATGTAACAATTTTAGTTATTATTCTGTGTTGTATAATATAAATTAAGAAAATGTAGAAAAACACTCTAGAAATTGTGATACACTTTTACGAAACTAAATATAATATCAGTAAAATACTACAGAGCAATTAAGTAGGCTGTCAAAAAAGAAAATGAATCATAATGGTTCTAAATAACTGTTTTAATTACTTCATAATAGCATTTCGAAATTAAGTATAATTTTATAGCATCAGTAAAATCGAGAGTTTTATTTTTATGTTTTAATAACTTGCTAATTACAACGTAATGAACAGGCGTATCGACTAGTAAAAAGTACAAATTACTTTTGGTGTAGATGGAAATTGCGTGATGACGTAACATTCATTGTGAACGTTATAATAATTTATTCAAGAAGATCAACAAATCATTTGTTACATGATGTGAATTTCTTCTGACAGCCACTTCAAAATAATGTCCAGTCACGTAATTGCTTGGCGTTATAAATATAATGATACGTCTTAACTTAATACTTCCTCAAAATAATATCTTAATAACTTGAAGATTTAATTTGTGAGAGAAATATTTTATACGTTTTGAAAAGACATTTAAAAAATCAGAATATTATTTTTCTAAATGCTGCATAATACTGTTGTTAGCTACATTATTTTATCAACATTGTTCAATTATTTCGACTACTTTAACTTAAAGTCCATAAAACCTGTAACCTATTTAAAAATAGTGGAGCATTTCTCACAGTTACCTCAGATCATTTTTGTATAATTGTTTAATATATAAATTAAAACAGACGCACAATAAACAACAGATACACTTCAAATTCAATTATATATCAAAATAACAGAAGATTGCAACTATTTTGGGAGTCTTTGTTAGTCATTAACAAAAAAAATTCACAAAAATATATACAGATGAATTTTAAATCATCATGAATTTAGTTTTTCTAAAAATTGCTTTTATTATGCAAAAAAAATTGCTCCGGGTGAGGATCGAACTCACGACCTTATGATTATATGACAATAGTATTAAGGTTACCATGAAAAAAGGATTTGTTTGTCATAAAAGTTTATTTCACAAATGCTGCTAAATAAACTATATATTTATATAACGATAAATAGCATTTACAAAACATTAAAACAATTTTTTAAACATTTTTATTTGAACAACCGCTAGCAAATACTTGCATAATAAAAATTAATTTGTTGAACTAAATTTAAAAATATGTCTTTTAATTGCAATATTTGTTATTATGTAATAAATTTTGTTTTAAAATTTTACAAATTACTTTTAAATCATTTGTACTTTTTTTTCTATTATACAATAATTTAAATATGTTGTTATTTATTGTCTTTATGTTATTGTACAACAGTGTTATGAAACGATCATTTAACACCTACGTAAATTTAACAAAGCCAAAACTTTTACATTCATTTTCTAAAATGTTATAAATTATGTTGAGATTTGGTAAGATTTATCATTCAGGCACCATAAACGGTTAATATTTATGGTGAAAATAATTACTGAAGTAGTAATATAAATTAGGTTTAAAATAACACGTTCATTAACCTATTTTCAAAAATAATTTCAGAATCAAAAAGTTCAGTGAATATGGGGCCAAATTTTATTTCAAATACTTTTTCAGATTTTCTATTATAAAACGCCGAACCCACTTAAAATGCCAAATTAAATTATATCATCACTATGCTACTAAAATTAGTGTACTTAATTTCAATCATTTGTATTGTTTAAAAAAATTCTAATTTGTCATTGTGATAAAAATGACCTCATGTATCATTTTTCGCAAAAAAAGTACAATGTTATTAATTTAATCAGTGTTATAGATTGCATGACTTAACGATGAAAAATTAATTGCAAAAAACTGCGGTGATTTAATAAAGGATCAACGCTATTCCCTTTTATATAAAAATGCCGATTTAAGATAAAAATCATACCAATTATCATAAGTGGTATTGAAATGAAGCCCGTTGGCTATTGCAAAGAAGTAAATCACAATACTTATGCATTTTGATTTTCCATTTTCTGAAGCAGTAACAACGAACAATTATGTTTTTTTTAAAGGATGTCAATGTGTGTCTATGCATGTGTGAATTTAGTCGTGTGAACCACATGACTGTCTTAGATAATATTTTGTTAGAATCTACGTGGAAAAATTTCTTTGTTTTATAAATACATAAACGAATGTATTAAACAACTAATAGCTTATTTTTGTTAAAGATATCCCTTATCATCTTTGACAGTAGGAACTAAATACTTATCAGTTATTACAAAAATTTGCTCCAGTACTGCACCAGCTAATATTTAACTGCATGTTTTGTTCTAAACTTAACCATAGCAATAAATTAAATATAGTTTTAAGCTAACTAAATATTTTGTTTCCACTGGGTTTATGTTCATTTAAAAATAATTATTTTGAAAAAAATATATATTTGAATTAGAGTTTCCACGCTGTTAAGTCGATTTCATCAATAACGTTGGATTTATGTCAGTCGTCAGAAAAATGTCAACTTTCTGCTGTTACGCGTCCAATATATTGAATTTTACAAATGTACAAATTTCAGTCATTTATATACGTGCAATTAGTCTGCCAGATCCATAGGAAAGCTGAATTGGGATCGCTTATCGGAAGAAAAAAAGATTTGTAAAAAAGTTTTTCGCTTTTTTCCGTATTGTTCAACTTCAAAACGCCATATTAAACCATTAACGCCCAGCAACCTGGAATCTTTATCTCACATTCGAGCTCCAGTACTGAATAGAAAATTGAAAAAAATCATAATAGAACCAACTGACTTTACTATTTTCGGGTGTGCTCTTTCGATTCCTGCGGTAAAAATGGCATTTTTATGCCTTAGGAAAGCAATATGATGGGTTTAATTAGAAAAAATACCGAAAAATTTGAAACTTTTTATTTTTAAACAATTTTTTCCAAGCCCATAACGGATGTCAATTCCTTTCTAACTATGAATAAAAGTAAATAAAATAATTGTAGATCATGAGAAAAATTGTTGTGTTCAACTTCATACAGTTTACCTTTTTAAAAGTGGCGGAAAAGTGTGAAAATTTCGGAAAATACGTGTTTTTCTGAGTAATTCTGATATATCCTAAACAAATTTTTCCCCCAAAGTATAGAATTTTGTTTCATTAAACAACTCTAGTTATTTTCTAGTGCATTTGACGGCCTTAATGATGACGGATTCAATATGGCGACTGGGAACGTTGAAAATATTGTAGTCAATAAAAGTATCAAAATATTTATTTTATCTTGTATTTTAACTTTAAATTGCATCAAAATTTAGTTATGGATTTTCAAAATTCAAAATGGCATCTCCAATACGGCAAACATATGTTTCAGATTTGTATGAATTTTCATGAAATTTGTTACACGGGGATTTTTGCGGTTCGCTGTTTATAAATATAATATCAGTTTTGTCAAATTCATAATGACGGATCAAATGTGGCGGACATTTTGTCCAAAAATGAGTCTGATTGGCTTAAAATTTCTTATTTGCAGTTATTTGCGTCGCTGTCTAAGATTTTGTTATCGGCTAAAAGACGGTGAAAAGATTATGGATGTAAAGATGATATTATGCTAGTATTTGATGATAGTATTTTTTATGAGGGCTCACTTTATCGAAAAAAATCATTCAAGACTACTCGAAACCCTAATAATCATTTCCTAGTTTATCATCAATATTTAAGTTTTACAAAAATATTAAATCAATTCTGATCGGGTTTCCACGAATAAACTGTTTTAGAGCAGTTCTGGCATACAACTTTGCAACTTCGCAAAACAGAAATTAGTTTGTCCTAGAAATACCTACAAAAACGATAAAATGGCATACAAATTTTGTTTAAAATACAAAAAAAGATAATTAAAAAAATATAAAAAAAGATAAATAAAAAATTTAAAAAAAAAATAAAAAGTACACAAAATTAAAAATAAAATAAGATATTTGATTTCATCCGTCGTCGACGCTGGTAAATGTTCGACAACATTAGGTAATAAATGATGAGCCATAAATTTAATTACGTCATCGTTCTGACAGTTCAGAAAAACCTTTGTGGGTGTCATAGGGCTTTTCTAAATTATGCAAAGCTCATGGCTAAATCATATTCAGTGCCCTTATAAATCGTCGAATAACAAGTTTCAAGCCAATTAGAAACATTTTCGGATAAAATGTCAGCCATATTGGATCCTCCATTATGAATTTGGCAAATCTGATATTATTGATTTGTATTCAGAGACCCAAAAACCCCCGAGTAACAAATAAAGATTCATATACTTTTGAAAGACATGTTCGCTATATTGCATCCGCCATTTTGTAATTGGAAATCCGTAACTGATTTTTGATTCAATATAGTAGGAAAAATGAAAAAACGGGATAAAATAAATATTTTGATGCTTTTATTGACGATAATCGTAAGAAAACTCAATATTTCCCGGTCGCCATATTGAATCCGCCATTTTTGAGACCATCAAATGCACTTAAAAAAGACAAAACATGTTTAATCAAACAAAATTATATAATTTGGTGGACAAAATTTCGTTTAACGTTATATATCAGAATTACTCAGAAAAATACGTATTTTTCGAGATGTTCACACTTTTCCGCCATTTTTAAACAGGTAAAGTACATGGAACTGAAAACAATAATTATTTTCGAGAACCAAAACTATTTTTTTCACTTTTGTTCATAGCTTGAAAGGAATCGAGATCTGGCTTGGAAAAAATTGATTAAAAAAAAATGTTCCAGTTTTTCGGTACTTTTTCAAATTAAATCCGCCATATTGTTTTCGTAAGTCATAGACATGCAATTTTGACTATGGGAATCGAAAGAGCATATCCGAAAATAGTAAAATCAGTTGCTTCCGGTATGGTCTTTTCCATTTTTCTATTCAGTACTGAGGCTCGAATGCGAATTAATAATTCCAGGTCTCTAGGCGTTAATGGGCTTAAAAAACGACTTGTTGAGAAAACTATGGCCAGATTTGAAAAAGCTTACCTAAAAATAGTAGAATACCCATTGACGATAAAATATTTGATCTTTATACCATAATAATTATGCAAATGAGGTGTATGATTACAACTGAGTTGTAAAGGAAATGAAAGAAATACAAAAATTAACGAAACTATATAAATACAGAAAAATTTATTTAAATTTTAAGTAGGATTAAATCGTGAAATAAATAAGTGAAATATTTCAAATAGTTAAGTGAACAATAACTCACGAATAGAATGAATGAAATTTATTCATTCATATGTTTTGTTTTGGTCCTTATATAATTTATTATTCATGAATTTTAACATTTTTCATTCATTTGTAAACAGATGTTGATTTTCTAATTTCTTTGTTGTTTTCTAATGATTCGTGGTGTCATTCATCCATTTATCAATTTAATTCATTAGTTGTATTTAATTCACTCATTTCATACCCTCATTTAATTAATAGTACATTTTAAACAACATTTTTTTCCTTTCATTTTTACCTTCAGATCATCCACCTTGTTTGTTTACTCATTCACGGGCCTTTTTAATTTATTTTGTCACTGCCTTTAATTTATTCAATTAATTTCATGCCAACCATGAAAATGAATTTCATTAATTGCATTTCATTCAAGCCTTTCATTCATGAATTTCATTCAGATTTTTAATTTGTTCATTTCTCTCATTTTCGTCGTGGGAAATGATCAAAATTAATTTTGTTATTTACAATTTACTTTTACCTGTCATGTGTGTATTTCCTTCGTGTATTTTATCAATAAATTTGATTTACTTAATTATTTTCTACACCTAAATTATTCACTTCATTCACATTTTTTCGAGAACAATTAAAATTCATTTCATTAATTGCAATTTATTGTACCGTTTCATTCATGAACATTCAAAATTTTATTCAAGTAAATTTTCAAAATAGATTTCATTACTTCACTAAAATATTTCAGGCATTGTAATTAAGAATTTAGGTTGTTCAAATCGTTTCTATACTCTTTGAATTTCTTGGAATGAAAATCGAGCCACTCTTTTATTAATAGTGAAAATGTTACTCTTCGTTAAATAGTGGTTCAATTTTTACTCCAAGAAATTTAGAGAGCATAAATTCATGACTTTCATTCATTAATTTGTTTCATGTGAAGAATCGAAATGAATCTTATCATTCGTTGCATTCACTCATTTTTGTTTAATTTAGTTTATTCGTTCCATGAACATTTTGATCAATAACATGAAAAAAAAATGATTGAATAAATAAAATGAATATATGTGAACAAAATTAATGAATTAATCAGTGAATTATGTAAAAAATAAGTATCCCATGAACGAAAAAAGTATCCCAGTTCGCGTCGTAAATTAATAAGTAAACAAAACAACTCAAAGAAACAAATAAACCCAAAAAACACAATTGAAACCAAAATTATGAATGAAATAATCCAATCTCATAATCATTACAACCACAATTTTCAGCTCCACCAAAAAACTATGTATTCAACACTACCAGTTACAAAAGATTTATAATCCAAGTCACAATTTTCATTCACGGCTGAAATATATGTAAATTCAAAAAATTGGAATAAATTCACTCCAAGGAAAAAAGTCACTCACATTCCAAAGGCTTCGAGTGTAATCCAAGAGTCTTCCTGTGGCACTCCGACGACAAAAGGTCACCCACACGATAAAAAAAAAGTCACTCACAAGAATCGAATCTCACGCGGCCAGATGTTCGAAATTTTTTTAAGGTTGAGGAACCGCGGCCCGAGACACCTCTGGCCGTCTTGCCTGGCCCGTACTACTCTCTCGATCGTGATCGCGATCTCTCGATCTCTCAGTCTCGATCTCCTGCGCATGCGAACGCGAAACACCTACACACCTCACTGTACCCAGCATCGGAAACTGAAAGACAAAGATGGAGACTATATATACGCGAAAGTGTATGTTCTATGTTCCAATGTGTTCTCGTATACGGATTCATGTCGGATTTGTGTAGGCAAACGCGTTTGGTTCGGTACCGCGAACACGCCTTCCTCTTAGGTCTTGGAACTTACCTATATGTAGTGGTGCAGTGTACTTACACTCTTCTGCATACACTACTATTTTGAACCGTAGGTCTGATTTAAATGCAACTGTAATTTGCGGTCCGACTTCTTCCATACCTCCAGTTATCGACGGTTTCGTTTCTAACACTGCATTTCACTGATTGTCTTATCGCGTGCGCTTCGTTACTTTACTCAATTTCAGAGATGAGGATATCAGAATAATTTGATAAAAGTGTTATCCTGTCAATAGATCCTGTCAATGTCCGACACTGATGTCGCCTTTGACAAGCGAAGTATCATTTCTGAAGTATTTTTTCGTGCTGAAAACGATGGCGCTAACAGAATTTTGCTATCACGTCACATTTTTGAGAAAAATGGGGTTAAATGTGTCAAAAATAGCGTTTTCAGCCATATTTTGGTTTATTTTGTAGCAGAATGGAATTTATTTTTGACAAGCGAAGTATCATTTCCGACGTATTTTTTCGGGCCGAAAACTATGGTACTAGCCGAATTTTGCTATCACGTTACATTTTGGAGAAAAATGAGGTTAAATGTGTCCAAATCCTTTTAAACCGAAATATGACCAAAAACGCTGATTTTGACACATTTAACGCTATTTTTCTCCAAAGTGTGACGTGATATCAAAATTCTGCTAGCGCCATCGTTTTCAGCACGAAAAAATACTTCAGAAATGATACTTCGCTTGTCAAAGGCAGAAAAAAAGTAAAATTTTGTCGGTCAGTGTTATGAGGGAAGAAAGATAAGTGTTAATATTGCACTTTTAATCCGAAAAATTTTACCTAACGACGCACTAAGTAATGAAACAGAGTTTTGGGGAATTTCTGCCATTATAACGCAGTGAACGTTACACGGTAAAATACACATTTAGTTAGTTCATAAATAAGTATATATTTCACACCGTGGTTCGCTAATTTTTAATATACTCTCTAAATTTCTTAGAATGAAAATTGACTCTTTATGGAGCGTAAATTGATCCCCTCTATTGAAAGAGTGAATTTTCACTCAAGACAGAGTTATTACTCCATGCAGAGTGAGGATCCACTCTTTTAATAGACTGGCTTACTTTTCACTCTATTAAAAGTGAAATCTCACTCCAAGAAATGTTGAGAGTACATATTTACTTCTACATAGAATTTCTGTAAAATTTACTTGAACCGTTGGGTAATTTTCGGTATCGTCGAAAAGAAACATGCAAAAAAAACAATTACACGCTAGTAATGTAGAGATATTAGAGGATCATGGTGAAGACATGGAAGGAAAGGATATATAAATGTCTTGTCTCACAAGAATAATTATCATCCAACATATTTACATAAATTTACATCAATTTATGAAAAATTCACGGAATTCATCAATGCTAACATATAACTATATTTTGTAAATTGCATATATACACAATAACTCGAGTTCTTTATCACTTGCGAGAAACACGCCATCTGTTATGAGCCAAGTAAAATTAGTTTATATAGTCCCGCGAATATTCGAAATTTATTGCTGATATGTACATGCTAATTAGGGTGGCTTACAAATAGTTTACACTGCCACTCCCTAGAATTTTGAAATACGAAAAAATTAGAGATATTTTTTCTTTCTAACTCTTTAAAGACGGGACGGACATTTTTTTTAACGGAAAATGCAGATAGAGCTTTATTGGCTAATGTTATGGGCAAGAGAAAAATAAAGCTGTACATACTGTTTCTTGCGTGCAAAATTCTGTTCTTTCAGATTCTGCCAAAACAATTTATCCAAAACTCGATCCAAAAAAGATACAGCTGTTTTTTTCTAAAATTGGCTTCTTGGCTCAGGCGGTAGCGCATGAGGACTACGAAATCGTAGGTTCTGAGTTCGATCCCCGTTTAGGGAACAATATTTCCAAACCGATTTTCAAGCGTGGATGTGCCACGTTATTTGTTTACGTTTCGCAATGTTGTTTATCTGGCGAAAATCGACTCATGACCGCTCTGTACTTGGTGTCTTGTTACTGAAGTATGAAAATAGAAAGAAACTTTGTATAAAGGGCAATATCGCCCGTAAAACAAGAACAAAAACTATCGAATTTTTAAAATTGTCTTTTCTGCAATTTACATGCGGAAGCAGCAGTACAGATTTGGCGCAAAATATCGCATTCAAACTGTTTCAGCTTCAAAATGGTACCGGCCAGTTTTCAACATTTTAAAATGGAGACTTGTAAATGGCGCTAAAGAGCTGTTTATGTATAATATTTCTTTGTTAGCCAACCGATAGAAGTGTCTAATCCGCCATTGCTCCATAACTCCAAATGTTTTTTGGGTAGCTAATTAAAAATATGAAGTCACATTTTCAAAATACTACATGGCGGATCCAACATGGCGAACGATATTTATAAAATACTGACAATGATAAAATTACGGAAAAAATGTTACAAAACTAAAAGTTTTTAGAAAAATTTGAAATTTTGTCTGAATTTTTTGAACAATTTGTTCACTTTTCAAAATAAAAAAATTGTTCAAACAAAATGCACTAAAAATTCTAAGTATTCTTTGAGCAATTCCAAAAACTTTTGGTTTCGAAACATTTTTTCGAAGTTTGTCATTTTTAAATAAAAAATTCCTTAACCTTTGGCTATTTTTTTCATGTATTATCTGCTATTTCAGATACTTTCATCTATATTATCAACATTTTTATTTGCACATTTTAAAGTTCTAGTCTGGAGGACACGATTCCTTTACTTTAAACAGCAATTCTGAAATTTCAATGTGAAAAAACAATATGAAGAAAAAAAATTTGAAAACACGTGTTTTTTTAAAAATAATTGTATATGGTTTTTATTAGTTGAATTTTTTGAAAAATCTAACAAAAGATTTTGATTGTTGAGTTAATTTTTTGTTAGATATGCCTGCTTGGACATTTTTATAACTTTTTTTTACACAAAATTCAAGTGCTGGAAAACACGAGATATTGTTCTTAACAAAATATTATTTCGTACATTTTGAACTTTGAGAAGCATCTGAGAACTAAAAGTACAGTTTCAAAAAGTAAGGTTAGGATTTTTATACTTTTTGAGTGTTATTTCGGACGACTAAATTAATGCATTCTCATTTTTAAAATAATTATCATATATTTCAAATGATTGAAAATGCGTGTCATACAAAAAACCAACAAAAATTTAGCCGAACACGGAAAAAACACTATAGCTGCATCAACCGAATTAATAGTTGTGGCTACTATAGTACGCAATTAAATACTTCCTTCTGTACTTATATTTGTCACAACTATTTATATAGTTGGCTTAGTTAGCTTATTATTCTACGGAAGTATTATTTATAGTAGTAACAATTATTTATATGCTTATCTTAAGCATTTATGTGATTAACATACCTATTTTTTGTGATAACTGCAATACTTTGTCTGTGAAGGGTTCGAGTGAAATATGCCGAACAAAAGGATAAAAATTCTTTATCAAGGCGTAAATTTTCTGGAATTGAAAGTAAATTGGCTTGGTTTGCTGTAATTATTCCTGTAGAATCAGTTTTAGTATACTAAAAACTATAAAACTGATTTTGACGAATTACATTAAAATATTCCGTGTAGTTGTTAAAGAAAACACCTTTTCACACTTGTCATCAGTATTGTTCCCTAAGTTCCGTGATTATTTAATTAAAAAATATATATAATACATTTTCATTTTTATTTTCGCTTGTTTAATACAAGGTAAATAATACATGGTAAGTTTTCCAGGGAACCTTTTTATTTTCCAAACGTTAAACACTTGAATATATCGCCCATGTAAATGATTTCCCACTTTTATCTTCTACCTTCTCATGAACATTCCGGTGAGTTAATAATGCGAAGTAAAGTGAACGTGGGGTACCCTAGACAAAAGTCGTTTTTCCTAACTTGGTTCTTTCTTTATGAACTTCTGTTATGTACCGCTTAAAATGCCCATAGAAAGTTTTACGGTATTTTGTAGGCTGCAGAAAGTTCTGATAAGGAGACAGTTTACTAATGCACTTGTCGAAGTCATTTAATTTATTTTCCACCTTTCCATTAAATGACCAAAGTCGTGGAAGGCACGCGACTCTAATGCACAGAGAGAAAAATATTGCGATAACATACTGATGTTACCGGATAACATACTGATGGGACTGGATACTATCAGATGTTACTCGATACCATCAGTATGTTATCTACTAAAATCTAATACTCTCCATGTAGTAGAAGGAAAACTATTTTTCTTTTTTATTGTGGTGATGCACCGGCCACAAAACGTCGATAATTGATTAGGAAATACGATTATCTTAATATAACATAATCCCACAAAAACATTTTTATGTTCGTCAAGTTCTTAATGGCAAAACATATTAAAAAAATGTTTGATAAGATTTTAATTTTCGACTGATTTATAAATTAATATATTCTTAAATAGTCTTGGACTTTTTCGGTCACATAAAGAATAGAAATTAAAAATAGTTGAGTTTAATAAAAATTTAAAAATTAGAAGAAAAAAACACACAAGATTTGTTTATAAAAAAAATAAAAATTATTTTCAATGCTTAGGGTTTTAAACAAAGACCCACTTTTACACGAAATGTTTCTAAAAATTCGTTGAGGAAAGTAACTTATTTTATAAAGAATTAGACTCGAAATTCGTATCCAACAATCCAAAATAAGAAGGAAACCAAATTTGTCCAGAAGACGAAGTTTTTCCGAAGGCCTACGGTATGTTTTTTCCGCTTTGAAGTAATGAATTACACGTCGCACTCGAAACTCAAAAATGTCAAAACAGAAAAAATAAAGACGGTCATAAAAAAGACCGTGAAACTAGAAACTCGTAATTCGAATGTATACGTGAAACAGGTCGAAATGCATCTTTCCAAACAGGTACATTTACGCGTGGCGTATCTTAAGTTTCTTTCAAACACATACATGCTGTCGTCATGCGTATCTATAAAAAAGTGAATGTGTGGAGCCGTAGTGACACGCGCTGGGCATAATACCGTCCCAAGCCGTGATTTCGACGCCCACACTTACGACCGTAACCAAACGGATTTTAAACGAGCGGAACCAAATCGGTAGGCGGCCCTCGATTCGCGTATTATTCAATAGGTGTCATCGTAACTTCATGGGTGCGTTCGAAATTTGTGTAATTGACTGACAAAAATACTTTTAGAATACCATATATCGAAAAGTACAAAATTTAATTATGCCACAAGTCGATGATCTGGAGGTTTCTATTAAAAGCTAGACATCCGTTAAGGAACAAAATATATTTGCAATTGATTAGGATTACGGGTTTTTGAGGTTAGGGCGACTAATGTTAATGTCAAAATTACAATCTGATTGACAATAGTATCAGTGTTAATTTTTTACTAGAACTGGATACCCAACATATATAAGTAATCACAATGAATGGCATCCTATAATTCTGATAACAAAACTGCAATTTGATAGTTGACAACTGCCAAAAAGGTTGTCAATGTTCTGGTTACATTATTTTGCCATTGTTCTAAGTTACTCTTTTGGTAGTATTATTACAATCCCAATAAACATTTCCACGAATGCATGTCTAAAAGATGTCTTTTGGACATCTTGGTCAGGGATATTTTGCAAAAGATATTTAAAAGATATCTGTTCGGGAGATGTCCTTTACAAAGATATTTTTTAATACCATTATAATAACATTATACTACGTTTACATTATTTTCTGAGAACGATTAATTAATTTGTTACATTCTCTTTCTTCTATGCATGTATATTTACAGCGTAGCGCAGTGGTTAAGGCGTTTGTATACTAAGCGAGAGACCCGGGTTCGATTCCCCGCCAGGACAAGTTTTTTCCTTATTTGTTGACTTGCGTTATTTGTTTATATTCAAGTGTTTAAAACGATGTAAAAATACCATAAGATATTCGCATTTAAACTCTCAATACATTATATAATAAAAAAAAGTTAAACAGCTTGAAAAATGAACAGAGATATTGTAATTATTCAAATTTGCTTACGTTTTTCAATCTGTCTGGTAATTTTATTTTAAAATATATTTTCGATATGTCTAAAAGATGTCTTATGGATATATAAAAGATCTGAAATTGTTCTGTAAGATACCAAAAAGATATCTTTTAGATATCTTTAAGACATCTTCTTGCTTATTGGAAGATGTCTTTTCGCAAGACATCTTTGAATAGCTATCTAAAAGATATCTTAGTCAAGATAATTTGAAAAAAGATGTCTTTTAGATGTCTTTTACAAAGACATCCTCCGAAAAGATATCTTTTAGATATCTTTTGTTTAACCCTTTAACGCCGGGACGGACACTTTTTTGCGTTCATTTTCAACTTTAATTTTCTCGGCGATTAAGAATGCAAAAAATCCTTCAGGAACTATTTCTTATGTATTTGACCTCGCTCTTTCAGAGACTGCAATCAAAATCCCCCAAAAATGGATTTTCAAAAAGTTACAGCCATTTTTTTAAAGAAAAATCGAAATTTTTTTTTCTTTCAGAAATGAATTTTTTTTTCATATAGCAGGTCACCAGAGTACTGTTTCACCCGAAAATATCGCGTCCGCAATATCTAAGCTTGAAAATGGCGAAACGTACTTTTCAAAATTTAAAGATGGCGGCTCAAAAATGTTGGTGGAAGAATTTTTTCCCCACAAATATTAATAATCTGTGTATCCTTATTTTTTCAATTGTCTATTTGTATGGCATTGAGTATCTAAATATTTCTCGGGTCGCTCACAACGAATCTGAAGTCGGAATTCAAAAATTCAAAATGGCGGATCCAATATGGCGGACGTTGATTTTACAATTGTTCGGAATATTGTGAAACTGATTACTCTGGCGTTTTTGGGGTCGCTGATAATGAATCTGAAGTCAGATTTCAAAAATTCAAAATGGCGGATCCAATATGGTGGACGATATTTTAAAAATTCAAAATAGAATTCAGTCGCATGCAGCTTTGAAGAATTCGAATACAAATATATTTGATTTCTAGGCAAATAACCAGCTCGATTTTCTTAATGAAGACTGCCATATTGGATCGGCCATTTTGAATTTTTGAGATCTGACTTCAGATTCGTTATTAGCGACCCGAGAAATATTTAGATACTCAACGCCATACAAATAGAAAATTGAAAAATATAAGGATACGCAGATTATTAATATTTGTGGGGAAAAAATTCTTCCGCCAAAATTTTTGAGCCGCCATCTTTAAATTTTGAAAACTACGTTTCGCCATTTTCAAGCTTAGATTTTGCGGACACAATGTTTTCAGGTGAAACAGTGCTCTGGTGTCCTGCTATATGAAAAACAATTCATTTCTGAAAGAAAATTGTCAAAAATTTCAATTTTTCTTTAAAAAAATTGTAACTATTTGTAAATTTATTTTTTTGGGGATTTTGATTGCAGACGCTAAAAGAGCGAAGTCAAATACATAAGAAATGGTTCCTGAAGGTTTTTTTACATTCTTAATCGCCGAGAAAATTAAAGTTGAAAATGACGAAAAAAAGTGTCCGTCCCAGCGTTAAAGGGTTAATATCCCTGACGAAGATGTCTAAAAGATCTTTTGAACATGCATTCGTAAAAACGTTTATTGGGCACTTGTATTCCTCCATTTTCTTGGTTTTCTTTAATTTCTAATACTAATTTTTACAACAATAAAACTAGAATTTACAATAATGAAATTTTTTATTTTTATCAACACAGTTTGATGCAACTTTTTATTATTAATCGATTGATAGGAAATTCCTAATTTTCACAAAAATATCACTTACGCGACTCTTTATTTTGGACTGCACAAATGTGTTATTAAATACGTCCATATCGATGCAAAACCAAATATACCTTAAGGATTTCCTCGAATGTCTAATTAAATCTCTGAGATCGAAATGCACCGCTGACGCACTTTGCCGAAATAAACAGAAGTCAACTCTTCATTTCCAATAATAGCCAATTATTGTATTGCTATTATTTTCAATGTTGCAACTTTTGAACGGCGATACATCGCTAATAATATTCGCGTTTCTTACGTATCGTACAAAATTAGTAATTCGGCGATAATTTTTATATTTGACCTATGAAGAAATTGTTTTATATCCATCTGTAAGGATGTTGTTCCGAACATAGTCGATGTTTTATTGAATGCACCCAATGTACCCAATGTAGGGATTTTTTCACAAAAGTGGTTTTCCCTGCGCCATTGCATACCGGAGTATATTATACACTTGAATATTGGAACCTCTTAAAATGAAGCAGGCCTGTTAGTTAATTTATGTCAAAGGCTTCAAAATGGTGACGATCTCGATAAAATTATTTGTAATTCAATTATTATAACAGGGATGTATAATATGATGGTTTAGTCCATTTAAATGCTCGAGAAATTTAAAAGTAGACCTAAGGTCATCATCACATGCAATGGGTTTACTGATCGTTTCAGAATGCACGTTTCTTCTGTACGGAATAAATCGTATTTTACCACTTGCGAGATGTACACAGCGAACAATGCAGATTATGAATCAGATACGCCACCAAACGGCGACGATTCGATACAACATTTTAAATATATTTTTTCGAAATCTTGAAATTAAAAAAATTAACATTTTTAAATTAAAAAATGGTATTTAAAAAACTTCTTCTAAAGATTATTTAACTTTTTTTGAGAATTTACTAATCATTTTTATTGCAGAATCGAATAGAAGCATAAAATTTGACCTTGTGCAAATCTTTAATTTAAATTAGCTCAGGCATCTCGCGTAATTTTTGTAGAAATGAAGTGTTTTATTAAGTTTTAGTAATTTTGTGCTTTATCTCGGATAATATCCAGCGAACCACTCAATTTCTGATTTCCCTATAGTAAGTATTTTTTAATATTCAACCCCTAATTTTTAATCAATATTTATATCACTCGAACTTTTAAGAATGTTGTTTTTAATCCGTTACTAAAGATGAATTACTTAAAAAATACTTACGCGCTACACATCGGCTAACTTTAAGATGTAATCAATTGAAGTATTTGTTTTTACAGTGCAAATATGGTGTGCTGTTTCCTTTTACTGGTTTTCATAAAAAAGAAAAATAGATCTTTTTGTTTATAAAAATGAAGACTATTATAAATGTTAAGAATACATCAATAACAATTACCTTCTAAAGTTCACAAATTATATAGTTATATTTATTATATCGGTAATAATTTTCTTCTTGTCAATAACATTAATGAAAGTCGCACTTCTACAATGTCAGCTCGCTTCTACCACTTAGAGTACAAAATTATCTTCCAAATTAACATTAATTACTAACAGCAAATTCAATTTCTACACACACTCAATCTTTTAGTTAATTCATTCTATCATTCAGATAAATCCACTTTTATTTTAATTACACAAAAGCATTACTGCGAGCTCTTTGTTTGGACTTTTTATATGGCACAAAAATTTCATTGATAAATATTTCTTTCTTATAATGAGATGATAAGGATATAAATCTTGTATACTCTATTAGAGGTATTGTAAATTACGTTAATGCGAGAAGCTGCCGTTCCTCTTGATTTAGACCCTATAGTACATGCGTGAACAAAACATTTAAGAACGATGATTTACACTAATAGGTATAGTAAATAGTTTGATGTATGTAATATAAACAACTGAACTTGCTTAGTCGCTGATCACGTATCTGGCCTCGGATTTGAAAAATTCAAATGGCGAATTCAAGATGACGAATCAAAATGTATAAAATTACTTGATTCATATTGGATCAAATTTATACAAAATTTAGTAATTTTGTAATCCGATTTGTAAGCAGTATTTACAAAAAATCCCTTAATACAAAGTTTCAATTAATTTCAACAAAACTTTGTCGTCTTATATAACCCTTTGAAGCATACATTTTTCTCTTCGCGGAAAACATCTGAAACTGGTTACTCGAGGGTTTTCGAGGTCGCTGATGACGAATCCAGACTCAGATTTTCAGAATTCAAGATGGCGGATCCAATATGGCGGACCAAATTCAGGAAAAGTTACTTGATCGAGCTGAAACTGGGTACTGGGGGTTTTTAAAGAAGCTCAGTTTCAGATATTGAAAATTCAAAATGGCAATTCTGACTTTGCTAACCAAAATCATGAAATCAATGGTGATTATTATAAAAAGATTAAAAGATCCCGTGTGTAACTACCGATTTGAGCCGAAAAGGAAACTTTTTTTTTAATTTGGTCCGCCATCTTAAATTTTCAATATCTGAGACTGGATTTATGATCAGCCACCCTAAAAGCCCCCGAGTTCCCAGTTTCAGCTAGTTCAAGAAACATTTTCTGAATTTGGTCCGCCATATTGGATACACCATCTTGAATTTTTAAAATCTGAGGCCGGATTCGTAATCTGCAACCCTGAAAATCCTAGTATACCATAGGTTGCAAAAATACGTTAAATACTTTTCCTACTAATACTTTTTTATTGTAAAAAGTGTTGTTTTTCAGTATTTATTTAGTTATATCAACAAATTTGTAGCAAATATTGACTATAATAATAATAATAATAATAATATTTATTAATCCCCCAAAAAGTTACAGAATGCATATACATGTAATTAACATTTAAAGAGTTCTATTTGATAATGCTTAATCTCAACATAATGAGATGTTCTGTATAGTTTCAGCACAATATATACACATGTAAAAAAAGAAAAGTATATATATATTTAACAGAATACAAGAGCTTAGCTCGTCTGTAATTCTGTTTAGATCGTAGTTATGTTTTCACGTATTCTTCGTAGATTAACTTCTGAGTTTCCGTAGAGATGTTGGTTTCCTTAATATAAATGTTGAGTTGTATATTCGTCTATTCAATGAATTGTTTCCATATTTTAACATTTTTCTTGATCCAATTCTTAATATTGTGTGGTCCATTTAAGTGTATTTTTGTTTTTAGGTCTTCATCTATTTTATTGTAGATTTTTGCAGCCACATAGTCAAATGCTTGGCGGGTCATCGTCTTATTTCTTGTTGGGATTTGTGCCATCCTTTTTGTAGAGTTTCTAGTACATGTTGTTGTTTTAGTGAATCGTATAAAGCCTTCTTGTATGTAATATTTAATGGCAGCAAAGCAATAATTCTGCCGAATGTTCATCACCTTAGCTACATCATTTAGTTGTGCTGTAGGGAAGGTTCTGTCTTTTCTATATATTATTTTTAGAATATGTTTTTGAATTATTTCAATTTTTTTTATTATTGTTTCGTAGGCTCCTCCCCAAGCTACTATACCATATGTTGCGATGGATTCAAAAAGCGCAGTTCTAAGTTGACAGTTCTAAGCTGCTGTGTTGTTAACAGCTGTCGTAGTTTGTAAAAGGCAAACACCAGATATCTTAATTTACTTATTATTGTATGTATGTGTTCATTCCATTTCAACCTGAAATCTAAATAAATGCCAAGATATTTTGTAAGTTTAACAATTTTTAGCGTTTTACAGTCACAATATAATCCTTGCTGGCATGTAGATATGTGTAGAGTCAAATGTGTCTTTTTGGGGATGCTACCCTCATAACAGCCAAACAGCATTACGTTTGTTTTATCTACATTGACTGTTAATTTATTTGCAGCGAACCATGATGTAATGTTTTGGAATTCATTTTTTGCAGTATCAAATGCTTTTTCCCATGTTTGTTCTTCATAAACTATAACGGTATCATCTGCATACATTATCATCTTTCCTTTCGTTAGTTCAAAGATGTCATTGATATAGATGATAAATAAGATGGGTCCCAAAATTGTTCCCTGTGGAACACCGTGAGTAATAGTGGCTTCTTCACTATTTGTTTCACCCAGTTTCACACATTGTTTCCGATTATATAGGTAAGTTTCCAAAATGTCATAAATTTTTCCTCTACAACCGTAATTGTATAATTTATCAAGCAATATCTTATGTTCTAAGGTGTCAAATGCTTTGGCTAGATCAATGAAGATGCCAAGGCATGGTCTATTTATTTCAATTGCCTGATATACATGTGACAGAAGCGCAGTTAGTGCTGAGCTTGTTGATTTCCTTGTTCGAAATCCAAATTGCATACTATTTAATATATTTTCTTTATCTAAGAATGATACTAGTCTTTCTTTTATAGCCATTTCAAATATTTTCGCAATTGTCGATATTAGCGAAATCGGTCTATAATTAGCAGGTATGGATGGATCTCCATTTTTGTAGATAGGGGTTATCACAGCTTTCTTGCAGTGGTCTGGAAATGTTCCTGTGTTGAAAGATAGATTGATGAGATGTTTGATAGGGTACTTAAGAATTTCTGCTGTTTCCTTTATGATCTTAACAGTTATGTTATCTTGTCCTGGTGTTTTATTTGTTTTTAATTTTCGGATATATTTCGAAACTTCGTTTAGTGTTACATCCTGCAAAAACAGGGTGTTACTGATTCTTCTACTAGATGTTCGGGTTTCCGTTGGTATTTGAGCCGCTAATTTTTTTCCTATTGTTGCAAAATGCGAATTTAGTATATTTGCTATATTTTGTTTATTTTCAGTTACCCTACCATTCTCCAGTTGTATTTTATAAATGTCTGTTTTTTTCTTCGTTGGTTTAGTTATTATTTGGTGAAGGTTTAGGAATAATTGTCTTGGATTTGAGGTGTCGTTAAATTTTCTTTGGTAGTACATTGTTTTTGCATTTTTTATCACTGTTGTCAGTTTATTTCGATATTTTTTAAATTCCTCCAGCCGTGTTGCATCTTTTATGTTTTTTAAGTGCTTCTTATATAGTTTGTCTCTTGTTTTGATAGCTGTTAGGATACCTGGTATTATCCAATCTGTTTTTGTTTTCTTTTTAACTTTATATGTTACTTCCTGTATTGATATGTTGAGTAGTTCTATAAAACTGTGCACCGCTTCATTTACATCCGGATTTTGATAAACTCCACTCCATTCCGATGCACATAATCTGTGTTTAAATTTGTTGTAGTTTATTTTGTTTATTTGTCCCTGTTCGAGTTCTTGTTGTTGTAGGGCTTTAGGTCTTGACATATTCGAGCATATTGGCCATTGTATTACTATAGGAAAATGGTCTGTCGTGCCAGCTTTAATTACCCATGCTTTGATATCTAGTGGGTAGTTATTTGTTTTTATGAAGGCGTGGTCGATACAACTTTTTCTATTTGTCGTAACTCGAGTATTCGTGTTAATGGCTGATAAAAATCCTTCTTGGTGCATATTATTTAAATATTCCTCCTTGTCCAAGTTTTCCGAAAGTAGGTCGATGTTACAATCTCCGATTACTAATGTTTCACTGCAGTTTATATTTTTCAAGATTTCTTGTAAGGCTACTGTAAATTCGTTTTTGCTGATTGCATGGGATCTGTATACTGCTATTATATTGTAATTTTCAGTTTTTATTTTTAATTTTATCTGAATCGCTTTAAGTTTATTTGTACATACTATATTGTCTTCGGTTTGATGTTGTTCTTTAATATATACAATTACTCCATCACTTTTGTTCATATGAGATTCGTTATATATTACTCTATAACCATCAAGTCCATACAGTCTTATATCTTTAATTACCCATGTTTCAGTACATACTATGATGTCCAAATGTTTATACATCTTTACAATAGCTTGTAATTCCTCATAATGTTTCTGTAAACTACGGATATTAATATGAAACACATTAAAATAGTTCTGATCCTCCAATATTCTGCTACATTGATCGTGTGTGTCAGAAATATTGGTATCTATAATAATGTCTTTTATTAAACTAGTATCGTTAACTCTAACCATTTTGTATCGTAATATGTTGTGTTAGTAAGTACGACCATAAGTAAGATATTCGAGCGAGAAGGCGGTTTTTGAAAGAGACAAGACATGTTTGTGGTCGAAGTTGAAATATTCAAATAAAAAAATTGATCCAAAAGATCAGCCATTACAATTTAATAAAGGGTTGTAGGGATAGTCAAACCTATGTATGGTCCTTTGTAATAAACTTTTATACGTTTCACATACTTGGATGTTTAATGCTGAGTGATTGATCTGTCTGTTTAGCTTATATTTATCGTTAGATTTTATACAGTTTATGCACTTTTTGACATTCTGGGCCTTACAATCCTTCTTCAGGTGATTACCTGCGCATAAAATACAAGCGTTGTCAGATTTGCATTTTTTTGCAGAATGACCGTACATGCCACAATTGTAACAAAGATTCAGATTGAAATCGTCATAGACAGAACACCGATTGCATCCTACGAAAATCTTTTTTCCTTTCATAAGTTTTAAATAGGCGTTTGCCTTTACTTCCACTATAAGGGTCCATGAATTACTATAATTTTTATTTTTAAATCTATGCACAATTTTTATCCAATCACCATCTTCAAGATTATTACGCCTAAAAATATCCTCCTCAACTTTACTGTCAGTATCTTCAGCTTCCAATTCAACACCAACTACCTTTATTCTTGGGTTTCTTAGTTTTTCCATTTCCACTATGGCGTCAATATTTTTTATGCTTTCGATTTTACTTTTAACTACATTTATATCCATTTTGTTTTTACAAGTTATTATAATTTTGTCCCTAATGCTATGCATTTTATTGATCTGTATAGTAGTTTGTTGTTTTATAAAATTTCTTATTATCTGTAAGGTATTAAGAATATTTTCTTTATTTTTTGGATAAACTAAAATGCTTGGTACGATGTTGTTATTGTTATCATTGTTGCGTAGAATATTGGCATATGTATGTGCTGATGAATCGGTTTTATTTTCTTTATATTTATTTAACTTCTCTAGTATGTATGTATTTTTTTCAGTTAATAATTGATTTTTTTTCTTTCATTTCAATGTTTAACTCTGTTAGCAACTGATTTTTTTCCTGTAAATTCTTAATTTTATCATTGCACGTCTCAGTATTCGTAGTTACCTTTAGCTTTTCATTTGTTTTCCTTAGATCTACAATAGTCACTTTCAATTGTTTATTTTCTTCTTGTAATGATACTACTGCTGTGTCTTTGTCTGTTTGTGTTAGTGCTTCTGTATACGTTACTGTATTCAAAGTATCATTTAAACTTTCGTTTAATTTAGTACCCATAGATTTTACCCTCTTTTTCAGTGCTATATTTTCATTATTTAAGAATTCGACCTCACATGTTTTGCAGTTTAGCTGCTCCTTGGTTTTCTCCAACCTTTGCTTCAGCACTACAATTATTTGTCTTAAAGTAATATTGTCCTTATTTTCTTCACCAGTATCCAAGTTTGTCTCTGCAAAATCAACCGCCTCACAACACGACACGTGAACTCGATCTACAATTTTAAAATTTTTTGGATCTCTTCCATAACAGCTACGATGGTGCAATTTATTGCAGAATATACAAACACATGTTTTTGACTTTGCTTTATCCGGGCAGCATGTGAACGCTTCTCCTTCTTTCCACTTCTCGTAAACACGTCTATCTGCTACGGAAGCCATCTTACTAATTGACTAATTGCACATAATTTCAGGTTTTTTGATATATTATGATATTAAAGTAACAAAAAAAAAGAATGAGTCTATCAAATTTTAATTTAAAAACGAAAAAAAAACCATGAGGAAATAGGTGGTATAGATTCTATACCACCATGCCGGAAAGGGATAAGCATCTATAAGAATTGGCTATAGTTTTAGAGATATTCAAGGTCAAATGAGTCATTTTTGAGCTTCTATTCACAGCCCCCAAAATGCGATTGTCCCACCAGTAAGAGCCAATTCTGATAGGATTTTTCCCACAGAATCCAAAAAATGTACGTTAAAATATTGATGTGAACCTATTTTTGACCAAATTGAACGTTAAAGTGATAAAAAGCCCTGTTTTAAAATATTTTTTCTATTTTTCTCGAAAATTAACCAAGACGATAAAAAGTTTGAAGTGATTCGAATTTCAAAAAGGTCGTCAGACATATTGGTTCCGCCATTTTGCATTTCTTGACTTTTTGCGTCGCATTCAAATAGTATATATAGATGTGAAAAATGTCGAAAACCAGATTTTTTACCCTTTTCATACAATTATTACAACTTTCCGAAGAGGACTCGCATTTGAGTCAAAACGTAAAAAATTATTTTTAATGATACATATTTTTTTTACTGCATATTTACCTATATCCTTTGTACAGTCTTATTGTCTTTTCTTCCTTTTTTTTGTATCCTTCCCATGAAACCAGTACATACCAAAAACAACTAAAAGCAACCCAACAAACGAAAAAGTATACGAAAAATCTGTGTACGATTTAATGCGAAATAAGTCTGTTTCCTTCCCACTTTTTTGAATGCGAGTGTATACGATATTATACGCGATACATAAATGTACATAACCTCAAAGAAACGATTACTTTGGATTATCGAATGATTTAAACTCAAAACTAGAAAACAGAACATTTCTTCGAAAATTATGAAATACGGAAAACGATAATAATCAATTCATAGATTAAATTAACACAATTTAAAGCTATTCTAAGCCGCAACAAATCAATTTTTGTAATGCGTTAAATACGGTATCGTATAACATGGAATGAATTCAATTCTGGTATTACAGTTCGTATAAAATAGTATAAATTCGAATAAGAATCTCGGATATTCAATACTCCACTAGAAAGAAACAGAATGCAAAATATCGATTCCGTATACTTTTTCGTTTATTGGGAAATTAAGAGTCGATGTCAAGAAACAAAGATTTCCTAATGTATAAATAACAAATATTTATGAGATTGACAGGCCATTACATTAACCTGAATAATAAAATTTTAGTAGTACAGTAAGCTAATATTACTTCAACGACAAAGTATGGGGCCAAAAGTGCTATAGAATTATTTCAAATTTTCTAGAAAAACCCTTATAAATGTAGTAGAATAGGAAAATGTTCCACAACCTTCGCTCAAAATCTCCCTAAATTGGCAAGACTGTCCAAAAACATAATGCAAATAGTTAAATCAAATACACTTGTTTCATGTATATATGCACAGAAAACAAAATGAAAAATAAAACAAAAATAAAAACCGACTTAACAAGCTCTTACAAAAACAAAAAAAAAACGTTAAAAAATCGGGAGATAAAAAATGGAACTAGAAAATAAAAATTTAGCCGAATAAGAAAATTTACGAAAATATTCACTCGATTACATCATCGTTGCTGGCGCGAATCTATGTAAAACTTGACACGTAACATGTCACATTATGGAGAACACAGATCAAGAATCCTTTTTTGGGCATACGAACTCTCGAACCCGACCTTGTGGCGATTCAGCGGGAATATTTGTTTTATTTTTTTGTCTTTCCTCGTAGTATTCTGTTTCGCCCACCTTCTTGGATTATTCCGGTCAAGGTTGACCAAATACATTTACATCGATTTCGGAAATTCGGGCACCTGGCACAAATAGACAAAGACTTTTCGAAACAAAACGCCTTGCCAAAAAGTGAAAGCGATACGATCGAAGATTTTACTGATTATAAATGCAGAGAGTGTTTTTAAAAATTGCAAATAAAATATCTATATAAAAATCTTGGAGTAGTGAAGATTTTGAACAGGAAGAAAGATAAAATATTCTATCTATTAAGGAAAAGTATTAAAAATTATTGATATCCATTTCAACAATTTATGTCAACTCTTATTTATTTCCCAGCAAAACAAAAAGTATTCAAAATGATTGACAAGTATTCACATATGTTACTTTGAATCCTATTTGTTGACTTTTATTAATGATTCCCTATTTTCGGAGGGGTGTAAAAATTCCGAAAATACATTTATCCGAAGGTAATATTTTCCGAATTTTGATAATTCCGAATGCCAATCATCCGAAAGTGAATAAATCCGAAAGTAAATTTTCCGAAGGTTTAAAATTCCAAATGTCAATTATCCGTAAGGTACAAAGTTCCGAATGACAATGTTCCGAAAGACAAAGTTCCGAATGACGAAGTTCCGAATTAATCTAGGCAACCTGAATCCGATTTTTTGGGTAGAATGCATGAAATTGGTGCAGTTGATTTTTTATTAAATTTCATGGAACCGTTTTTATGAATAACACGTTGAATATGGAAAAAATGGAATTTTTTTGAAGTTCGGCAATTTTTATCTCCGAAAATATGCATTTTTTTTGAGAAATTCGCAAAAGACATTTCCTATCCAAAATGACCCAAATTCTTTCAGACCGAAAAATTTAAATTTTTAAATTGTTAACAAAATTTGTTAATAACAACCAACTGCACCACTTTCAGGCATTCTACCCAAAAATTTTTTATTCAGGGGATAATACATAAGGGGTAAGGGGATAATAGACATAAGAATTAACTTCATTTAGGGATGTATAAAAGGCCACATCATCATACGTAGCGCCTACATTAATTCCTTATGGATAACACAGGCCTGCAAATTTTGGCTTAGTTCTGTAACAAAAAAAGAGGAAGGTGATTCTGATAGGATTTTTGACGTAGAAAACGAATCCGAACTTCAAAATGGCCCATCACGTCAGGATTTCTTGTAATATTGGCTTAAATGGCCCAAAAATGGCAATTTTGGCCATTTTTCGGAATTTTTTTTGGGTAACCAAAATTTTTTTTTTTCATTTTGCCCAATTACATCGTATAGTACTATATGTAAGCTTTAAAACCCATTTTTTTAAATCGCTTTACAATTTTTTTTAACAAAGTTACGTTGATTTTAAATTATGTATGAACTTACCACAGGCTTCACAGTTTTATATACCTACATTTGTCTAAATGAAAAAATTTAGCTTACATATAGTACTATACGATGTAATTGGGCAAAATGAAAAAAAAATTTTGGTTACCCAAAAAAAATTCCGAAAATTGGCCAGAATGGCCATTTTTGGGCCATTTAAGCCAATATTACAAGAAATCCTGACGTGATGGGCCATTTTGAAGATCGGATTCGTTTTCTACGTCAAAAATCCTATCAGAATCACCTTCCCCTTTTTTTGTTACAGAACTAAACCAAAATTTGCAGGCCTGTGTAATTTACGTTTGGAATTTTAAACCTTCTGAAAATTTACTTTCGGATGATTGGCATTCGGAATTATTAAAATTCGGAAAATATTACCTTCGGATAAATGTATTTTCGTAATTTATACCCCCTTCCCTATTTTCAATAAATTCTAATCATTATGGAAGTATTTACTGTGTCGTATTCTAATGCTTCTCAATCATTCAAGATTACAATTATAAAGTGAATACTTTGCCATTCTGAAAGAAGTATTGGTACGTATATTTTGAATCCTTCCGAATACTTTCTTTTTTTTCAATATATCTGAATGTTTCCTCCAAACGAATACTTCTTAATTCTGTGGAAAGTATTGTATGACAACATTTTCTATCCTTCTGAATGTTTGTTGCACTTCTATAATTTTAAATACTTCCCAGTAAACGAAAAATGATTAAGAAGAATTAAACACTTTTAATCCTTCTTAATCTTTCTGTATCCAAGTTATTGATCCCTATTTTAAAATTCTGAGGAATTCAAAATTAAGATATTGTGTAATTCTTTATCAGTTTTCACGAATAAAGTTTAAATTGTATGCTCGAATCCTTTTCAATGCATGAAATGTACAGAAATGTAAATTTCCCAAACTAAATCCGTTGATTCCGGATTTGTTAATACATCAATTCATTGTATACTTTCTAATACTTTTGGAAGGATTAAGAAACAGGATTAGAAGTATTGAAAATCTTAGTAATTCTAAATACTTTTTCGTTTGTTGGGTTTGTAAACAAAATTCGATGGAAATGTACCGAGGTAAAATTGAAGGAATCCTAATTGTTGGTCTCTTTGAAAAATTTCCTATTTTTAATCATTTTAAATCTGATTCTGTTACAAAAATAAATTCTGGTTTTTAGTAATTCTAAATAAATGTTATTTACCGAAATCTTGTCAATACTCCTGAATCGTTCTGAATAATTTTTGAAGCAAGTTAATATATCGAAAATTCAATTTGATCAAAAAGGACAATTCCAATCTCTATTTTTCTTGTCTGTTTTTCTTCTAGTTTGTATTTTTGAGAATAAATGCAAAAAAGTGATTTTTTTTTTATTTTTTAATGAGAAAATGACCTTGTCCTCATTTTTCACTATGATATTCGTGACTAGTGTATCGTTAATTATGTTAGTACTTGTAGTATTAAAAAAATGGAAGGTATGGGACTTTCAGAAGTTTACTCTATTATTTTAATAAGTGGTTGGATATAAAATAAGTATCAGTGATTTAAGTTAGATAAAACTTAATAAAATAGCACTTCAGGATTTTTAAGGTCCCTCATCAGAAATCCAACGTCAAAATATATCATTTCAAAATGGCAGACTCTATATGGCGACCAAATATTATCACATGTCATTTTATTTGCACGAAACATGTTATTTGTCTTCTTTTTTAGGTTATTTATAACGCAGGACCACAAAAAAAATTGTTCGGTTTGACATTGAAACGCGACTAGGCGATTCTTATAGATTTTGGGCTCCTAAATTCGAATCCGTGGACAGAATTTGTCCTATATGTCAGTGTTTTTTTATATTCTAGGTTTGAAGTGTAAAAAAATGCTTTTTTATGCATATTTGCTAAATAACTGTGTAAAACAACGATTCGACCACAGAATGAAGCCAGACTTGGTGATTCTTGTTTATTTTTTAGCGCTGAATTCAAATCCTGGCACAGAGTTCATTCATCACATCAGAATTATTTTATTTTTTAGGTTATAATTGTAAAAAATTGCTTTTTTATGCGTATTTGCTAAATCAGTAAATAAAACAACTGATTCGAATTCAGGAGCCCAAAATCGATAAGAATCGTCTAGTCCGGCATCATTCTGTGGTCGAATCGTTGTTTTATACATTTATGTAGCAAATATGCATAAAAAAGCATTTTTTTACACTTAAAACGTAGAATATAAAACAACCCTGACGTTTAGGACAAATTCTGTCCACTGATTCGAATTCAGGAGCCGAAAATCTATAAGAATCGTCTAGTCACGTTTCAATGTCAAACCGAAAAAATTTTGTTGCGGTTCTGAGTAATTAATCCGTCATAATTTATAATTTTAAAAAGGCGGATTCAATATGACGGCCAAAAAGTGTAAAAAATCATTTTTTGTGTGTTAATTTAACAAAAAATTACGATTTTACCATAAAAAATATTTCGTCCGCTGACTTAAAAAAGTCATTTCGAGAAAAAAGCATTTAAAGTTACAAGACTCACCACTTAAGAATTCCAGTTTTCTTGCTGAAAATCTGCAAATAATTGTTGTTCTTGAAAAAACGTATAAATGAACATAACCATTCTGTATGGTGCAGTTCTAATTTGTCGTAATTTTACCAACACAAAAGAACAATAAAATTTATTATTAACATAACCAAACAATTTATTTTGTTTGAATAATTTCAATGAAGTTTGTGGATGCAAATAAATCAGGAATGCAATTAAGATTTTTCTTGCAGATTAGTCAATGATTTGGCTGTAAAAAATGTCTTAAAAAAAAGTCATTAAAAAAAAGTTACTTAATTTTAAGTAACCCATAAGAAAATAGTAAGGGATTTTTATACTGACGCTGTATGGACTGGCACACTGCGAAATTGCAAAATTTTTAGACATCATTGTTATTTTTACTGACATATTGTTGGCATTGCACGTCTTGGCATTTTGCCATCTTCTTTTAATAATTATTACAAAGAATTATCGTTAGTACGTTCGTAAATATAACTGCGGTTACAAATCAAAACATTTCATACCTTAAAGTAGGAATGGAAAAATTATTATCAGGAAGATCTGAAAAGAAAAGAGGGATTAACGAAAGAAATTACTTTATTTTCTGCAACGACATCACGACGTTGCCCATCGCTAAAAAGCAAGGACCGTTCGATTCGCTTGGGGGAATACCCAGTACAATATCTACAAAACGCACGTACAATGTACGATAATTAACAATTCTTCTACAAAATATATAAGAAGCGGGAGGAATGCAGTGATACAAACGATGATCTTTGCACCGCCAGCCGTGAATTTACAAAAAAATAACTTGCTGGAAGTTTAAAGGACTTTACAACAATGATTGATTTCCACGCAACACGAGTTTCAGAAATGCCCCTCCCGATAAAACGTACCCTGTTCGTTACATTACACTAAACATTGAAACGTTTCAGCACCAATAAAATGATTCGGAAACATTTTTGGCACGTGTTTTTTACAGTATTGCAGTTTTTATGTATCAAGAGCTTTCCGGTATTTCTGAAACTTGTAAATTTAATTTTTCACGATAAACATTTCAAAATGATGTGTATATAATATTTCTAAAACGTTTCAAAATTCCATGTATAATTAAAAAATATTACTTAATATAAAAAAATTTATTGCACGTCGATTTGGGTTTGATATTGTATCCGAAACTACTCGCTGCTGCGTGGATCACAGACGCGACATTGCATTCTAAAAGTGTAATTTCGGTGTCTGAGAAGCTTCCGAAGAAACTGAAATCGTCAGTTTTTAGAATTACTTCGTTACTTCGTGGACAGCGTGGGCGAGGTATTCCACGTTTTTCGACGTCACTCCTGCCATTGATATTCTACCGTCTTTGGTTAGGTATATGCTGAACTCCTTTGTCAGTTTCTCGACCTGAAACGTAACGTTGCATAAATTAGCCGTTGTGTAACTTTCTTTCATTTTCTTACGTTAACAAATCAAAATGAATACGCAAAAACACGTAATTCTGACAAGGCACAAATTATACAAAATTTTACACATGTGACTATTTTTGTCACATTAACCCATTAACGCCTGAAATGACAATTTTTATACTTCATTTTCAATCAAGTATTTCGTATCAAAGTTGAAAACAACTGAGAGGTGCGTATCCTACTGTTTTTGAGGTCGCTCTTCAAGATTCCGAGGTCTAAATTGAGTTTCAGCCATCAGAAATTTCAATATGGCGCCGAATATGAAAAAAATTTCAAAAAAATTGGGAATTTTTTATTCTTATCAATTTTTTTCGAGCTATTAGAATATTGGGATTCTATTGAAACTCTGAACAAAGATGAACAAAATACTTCAATTTTTAGGAAAAATTTTACTGATATACCCTACATCATTCTAACGACCTCAAAATGGCGTCAACAATGAAAATTTCTTTGAGAAATTTCTGGACGCTCTAACTCAAAAACTACCAACTTTTTTAAAAAAATGCCCAGAATGAAAAGTTCTTAAAATTCATCAAGCGATATAGTGGAATTTTTTCAAAATTTTTTGATGACATTTTGAGACTTTTTTTTCAGCATTTTTTTCAAAATTGTAATTTATTTACAAAAAATTCTGAAAAAAATTTAGTGTATTCTCTGATGAATTCTAAGAGTTATTTGTTCTTTACAATTTTTTCGAAAAGTTGATAGTTTTCGAGGAAATGAATTCCAAATACTAGGATTTTTCCCCCCAAAAACTATTAACTTTTGGAAAAAATTGCAAAGAACAAAAAACTCGTAGAATTCATAAGTGAATACATAATGATAAAATAAATTATGATTTTGAAAAAAATTTCTCAAAATGTCATCACAAAAATATGAAAAAATTCCACTATAATTCTCGATTAATTCTAAGAACTTTTCATTCTTAGCATTTTTGTATAACAGCATGTAGTTTTTGAGTTAGATCGTCCAGAAATTTTTCAAAGAAATTTTCATTGTTTAGGCCATTTTGAGGTCGTTACAATGATGTGAGGTATAAAAGTAAAATTTTTCCTTAAAATTGAAGTATTTTGTTCACCTTTGTTCAGAGTTTCAATAGAATCCCAATATTCTAATAGCTCGAAAAAAATTGATAGGAATAAATAATTCCCAATTTTTTGGAATTTTTTTTAAAGTTCGGCGCCATATTGGAATTCCTGATGGCTCAAACTCAATTTCGACCTCGGAATCTTGAAGAGCGACCTCGAAAACAATAGGATATGTACCTTTCAATTGTTTTCAATTTCGATTTTGATATGGAATACTTGATTGATAATGAAGTATAAAAAATGCCATTTCAGGCGTTAATGGATTAAAAGTGACACGTATATGGATTTTAATGAAAGAATTAGTTTTTACAGGAGAAATTTTCACAGCAAATAAATATTTTCCTCTTATTAAATTATGATAAGAAAATTGGTAAAAGCACGTCTAGTTGTATTCAACATTTATATGACTTTTCTTAAAACTTTATAACTTTTCTTATAACCATTATACAACTAAAATAGTTATGTATTAACTTTAGAAATGATTATATCAACCAAATGAGAAATATATACGAAGGTTTTTTTATCGTTGTATCAACGCTATTACACCTATGAATACAACTGCTATGGAAACAATAATTAAGAGTTACAAATAGGAGTTGTAACGTTTATATGACTTTTATAAGACCTTAAAATTAACCTTATAGTTCAAATGCATCTAAACCTAACAAGTATTGACGTCGTTATAACTTACAATACTACTTTGGTAATCAATAAAAACAATACCCTTTTTAACGATTGGTTTCATAAAAAAACTTTTTCGGGTAGATATCTGAATTACACTTCTAACCATCCTTTATGCTATAAATTAGGAGCAGCCTATGGTTTAATAGACAGAGCTATAAAGCTCTGAAATATTAAATTTCGTAAAGTGAATTTAAACTTAGTTAGAGACATTTTATATGAAAATAATTACCAAGACTTTGTTATTGAAGAAAGCATTAGAAAAAGAATTCATAATTATTATAATCCTCTACAAATTGTTTCTAAAAATGAAAATTAAAAAAAAAAACAGTTAGTATCCCTTACGTTCAAGGTATTTCTGAAGGAATTAAACATATTTTAAAAGATAATTGAATTCATAGAATTTAAAGCTATTCTAAGTCGCGACAAATCAATTTTTTTTAACGCGTTAAATACGGTATCGTATAATTCTATTCTTGAATTACAGGTCGTATAAAATAGTATGAATTTTAAATAAATTAATTTCATTTATTCAATAATTTTAAATAAATTAATTGATTAATTTAATCTCGGTTTCGAGGGATCTTTTGCAAATTGAATAAGCTTTAATTTAAAAAAAAATTATTCCGATCGGATTAGAATAGGGGGCTGTAGAGGTGTTTGAACGAGAAAAATCCAGTATTAACCATTTTTCGCGAGAGAAAACTGATATTTTTTAAAAGAAATTCGAAAATCGGATTCGAGGGATCTCTTGGAAATTGAGTAAGCTTTAATTAAAAACAAAAATTTTTCGATCGGTTCAGTATAGAAGGCTCTAGAGGTGTTTGAACGAAAAATCCAGTTTCCAACCACAGTGCGCCGGCCCAGGTCGATCGAAAATTGACCGAAAATCGATCGTAAATCGGTCGACTTGTGCAAAGAATCGACCCAAAATTTACCGGCAATTGACCAAATGCCGACTACGGTCAAATTTCGGTAGATTTCCGGTCGATTTTTGGTTGATATTCGGTCGACTTTTAAGAAGTTGACCGATTAATGCATTTTGATTACGTCAATATTAGGTCGATTTAGCAAAAGTCTGAACATCGACCCAAAATTGACCGAATGTCGACTCCGGTTTTTGGTTGATTTTCGGTCGACTTTTACGAAGTTGACCGATTAATGCATTTTGATTACGTCAATATTAGGTCGATTTAGTAAAAGTCGTCTGAACATCGACCCAAAATTGACCGAATGCCGACTAAGGTCGATTTTCAGTCGACTTGTACAAAGTTGACCGATTAATGCATTTTTATTACGTCAATATTAGGTCGATTTAGTAAAAGTCGAGTGAAAATCGACCCAAAATTGGCATTCCTTCAATTGTCGGTCAATTCTGGGTCAACTCCCGGCACAAGTCGACCGATTTTCGGTTGACCTTGGCCGATAGGGGCCATTAGAAAGAAACAGAATGAAAAATATCTACTTTCTGGTTTATTGGGCAACTTGCTACCTGAAACGTAATTTCTGAATTCAATTTTATTCTTTTTCGTGTTTTTGGGATGGGGCAATAATGGTGCCAACATCGTTTCCATGTTGAGTGTATTTTTATTGCACCGTTTTTTATTTTTGACCCCTTTGACCTTTAATAACTCCAAAACTAGAACCAATTGTATATTTTGACGGTCCTATTTGGATTTTGGAGCAAAAATCCTACCAGAATCGACTCTTACTTATAGGGCAACATGAAATTCTCACATTTTTGTAGGACTGTGTAATATTTAACCCTTATTGACCCAATTTGTCCGTTTTTGTCCGTCAACTTTAAGCTCGGACAACTTTGTTATTTATGCTTAAAAAAAAATCGGAACCTTTGTAGGCGGGTATTTTCGAGGGTGCTCTTTCAGAATACGGATCGAAAATTTTGAAAAAACCACCCCTTCCTACTCTAATTTTCAATTTAAAATTCTCCCATTTTTACCTGTTTTCAAAAGCCGAAACAATTTTTTTTTCAGAAAAATACGTAAAATAGCGATTTTTTGTAAATATTTTATTTTAGAGGTGGTCACACAACCCGTTCATGATGAAAAATGAATTTTTTATTTGCATAACTTTATTATTTCGACATTTTGAGCCGGAGTTTTTGTGGTTTCAGATATCGCCGAGACCTCTCTCGCATCGAAAATACGATTTAAACCAAAAAATACCTTAAAAAATCGTGTTTTTTTTTAAATTGAAAATTAGGGTAGGAAGGGATAGTTTTTTCAAAATTTTCGTTCCTTATTCTGAAAGAGCACCCTCGAAAATACTCGCCTACAAAGGTTCCGATTTTTTTAAAGCATAAATAAAGTTGTCCGAGCTTAAAGTTGAAGGTCAAAGAAGGACAAATTGGGTCAATTGGGTTAAGTAAATTCTGTACCAAAGTACAGTTGCCCTCCCCTTATTTTAAATCTTCTTATTTTAACTGCGTCCTTTATTTTAAATGTTTTTCGTCCCTTATGTTAACTTCTTCCCCTCATGAGTTCCCCCACCATTCGCCATTTGAAAGTGTTCAAAAGAGTGCTCCTCTCTCTGCTTTTATTCTCTCATATTGCCAGTGGTAGGGATGAAGGGATGCGGTAAAATAAAGGAAGAGGCCGCCATCTTCCTTGACTCGAAAAGTTAAAATAAGGGAAGGGCCACTGTACGAATGTTAAAGCAAAGGAAAAGAACAAACGCGACGTTAATTCCGAATAATGTTCTACTCCAAAGTTTTGAGTGCTTTTTTTGGGTCGATTTTGTTTCGTTTTACGCATAACGCTTCGCGCACATATTCTAAATGTTTGGGTCATCACAGTTACACATTTACGCATCATAAAATCTGAGCCGTTCTTCGAACTGTTTCGGAATTTATGACGCAAAAGAAGAATTATAACTTCAGTTTTTAAGACCTCTGTTTTGCATAGTAATCTGATTCACGCATTATAAAGTCATTTTTTAAACGTACGTCTTTATCGGTTACAGAGCAATGTTCTTTTACTATATTTCAATTATAAATATCAGCGATATTGCAATCTGTGATGTAATTTCCAAGCAATGTCATTACTATTGCAACATATTATCTTATAGTATTTAACCCATTAACGTCTGAAATTGCATTTTTATACTTCATATTCAATCAAGTATTTCGTATCAAAATCGAAGTTGAAAACAATTGAAAGGTACATATCCTATTGTTTTCGAGGTCGCTCTTCACGATTCCGAGGTCAAAATTGAGTTTGAGCCATCAGGAATTCCAATATGGCGTCGAATTTTAAAAAAAATTCCCAAAAATTGGGAATTATTTATTCCTATCAATTTTTTTCGAGCTATTAGAATATTGGAATTCTATTGGAACTCTGAACAAAGGTGAACAAAATACTTCAATTTTAAGGAAAAATTTTACTTTTATACCCTACATCATTCTAACGACCTCAAAATGGCGTCAACAATGAACATTTCTTTGAAAAATTTCTGAACGTTCTAACTCAAAAACTACGTGCTGTTGTAAAAAATGCTAAGAATGAAAAGTTCTTAGAATTAATCGAGAAATATAGTGGAATTTTTTCAGATTTTTGTAATGACATTTTGAGAAATTTTATTTCAACATTTTTTTCAAAATTATAATTTATTTATTAAAAATTATGAAAAAAATTTGGTGTATTCACTTATGAATTCTACGATTTTTTTGTTCTTTGCAATTTTTTTCAAAAGTTGATAGTTTTTTGGGGGGAAACAATCCTAAACTATAATATTTGAAATTCATTTCTTCGAAAACTATCAACTTTTCGAAAAAATTGCAGAGAACAAATAACTCTTCGAATTCATCAGAGAATACATTAAATTTTTTTTCAGAATTTTTTGTAAATAAATTACAATTTTGAAAAAAATGTTGAAAAAAAAGTCTCAAAATTCGGCAAAAAATTTTGAAAAAATTCCACTATATCGCTTGATGTATTTTAAGAACTTTTCATTCCAGGCATTTTTTTTTAAAGTTCGTAGTTTTTGAGTTAGAGCGTCCAGAAATTTCTCAAAGAAATTTTCATTGTTGACGCCATTTTGAGGTCGTTAGAATGATGTAGGGTATGAAAGTAACATTTTTTGTTAAAATTCAACTGTTTTATGCACCATTATGCACGGTTCCAATAGAATTCCAATATTCTAATAGCTCGACAAAAATTGATAAGAATAAAAAATTCCCAATTTTTTTGAAATTTTTTTCATATTCGGCGCCTAATTGGAATTTCTGATGGCTGAAACTCAATTTTGACCTCGGAATCTTGAAGAGCGACCTCGAAAACAGTAGGATACGCACCTCCCAATTGTTTTCAACTTTGATTTTGATACGAAATACTTGATTGAATATGAAGTATAAAAATTGTCATTTCAGGCGTTAATGGGTTAAACGACTGGGATATTACTACGTTAATATATTTTTAAAACAGAAATATATGATTGTTAACTACGAAACTAATCTATATGTAATGTTTCTATTATTTTTCAAGATTTATGCTGCGATGAACAATCGTCTAATAATTTAATTCAACTATCTTTAATCCAATGTTTCTAATAAGTCAATATTACACTGTCTCATAATATTCAAATGTAAATATTAATAAAATATTGTAGCAATTCAATAATAATTATGTAACACACATAATTAATACAAACTGTCATGTTTCGTTAAAAAATGACTGTTAAAAACATTTTTCTTCTCATAAAAATTCAGCATATCGCAATCGTCAAAAACAAGATTTTATATAAAGAAAATAAAAGTCGCACCATTGAAATATCTTTTCACTAATCGATAATAAAATATTTTATATATTTCGGACAAAATAACATTTATATCTTACCTCTGGAACTTTCAATCCTGTATAACAGAACATTCCGATTTGGTCAGTGATATGCGCCCAATTCCTCGTGCTTCCATTCTTCTTCAGGTTGTCACGGAGTTGGGTACGAACAGAAATAATACGATCAGCCATTCCTTTAACATCGACCAACCACTCTTGTTTCAATTTCTCATCTCCAAGGATTTCGGAGACGATATGTGCACCATGAATGGGTGGATTTGAATACATTGGCCTAATTAGAATTTTAATTTGCGACATTGTTCGCGCTGCTTCCTCTTTACTTGAATTGACTAACGTAAATGCTCCGACACGTTCACCTATCATTTTATTTCGTTTAAAAGATAATCTAACAGTTAAATATTAAGTGAAAATTTGTGTTTACCGTATAAGCCCATGTTTTTGGCAAACGATTGCGCTAAAGCAATTTGGTGACCTTCTTTGATAAACATCCTAACAGCTAACGAGTCTCGCATAACATCACCTAAAGTTAATCATTTCAAAATTTATGGACTGTATCAAAACAATGGAATCATATATTTCGAAGCAGTGAAAATATACCTGACGCAAATCCTTGATACGCCATATCAAAGAAAGGAAATAGATTCTTTTTCTTGATCAACGCAGACAATTCCGCCCATTGTTCTGGTTTAGGATCGACACCAGTTGGATTGTGAGCGCATGCATGCAATAAAATTGTAGATTTTTCTGGCATTTTCTATAAATAAAAAGAAATTAAATATAAATGCCTAAAAAATCATTTAAGAAATAACTAACCGAAATATCATCCAAAACTCCTTTAAAGTCCAACCCACATGTGCTGGGGTCGTAGTAACGATACAATTTTACATTCATTCCCGAAAGTTTGAAAAGTGGCGTGTGATTTCCCCACGACGGAGTAGGAAGATAAATATCCTTATTTCCCATGTACCGAGACAAGAACATAGCGCCTATGTAAAGCGATCCAGTACCAGAAATTCCTTGTACTGTTGCGTTCTAAATGAAAACATCATTTTTTATTTAAACCATCGACAAATTTTTCATCTCGTTATTTACCAATCCATTCGCCACAACTTCATTGCCGTCGCCAAGAGCAAGGTTGATACTAAGGTTACAGAACTTTCCATTTCCGGAAATAGGAGAGTATTCCTTGTCAAGTCCTTTAGCTTTAATGTTTTCTTCTGCCTTCAAAACACTCGGCAATACATATGGTTTACCGTTATCATCTCGATAGGCTCCAGCTCCAAGATTAATTTTCTTCGGATTTTGGTCGCGCTTGAATGCTTCGGTAACACCAAGAATCGCATCGGGTGGACCCATTTCGACATGTGACCACCATGATCTATTGGGTTAAATTATTTATTTCTATTTGGGCCAATTACGACATTACATCCCAGCAATCGAATTTGGATTGAGTTGTATAGAATTGGATTCAATTATTAAATTCTGAATCCATACTTTGGTCAACGGTAAATCCATTTTAATACGTAAATACAATTTTATTCGTTCATATGAATAAAAAGGTTACTTTGTGAATTCATATTAATCCAGAAAAAGTTTTCTTTTTAAAAATTAAATCTTAAATACATCTGTATTCAACATTATGGATTCAAAACTATCCATGTCCATCCATTTCAATCCAAAAAAAGTTTCCTATTTAAAAACGAAACACTGAATGCATCCGTATTCAACATTACGGATTCAAAACTATCCAAGTATATTCATTTCAATCCGAAAAAAGTTTCCTATTTAAAAACGAAACATTTAATGCATCCGTATTCAACATTACGGATTTAAAAGTAGCCATGTGTTTTCATTTCAATATAAAAATAGTTTCCTTATAAAAAACGAAACTTTGAATACATCCGTATTCAACATTATGGATTCAAAACTATTCAAGTGTATTCATTTCAATCCAAAAAAAGTTTTCTTTTTAAAAATTAAATCTTAAATACATCCGTATTCAACATTATGGATTCAAAACTATCCATGTCTATCCATATCAATCCAAAAAAAGTTTCCTATTTAAAAACGAAACACTGAATGCATCCGTATTCAACATTACGGATTCAAAAGTAACCAAGTATATTCATTTCAATCCGAAAAAAGTTTCCTATTTAAAAACGAAACATTTAATGCATCCGTATTCAACATTACGGATTTAAAAGTAGCCATGTGTTTTCATTTCAATATAAAAATAGTTTCCTTATAAAAAACGAAACTTTGAATACATCCGTATTCAACATTATGGATTCAAAATTATCCAAGTGTATTCATTTCAATCCAAAAAAAGTTTTCTTTTTAAAAATTAAATCTTAAATACATCCGTATTGAACATTACGGATTCAAAACTATCCAATTGTATTCATTTCAATCCAAAAATAGTTTCCTTTTCAAAAACGAAACTTTGAAAACATCCGTATTCAACACTATGGATTGAAAATTATCCAAGTGTATTCATTTCAATCCAAAAAAAGTTTCCTTTTTAAAAACGAAACCTTGAATGTATCCATATTCAACATTACTGATTCAATACTATCCAAGTGTATCAAAAATGAATCTTTCAATACATCCATATTCAACATTATGGATTCAAAATTATTCAAGTGTATTCATTTCAATCGAAAAAAAGTTTTATTTCAAAAACAAAACTTTGAATACATCCGTATTCAACATTACGATTTCAAAACTATCCAAGTGTATTTCATTTCAATCCAAAAAAAGTTTCCTTCTTCAAAACGAAATGAATGCCTGCTTATGCAACATTACGGATTCAAAACTGTCTAAGCGTATTCATTTCAATGCAAAAAAAGTTTTCTTTCAAAAAATAAACTGTGAATAAATCTGTATTTATTTGTATTCTTATAATGCTTCCGATTGTATTCGTAAAATTAAATACAGATGGATTACTTTTCCTGAAATTAAATCGGCAAATTGTGCTTCCGATTGTATTCGTAAATTGAATACAGATGGATTACTTGTTCTGAAATTTAATCCAGCAAATTACGCTTCTGATTGTATTCGTAAAATTGAATACAGATGGATTCCTTTCTTCGGAATTCAATCCATTTGAATACATATTTACAGAATCAAAGTATGAATTCAAAATGAATCGATATTTTCAATCCAATCCTATCCAATCTCGATTGCTGGGATATTTTAAAATAAACAGAAATTTCACTGTGAAAAGTAAAAGTAAAATTACATTTTCGAGTTTTTACAGTTTTGTTGAAATTTCCTATTATGTTCGTAGTAACATTACAATTTTTTTATAAAAATCACCAGAAAATAGAAGGAAATTTACAACGTCAAAGGTGGAAATAAAAATACCTGTATTAATCGTGGCAATTTTCCATCAATTGTGTAATTTAAAAAATGTAATTTGACATCGTCTTTGTAATTTTCCATAGTTTTTCACATAAAAAAGCATAGAGAATGTGAAATTACAAGCGTACTGTAAATTGTGCTAGGGATTTATGTATACCGATCATCGACTGATGTCTAATTTATAGTACACATGTAAAATCACATCAATGCTGTAAATTTACAATGATTTTCACTGGTATTAGAATTTCCAATATTTCACTGAAAAATTACTATTTTCACAGTGTATTTAATGGATAAATATTTATATAAATGAAGTATATAATTACATCAATCAAATACATTTATCTTCAGTCGATTTCATTAAGTCGTCAGAGGTAACAGAATTAAAAGTTCGATGTCGCAGGCATTCATCATCCAGGGAAAGGATTACAAGGATTTCTAGGTAACATCAGGTACACAGGAATGTTAAACTATATATATTTTAATTTAAAATAAAGAAATTTTATTAAAAATGAATAGGTTATGTTTCTTGAAACACCATAACCTTAAAAATTTGTAATTTTCGAACAATTTTCAGTTTATTACGTTGTTTTTATTATTTTTACCGACATAAACATAATAAAAATCAAAACTCGTTGTTCAAGAAATGGAAATTTTGATACAAGTTTCTTTTAATTGCAGAGGTTAAAAAGGTCAAAGGCATTGAAATTAATATTGGATCAAATTATTAGTACTTACGAGACATTTCTCGCAGAAATTGCAGCGATTGCATTCCCACTAGATTTCAATAATCCGCTATTAGCAGAAATTGAAATTAATCTCGAAGTTTGAGCCATAATGTTTGGAGTTTGGAGCAACTTTTTTTGGGGCAAAACGGAGCACCCGTGGCACTGGACGACTGGAATAAAATTTACGGAAAATCTCGCGCGACCTCCCACCGATTTCACTTGACGATCATGCGCAAATAGCAAATAAAGTTATTTTAATCATCTGTTAAACTATGCTTCTGATAACTGATATCGTATCATAATTTTATTTGCGTCAACAATGTCCTTGACTTTATTTTCAAAAAATGTTAAGTGCACCCAATTGTCTACTAACAATAGTTAACAATTTGCATGTACTTCATGTACCGGCAAGACCTCAATGGCATGATCGGCATGATCAAGTCGTTAAAACCTATACCGATAACCACTTTCACTGCCAATCGATGTACCTTGAACTTGACCGGTTAAAATATGTATTTCGCTTACATAAGTTTTTGGAACTTAAAAATGTTATTGTGCCTTATCTAATTCAAAATACCCCAAAAAATACATTGTTTTCTTTCTTAATAAATTGATATAGTATAGGATACGATTTAAAACGTTAGCAATTTATATCTATAGGTGCGTCTGGGTTTTTTACAATATATTTCAGGAAACGATAGTTCTAGTAAATAGATAATGCATTGGAAACTTCTTATTTCATAATTTTGTATAACATTGCCTGATTTGTGTACATTTCTCGATAAGACTCATTTATTCCTGAAAATCTTGTACGTCTATATTTGCCTAGTGAAAAAAAAACGGAATACGGCATGAACACCTTATTAGAATTGGAAGAAAATAAACAGAAATGTACTTAATTATTCCAATACAATTCTATCCGTATTCTTGTTAAAATCAATTCAAATTTATTCCCAGTAAACGAAAACGAATAGAAAGTTAAAAATACGAATTGAAATGAATTCAAGTCAATTAAAATGAATTAAAAAGTGAATTCAATTAATCATTTTCATGCATTTTAATTCAGTTGAATTAATTTCAATCTTTTTAACTCTCTATTCGTTTTCGTCTACTGGGTTGGTAATAATTTACCGATGTCTGAATTCCATTTACAACACTTCTTTAATCTTTCTGTTTATTTGAAAATCTTTAATTTATTTATTTATTTGGTAATTCCACACGGGCACTGCAAGGACTCTGAAACACTCCAGGCCCTTCAGGTATAAAGATAATAAAATAACATATATATAAAATTCAAAATATAAAATACTTAGAAATAACAAAAGAAAACAAAATGGTGAAATACCAAAATAACTAGATTAATGTAAATTTAACGCAATATAGAGAATATGATTGTAAAATTTCAAGAAACTGAATTCAGAATGAAAGAATGCATTTTATCTAATACATTTCAATTCTTCCAATACGTTTTGATTATAGTAATACAATAATTCTCGCTAAAGAAAAAAACTGGAAAAAAGATCTAAAGTAGAAAACTTTTTTATTTAAAAAGAGAAAAATAATGTGAATATAAGATTTGAAGTCTCAAAGCTTCCAGAAGTTTATCATCATTTCGTTAATTAAGCGCTTTTTTCTTATACATATATTTAAACCAATTTCAAATATAACATTCTATCCTATTTTTTCTCTGTATTAAACACGAATACATACACATTCCTGTCTTGTGAATTGTATAAATACGGCCAATTTCCACCAGTTTTTCACTCTCTTTCTGAAGAGGACCCGAATTAGGATCAAAATGTCAAATTATTGAATTTTATTATTCAAATTTTCTTTCATTATCCATTATTTTTTATTATACTTATTATTTTTTATTATTATTCTTATTTTAACAGGCCATTATAATACCGAAACTACATTTTATTTTTCAATGGTCAATACTGAAAAAAATTCTTTAACGTTGATAAAAAAAATTAGAAAAAATTGAGAATAAATTTGTTTCTATTTTTTCTATCGTCCAAAAACATTTAATATATAACGCTATATGCACCAAAAACTGTGCAGGAATTAAATTACGTAATAAGTAGTAAACTCATAACAAATTTAAAAAATTAAGAATAGGAAGTAATTACAAATTGTCAACAAACTCAAATCAGATTAAGTCTAAAAAAAGTTTGAATTTTTGTTTGTTTAAAGCAAGATTATCAAAAAGAAAGAACTATTGTATGTGGATACATCGAAAAAGATGCTGGATTCTTTCGTCAAACTCATTATAATGACTTCTAAAACTAGTTTTCTAACAACATTTGTAGTTATTACAACGTGTAAATAAATAATCGTTTTTCACTCGTAATTTCATAAATGAAAATATTAGAATAAATGTTTCTTAGTACAAACAAGCAAATTAAATACTGCTAAATTTTTAAAAAGATGGTATTTGGCCTACATTTCAACATGGGTTTGTGTCAGTGGAGTAACCATCATTAATTTTAATAAATGCAACTCGACTTTCTGTCACGGTCGATAATAATTAATAAATTAAGTTAAACTATACTTTAAAGCAGGTCTATACCACTGTTTGATGATTGTAGTGGTACAGATTGAGATGAAACACAATAAAAGAAGCAATATACATTTTTTAATGCATATTGTTTCTTACTTTTCGTTCGATGATAAATAGTTTAACTTAATTTATTAATTATTATTGACCGTAACAGAAAGTCGATTTGCATTTATTAAAATTGGCGATGGTTACTCCATTAACACAAACCCATGTTGAAATAGGCCAAATACAATCTTTTTCAAAATTTATTAGTATTTAATTTGCTCTTTTGTACTAATTAGTTCTTAAGAAACATTTATTCTAATATTACAACATGGTTTCGGTTCATAAAGTTTTGATACAACACTGCATGCTGTATTAACCCAAACAACTACTACAAAATGCATCTTTGGTATATAAATTTCCTGGAAATTTTATTTCATGCAAGATACACAAAAACTGGTTTGAAAATGTGATTGTAAAATGAGAATTATATTAAAACCAATTACTTTCCTATCGTTTCCATTTCAATTAGGTAATTTTTATGATTTTGTTTTAATTAACACCAACTTGGTTTTACACAGAGAATAGAAAATAGTACTGCCCAGCAATCGGAAATGCATTGAAATGTATTGAAAATTTTGAATGCATTACAATACATTGAATGCGCTATTTGATCTTAAAAGTATTGAAATGGATTGAAATGTATTAAAAATTTTAATGCATGGCAATATATTTAAATCCATAAATAATCCCAGTTCATACATTTAATGAAAAAAAAAATTTGCATCGACCAAGAATCGAACCCTGGTCTTGCTCACAACAACTTCGAGCCGTAATCACTCGACCACCTCCTTGCTGTAAAATATGATACGAAACTAACAAATAGTTGAAACTTGGAGCATTTATAAATTGTGTACATAAAAATAATCTGCTAAATTTATTACCATATTTTACATTTTTGTAATAATTTGCTTATCGACTTTTGAAAAGAACGAATACATGTAGATAGTAGATATTTTTGTTGGTAAAATAAATATTGTAATTTTTTTTCTAAATTACGCAATATCTTGAAAACGGTACGAGATATGTGAAATTTTACGAAAATGACATAAATCAAGGGTACCTTGGTGCGATGATTCGAAGCCATTGTACATGATTCGAGAATTTTCGAAATTTTCAATACCTAAAATTATGAAATTTTTGAATTGTGTATGTCAGCTGAATCATCGCACATCATGGCAAAATTTCATCAGAATTCACGTATCTCATACCGTTTTCGAGATATTGCGTAAATTTGAAAATAAGTGTCAGTTAGGTGTCCAATAAGTGTACAAATACATTTCATTTAAGTGTACAACACTTTTTGGACTCTTGTGTATTGAACGCTTAAATAAAGTGTACCATTTCTGACAGAGCACTGCTAAATGTAATTGGAAATTGGTTTAAAATAAACATTTCACATTCCAAATTTTGAATGAAAAGTCATTTCTGGCTTTTATTTTCGAAAATAACTTTTTTGTAATTGAAATGATTAATTACGAAATGAACATAATTTTAATATTTTTTCACTTCATAGCAGAAGTTATTTTGTGTTTATTGATTCTTTTGTATTAAAATGAAGAATCATTAAGAATTTGTATTCAAATGAATTCACCACACTTTCATTTTTGTATTGATTTATTTTAGATTCATTTGGATTAAAGCAGGCATTATTTTGCTCAGTCATGTATTGAAATGGATTCATTAATTCCGGTAATTAACTGTTATTATTTATGGATTCGATTGTATTAAAAAATTATCATTTCAATCTTCATTTGTATTCAGATGGATTCACGACTTTTGCCTTTTTCGAGTATTTTTAGTAGTTTCGGCAATGATATTATTTATGTATTCATTTGGATTCATTTGGATTCATATTTTTGTATTAAAATAATAGTAAAGTATTTTTGGATTCGAATGTATTAAAAAATTTCGCATAATAATAATAATAATAATAATAATCGAGGGGCCCAAAGGGAATGATGCGTAACACAATGCGGCTATGCAAAAAGCTGCATCTTAGCCTATCTTCCCAAATGGCCTACTCTCACCTCCACGTGTGCTTATTAAAGCCGGTGGGCCCTGGACTCTTAGCAACCTTGCCAGAGATTGGGTAACCAACCCCAGTGGATGGCGAGGTAAGAGGCAAACGAGAGAGGCATAACAACGGGGGGTAGGACCAACCACCCTACTTCCTGTACATGCGGTTACAAGAAATGCAACGCGCAGGGCTCCTGACCATCGGGCTGCTTCGGATGCAGCCCAGTCCCGAGGTGGAGGGGCCGAAACGGGTGTCCCGGGACAACAACCCCAACATGCCCACGGACGATTTCAGTGGACGGAGGATCTCAGGCAAGATCTAATGCACTGCTACGAGGAGAGCTGTCCGCAACAGAGAGGCTACATGGCGCGAATGCACAGTCGGTTTGCAGTAATGCATCCCGAACTGGCAGATCGCTTTTCTCAACAACAACTGAGAGATTATGTGGCCTATCTGAGGCGGACAGGTTTCGTTGTTCCCAGCTGTCAACCGGTACCGGATGTGCGGGCAATAACACCTGAGCCCGTACGCGGTGCTGGGAGAGATGCTCCACATTATGAAAGCACAACACTCGTGTTTAGGCAGAATTTAACAACGAAAGTTTTGCCTAGGCAACGAGAAATAGACAGAGCAAATAGCCTACTTCTGGATGCTCTTCCAGATGACTGCGACCTGTGGCAAGTCAATTGTGCCGTTTACGAGGCTGCAAGTGATCTGGTGATTCCGCGAAATCTGGTACAGATATCGGGGAGTCGGCAGATTACAAAACGCATGTCTCAATTGAACGGCAAGATTCGACTGACACGGAAGCTCGCTTCCCGAGTTCAGTGTGTGATCGACTATTTAATATCTGGCCGTTCATTTACGGCAAAAGTCAAGAAGTTCGCACAACAACTGCGGACGTACTATCACACACTGAACAAGCTGAAGTTGCTCAACATCAAGCAACGTTTGGCTGATAAAATTCGGGTTTTGGCGGATGCCAAAAAGAGGCTGCAAAGACGGGAGGATGGAATTCGACAAAATGCAATATTTTGGACGAATCCTTCCAACCTCTTCAAACATCGTATCGCAGCCTCAAGCGAGTTTCCGTCGATAACCGCAGTTGAGGAATTCTGGGGGAGCATCTACGAGAAAACATCTAGGCTTAATGCAGACACTCCAGGTATTGAAATCTTCACCGAGTTGTGCGACGAAGTCACACAAGAAAGTGAAGATTGCCCACCCGTCAGTGCATTAGAGGTGAAAAATGCCATCACAGGAGCGAGGAATTTCTCCTCGCCGGGCTGGGATGGAATTAACAACTATTGGTGGAAGAAGTTCACTTCTGTCCATCAACACCTAGCCCGAATATTCACCTCTTATATAAATGGAGACCAACCCATTCCGCACTGGCTGGTGGAGGGCCGAACGACACTGATCCCAAAATCGGGAGACTTGTTCGATCCGAGAAACCATAGACCGATCACGTGTCTCAATACGTTATACAAATTATTCACTAACATCTTGAACGAACGTATTGAGAAATACGTGAAACCGGTGTGGCAACGGATAGTAGAACAACGAGGCTGCAAAATGGGTGTATCCGGCTGCAGGGACAACTTGCTTATCGACAGGTGTGTTTGTCAGGACGCAGTCCAGTACAAGCGTAACCTGTCGATAGCCTGGCTGGATTACATGAAGACGTATGACTCAACATCGCACGAGCTTTTAAGCTTGTTGCTCAAACGCCTTCATGTCCACCCAAACATAGTGAGAATTGTAGAAGACCTGATGCCTCTTTGGAAAACACGCTTTGTCATGACAGCGGGCAAGCGTCGAACCATGTCTAGACTGGTTCAATTCCAAAGAGGTGTCTATCAGGGAGATTCTCTGAGTCTTCTGCTCTTCTGCATCTCACTATTGCCTCTATCCGTTGCTCTCCGGAAATCTCAAGGGTACATGTGTGGACCGTCTGGTGAACGTGTACATAAGATCACCCATCTTTTCTATATGGATGATCTTAAATTATACGCATCAGGCGAAGATCAATTACATCGATCTCTGAACATCGCCCTCACATACTCGAGAGATATCGGTATGGAATTCGGATTGGACAAATGTGCAGTCGTTCATTTGCACAGAGGAAGGTCAGGCTCCCATAACAACGATATGGAGCTCGTCAACGGAAATGTCATCCGCCACCTTAGCGCCGAAGAAGCCTACACATACCTTGGCGTACCTCAAAGGCATGTCCAGGATGTGCAGGCTGCTAAAACCACCATCATTAAGAAATACCGGCGCATTCTCCGTCAGATCTGGTCATCAGAATTGACCGGGAGAAATAAGGTGGCAGCCACGAATATGTTGGCCGTATCACCAGTGCTCTATTCTTTTGGAGCACTGAAGTGGAACGTTGACGAGCTAAGGGATCTTGACCGAAGCACACAGAAGATGATTTGTATGCAACGCAGTTTGCATCCAAGATCTTCCGTGGAACGACTGTATTTGCCCCGAAATATGGGAGGTCGTGGCCTTTTAAGCCTGGAGTGTATGCATGACCGATTGGTTCTCGAAACAGCTTGCGACGTGATTAATCGAACGGAGGATCCCCTGATGATGCTAGTACATCAGCATGAAATTCAGGGGAAGGGGGCGTTTTTGTACAACGCGGCGGAACGAGCGGCGCGAAACCTCGGTCTGGTTTTCAACGTGGGACGTAGTGGTGCACAGGAGGCTGAATCAGTCATCAATCTGTGCCCAGTGCGTCTCAGGACTAACATACGGAAGGAACAACTCCGTATGTTGGAGGGAAGGCATATCGACAAGCCATTGCATGGACAATTCTTTCGAAATGTCCAACAACTTGGCTTGTCGGCAGAGATGACCTTCTCCTTCTTAAGATCAGCCGGCTTGAAATCCGAGACCGAGGGTTTTATCTTCGCGTGCCAGGATGGGGTCATCAACACCTTAGCGTACCGCAAGAACATCTTACACCAGGCGGTACAGAGTACGCTTTGTAGATTGTGTAGATGTCATGCTGAGACACTAATGCATCTTTTGGCAGCATGTCCAATATATGCAGTTTCAGCATACATCGAACGTCACAATGCGGCTCTTCGAGTGCTGTATTACCATCTTCGCAGCACTTATGGTATTGATGCAACCCCAGTTTTGCCGTACGTCCCCACTGATATTGAATCCGTAGTCGGGAATGAGTCTTGCCGAATATACTGGAATTACTCATTCCCGACGAGCAGGCAAATATCAGCCAATAAGCCTGACATCGTCCTTGTTGACTTCGATGACAAATCCATCTTCGTCATCGAGTTTTCTGCACCAGCAGAAACAAATATAGTCAGCAAAGAGGACGAAAAACGGATGAAATATCAGGAACTCCTGTTCGAGATTCGCAGGCTGTATCGAGGATTCAAAATCAAGCTCGTCGTGCTGATAATTGGAGTGCTGGGAGGAATGAGACCAACTTTCCTCCAAAACATCAAAAGCATTCTGGCCTGTCGAGAACATGCAAATTCCATCGCAGGCCGAATACAGAAAGCAGTGCTACTGGGATCTCTCCGTCTACTGAGGTCACACGAGATCCTGTAACCACTTACCCAATGGTAGACGACATGGCCCGGTGCAGTCTGCAGCGGAGGAGATGGATATCGGAGCCACTTTTCTACTGCAGACTGCACACGTGGATTCTGGATGGCCAAGGGAGGTTAGGGTTTTAGTCGGTAAACCTTGCCGTTAACATCAAAGGTGAGGGAGTCCGACACACGGGGGGTTACACAACATCTTCAACCCCCTATGGTGCCTAATGCATTTCCCCCCTCCGTCAAAAAAAAAAAAAAAAAATAATGGACTTTATTGCTTATATCAGGAATACACTATATACATGGGAGAGTTCACTTACTTACTAAATATATATAAGCAAAAGGCGAGACACAGCACCACTAAGCTGTTTTACAGTCTGACCCCCCAAAAGCTTAAAATTGTTACATCTCAAATTAAACACTGTAAAAGGCTTAATTTCAGCCCAAATAGCGTATTCAAAAGCGAAAAATTAATGCAAGTCAATACATTTCAATACAATTTCGATTGCTGGGTAGTCAGTCGTCTTCCAACACTTGTCACTCGTGTTTAGGCATTAATCACCAATATTTAGGCAGTAACCACTAGTGTTGGAAGATGACTGACTAATGGTCGTCTCTAAAACCAAAAAATCATCAGAAATGAGCCACTCAACTCAAAATGATGAAACACTAGTATTTTCTATTCTCTGCGTAATTAATCAATACGATTTCTCTTTAACATGAAGTTGATCGACACAACAGAATATTTTTGTGTAGAAAAATAAAGTCGTCATCAATATTTCAAAAACATACCTTCGAAAGCATAAATTATGTTTAAAATATATTAAAATATTAAGAAAATGAAAGCATTCTTTATTCTGCCTTTGACATTGTAGATTTTACTTTTCTTACAACTTTAAATTTCATCAAACTTCATGCAGCGTCAGCAGGTTTCAAGATATGAATTTTTTAATTTCATATTGTGTGTTCGACATTAAACCGAAGATATTTCAGCTTTATCCTAACAAAATGGCAACTTAATTCTATTAAATTTGTCAAGGGATTTAGAAATAATTCAAAATTGTGAAAATGTTTAAGACTCGAGTTCGTTTCAGTCTTTTTTAATACGATTTTTATTAAATTTTAGTCAAATTTTAGTCAAATTTTATTCAATATATTAATGTACGGTACGACCTCTCTTATTCTAATTAGTAAAGTTTTTCAAGATGGCGCCGACCTCTCTTATTCTAATTTTCCCCTTACCCCCACTTACTTTGCTTGCAAGCTTGTGATTCGTGGACAATATTTTTCGTTGACTTTTCGTGTGATAGAGGGAGAAGACTTGTGGGGGAACGATTAGAATAAGAGAGGCCCTACTGTAATGATGGTGCGATGATGCGAAATTTTGTCTTTTTTAAGAACACCTGATAAACTCAAATTTGCCTTTTATACACAGAGAAAAGTCTTAAAATTGTTACATCTCAAATTAAACGCTGTAAAAGGCTTAATTTCAGCCTAAAATTGTGCTAATTTTCTTAAATTAAGTCAATATTTGCGCTTAAAATCTTTTTAGTTTTGGAAACTTTTACTTTTAGTCAATATTCAGGTTCGAAATAAAAATTCTCTAACTTAGGTGTGACAAGCTCCAAAAATTTGTCTGTAAGCATAAATATCGACTAAAATTAAACTTTGCTGTCTGAAAGTAAGACTTTAAGCGCAAATATTGACTTAATGTAAGTAAATTAGCTGAATTTAAATTGAAATTAAGCCTTTTACAGTGCTTAATTTGAGATGTAACAATTTTAAGACTTTTTTTCTGTGTACATTTTAGACTATGTAAAAACAACAATTATAATAGTTGTAACCTTGTAACTAATGTATGTATATAATAAACACTCAAGTTTAACGACTAAAGATGCAAACATGAAATTTTAGGTTAGAATGACTAGCAAAAATTTTAAACTGGATTACATTGTTACATTTGTTTTGATTACATTTGAACAATAATTGTCTGTCTGAAAATTTCGAATTTGTTTTAACTAAATATATTAGTTGGAAGTCAATGAATTCAAATAAATGAAAATTTATATCATGTAATAACAATTTATTTTGCGTACTTTGACACCTTTGTACAGTACTTACATCCACGATTTATATATTTAAACAAATATTACTGATCTCGAAAGGATCACGTCTCTTAAACATAATCTTATGTTTAATAGTTTTTTGAGAATATTGTTCCTAGGCCCAAAATATTGCAAAATCTTATGTATCTACTTATAAAATTATAAACCAACATTAAAAGTATAAATTAACAAATATAACCTTTGATACAAACTTAAGATACAAGTTCATTTTCAGCAATATGTACACATCCATCCACTAATTTTATTAAAAAACATATGAACGTTTTCTATAAAATCCTTCTTTATGAATAATGGGTTTGCCAGATAATATTTGTATGTATTTATCAATTAGTGCTCCGATGGATGTGTAGCAGTACAAGCTTCCAACAATAATCCCGGCAAGATGACCAATGAATGATGTATTTGGAACCAATAAGTGTATTAAAACCAACTCTGCCCAAACTGCAAGTTTACTTGGCACTGCGAATCCTCCTACGTTGTGTAATCTATCTTGTTCTTCCGTCACAACTAGTACTTTTAACGCAAATAACACTCCGGAGAAGCCTATCGCACAAGCTGTAGAATAACCATAATCGGCAGTCACTTGGGTAAGTATTGCACCTAACGCAACGTACACTGAACTGCAGCCTACGGAGAGTACACCGACAAGAAGCGCAAAGTTTACCATACCGTACATAGGTTCTAAGAAAGAACCTTTCAAGATCAACGACACCATGTTATAATAAAGATGCATGTCAGAACCATGCTCAAAGTTCGAAACAAAAAATGATGTCCAGTCACGTCTCTTTAATATTTTAGTCGTCGATATACACACATCCTCCGCATTCCACGGTACTTTTACGGCACCAAGATAGAGAAGAGCCTGAAATAAAGAGTTTGAGTGTGAAATAAAATAAAACCGTAAAGATTACGAGCATTTAAATTAATAGTTTTTTTAATTACCTGTCCAACTAATAAAGCAAGTGTAATCGGAGGTATTCTGTCAATTCCAAAGTTTACAGCTTGCATGGCCAACATAATCAGGCCATACTGTAAACCTTGATTTCTTCTATATCCTCCTCGATGCATGATGTAAGTTATAATGCTACAAACAGTTTTGAAATTCTATTTTACTGGTAAGACACTCTGATTTCAAGAATGGACAAGACCTCGTTGCCATATCTCGAAGAATGCTCGAGAACTAAATCTGAATTTCGGAAAGATTCACTGACGTGTACTTTCCTTGGGCGCGCATGATGTTTGATGCCATTTATGCTAATATATTAGATGTATGCGTGAAAAAATAGTCTGACGCTACATCTAGCGGATAAATTAAGAACTAATACACGCGTACACGCCGCTTTGAATTAAATTTTGGAAGTTTTTCAAATTAAAGTTTTGACTTTGCAATGTGCAACATTTAATTTTACGACAGGTACTCTAAGTCTACTGCAGATAGATGCCAAAGTTTCAAAGAAAATTGGAAACATTTTCAACAACCCAGCAAACGGAAAGGGATTGGAATTTTGAATTCCGTTGAATCCCTTTTTTGAAGGTATTGGATGGAATTCACTGGAATAGAAAAGTTAAATTTGCATTTCCCACGAATTCCAAGGAATCTCTGAGAATATTGATGTAAACATTATAGGTTAGGTTAGGAAATTGAATGGAATTGCACGGAATAAAAAATTACAATTTTAATTCCTGGCAGTTCCAACGAATCCATATTGTTTTAGGTTAGGTTAGGGAATTCAATGGAAATGCGCGGAATAAAAAGTTTCGAATTCAACGGAATTCACGGAATTTACAAGTCTCACGCGAGAATTCCTATAAAGGAATTGGATAATTACCAATTCCGAATGTTCAATAAAAGAATAAAAGATAAAAGCCCTGAATGTCACGCTTTTACGCAAATTAAATAAATGAAAGGGAAGTGAATTATTTGCCCTTGGAAATGTGACATGTTAACACGTTATGCTGTCAACTCAATGTCAAACCTCAAAAAACAAAAATCTGACAAATTTTTGTAGGTTATGTATTTTTGAGGGTTAACATCGAATCGATTACAGCCCATAGACTTAGAAGTAGGAAAAATTAAGCGTTAATGAAGCGTTACAATTCTACTCTCGATACGACTCCTTAGCTCTCTGGCAAAAATGAAGAGTCGAAATGAAGATTTTTTAGTCCAAATTCACTCTTTGTTAACTCTTTTGACGCGCTTTTCTAACGCTTTTCACACTCTTTTGACACTCTTACTCTTAACCCTGCCAACACAAAAGTAAGAGTTATGTAACAACTATGTAACAACTATGTAACATTTATGCAACAATGTATCCATTACGTAAATGTTCCATAACTGTTACTTTCTGGGTTTGCAGGGTAAGCAATTTCGTAATTCAAAATTTAAATGTTTGGAGTAAATTATTTACAATATTGCGGTATACAAAAGTGTTAAACTAGTCGTTGAAAATCGAAAAATATACTCTCTATTCTGTCACAATATTGAACATTAAGAATATAAAACAAATTGTTTATTTTTCACCGCTATGTTGGATCAGCCATTTTAAATTTTGACAATGTTACTTCAAATTTGAATTCAGCTACCTCAAATCCCTAAGAGTACTAAACATTGCGGAAGTTGACAAACTTTTATGCTTTTTCGATTATCATATTGTATGTGCTATTTTGATTTTCGAAATTTTGACCTCAAATTTGAATTCAGCGACCCCAAAAATCCTGGAGTTACAAATTTCAAGACGATTGGGATCGTTGATATGACGTCTATAGACAACGTCACCGGAAGTGGCACGATTTATTTGAGTGTCTATTAGATGTCCTCACCAAATAAGGGATTATGTCCAGATTTACCATCATTAAACTCATTTTTATGTACCGTTTCCATTTTGACTAGAGATTTAGCGGCGTTTTAATTCATAAAAACCGGCGTTACTTTTCCTGTTTGCTGGCATATACATACATCTGATTATTAATGTAGTTTTAATTCGTCACGTACAGGTATTTTTAATTAATTTGCAACTTTGTCTGATATTTCATCATACGAATCCTTAATCGAGTTTAAAGAGCATTTCATGATATATATAGGAACAGTACATGCATAATGCATACTTTATGAATACCATGACTCTTTGTAATGAAATGCGGAAGAATCTTCTAATTTGTTCATGTATGGTCGAGAGCCCGGATGTTAGGAATATCCTTTCCATATCTTGACATGGTCGACAGCATTTCTTTTTAGTTTCTTCATTGATTATATATTTCTAACTTGCAAATTATTACGTTTTTTTCTCGTTGCAATTAGCATTTTTTCAATTTCTGATTATATGTTAGCAATTTTTCATTTTCAGCATCAAGTCTTTTGTGTCTTGCGCTTGTTGGAGCATCGACTTTTATTTCTAAATTTTCGAGAAACTGTTCCATTTTCCCTCTTTGCCGACAGGTAAGTTCATGTCTACCATATGTATGGACATAAGACCATATAACGAAGTATTGAATTTGGTCAGGTCCCGGCAAAAAATTACCCTATAGTTTGTTAGGATGGGTTTAAAGCGTTTATTTCAATAGACCTTGATTACAGGATTTGGTAACGGAAATAATTGATTCACGCGGATCAAGGAGCCGAGCAACATTCGCGTACACCTTTTTTTATAAGTTTTCGCCAGTGTCAAGACACGGATCCCTTCCCCCTTGTTTTTATAGAATTGTTTGTATAGAAGTTTGAAATGCGTTCAATATTGCTAACAAGTTTTTCATCTAATGTCGAAGTTTCAGACCAAATGGAACCCAAAACAACAATAAAGAAATTTGTGTCCGCGATCTTGTACCACGTACCGATAAGCGTATTGACATAATTTTGTTTAAAATACGTGTCTTGGCATAATTTAGATCTGATTAGATTTTGGCGTAGATCCATCTGTCCATTACTAAAAAATATTAGCCCCAATTACGCGTCTTCGTAATTTTTTGCATTTATTTTGTAAAAATCCAAATTTAATTTAAAAATGTTTCAAACAGAAATGATAGAGCATTATATTCTCTACAGAAAAGGTTCTATGCATTTTCTTCCTAAAGTGAACGATAATGCCATAAAAACTGTTTGTATTTAACATTTTTTTCTGTCTCTTAGTTCACGAAATAATACGAAAATTTAAAAAAATCATGTTTTTTTAGAAAAATAGTCATAACTCCGGTCAGAAAGGTCCTACAAAAATGGACGACTGATCATTTTAACGGTAAAAGGTATACCTTTAAAATCCTATGTAGTTTCATTAGCCTACTATTTTTCCTTTCAAATTGGCGAACAATTAACTAAAGATAAAAAACATCGTATTTTTTCTTTTTCGTTTTTATCCATAAAAAGCTAAATTATGCGTCTTTTCAATTTTTTTCTGTTTAAATGAATATTACAATAACCTTTGTAATGCATTTCGATTTTTTTTAAGCTACGATAATTTTTCGCAGAGATATTAAACTTTGAAGTTTAATCAAATTCGGCTTAGGTTTGGCAAATGTGATTGCCGGGGAGTATATATGTGGACGATTCCATGTGAAATTTTCCTATCAAAAAATTAAATCACTTGATGGCAGGAATCAGGAATGACAAGGCTCGGTTCTTGGACCACTTCTATTCTCGATCTACATCAATGACCTGCCCGCGGTCCTCCAGCACTGCAATCGCATGATTTTTGCTGACAATACCCAAATATTCTTAAAGTGCCATATCTCTGAGTTACCAATGGCGATCCAGAAAGTAACAACTGATGTGGAGAACTTCTGCCAGTGGGTGGATGTGAATGGACTTAAGCTTAATCTAAGGAAGACCAAAGCACTACTCGTTGATGGCTCATATTATCTAAGCAACCTTGATTTTGATTCTCTTCCTCCATTGGTAATCAACAACATCACTTTACCCAGGGTTAAGTCAGCAACAAATCTTGGTCTCATTATTGACAGCACACTATCATGGAAAGAACACCTTGTTCTAAAAGCGTGTATTTTCCACTCTACGCCAACTTAGACAAAACCGTGCTTTGCTATCTCTCGATCTCCGACAGACCCTACTAAAAACACTGCTTCTACCCTATCTTGACTACTGTTGTGCTGTCTATATAATGATATCAACGCCCTGCAGAAAACCAAGATTGAAAGGTTGCTCAACGCGGGCATTCGATTTATTTATGGACTGCGCCGAGTCGATCACATCACCCCATATCATGAGGAACTTCAAATGGCTTACAACCGCATCTCGCCGATTATACTTTATAGGCATCATCGCCTATAATGTCCTCACAACAAGGATACCGAAATATCTATGTGATCGGTATCAGTGGCGTAATGAAAGCACAAGTCGAATACTAAGACCGTGCTCCAGTAGTGAACTTCGTGTGCAGCCTCATCAACATGAGTCATTTGCGCGCTCTTTCATCATCAACCCGACTATGGAATGCCTTGCCAACCACCATCCGCTCTAGTACCAATGTTACGACATTTAAGGGAAAACTTGGACTTTTCTTGTTCTCCAACCCATCGTTCGATATCACTCCTATGCGATAACACTCCACTACCACATTCGCGCTTATACTGCTAGTTTTAACCACTTGCTGTATTCGCCACTGCGATCTCGGAATGTATGTGTAACTGACCACCCACTGCGTTATTTCTACTATTTTTGTATACCCTTTATGCTCTATGTTGCGATATTCATTTAAACTCACTTTACCTCGGCTCTTACTTATATCGGTGATTCCGCGGAAACTGTGATATTTTTTACTCGATATTATCAAATCAACAAATGAAATAAAAAATGTATGTTCTCCATTTTTTATTTTTTTGTGGCATATATATGGTGTGTTATGTGTATGTAATGTACGTCAACTCCAATTTTTTAACTTTTTTAACTCACATTTTTTAACTAACATTTTTTAACTTATTAAATACAACTTTACGGCGGTACTGACAAACTATGTTTGAGGTTGTTTTATAGAGCAATCACTATGTACATAACTTATTCCGCATTCATTCTTGAAGTAACCAGTAATTAACATATGTACGCTTCGGGAACTACACCTAAACAATTTGTCACTTAAGCACTTTTTACAAGTGGTACTGACCACAATTTTCTGAATCGCAGTTGCTTGAAAATTAACTATCCGTGTGTGCGACGAAATATTCAGTGAGCACTTGGTGCGATGCTTGTTTGTTTATCGATATTAACCTTTCAATGGGCACTGACGAATTATAAATAAAGTCATAGAAATATATCATAAATATTGGAAAACTTACAGATTTTTAGAATTGTGCATAAAATCGTAGACAAATTTCAAATTGTTCTACTCAAGATAATTAAAGAGAGAGAAGTAGAATGTGAATGATAATCATTTACCTATCTATAGACAAATATTTTAAGACCAATAACGTTTATTTAGAAACTATATTCTGCACTCAATTCATAATTGAACGAAAAAAATCGGAGAAAGACGCACACTGGTGGTGCTGACATTTTACTTATATTTCAGTCTGCAGAACGATGATAATAATTTTTTTATTCATCGTTTTCACGTGTAAAGGTTAAAGTGATTGCCTTTTAATACGTTACATGAGAATACATTTATTCTACATACGTATTATTCTATTTTTTTACACAAGACCTGAAGTATCACAGTTTCCGCGGAATCACCCATATATAAGCTCTTTTATATATTTATCTATGAATTATTTTATATGTATCTATTTTGTAATGGTTGGCCCAAGAGGTTTCCCCTCAAGCCAAAAATAAATTCAAATTCAAATTCAAATTCATTTTAATAATAACAATTATTTTTTATTTGCCGGTTTAACGGGCTTGAAACTTACTATGTCATAATTTTCGGAAGCTGAGTATAATTTTATTTTTAAATTATAATCATTTAACGGCTCTACCCAATGTAGCTCTTTTGTTCCTACAATCGTCTTACAAACATTGAAACATTATATTATTGAAATTTGAACATTTAATTGTACGAGATTTCGAGGAAACTTTACGAGGAAAACTTACCACTACACGTTTAAATTACGTCTTGAAAATTGCAAGACGACTTACGGAACATATTATTCTTTCTTTGAAAGTTTTGATTTAGTTTTTGCTACCACGTTAGGAATTAACTTTTTTTCTTTTTTTAAAGTTTAAAAGATATAATAATTGCAATGAAGACATAATTAAATTAATAATGAAATAGATTACCGAGTTTTATTAACAGTACATTAAGAAAAGACACATTTGCAAGACGATGAGCAGTGCCAGCGCCCTTGAAGCTTGTATGCAGAAATATTTAAAAAAAAAAAAATTCATTCGTAACACTTCCAAATTTATGTAGAAAAAAGAAAAATCACTTTTATGCGTGCCCAAATGAAAAAAAGATCATTTTTTGATAAAAAAGTGTTATATTTTATATAAAAAAAAAAAAGAATCGTTTTTCTTATACGATTGCTTAAAAGTTGAAGAAACACCAAAATTTTTATTTCTTTACAAAAATTTCATAACTTGATTATTTTCTGAGTTATAACACAACAATAACAGTTATGTAACATTTACGTAACAATGTAACCATTACGTAAATATTACATAACTCTTTACTTTCCTTGTTTGCAGGGAATCAATTGAAAAAGAGTCTATATTTTCGTGGTCAAATTTTTTAAAAATCATAACTCGAAAACTTTGCCATTCATATCAAAATAAAAAAACACGTATGGAATATTTTTCCCTCTAGAATTTGAAAAAAAATATTGTATTTAATTTTTTGATACGAAAATTTTACATGGAATCGTCGACGAGTCGAAGGGCATCGATATATCGATATTTCGAGATATAAATTGTACTCCATTCCGAGACCTTTAAATATGACGTAATACACCAAGTATCAAAAGAGCATTTTTGTATACATACATAAATGTATGTGAATTTAAAGATGACGTATGATAATTAGATGGTATATTGATAACTGAACAACTAGTTGCATCGACCTCACTGATATATAAGATATATATATATATATCAGTGATCGACCTTAGTGTTTTGTGGCATGGATGGAGTTTTTCCCGGAATCATCAAATCACTTACTTAGCAATTCTTAATTTTCATAAATTTCCATTAATTGTAACATTTGTACTTTGGATAAGGCGGGCTACTAGTTTTTTTATTTTATGTGCAAATTCGAGTTTAACTTTACGAGAATCACGGCAATGGTCGGCTGTATAGAAGGTGCGTTATTTTAATTTGGAATCAGTCACAAACCGGTTGTCTGCAATTCAACGTCAGTGCAGTGTCGAGGAATCTAGAAAATGGCACTGACAAGAATCGGTGTTGTCGCCGATTTTTCAGCTTTGCGAACACGGTTTGCTCTGACAGGTAAATTTTGAGTTCATTTGAAACATTTGAATCTATTTTTTTTTATTAACAATTTAGTTTTTTTATAATTATTAAGCAACGATAAATAACATTATTTTGATTACCAATCCAACGATAAAGTATTCTGCAGTGAACGACAATGAATTGTCAATGAAAGTAAAAAATACCAAGTCATTAACGTTAATAATGATACGAATACAAATGAATTCATAACTTCTTTTCTGAATTTGGAGTTTTTTCGACTGAATTCGTGTTTATTTGTTGGTTCGTCAATTCTTCATTCAAAAAGATAAAATGTGATCGAGAATTGTCGAGAAGTAATTCCATTTCGTGTACTCCAATATTGTTTTGTTTGCTCGGATGTTTGTGACCAATAGATACAGAAATGAGCAGTTGTAAACTCTTTTTATTTCATTACTATTGAGCTAAATTGATCGTTATGAAATATTCTTTTAGTTCTATTATTTTGGATATTGTTTCAAATAGCGTTAATAGTATGCTAAAAAGAATGTAAAACTAAGTATTTTACTATCATACAGATGAATATTTAACCTTTCATATTTTGTTTAATTTAAATATTCTTTAAATGTTAATGTCATAACACGTTTGTGGGTTAGGATTATCTTTACTGCATGTGAATTCGTATAAATATTGTTTCTTATTCTCGTTTGTCGATTATAAAGTATTTTTCAGTTATTTAGTTTCAACAGTTTCTTATCCTATAAATTGCATATTCCATTTGTTTTCTTCGTGGTTCGATGACATATCATGAAATAAAAGTATTATAAACAGACTTACTTTAACGTCTATAATTTTATTTCTGTGCAGAAGTATTTATCAATTCAATTTATATCGATACTTGTGAAAAATAAATATTTTTTATTTTATTTTATTACCAGTATATTGTATACAATATATTACATTTATTTATTGAATATAATATTAATTATTATATAAAGCAAGGTTGCGACTTTTCTCTACACGTTAAGAATGACAAGTAATTAATATACAGCGAAACAGTAGAAACCTACAAATTTGATATGCTCGTAAAAAGGTACAAAAATAAAAATACCTTACATCTATATAAAATTGTGTTCAAGATCAAACGTTCCTTAAAAACGTATTAATTAAAGTGTTAAGTATTTTTTTGTTATTCGTTTCCTTTCTTCCAACTAAAATCTATTATATTGTCATGATTACGAGCAATCGTATTACTTTATATTAAATGTATATAAATTTTTGTATCAAGTGTATTGTCCCGTTTATATGATAAATAAGTATAACAAAAATTATCGCACAATAATTCATAGAACTATGAATTAAATAAGTTTAAAAATAGTAAACAATTATACTGCAGGAATGTTCAACGTTTCCTATCAGAAGTACGTTATCTTTAATTTTTTGAGTTTGTCTTTTATCTAATATGCCTGCAACTGATAATTAAAATTAAATATTATAGATTTTTTAAATCGGAGCCAACAGTAAATTAAATATCAATATCATAGAAGCCTTTTCATTATTGCTTTCAATGTACCAGTTTATTTACATGAGCGATATATATAGATAAACGTCTTTCTTGTTCACATTTAAATACATTGTGCAGTGTTGCGATGAAGTGCGATTTAAATATCTAGGATGTACGTAAAGTTCATTGAATTAATGTTTAAGTTTTAATTTTTCATTAAAAATATTGTTGGGAACTAATTAGTATAATTTATTAAAATTTTATTTAGAATTAGTCCGAATATAGCGACTCCATCGTGCCATTTATGTACTCCACAATGATGTCTGTATATATATTAAAATTTGCAATTATTAAAATTTACAATTAATCCTTTAAGGACCAAATGCACATAAATTTAACGTAATGTTTGACACTACTTTTTAATTGTAATGACGAGCATTTATTTAACCAAAATCAGGATTTTTGTAGGATTTTTTTCACTTCTGGTTATTTTGTTATAATTTCCCGCATTAGAATGCCTCAGATCTTTATAAACATCTGATTATTATAAAATACTTGTTGGATAATTATTTAATTTAGTTAGTTGGAAATTATGGGTTTGCCGTTTGTTGTAAGCCAAAAAGGAAAAAGAATATTAAATTATAACAGTTATATGTATAATACAATACCCTCCAAGCCGGGAAATGTAACATGGAGGTGTGTAGAATATTTTTCAGTCAAGCGTTTTACTGCGTTAGTACACGCTAATTCTAGGCCGCACAGGGCCGGTTTTACGATTCAGCTTCTCAATTGATCGTTCGAAAATATTCTTTCAGTTCTATTATTGTCTTTGTCGTATCCAGCAATTGGATATTGAATAACTTTAATAATATCCTTAAAAGTTATGTAAAATATAAAGTATTTTACGATCATATGTAATGATCAGATGAATATTCAATCTTTCATACTTTGTTTAATATAAATATTCTGTTAAATGTTAATATCATGACACGTTCTTGGGTTGAAATTGTCTTTACTGTTTGTGAATTCGTAAAAATGTTGTTTCATATTCTTGTTTATCGATTATAAAGTATTTTCCAATTATTTGGTTTCAACAGTTTCTTATCCTATAAATTGCATGCTCCTTGTGTTTTACGATTATACAAAATGATCAGAATTCTATCCATAAGTAGATTTGAAATGTAATTAGTCATTGACTAACTACATATTACAATGACCTTCAAAAATACTTAATTTCTGTCTTCGATGTAGAATAACAGATGATTTAGCAAAATCCTCCCTCCTCCCACCCTTCCTCCCTCTCCTCATTTCCTGCACACTGTTGTAAATTTTCAGTAAAACATTACTTTTAATAGAACCAGAAGACGATACTATTACATACATTTTAAAAAAATGTTCGTTAACCATCAAATAATTACTCCAATCAATTGTTAGATAAAAACATCATAAAAATAGTTTACAACAGAACTTGTAAACAAATCTGATTATATCTTTTAATGTGGTAAGTTAAATTGATATTTATCGGTTAATATTAATAATAATATATAAGATTAATTTAAGGTTATAAAAAAATATAAATAAAAAAGAAAAATGGTCCTAGAATCGGGTCATCTTCAGACAGAAGTGAGCGCAAGTATCGCCCATATTTGGGGCATTCCATGTGAAATCAACGATGAAAATGCGTTACCCTCTTAATTTTTGTTGCAAATTTTTTAAACTATAGTATTCATCGAAAAAATCTTTCTTGAATTTTTTCCGATTTTTATCTTTCCATATTTACGAATTATGAATTTTTCAAAAAAACAACATCAAAAAATTTTCAACTGGCTGTAACTCAGCTACAAAAATAGATTAAAAAATCGTTCGAAGCGCCATTTTCTTCAGTTTACTATGTAGTTTCTTTAAAAAATATACACAAAATTATTGCTCAATTATTTGGTCAAAAATTTTGCATTTTTAGAATAAAATCGAATTTTTAAGGATGATAATCATAATTGATTCTTTTGAAAAAATTTGATCTGAAGAATAACATTAAAGTTAGGATTCATACTGTATTTTCGATATTATTTTTAAAATGCAGTATTTTCATCTGAATTAATTAAATCTCACTAGATTATTTATTTATAAATCTAACACCGTAGTTTACCATTTTTATTCCTTATAAATATATTTATAAATAATCTTCAAGTGAGATTTAATTAATTCAGATGAAAATTCTGCATTTTAAAAATAATATCGAAAATACAGTACGAATCCTAGCTTTAATATTATTCTTTATATTGATACGATTAAAAATGTTGTTTGAAATAATTAAAAAAATTAATTATTTAAAATGATTAAGAATAACATGTATGAATTGGTCCAGCTATCAGATGGTCAAATGCAAAAAATAAAATTTTTACGTTTCTCCAAAAAAAAATAAAGAAAATAAAATAAGATATGTTTCATATTTTATGTTTAATACGAGCAAATTTAAGAATATTTATTATATGCTCAAAAATAACACCAAATAACACAAATATACGACAGAAGAATAGAAGTATAAAACAGATAAAATATTTTTAAAATTAATTAATTATATAATTATTTTATTTATTTTTGTTTAGTAGTCAGAAACTCGTGCCCATAACAGGACTAGGCTTAAAATTCGTCAAATTTATGACAGTTTTTTTGTAGAATTTTTTCAAAAAAATCAATTATGATTATCATCCTTAAAAATTCGATTTTATTCTAAAAATGCAAAATTTTTGACCAAATAATTGAGCAATAATTTTGTGTCTATTTTTTTGAAGAAACTACATACTAAAATGAAGAAAATGGCGCTTCGAAACATTTTTTATCTATTTTTGTTAGTAAGTTACAGCCAGTTTAAAATTTTTTGATATTTTTTTTTAAATTCATAACTTGTGAACATGGAAAGATAAAAATCGAAAAAAATGCAAGAAAGATTTTTTTGATAAAAAATTTGCAATAATATGGCTCCATCATATTATTCCATTTCAGTTACAATATTTAGCATTTTTTTTGTATTCATATATTTGTTCAAAGTAATATTTTCAATAGTTAATATATAACAGATAAGTTAGTTCAATTTATAACTGAATCGAATAAAGTTTTTTTACTACGTAAGTGTATAAACACTTGTATGTAGTTTAGTGTAAGCAGAAATTTTGAACCAATGTCTGTTTCTTCATTGATGAGCAGAGAGAAGGAAATTTTTATGTTATCTTGACTTGTAATTGATAATTATCTATTCATTGATAGTTAATCTTATAGAATATTATTAAAACAGACCGATAAATCTTATCGATTCACCATGAAGGATAGTTACTTTTAGTTCGTAGGTTTATTACCAAAGCGATAGACTGTCAGCAATTAACCGAATTGTTTATATCAAGAATTCAAGATTTCGATTTAAGAAATTATCGTGAAATTCGCGAAGATAATAGTAAATCAAGATTTGGTTTTCAAGCTAGAACACACGCTGTGCCAGAACCAAAAAAAAGTTTGACTAAAATGGACCCAAAGTCAGTGGGGATTGTTCTACATCATATAAGTAAAAATCCGTTGAGATCAAAATCCTAACTGATCCTTTTCTCGGGATATCTGCATTTTCGTTCATTGAATTTTGTGTTTATTTACAAAACGTCAAGTTTTAAGATTTGTAACTACGTGTAGGCTAACTAATCATATAAAAAATCTTAAATATTTTTTGTATATGTATACACCTGTCAAAACAAGACCTGAATGAAAAAAATGGTTAATATTTTCCACATTTGACGCACTAGCCGAGATGTCAAAAATCCTACATCAGAACCTAAATATATCTAAGCCAACATTAGCTATCTTCATCGATTTAGCAAAAGCATTTGATACACTTGATCACATTAAACTAATAGATAAATTAAAAGACCTTGGTTTTCGAGGCCACGGTAATCTACTTCTCACTAATTATTTAAAAGACAGAGAACAACCAAACCAAAAAATTGGTTGGCAATACTAGAAATGCTTCAAATGGAGAAGTATTGGTCACAGTAAGACAGACGGAAGTAGGGAGGAAATGTTTTGATTACTATGGAGCTGTTTGCTATATTGCGTTACCAAAGAATATCAAGATTTCAAGACATGGAAAGATTTTTAGACGATTACTTCAGAAATGGTTTAGGCATAAGAATAGTGTAGAGATAGCAAGTTACTTTAGGAATAGATACATGCGCAAAACTGTATTACTATAAGTATTATATTCTCGACTGTGTTAAAAGTGTTAAATAATGAAATATTTTAGTTAAATTTCAGTCACGCTCAAGTACTTAAAGTGCTTATGTGACATACAGCATATATATATTATTTAGTTTATAAGTGTTACTTATTAGGAAACTTATTTCGATGTATTTCACCATTAGATATGTAATACAATATGTATATATGCTATCTGAATAAATATTATTATTATTATTATTAAAACTGGATGTTCTGTAAATAAACCCAAAATTCAATAAACGAAAATGCTCATATCCCGAGAAAAAAGGATCAGCTAGGATTTTGATCTCAACAGATATTTACTTCTAATATGATGCAGAATGATCCCCACGAAACAGATTTTGGGTCCATTTTATTGTAACTTTTTTTTGGTTCAGACACAGCGTTTATAGCTATAGGGCGCGAATGTAATTCTTACCAGTAGCTATGAAAAGTCAAATGCAAATAGGCGCTTTCAAAGTCAGTTTGCGTAACTTTGTTTATAAATATTAATTCTTCTTACGTTTTCAAATGTTATTTAATCTTTAGACAGCATTTACTACATTTATCTGTTATTTTATTTTATACCAAGCTGTTCAATTCAACGAGTGCAATTTATCATTATTGTTTCTTGTATAAAGGCCATATTTAGCCGTTAACAATAAATAAATAAATAAATAAATACCAAATTACAAGATATTTATAAAGCTGTTAAGAAACATAATAAAATGAACAAGTCTGATTTGTCCAATTAAGTATTGCATTTCAAGTATCAAATTTCAATGTCGCAGCTCCCGCAGTTCACCTTGGTGATCAACGATCTTCTCAATACACCGATCTAAAGCCTGTAAAACAATTCCACATAACTCGTCCTCGATATTATCCAGAAGCACCGCAGCTACCGATTCCCAACAACGTCTCAGAAATTTTCCGAAATGAAACTGGTCGTTTCACTCCAGAAAGATCCAGAGATCTATGTACATCGCTGTTACTTCACAACTTTGGCAATTCTCGACCAACTTCCTCTAATGTAGATACTCACGTCGACTCGTACGATTGTTTTGGTGCCGTCAGTCTAAACAGTTCGATGCAATCTAATGTACCTCAACCGTATTGTTCAGGAGGCAAATCTACACACTTCAATATGCCTGGCGGTCAGTGGGCGAGAGAAGGAAAATATATCGCTGAAGATTTGCAGAAGATGCGTGGAGTGCATAATGGTCAGTTTAACTGACCGAGTATTTTATCTTGTATTCCGTCCAGTATATGTTGAAAATGTATTTTTTATCTAAATATGTTGTCTAATATTAAGTAATAAATTATTACCAACAAAATCCTTGTCCTTCTTATTCAAAATTTCGGAAATCTCTCAGGTTTTATGGCAGGCCTTATCAGTAATTTACGTCTCAGGAATTCTGTTAATGTCACTCGGTACTTTTCAACTGTTAATGCTCAGACTGACGATAAGGAAAAACGTAAAGTTACTGATCCAACGATACCAGCAACGAAGAAAGAAAGGTTCGAAAGGATTGTTCGAGATTACGGAAAGACAGTACTTGTTTTTCATGTAGCGATTTCGCTTATTTCTCTTGGCACTTGTTACACTGCAGTCGCCAGGTCTGTACTAAACTGTTTGTTTAACTAAAAATATAACTAAGCAGTTTAAGAACTTATTTATTTTCAGTGGAATGGATGTCACATTATTAATTGGGAAATTCTTTAAAAATGCGGATGAACTATCGACGAAGGTAATGGGTCAAGGTTCGACATTCCTCATCGCTTACGCAATACACAAGTTGATGATGCCGCTACGTGTGTCGATCACTCTTGGTTTTACTCCGATGCTAGTAAAGTACCTCAGAAAAAAGGGGATTTTAAAAACACCAATCGTGACACCTCGGTGATTTTTGTAATTAATAAAAAGTAAACTTTTATATCGCAAACATGTCTGTTTATTAAAAACATTTTGTTATTGCATGAGAAACATTCGGTTAGCACAAAAAACTTGTTCATAACCAAGCGTTGGATTCTAAAATACAATTATGGATATTTGCAACGTTACACATCAATTTTCGCTGTATGTGCAGTAACATCGATGCGTGCACTCGTTCAAAGTTTATTTAGTGCAGCGAAAAGTAATTTTGTGTAACTCGTACAAAAAGCTCATTCCAGTGGACGAATTCGTAAGTTTAAGCTTAGCGATAAACGATATAGTAGATAACATTCAGTAGAGTGTACCTTGTCAAAATTGACAGAGGAACACCAGGTCGCTCTCGACATTTATGTACACGAGTATTTAAAAATAACTTTTATATTTTACATTTTAAAATTAAAGCTTATATACATTTGCTCTTCATGCCAGAAAAATATGATGAAAGAAACTTAAATATGTTTCAAATATGTGTTTTTGAGACATCTAGGAACAAAATGCAAAGTTTTATTTGTCTTTTAACTAGGCTTAGAGAAATTCATAACTTTTTATCGATTGTAAATCTTATAGACTAGTTTATAATAAGTAAGGTTGTGACTAAATTCACGTATAAATTAATTTCGTACAAGCTTGGATTTTGCAGTCAAATCGAGTTAATGGTTTCCCCCAAATTGGGGGGTGCCTTCTGGGGGAATGCCGTCCTCTGCTAAAACTATCCTAACGAAATACATAAACCGAAATATTTGAGCGTTCCCGAATTTTTTGCCATCATTGGATATATTATATTGCGTCAATTTTCAATATGGTTCCCAATTCCACAAATCGAAATGCATAAATAAAAGCACTCAAAAATTGAGTTTAGCGAAACACCGTTTTAAAATTATCAATTCTGAAACACCACCCTAAAAGCGAATATCAGATTCGTAATCCGCGACCCCAAAAACCCCCGAGTAACATGTTTCAAACGAATCCTACTCTTCTAAAAAATTCGGGGGTTAAAGGGTTAAATGGAAATTAATTTTCATATTTCGAAAGCTGTTTATCATTGTTGATTTAAATATCTTTCGAAACATGAAAACTAATTTCCAAATATTATTTCAAAAACAAGCCGCTGCCCGTATTACGTTGTTGTGATTTTCCCCCCATTTCAGTTATGTCACTTTACATCGCTAGTTGGCGTTGCTTCGCTCACCTTCCAAGACGAATATATGTTATTATATTCCTGAAAAATATTAATATAATGAGTAACTAAATTAATTACTGTTTAATTATGACGTTCATATAACTTTAATAAAAATAAATGTGCTTAATTTTGTAGGAATAATTAAGAAACTGAGAACTTCGGATGTGTATATATTTATTAGTTGCAGATGATTTTATACAGTAAGAATGGTACAGGTATTTAAAAATATGTTAAAAGTTACAATATTGTATGTACTATATTAATATTGTCCGCGTAGTGAAAACACTTCTATATTTGGTTAAATTTACCAAATATCTTATCACAATGTCGACATATTCATTCTCTCTCTCTCTCTCTCTCTCTCTCTCTCTCTCTCTCTCCCCCCAAATTCAACTAATCAAAAGATCGACATTTTTTCTGCACGCTTTCTGAAAATGTAGTTCACATATTTGACCTATTGTATTCATTTTTTCCAGTGATATTTAATAACACAGTAAGTTACAATACTGAATACTAGCAATAAAACAAAACGGAAGATTTACGATTTTAACACAATTTAAACTTTTGTTAAAATACAATTGCTTCGTTTGATCCATCCATCCGTCAACAAATCTATATAAATTTCGCAATGATAATTCACATTCCGCCAAAGCCGAGGTGCGACATTCTTCTAACATTTTAGCCGCTTTAATTCTACCCTTCATTTCTCTTTCTACTCGATAGGGTAGTCCACCTCCGTGGATTTTTCTTTTCATTCCTTCATATTCCAAAATCGATTCGTTTACAGTAAGGTCTTCCATACTACTGTGGAAGTTCAGTATTTGCTCTAAAATTATACTGTGTATATCTTTTTGCAGACTGTGCATCCGTGATTGGTAACTAAAAATATTGTTTTCTTGGTACGTTCTATTTAATCCATCAACTATAAGTATCATCCTAGATCTTAAGCTTCCCAAAAATTAAGATATATACTCAGACTCTGATTCTGTAATATCGGCTGCTGACACACGGCGGGCTAACCGCAATATGTGCCATACGGCCATTAAATAAAGAAAGAAAAATAACTTCTACAGACTCGACTAAGCATTTCGAAGTTATTTTTCTTTATTTATTTAATGGCCGTATGGCACATATTGCGGTTAGCCCACCGTGTCTGCGTATATATCTTCATATTTGCGAAGCTTAAGATCTACTAAATCATTATAACAACCACACACTCCACGGCCAACAATGTTCCAATACAATTTTTACGATTCGAACACACTCACACTTTCATTCGTTACATTTACCACCCTACACACTCCGCAATAGTGGTGTTACGAATAGTATAAAAAAAAAACCAAATTCACTATCGGTTTGTCGCTTTTTTTAATTCTCACGTTCCGTCCGCGATGATTCCAATTTACTATACCGGAGTCCCAAAAAACAACACGAGAATTTTCTTGACGTGTCCCGTAGATGAAAATTCACTCGCGATGAGGCACCAGAGGGTGATATCGTTTTTTGTTTGTTTTTTACTTTTTAAATCGGTGCAACCGACCTGGTTGATCGTATGTTAGGATAGATCTGCTCCTGGACCAGATTTGGGCTGATCCTTGGCTCTGACAAGGAAGTCGGTCGTGCCGGTATTGCCGAGCGTAAGTTCTCCTTCGGGGATCAACGTCGCCAAATGGAAGGTGACGGTCGAAAGATGACTCGAACGATGATCGCCTGTCAAGCACTTCTTGGGAAGCTGGGTGGACGAACTGCACTTTTAAAACATCCTCTGGTATCTGGTGGATGACCGTCGTGGATGAGGTTACTCCAAAATGGTGATTGGAATGAGGTCGTTCGAAGAATTTGGATGACCTCTATTCCGCTACAAACAACTACCATTTTATCACCCCACACACAAGTTGCCAAAATCCAATTTACCCAATTGGCGAAAGACGGTTACTTGCAGTGGTTTCCTGCCTTTTACCTCACCGTGAGGGGATGTTGTTCACCAGCTAATAGACCTTGCTCTCGCAGACGGGAACAGAGTAGGACCAGAAGGCCCTTTACACGGCATTTTATAACTACGCTTACTCATACTATTTCACGTACACCGACACGATCATCCGAAACTTCTAATTTCATAGTTTACCGGTGCTCTTGTTTATCATTCGCTCTTTCTCTCTCTCTCTCATTATTATTATGGCGCGCAATTCAAACCGCTACAAGTGGCTATTAGATCCCTTACAATATATTCGATTAGAATGAAATAAAGAATATTTTTCAATTTTAAACATAACATGGTTGTTTTTAAATAGTGATGTGTAATGTACTTCGACATGCTTAGTCGAGTGTGTAGAAGTTATTTTTCTTTCTTTATTTAATGGCCGTATGGCACATATTGCGGTTAGCCCACCGTGTGTCAGCAGCCGATATTACAAAATCAGAGTCTGAGTATATATCTTCATTTTTGGGAAGCTTAAGATCTTGGATGATACTTATGGTTGACGGATTAAATAGAACGTACCAAGAAAACAATATTTTTAGATACAAATCACAGATGCACAGTCTGCAAAAAGACATACACAGTATAATTCTAGAGCAAATACTGAACTTCCCCAGTAGTATAGAAGACCTCACTGTAAACGAATTGATTTTGGAATATGAAGGAATAAAAAGAAAAATCCACGGAGGTGGACTACCCTATCGAGTAGAAAGAGAAATGAAGGGTAGAATTAAAGCGGCTAAAATGTTAGAAGAATGTCGCACCTCGACTTTGGCGGAATATGAATTATCATTGCGAAATTTATATAGATTTGTTGACGGATGGATTGATCAAACGAAGCAATTGTATTTTAACAAAAGATTGCATTGTGTTAAGCAAACATTTATAAATATTAAAAATTGCCTCATAGAAGTAGAAAAAGAAGAACGAAATTACCGGACCGACAAATTTATAGGTTCCCAATACAACAATATTACACACACTTTCTCTCTTGCCTGCTTCGCCACGCCGAACACGGTTACAATATGCCAACCACGCTGTAGTGGGGAGTGACGCTACACTCAAATACCGAGCGTACCCTCACAGTATCCCCCTAGCGCTGTGAACAAACATTGTGAATAAGTGAGAGCAGCGATACCTATTTAACAACCATGTTATTTTTAAAGTTGGAAAATATTCTTTCTAGGATACACCTAACCGACACGTCGACGTAATTCATATCACAATCCAATCGTTTTACTTATCACTAACACACTTACAACAAAATAGTTTTTATCAGACGAATTCACTCGCGATTAATAGGCCACGGTATGGCATACAAAATTAAGATTAAATCTTAGACAAGTGGCTTCTGAGACGAGTCCAAGTGATGGATTGGTTCGCACCCACGATAGTGTCCTTCGATTGAGACTAATTAACAAAATACCTGGCCGACACTTGTCGTTGTGGAGCATGTGATTTTGTGACTTGCTGTCTGGCGAAGAATTCTCTGACGTCCAGGACACACTTTGAGCAATTCAAAGTGGCGGAGATGATTATTCTTCGCGGATCCACTGCAACTTGCTGTTATTCTTCTTTTTGGGCCACAAGACTATGATACTTCCAGGCGGTATTCCTAGACTTCCACGATGGTGGACTTCTCGATTTGAAATGAAGTTTGATCTTCATCAAACAAAAGAGGGACTCCTTGGTTTAGATCCACTTGGAACTAGGAAGTAATTTTTGTGTAGTCTCTCTTCCCGAAACGTGGCAACACCAAAACACGTTAAGTTATGCTCCAAACGAACGGCACAAACGGGACGTGATCGAAGCTCACGTACACGAGGCACTCGCACTTTGCGGAGATGGCTTGTCCTGAAGAGTACGCAGATGGCCAGGAACTTCGACACAATAGAGGACGAGCTGGGTTTGGCACCGTATTTATACATTGCGAACATGTACGAGGATTAACGAACTTTGTTTTCGTTAAGGGCGTTCTTCCCGAGCACCGGAACGCCACGGCGGTGGCTTGTGGAAGTTCTAGACCGGAAGTAATCGCAGATGCAACATTTCTCCTTCAATTTTTATGGAATCGTGCTGCAAACGTATTATTCATGAGTCCTTTTCATCCAAGAATAGATGTATTTCTCGGACACGTAGCTTCTGAGACGAGTCCAAGTAATGGATTGGTTCGCACCCACGATAGTGTCCTTCGATTGAAACTAATTGACGAAATACCTGGCCGACACCCTGTCGTTGTGGAGCATGTGATTTTGTGACTTGCCGTCTGGCGAAGAATTCTCTGACGTCCAGGACACACTTTGAGCAATTCAAAGTGGCGGAGATGATTATTCTTCGCGGACCCACTGCAACTTGCTGTTATTCTTCTTTTTGGGCCACAAGACTATGATACTTCCAGGCGGTATTCCTAGACTTCCACGATGGTGGACTTCTCGATTTGAAATGAAGTTTGATCTTCATCAAACAAAAGAGGGACTCCTTGGTTTAGATCCACTTGGAACTAGGAAGTAATTTTTGTGTTGTCTCTCTTCCCGAAACGTGGCAACACCAAAACACGTTAAGTTATGCTCCAAACGAACGGCACAAACGGGACGTGATCGAAGCTCACGTACACGAGGCACTCGCACTTTGCGGAGATGGCTTGTCCTGAAGAGTACGCAGATGGCCAGGAACTTCGACACAATAGAGGACGAGCAGGGTTTGGCACCGTATTTATACATTGCGAACATGTACGAGGATTAACGAACTTTGTTTTCGTTATGGGCGTTCTTCCCGAGCACCGGAACGCCACGGCGGTGGCTTGTGGAAGTTCTAGACCGGAAGTAATCGCAGATGCAACATTTCTCCTTCAATTTTTATGGAAACGTATTATTCATGAGCCCTTTTCATCCAAGAATGGATGTATTTTGCCCTTTTTGCCAAACAAATTTTGTTAAGCCCGTAAAAAAATGATTTCCGACGACCCGTTTTGAAGGCACACGTACACAGGCTTTACGTGTGTTAGTGAGCACCACAAAAACGGTTAATTACTCATTATCCTTAGCATTTTTGCAAAAAAGGAGAATTTGCGTCCATTCTTGACATCAGCCGGCTTCTATTCCAAATAATTGCATGTCGTTTTTATTTCGAATTGAAGCCAAATTGTTGTTCCTACGATTCGAAGCGGGCAATGGCGGACACAAGGTGAAAAATGACAGGAAATAGTTCCGCGATTCTACGAGGTGTGTCGCTTCGGGCGTATGTTTTTACGGGTGCTTAGCAGGGCCCGCTTCTCTTGTGACACTCACACAAGCAAACTAGCAAGTAAGAGGGGCGCACACATGCGTATACATAAGAAATAACTTCGCTAATCGTGCCAGCCTTCTTTCCATGCGGATTATACTATTTGTCCTGCTAACACCGCCCCTTACGATCTCTACCGGCAGAAGAGCGAACTAAAATGATAGGGTCAGAGTAAAAAAATAACATAGGCAAGATGAGCGAAACCCAATATTTAATTAGTTTTGTAGATTGAATAAATTACATTGGACCCGGATCGCGATGCTTCATTGAAGGCGAACTTGTTCTCAATGCAAAACAAATAATGTTTTGTACATTGACACACGTTTCCGATGTTAAATGGGAAATTGTAGGGTTGTGTTTACAGACATCATGTCTCTCAGGAAGCCCGCATGATGTTACAGTTTGTATAAATAATTATAATGACGTTATAAATATTAATTCCAAATGTTCATGCAACGCTATTCGGGGCACCTTTAAAACGTAATTTATAATAATTTCATTACATTTATTTCTTTAATCGTAGTGAATGATTTTATATATTTAAAATTGATTAAATTTACAATTTAAAATGTCTCCAATGTAAAAATCTTCACCAGCATTCTTAAAAAAAAAAAATTTTTATAAAATTATAATTTAGAGTTCCCTTTTGACGAATGCATTGAGTAACTAAAGACGAAGTTAAAATATGTGATCCGGATATAATACGAGTATTCAAAGCTTCCGAATATGCAATATATTTTTTTACTGTTGTTGGAAATTTTGATATATCTGAAGAGGTTCATTCCACCAACATGGAAATTTTATTTTTATTAAAACAAACAATAATAACTTAACAAATTATGACTTGCACTTACTTTTATGATAGTCGTCTCATAGTCGTCTCAGAGACCTCTTAGAAATAAGGGTTCGCCACTTTACCCCGATAGCGCCGCTTCACTCCGTGTTTTTTTAAGTTTTTTTGAAATTGAAGGAGAAATATGATACACGGAAAAAATCATAATATATAAAGGAAATGCGAGACATTAAATCGTTACTGAATGATTTGCTCAAAAGTTGTCAATTTTGAAAAAAAGTGAGTACAAAATTTGTTTCCATTCCTTTTTTTGCAAATATCTTTGTTGGTATTGATTTTATGACAAAATTTCATATGAACAAAATGAAAGCTTACAAAGTGTCTTACAAGAATGACTTTATCGACTTTTTTTTTAAATTAATAGCAATGATAAACTGTTAATTGAAAATGTTGGGTTTTTAATAAAAACACCTGGATGCTGGTTTTAATAAACAATATATTTTGGATTTGGTTTTCTTCTATTTCACACGCTTCGCGTATCACGCCGAAGATCTGATTGATAATGCTTGCGCCGGAGAAACTTATAAACTGTTGTTTGTTTACCACGTGACTCTTTGGCGGGAGATTCAAACGTATTCCTTACAGTATGTTTATGTTTATTCTATTGTACTTATTATTTTTAATAATCCAACACTCCCTCTTAGAATATACATAAACTTTTAAATTAACCTATTTTGGACTCCGATTTTTCTTCGTAATATTTCAAACCTGTTTTTTAGCTAAGGGTTTTGTAAAGATATCCGCCAACTGGTTTTCACTACCTACATGCGATATACAGAACTCTTTGTTTTCAAATTTCTCACGTACAAAGTGGTATTTTACTTCTATATGTTTCGAACGTTTATGGTATTCCGGATTCTTTATTAACCGAATAGCTGACTGGTTGTCAACGTATAATATCGGGGTATCTAACCTATAGCCTACAATCTCGCTGAGCAATCGATTAGCCCATACAATTTCTTTTGTTACTTGACTAGCCGCTATGTATTCAGACTCCGTAGTTGACAGCGCGGTTACACTTTGTTTGCACGAGCCCCATATAACCGGACTTGAATTTATTTGGATTAAATATCCTGATGTGGATTTTCTTGAGACAGCGTCTCCTGCAAAATCCGCATCACTGAATGCTTCGAGCTTGATTTCCTTAACTTTGGCATCGAACACAATTCCATAATTTATTGTGCCTTTTATATATTTCAAAACTCGTTTAATAGCTTTCCAATGCATCAGACTGTGTTTCTCTACATACTTACTAAGTATTCCTACACTATACGCTAAGTCAGGCCTAGTTATCGTAGCTAAATACAGCAAGCTTCCAATTGCTTGTCGGTAGGGTACCGTATCTATGGACTTGACTTCACTTGTTTCGAACATGGATAGTTCTTGGTGATTGTCCATCGGTATAGCCACTGGATTAGCTTCGCTAACGTTGAACCTGGCTAACAACTTACTTGCGTATTGAGCTTGATTTATAAAAATAGATCTATCCGCGAGAAATCTAAACTGAATCCCTAAAAATGACTCTAATTCACTTACTTTTATTTCGAATTCCGCGTTTAACGTTTTTATTATGTCATCGATTAACTTAGAGTCTCTAGCAGCAATTAGTCCATCATCTACAAATACTGCGATTATCACTCTCTCACTGTTTTTTGTAGACACAAATACACACGGATCAGCTTTCGTTGGTTCGATGTTCATCTTCTTCAAGGATTTCACTAACCGCTCGTTCCAGCACCTGGGGGACTGTTTAAGTCCATACAAGCTTCGCTGAATTCTGCACACCTTTGCAGTTCCATCTTCAAAGCCCTCCGGTTGTCTCATAAATATCTCTTCTTCGAGGTTTCCGTGAAGAAAAGCTGTGGTCACATCAATCTGTTTAACGAATAGCTCCTCCGAGGCTATTATTGACAGAATCATCCTGATGGATTCGTGTCGTGCCACCGGGCTAAACGTTTCGAAGTAATCGTACCCGAACTTCTGCTTGTGTCCCTGAACCACCAGGCGAGCTTTACGTCGATCCAATGTTCCATCTGCCTTAACTTTAGTTTTGAAGATCCATCTGTTTCCAAGGGGGCTTCTCCCTTGGGGTAGTTCCACCAATCTCCATGTTTGGTTTTTCTCATGAGCCTTCAGTTCTTCTGACATGGCTTGTTGCCAACCTGGAGCATCTGGTCCTTCAACGGCTTGTTTGAAGCTCAGTGGTTCATCGTAGACTGCGAGCAGTAGTTCGTCCTCTCTATCGGTTCTAGTGTCGAAGTCAATATATCGCAGAGGTGCTCGGAGTGACTGCCTATCACGGAGTCCATATCTCAGCTCCGGGTCATGTTCGGTAGCCATTTCGTAATTGTCTAGGCTTGAATTTTGAGAGCTCACCTGGGATTCTTCTCCCTCTGCCTCTTCTTGCGCCAATATATCTCCTCTCTCTTCTCTTTCTCCCTCCTCTTGCGCCAATACGTCTCCTCTTTCTTCTCCCTCTTTTTCTGTATTCGGTCTGCCAAGGGAAATGGTAAAAGATGGTTCACTGTCTCTTGCTGTGTGACTTTCTCGAGGTCGAAACACAACGTCCCTATATATTTCCACTCTATTGGACTCTTGAAACCAGATTCGATAGCCCTTTTTATTTTCATCGTGTCCGACGAAAATTCCCTTTTTTGCTTTGGCATCCCATTTTTTTCGGTTTTGGTCTGGGATGTGTGCGTAGGCAACGGTGCCAAATATCTGGAGGTTATCTATTTTTGGTTTTTTCTGAAACCACAGTTCGTAAGGAGTTTTTCCATTTTCCTGTGTAGGCCCTGTTCTGTTCAGCACATACGCTGCCATATTCACAGCTTCGGCCCAGAGGAAAGTTTGGAGTTTTCCAGCGGTGATCATTGTCCTGGCTGCTTCGGTGAGAATCCGGATTTCTCTCTCCGCCTTGCCATTTTGTTCCGGTGTGTAGGGTACTGACGTTTGGTGCCTGATGCCGTGCTGAAGACATAATTCCTTTATTATTTGATTTAAAAACTCCAATCCATTGTCCGTTCGTATAGTGTCGATCAGCTGTCCAGTTTCAGCTCGAACTCGTTTCACAAACTCCACTATACGTTGAGGCACTTCCGCTTTACTTTTCAGCATGACCACTTTCCTAAATTTGGAGTAGTCGTCCTTCATAACCAAGAAATATCTTGAACCTGCAATAGACTTCGGTTCCATGGGTCCACACAAGTCTGCGTGGATAATCTCTCCGAGTCTTGTAGTTTTTGTGGTGCTCTCCGGGAACGGTAGTTTGTGTGCCTTGCTTATTACACACGCCTCACAGAATGGGTCCTTACCTCTGCTCGAAATCCCTTCGGTTTTCAGGTACCTCCTAACCTGAGCAAAATTTTGATGCACCAGCTTCTCGTGCCAAGTTTGCAGCGACGTAATGTTGCTTGCACCAATGGTAGTTTGTTCCACCGCCATGCACGAATCAGGCTGCATCATAACCTTAAATTGCATTTGATACAAATTATTAACCCGAACACCGATTGCTACCACTTTGTCCTTTTTACGAATTTTACAAGTATAGTTCGTCGATTCTTCGACATATCCCTTGTCCAAAGTGGCCCCAAGAGAAAATAAATTATACCTTAGTCCTGGGACATACAAAACGTTTTCCAGGTATTTTGGATTCCATTTTTCTCCATCGTAGGCCAAAACATTTATTTTCCCAGATCCGAGCGCTGACAGTTGGGTTGCGTTTCCTAGGCGAACTTGCGACGAATGCTTGAATGGTTGATACGACTGGAACCAATTCCTGTTTCCAGACATGTGATTACTCGCCCCCGAGTCCATGTGCCACTCCTCCGCTGGAGATGATTTGTGTTCACTCTCAGGATCCTTTTTCACACTTATCAACGCGTCAGCGTGTTGATTCCATGACTGCTTACGCTGATTTGCACCACCTGTCATTGTCCCCTTTGAACGACACTCGTTTTTCCAGTGTCCTGGTTTACCGCACTTGAAACATTTCCCCGGCATCTTCTTTTCCATATTAGTTGGACGATTTACATTTCGACGATGATTGACCACCAACGCACATCCTGCTTGAGCACTTTCTTGACCATTTACTCTGGCTTCTTCCATGACCAACCTCGACGTCAGATTCGCCAAAGTGCGAGCATCCTCTTGGGTTGACTCCCATGCAGCCGCGAAGTGAGCGTATCCTGGGGGTAAATTCATGATAATTTTTGTGGCGATCATATTATCCGATAGGGCCTCGCCCATCCCTTTAAGTCGAACACTAATGTCGATGACCTTGGCAATATAATCGGCCATGCTATCACCCCCAACCTTGCTCAGTTTAAACCACTGCTGCTGCAGCATGTGTAGGCTTGTTGACGACTTATTTTCATATACCGCGTGAAGCTTGGTCCACATTTCATGTGCTGAATCGCAGTGCATAATGTGGAGAAGTACTTGCTCACCTGTGGTAGTGACGATACATTTTTGCGCCATTCCATCCCGTTTTACCCAGTCTTTTAACTTTTTGCGGTGTTCCTCCAAGGCCTCGGCGTCGTCTACTCCTGGTGGTTCCGGTTTCAACTCCGTTCCATTTGCAATTCCTAGCACTTCACTTGCGACCATAAGCACCCGAATTTGGAATTTCCACGACGGCCAGTTTTCGGCGCCAACGAGTTTCTTTATTTTTACCGTTTCCTGATCCATTTCGGCGTGTTCAGCGATTTTTCCGAGGTCGTCTCGCACTATCGCACGTGGCCGGCTAACCTCACTTTTCTCGTGTCCTTTTTACCACAATTTTTTGTTTATTTCCCAGAACGTTTTGCACAACGGCGTTCCTGGGCCCATAACCTGTTGGGTTTTTAATAAAAACACCTGGATGCTGGTTTTAATAAACAATATATTTTGGATTTGGTTTTCTTCTATTTCACACGCTTCGCGTATCACGCCGAAGATCTGATTGATAATGCTTGCGCCGGAGAAACTTATAAACTGTTGTTTGTTTACCACGTGACTCTTTGGCGGGAGATTCAAACGTATTCCTTACAGTATGTTTATGTTTATTCTATTGTACTTATTATTTTTAATAATCCAACAGAAAACGTGGACAATTTTTTGGCAACAAAGATATTTGAAAAAAAGGAATGTAACAAAAATATATCGCTGAAGATTAGCAGAAGATGCGTGGAGTGCATAATGGTCAGTTTAACTGACCGAATATTTTGTCTTGTATTCCGTCCAGTATATGTTAAAAATGTATTTTTTATCTAAATATGTTGTCTAATATTAAGTAATAAATTATTACCTACAAAATCCTTGTCCTCGTTATTCAAAATTTCGGAAATCTCTCAGGTTTTATGGAAGGCCTTATCAGTAATTTACGTCTCAGGAATTCTGTTAATGTCACTCGGTACTTTTCAACTGTTAATGCTCAGACTGACGATAAGGAAAAACGTAAAGTTACTGATCCAACGATACCAGCAACGAAGAAAGAAAGGTTCGAAAGGATTGTTCGAGATTACGGAAAGACAGTACTTGTTTTTCATGTAGCGATTTCGCTTATTTCTCTTGGCACTTGTTACACTGCAGTCGCCAGGTCTGTACTAAACTTTTTGTTTAACTAAAAATATAACTAAGCAGTTTAAGAACTTATTTATTTTCAGTGGAATGGATGTCACATTATTAATTGGAAAATTCTTAAAAAATGCGGATGAACTATCGACAAAGGTAATGGGTCAAGGTTCGACATTCCTCATCGCTTATGCAATACACAAGTTGATGATGCCGCTACGTGTGTCCATCACTCTTGGTTTTACTCTGATGCTAGTAAAGTACCTCAGAAAAAAGGGAATTTTAAAGACACCAATCGTGACACCTCGGTGATTTTTGTAATTAATAAAAAGTAAACTTTTATATCGCAAACATGTCTGTTTATTAAAAACATTTTGTTATTGCAAGAGAAACATTCGGTTAGCACAAAAAACTTGTTCATAACCAAGCGTTGGATTCTAAAATACAATTATGGATATTTGCAACGTTACACATCAATTTTCGCTGTATGTGCAGTAACATCGATGCGTGCACTCGTTCAAAGTTTATTTTTTGCAGCGAAAAGTAATTTTGTGTAACTCGTACAAAAAGCTCATTCCAGTGGACGAATTCGTAAGTGTAAGCTTAACGATAAACGATATAGTAGATAACATTCAGTAGAGTGTACCTTGTCAAAATTGACAGAGGAACACCAGGTCGCTCTCGACATTTATGTACACGAGTATTTAAAAATAACTTTTATATTTTACATTTTAAAATTAAAGCTTATATACATTTTTGTTTCTATGTGTTCTTAAAATATGTCGATACAATACAGGGATTCACTACCCTGAAACACTCAATTTTCTCTCCAAGCCTCGATTCGACTGAAATGTGTGTATTTTTTTTTTCCTTCAAAAAAAGAATATAAAAAACTTTATATTGGTAGAATTTTTCGCCATTAAATTTATATTTCGAAAAAAAAAAGACTTAATATGTGGTTTAATGAAACTGCTTCATTTTTATAACCTTCAAAAAAAAAAAAATAAAAAACTTTGTAGAATTTTTCGCAATTAAATTTCTATTTCGAAAAAAAAAAATACGTAAAATATGACTTAATATGTAGTTTAATAAAAGTGCTTCATTTTTATAATCAGTCGAATGCGTAATCTTTCTCTCAGTTATTTCTCTTTTAAAATAAAAAAGTGTAAAATTGTACAAAAAATAAAGGTGACAAAGTTTACGCATTATTAAATAAAATATATACAAAATACCCACTCAAAAAGTCACCCGAATCGTAGCTTGTTTAAAAATTCGTAAAAGTACAAACGTCGCACACTCTAAAAATATGTATTTCTTCGGGTCGTTCAAAAATATAAACTCGCTGACAGAAGAAAGAGCAAACATTGAGCAGTCGACAAGTCTTATGTCTAAACTGACGAAGCACATCAAAGAGGCAGTGGCTGGCCATATCGTAAAAAAAAATTTTCTCAATGCTTGCCTATAATTAATTAAAAAAAAAACTTAGTTGCTCGTAAATCGTTGGCACAAATTGATAAAAATTCCATCTCAGTTTTTTTGTTACTTTGTAAAAAAGTAAATGATCTGTAAAAGCTGCATTCAGCTTTCAGTCTGTACTAATGTTACGCACTACTGGACGCCTTACTTTGTCATGGTTGTTTTATAAGAGTAAAGCAATCCATTAAGTAGCTTTCAGTCTATAGAAAAGCCCAATGTAATAAAAATGTATTCTTTACGAGGTATCTTGCAGCGAGATTCCTCAAGATTTAAAGAATATAACCTTAAAAATTGTGAAAATAGATCTCCGCTCCATAGAAACTAATTCGGTATAAAACATTGACTTAGAGTTCTAAGTCTTTCGTATAAAACATAACTTCAAACGTAATCTGCTCGGCGACCTTGTATGTGATAAAAGAATTGTTTCCAAGTAGTCACCGTTTTGCTGGACCATACCCAAAAGCTGCTCGTAATACCGACTATCATAGCCATCAGATACTTGATCATGAAAACTTCAAATTCTGGACGCTGGCCAAGATCTCTGGTGTGCTCGCCGACTGGACACGGAATCGAATACAGGGCTTGGGGTCCAGGGCGCGAGCACATTTCCATATTCCATGTTAGCATCCATTGATCGAAGTAGGCTTGCTCGTAAAAGAGACAGGCGATAACTATTAGCGCTGGTACTGTGTAAAGTACGGAGAAGATGCCAATTCGTATCATCAACTTTTCTAGCTTATCCGTTTTTGTGCCGTCGTGTTTCATTACTGTTCGTATGCGGAATAATGAAACAAAGCCGGCGAGCAGGAAAATAGTACCTAGAACGAGGTACAAACAGAGTGGTGCCAAAACAAATCCTCGTAATGCTTCGACGTTCCATAGGCCAACATAGCAAACACCTGATAAAATGTCACCTAAAAAGTTAACGAAGAATAGCATATTAATTGTTGTATGGAAACAATTGATTTTATATCTTTTAAGTAATTTTAGTTCGCCAATTTTGAATATTTTTCAATAACAAAATTTGTGCATATATTTTTTATGATTTTAAATTATCTCTCGTATGGATTTGTTAATATGACTTATATTTTAAAAAATACAGCTTCTAAAACGCAAAAAAAATTTTTTTTAATTTTTAACTAAATACCATAATTTTGGAAGGAAATTTGTACAAAATTACAATATTTTATACTATGTAAGTTTGCAATATCAAGGGGCTAAATTCTGGCTTCCTCCTCCCCTTAAGTTCCAAAATGGCAAAATTTGTATCTTACGTTTGAGCTCAGGAAACTTTGTGAAAAAGTAAGAAAATCTTTTGGAAAATATCCAACCCTACTATTTTCGGGTATGCTCTACACGATAGAATGATTTAAAAATTTCAAAACTTTGATTTTCAATTGTTGATTAACAATTTTTTTTTTTTTATTTTTTGTTATTTATGGATCAACGGCCCGAAGGCCTTTAAATACAGAAAATTTGAATATTGTATATATATATATAGCGCTATAACAATAAAAAAAATAAAGTGTAACTAAAATAATATAAAACTAAAACAGCGTGTAACGATCTTTAACAGCCACAACAAATGCACTCCTTCTAGTCAGACAATTCCATTCCCTCCGAAGACGAGCTATGGCAGAATGAAAGCCATAGTTCGACTTATTATTTTCTTCAATAATATTATTTTGGTTTCGTAATGCATATTCCACCTCACGTGGTTGAAATAGCGAACGTAAATCTAAGCAATCTAATTCACTGTGCAGAATCTTATAACATAAGGTTAAGTCAGAGACGGTATGCATGGACTTTATGGTCGGGATGTTGAAGAGTGCTGAAATACCCGAATAATCATGGTCGATATAAGACATTGGGGATCCCGATTTAAAGGCTATAAATCTTAAAAATTTGTGCTGAACTGACTCAATTTCCTTAATGTACAGTTTATAATGTGGGGTCCATACCGGAGAGCAGTACATAAGATGAGGGTGAACTATGGACTTATACAAAGATATCACTGTTTCCATATTTGTAAAGCTCTGGGTAGCTCTCAAGAAAAAACCTAATGATGAGTATGCTTTGGAAACAGTCAAATGAATGTGCTCAGTAAATTTGAGAGAGCAGTCCATAATCAACCCAAGATCCTTGATACTATTAACGGATTCCAGAGGCTTATTTTCTACATTGTAATTAAAAAAATAGTACGTTAGAACTTAATTTACATCGAAAGGTTATAGATTTGCACTTCTTAATATTTAAACTTAATCTATTCTTTTTTGACCACTCGACCAAAGAGTCTAAGTCACGTTGCAACCTGGAAGCGTCCAGAGGGGACGAAATGCAGGAATATAATTTTACATCATCCGCAAATAATAGGATCTTACCGAACTTAATATTTTCAATTATATCGTTGATAAATAAGACGAATAATATTGGACCGAAGTGGGAGCCCTGAGGAACACCAGAGGTTACAGCGTATGACTCAGACAAGTGACCCTTTATGCAAACCGTCTGTGTTCGATTAAAAAGATATGATGCAATCCACTCAACTAAATTACTACTAACACCCAAATGGGTAATTTTGGCTAATAGAATCCCGTGATCAATTGTGTCGAAAGCTTTCTCAAAGTCTAGGTAGATTGCATCGACCTGAGAAAAATCCTCAAGGGCCCTTGATATATAATTACAATACAAAAGTAAATTAGTGGTTGATGAACGACGTTTAACAAACCCATGCTGAACTTTTAAAATCGTATTTTAAAAAAATACTTTAAAAAAATAATTTAAAAAAAAAATATGATTTTTTTACGAAAAATTGTTGTTTAATCAAAAATTTAAGTGGGAAGGAAATTTTTTTTATTGTTGCAAATATGCACAAAATTGCATAAAACATATAGACTTCTCAACCAGCTTTGGTTTTTTTATCGTACGATTTTTTTAACAAAATGGTGGCCAAAAAACGAAAGCTAAAAATCAAACTTTCATTTTAGTACTTGTTTTGACGTTTATTTCATTGAAATCATATAAATTATTCAATTATTTCAGTAAAAATATACTCAAATATAAGATTATTTCTAAAAATAACTATAAAAATGTATGAAAAATAATGTTTTTACGGTTTTAAAAAAATAATAAGACACTTCTGAAAATATCAAAATGGAAACCAATATTTCGAAAATCAACGATATTCAGATTATTATATTAGTTTGTGAGGCTTTGTTTGAAATGTATCCGCCAAATCTTTTCAATGCGCTTTATTAAATATTTCTCTTTTCTTACTATTCAACGTATAATATCAACTGTTCATTTTACTATGTAACGTATTATATTCTAGTCTAGTAGAAGGTACCAATAACATATTACTGCACTGATTTTTAAAGTGTACTTTCGTAGGAAAACAATCCTTTTTTTAATAGTTTTAATATATTTTTCTTTGATGATTCACATCACAACAAAAAAAATATCTTTAATACATATCTTTTTATCTGAAGCAGAAATTGAATTGAATGAATTATTTCTATTTATATATTGAATACATTTCACTTTCGGAATATGCTTTTTAATTCATGAAATACACAAAATTGATGTTTACGATATGACTATTTCACGCAACACGTTTAGGAATGCGAGGTAGCTTGAGCGCAAAAACATGCGAACAAAATTAATTTGCATAAATAAAAGCGCTCAAAAATTGAGTTTAGCCAAACACCGTTTTAAAATTATTAACTCTGAAACACCACCCTAAAAGCGAATATCAGATTCGTAATCAGCGACCCCAAAAACCCCCGAGTAACAAGTTTCAAACGAATCTGACCAATTTGAAAAAATTAGTCCGCCATATTGGATCCGCCATTTTGAATTTTGAAAAACTGATATCACTACTGTTCTAAAAAAGTCGGGCGTTAAAGGGTTAAATGGAAATTAGTTTTCATATTTCGAAAGCTGTTTATCATTGTTGATTTAAATATCTTTCGAAACATGAAAACTAATTTCCAAATATTATTTCAAAAACAAGCCGCTGCTCGTATTACGTTGTTGTGATTTTCCCCCCATTTCAGTTAGGTCACTTTACATCGCTAGTTGGCGTTGCTTCGCCCACCTTCCAAGACGAATATAAGTTATTATATTCCTGAAAAATATTAATATAAGGAGTAATTAAATTAATTACTGCTTAATTATGACTTTCACATAACTTTAATAAAAATAAATGTGCTTAATTTAGTAGGAATAATTAAGAAACTGAGAACTTCGGATGTGTATATATTTATTAGTTGCAGATGATTTTATACAGTAAGAATGGTACAGGTACTTAAAAATATGTTAAAAGTTACAATATTGTATGTACTATATTAATATTGTCCGCGTAGTGAAAACACTTCTATATTTGGTTAAATTTACCAAATATCTTATCACAATGTCGACATATTCATTCTCTCTCTCTCTCTCTCTCTCTCTCTCTCTCTCTCCCCAAATTCAACTAATCAAAAGATCGACATTTTTTTCTGCTCGCTTTCTGAAAATGTAGTTCACATATTTGACCTATTGTATTCATTTTTTCCAGTGATATTTAATAACACAGTAAGTTACAATACTGAGTACTAGCAATAAAACAAAACGGAAGATTTACGATTTTAACACAATTTAAACTTTTGTTAAAATACAATTGCTTCGTTTGATCCATCCATCCGTCAACAAATCTATATAAATTTCGCAATGATAATTCACATTCCGCCAAAGCCGAGGTGCGACATTCTTCTAACATTTTAGCCGCCTTAATTCTACCCTTCATTTCTCTTTCTACTCGATAGGCTAGTCCACCACCGTGGATTTTTCTTTTCATTCCTTCATATTCCAAAATCGATTCGTTTACAGTAAGGTCTTCCATACTACTGGGGAAGTTCAGTATTTGCTCTAGAATTATACTGTGTATATCTTTTTGCAGACTGTGCATCTGTGATTGGTAACTAAAAATATTGTTTTCTTGGTACGTTCTATTTAATCCGTCAACCATAAGTATCATCCTAGATCTTAAGCTTCCCAAAAATGAAGATATATACTCAGACTCTGATTCTGTAATATCGGCTGCTGACACACGGCGGGCTAACCGCAATATGTGCCATACGGCCATTAAATAAAGAAAGAAAAATAACTTCTACAGACTCGACTAAGCATTACGAAGTTATTTTTCTTTATTTATTTAATGGCCGTATGGCACATATTGCGGTTAGCCCACCGTGTCTGCGTATATATCTTCATATTTGGGAAGCTTAAGATCTACTAAATCATTATAACAACAACCACACACTTCACGGCCAACAATGTTCCAATACAATTTTTACGATTCGAACACACTCACACTTTCATTCGTTACCTTTCCCACCCTACACACTCCGCAATAGTGGTGTTACGAATAGTATAAAAAAAAACCAAATTCACTATCGGTTTGTCGCTTTTTTTTAATTCTCACGTTCCGTCCGCGATGATTCCAATTTACTATACCGGAGTCCCAAAAAACAACACGAGAATTTTCTTGACGTGTCCCGTAGATGAAAATTCACTCGCGATGAGGCACCAGAGGGTGATATCGTTTGTTTTTTACTTTTTACTCCTGGACCAGATTTGGGCTGATCCTTGGCTCTGACAAGGAAGTCGGTCGTGCCGGTAATGTCGAGCATAAGTTCTCCTTCGGGGATCAATGTTGCCAAATGGAAGGTGATGGTCGAAAGATGACTCGAACGATGATCGCCTGTCAAGCACTTCTTGGGAAGCTGGGTGGACGAACTGCACTTTTAAAACACCCTCTGGTATCTGGTGGACGACCGTCGTGGATGAGGTTACTCCAAAATGGTGATTGGAATGAGGTCGTTCGAAGAATTTGGATCACCTCTATTCCGCTACAAACAACTACCATTTTATCACCCCACACACAAGTTGCCAAAAGCCAATTTACCCAATTGGCGAAAGACGGTTACTTGCAGTGGTTTCCTGCCTTTTACCTCACCGTGAGGGGATGTTGTTCACCAGCTAATAGACCTTGCTCTCGCAGACGGGAATAGAGTAGGACCAGAAGGCCCTTTACACGGCATTTTATAACTACGCTTACTCATACTATTTCACGTACACCGACACGAACATGCAAAACTTCTAATTTCATAGTTTACCGGTGCTCTTGTTTATCATTCGCTCTTTCTCTCTCCCTCTCATTATTATTACGGCGCGCAATTCAAACCGCTACAAGTGGCTATTAGATCCCTTACAATATATTCTATTAGAATGAAATAAAGAATATTTTTCAATTTTAAACATAACATGGTTGTTTTTAAATAGTGATGTGTAATGTACTTCGACATGCTTAGTCGAGTGTGTAGAAGTTATTTTTCTTTCTTTATTTAATGGCCGTATGGCACATATTGCGGTTAGCCCACCGTGTGTCAGCAGCCGATATTACAAAATCAGAGTCTGAGTATATATCTTCATTTTTGGGAAGCTTAAGATCTAGGATGATACTTATGGTTGACGGATTAAATAGAACGTACCAAGAAAACAATATTTTTAGTTACCAATCACAGATGCACAGTCTGCAAAAAGATATACACAGTATAATTCTAGAGAAAATACTGAACTTCCCCAGTAGTATAGAAGATCTCACTGTAAACGAATTGATTTTGGAATATGAAGGAATAAAAAGAAAAATCCACGGAGGTGGACTACCCTATCGAGTAGAAAGAGAAAGGAAGGGTAGAATTAAAGCGGCTAATATGTTAGAAGAATGTCGCACCTCGACTTTGGCGGAATATGAATTATCATTGCGAAATTTATATAGATTTGTTGACGGATGGATTGATCAAACGAAGCAATTGTATTTTAACAAAAGATTGCATTGTGTTAAGAAAACAACATTTATAAATATTAAAAATTGCCTCATAGAAGTAGAAAAAGAAGAACGAAATTACCGGACCGACAAATTTGTAGGTTCCCAATACAACAATATTACACACACCTATTCCGCGCACTTTCTCTCTTGCGGCTTGCCTGCTTCGCCGCGCCGCACGCGGTTACAATATGCCAACCACGCTGTATAGTGGGGAGTGACGCTACACTCGAATACCGAGCGTACCCTCACAATATCCCCCTATCGCCGTGAACAAACATTGTAAATAAGTGAGAGCAGCGATACCTATTTAACAACCATGTTATTTTTAAAGTTGAAAAATATTCTTTCTAGGATACACCTAACCGACACGTCGACGTAATTCATATCACAATTCAATCGTTTTACTTATCACTAACACACTTAACAACAAAATAATTTTTATCAGACGAATTCGCTGTTGCGCAACTTGCTGTTATTCTTCTTTTTGGGCCACAAGACTATGATACTTCCAGGCGGTATTCCTAGACTTCCACGATGGTGGATTTCTCGATTTGAAATGAAGTTTGATCTTCATCAAACTAAAGAGGGACTCCTTGGTTTAGATCCACTTGGAACTAGGAAGTAATTTTTGTGTAGTCTCTCTTCCCGAAACGTGGCAACACCAAAACACGTTAAGTTATGCTCCAAACAAACGACCCAAACGGGACGTGATCGAAACTCACGTACACGAGGCACTCGCACTCTGCGGAGTTGGCTTGTCCTGAAGAGTACGCAGATGGCCAGGAACTTCGACACAATAGAGGGCGAGCACGTTTTGGCACCGTATTTATACATTGCGAACATGTACGAGAATTAACGAACTTTGTTTTCGTTAAGGGTGTTCTCTCCGAGCACCGGAACGCCACGGTGGTGGCTTGTGGAAGTTCTAGACCGGAAGTAATCGCAGATGCAACATTTCTCCTTCAATTTTTATGGAAAAGTATTAATCATGAGCCCTTTTCATCCAATAATGGATGTATTTCTCAGACACGTAGCTTCTGAGACGAGTCCAAGTGATGGATTGGTTCGCACCCACGATAGTGTCCTTCGATTGAAACTAATTGACAAGATACCTGGCCGACACCTTGTCGTTGTGGAGCATGTGATTTTGTGACTTGCCGTTTGGTGAAGAATTCTCTGACGTCCAGGACACACTTTGAGCAATTAAAAGTGGCGGAGACGATTATTCTTCGCGGACCCACTGCAACTTGCTGTTATTCTTCTTTTTGGGCCACAAGACTATGATACTTCCAGGCGGTATTCCTAGACTTCCACGATGGTGGACTTCTCGATTTGAAATGAAGTTTGATCTTCATCAAACAAAAGAGGGACTCCTTGGTTTAGATCCACTTGGAACTAGGAAGTAATTTTTGTGTTGTCTCTCTTCCCGAAACGTGGCAACACCAAAACACGTTAAGTTATGCTCCAAACGAACGGCACAAACGGGACGTGATCGAAGCTCACGTACACGAGGCACTCGCACTTTGCGGAGATGGCTTGTCCTGAAGAGTACGCAGATGGCCAGGAACTTCGACACAATAGAGGACGAGCAGGGTTTGGCACCGTATTTATACATTGCGAACATGTACGAGGATTAACGAACTTTGTTTTCGTTATGGGCGTTCTTCCCGAGCACCGGAACGCCACGGCGGTGGCTTGTGGAAGTTCTAGACCGGAAGTAATCGCAGATGCAACATTTCTCCTTCAATTTTTATGGAAACGTATTATTCATGAGCCCTTTTCATCCAAGAATGGATGTATTTTGCCCTTTTTGCCAAAAAAATTTTGTTAAGCCCGTAAAAAAATGATTTCCGACGATCTATTTTGAAGGCACACGTACACAGGCTTTACGTGTGTTAGTGAGCACCACAAAAACGGTTAATTACTCATTATCCGTAGCATTTTTGCAAAAAAGGAGAATTTGCGTCCATTCTTGACATCAGCCGGCTTCTATTCCAAATAATTGCATGTCGTTTTATTTCGAATTGAAGCCAAATTGTTGCACCTACGATTCGAAGCGGGCAATGGCGGACACAAGGTGAAAAATGACAGGAAATAGTTCCGCGATTCTACGAGGTGTGTCGCTTCGGGCGTATACCAGTACCGTATGTATTTACGGGTGCTTAACAGGGCCCGCTTCTCTTGTGACACTCACACAAGCAAACTAGCGTGTAAGAGGGACGCACACATGCTTATACATAAGAAATAACTTCGCGAATCGTGCCAGCCTTCTTTCGATGCGGATTATACTATAGCCACCGAGGTTCGGGCTTCTTGGGTCATAGAACACTATTTCATTTTGTTGAAATTCGGATACGTGTTTACTATGTTTTTTAAAGATCATATAGAAAGGCTGTATATATCAACGACATTTTATTCATAGAATAATATCACACTTTACCTATATTATGTTTCAACCAAATGTTCGTTTTTTATTTTATTGCAACCGATTTTTATATGGTCGATTCTCAAAATTAATTTTTTAGTATATCTGCACTCACTGTCTATTTTGTGTTTAGGATATAGTGCATATCCCAGTAAACGTAAATTAATTTAAATGGATTCAAATTTTTAATGCAGTTTTATTCATTTATATTCTGGTTTTTGTTCATTTTTTTTTGGTTGTAATGCAACAACTTTTATATTGCTTTTAACCGAGGTTTGGGATTTCGGATACGCATTTACTACTTTATTAAAATTAAAAGTAGATTTGGCGCCGACCTCTCTTATTCTAATTTTCCCCTTACCCCCACTTACTTTGCTTACGAGCTTGTGATTCGTGGATAATATTTTTCGTTGACTTTTCGTGTGATAGTGGGGGAAGGATTAGAATAAGAGAGGCTGGACAACTAGAATAAGAGAGGTTCTACTGTACATGTGTATTCATACATATGCAAACAAACATTTTGGTGCCCCGCTAAGAAGCCCTGGAGAAAATTTTTGATACGATACTGACGAGAGGACGAAAGTCGAACTTCGTAATATCGTCGGCAGATGTCATTCCAATCAGTACACTTAAAAGTTGTAGGTGTCGCTACAGTCAAATCTGACTTCCGACTTTTGGAGAGAACACCCTTAACCTCTCAGACAATCACACGCGTTTTTCAGAGTGATTCGATACGATCTCTCGATAAAAGTTGACGAGCGCGTCGCGTCCCAAAACGCAACTAACCACGCTGTGGAGACTAGAGCGCCAAATTCGAACATTACGAATCACACATGCCCGTTACAACCACAAAGCGTATAATTAGATTTATAACGGATCTGAAAATTAAGATTAACTCAATTCAGGAAAATCTGAGGTATAATACTTTCGAAGACACATTCGGTTGAATGTCCCCTTTATGAGATTATCATCGTCTTTTTGACAAAGTTCAAAGGCGTTATCTCCCTTGTTTCAGAGCACACGATAAGGACCCTCATAGAGTTCAAAAAATTTATTTTATTTTTTTTAATTTTTTTATTTTATTGAAATAAACGGGCATAAATGCCCCTGTAACAAAACATAAACAATCGCTTAATCGTGTATACATTAAATCATCAAGAAAATATAAGATTTGTTATGACTATGAAAAAAAAATGACTTATAAAACAAAAAATCAAAGAGAGATACTGATCAGCTATAATATTATAACGTAGCTTCTCTACATGCTTTGACGAATCTGGGGACTGATTTAATATTTCTTACTTCACTAGGCAGGGTATTCCATAACCTAGTTAAACGAAATATGGTGGAAAAGTAACACCTATTAGTAGTGCAGGTTCGCTCAATTAAAGGTCGCTGGTTCCTACAAGTAATACGGAAAATGCGATTGGAGAATAAACCCGTAACATGAGATGAATGTACTAAACCTGATAAGATTTTTTTCATAAGAATCATATCATTTACCCGGTGTAACGATTGCAACATAGGGATGTTAAATCTGGTAGATATGTCATGATAGTTATGAGAGGAAAATGTCATTGGAGAACCAATCTTAAAAGATAGGTATCTCATAAACTTTCTCTGATTCTAAAACATGGTTGCCATATGCAGTATATGGTGACCATATAGGAGAGGCGTACTGCAAATTTGACAGAACTAAGGTCTTAAAGATGTGGATAATAGATAACGGATCAGAAAACTGTTTTGTAGACCTTATAACGAAGCCAAGGAGTTTATAAGCATGATTAGTAATTTGAATTAAGTGATCTTGAAAAGTAAGTCGCTTATCAAGAATTACACCAAGGTCTTTCATAGAATCAACTACAGCTAATGGTGAACCGTTGATGGTATAAATGTAATTCCATGATTCAGACGTTCTAGAGAAGCGCAATATTTTGCACTTCTTAATATTTAAATTAAGGCAATTTGCTGTTCACCATTCCTGTACACGCTCTAAATCTTTCTGCATGTTAAGTGCATCAACGGAACTTTGAACAATAGTGTACAATTTCAAATCATCCGCATAAAGAAGATAATGTGCAGACTTGAAAACTGAACATAAGTCATTAATAAAGATGTTAAATAAGAATGGACCTAGGTGAGAACCTTGAGTATAATTCTTTATGCGGACGATTTGTATTCTGCCATCCAGATAAGAATCAAACCATTTCAATAAACGGCCATGAATGCCGATATTATAAAGCTTATGTGATAAGATATTGTGATTGATGGAGTCAAATGCTTTAGCAAAATCTAAGTAAATAGAGTCAACTTGGTAACCAGATTCAAGAGCATCATTTACGAAAGAGGTAAAACTAATCAGGTTAGAAACCGTAGACCTCCCCTTCATGAACCCATGTTGCGAGGGTCAAATAAGGTGTGAAAATTTAGCAGTGACTTTATCAGTAATGAGAGTGTCAAATAGCTTAGGTAACGAACTTATAATTGACACAGGACGATAGTTTGTAACTTCCTGTCTGTTACCACTCTTGAAAATCGGAGTTATATAAGATATTTTCCAAAAATCTGGAAAAATCCCACAAGACAACGAGCTATTGAATAGAAACAATATAGGTTCAAGAAGGGATGAGATGCAATTCTTTATGACACAAGGAGGAAGTTGATCTGGCCCGCAGGCAAAACCATCCTTTAGCCCATGAACTGCTTTTAAGATATCGTCTGTAGTTAGTAGAGAAACGTCGGTAATTGTAACATCAGTATGAGATGGAGCTATAGATGGTGTTGCCTGGGAATAAACAGACTGAAAATGATATGCTAAAAGATTAACAATATCAACTCCCGATGTTGCAAAGTTATTCCCCAAAAACATAGAGGCAGGGAGTTCATTTGATTTTTTTTTAGCATTAACGTAAGACCAGAGTGACTTAATATTCGAGCGAGAATATGTTTCAACCTTGCGAATATATTGAGCGTAAGCTAATCTAGACTGACGTATACATTTGGCCCGAAGAAACTTAAAGTTAAGATAATCACAAGTTTTTCTAGACTCTTTCCAAATTGTATGAGCTAGTTTCTTTTCATTGACTAGTTGTGATAATTCTTTGGTATACCAACGAGGTTTAAAACGAGATTTAGTTGTTATAGTAGGTACCACCTCACTTATATGAAAAAAAAAACTGTTCATAGAATTTCATAACATTAATATTTATATCATTACTATTAAGAATCTCACTCCACAGTACACTTTGGAACTGTTCATTTAATAAATTGCAATCAGCGCACTAAAAATTAAAAGAAATCTGTACATAGTTTAATAAATTGAAATTCGGAGCACTAAATTCGTCTTGAAGGCAGCAGTAATGAGAGTCTGGAGTAACCAAGACATCCGGAGAAGGCGATATTACCATATCTTGAAATGGTGAAAATATAAGGTCCAGAGAATATCCTTTACCGAGATAACTGGAGTTTGTTGAACCAGATCCAAAAGATTTATGGTATTGGACAAAATAGTAGCAGATTCAACAACCCCCGGAGCGACATAAGATGATGACTTAATTTCAAAAGAGTCATCTTGCTTCCAAATAATGTTCGAGAGGTTGTAGTCCCCTATCAGTATGAATTTGTGGTCTAAATATTTATTTGCGAGATCGTCAACCGCATCACTGAATTCACGAAATGTCGATGGTGAAGCACAAGGAGCGAAATATGAAGCACTGACAATAATTTTTATTCCACCAAATTGAATTCGCACAAATACATGTTCAGCCATAGGTTTGAGAAACTGCACTCCACACTTATCAAAAATAATGTTTTTCTTTACTGCAATTAAAACGCCACCACCTCTTGTAGAATTTAAAGTTGTAGGAGATCTGTCGGTCCTGGTAACATTATATTCATCTAAACCTAGTTCGGCATCTAAGATTCCATTGTGCGACCAAGTTTCCGTAAATACAATGATATGTGCTTTACTTGTTAACAGGTTAACATTCAGATGTAGAATGGCACGTAAACGGCGAGTATTTTGATAATACATACAAAACTTGCCCTGAACAGCATCTTCATTAAAGAAACTTAGTTTTTTGGCCGATTAGTAGACTTAGTATTAGATGTGTTTTTACTGGAATAGCGTTTTTCAACGATTGTAGGAATGCTCTTAATGAGCCTAGCAGATTGATAACGATCCTTATGAGTTTCGTTGAATTTTTTAACTTCGACCCTTAACTTAGCTAACTGTTCACGCTGTTCTACAGTTTTATCCGAAGAAACAGAAACACCTTCAGGTAACTCCTTTTCACTTCTTAACCCGTTTCGTGCTGAAATACCCTAAATTTTGAATTCTTTTCATCAGGTGCTTTTTCAGGTAGAAAGTCACTCAATCGTTTTGATATAGCCACACCTATTGCATTTTTTCTCGAACTTTCTAAATCCGGTTTCAGATTGACCATATCTGCCGCCATTTTTTTACTATGGCGGTGTAAACATAAAAAAATCGTGAATTTTGAAAAAAATTGTTCGAATAATCGTATTTTTGAACAGGAAAACGGATTCGGAACAAGCTAAGTCTCTGTATCTGGTGGAGTAATTAGTTACACTAAAAGATAGGATAGTTATTAATTCTCCATTCAAAATGGCGGTTCTCAGTCAAAATTTTGTTGAAAAATTTCTGGACGATCTAACCCAAAAGCTACGAGCTTTTTAAAAAAATATTGAGAATGAAAAGTACTTAGAATTCATTGAGAAATATAGTGGAATTTTTTCAGATTTTTTAAATGAAGTTTTTCAACATTTTTTTGAAAAATTGTTTTCAAAATTGTAATTTATTTACGAAAAATTCTGAACAAAATTTAGTGCATTCTCTGATAAATTCTAAGAGTTTTTTGTTCTATGCAATTCTCTCCAAAAGTTGATATTTTTCGAGGAAATGAATTTCAAAAAATTATAGTTTAAGATTTTTCTTTTTCGAAAACTATAAACTTTTCGGAAAAAATGCATAGAATAAAAAACTCTTAGAATTCATCAGAGAATGCACTAAATTTTGTTCAGAATTTTTCGAAAAAAAAATTACAATTTTGAAAAGAATTTTGAAAAATATTTTTCAAAAATTCATTTAAAAAATCTGAAAAAAATCCACTATATTTCTCGGCGAATTCTAAGAATTTTTTATTCTTAGCATTTTTTAAAACAAGCTCATAATTGTTCAGTTAGAGCGTCCAGAAATTTTTCAACAAAATGTTCACTGAGAACCGCCATTTTGAAACCGCCATTTTGAATGGTGAATTAATAACCATCCTATCTTTTAGTGTAACTAATTACTCCACCAGATACTGAGATTCAGCTTGATTCGAACATGGTTTCCAATTAAAAAATACGATTATTTGAACAAATTTTTTCAAAATTCACGATTTTTTTATGTTTAAACCGCCATAGTAAAAAAATGACGGCAAATATGGTCAATCAGAAACCGGATTTAGAAAGTTCGAGAAAAAATACAATAGGTATGTTATATCAAAACGGTTGAGTGACTTTTTCCCTAAGAAAGCACCTGATGAAAAAAAAGTCAAAATTTAGGGCATTTCAGGACGAAACGGATTAAGTATATAAGAACTTCAGATGGTGAATTCAAGATACAAACAATTGGTCTGACCTTGCTTTGAACAGGCATACCCATTCTGTGCACAGAAGTGACAGTGATTGGCGAATCTTTAACTAATGAGATAAAACCTCTTATAACATCCAAGTCATCTTCATGGGATTCAGAATCCTCAAGAACCCCATAAAAGATTAAATTATAGGATCTAACTTGACGATCAAATAACTCCCTAAGAGTGTCCTCTTTAAGAGCATTTTGTTTTTGAGATAGATCAGTAGCATTACCCTCAAGCACAAAAACACATTCATCAATATTCGATATATCAGACTTCATGAAGGTTATTGAAACACTAATTCTTGACACATCTTCCTTAATAGAATCATTGTTAGACCTTAATTCGGCGATACCAGTTTCTATATTGTACATACTGGATGACAATTTAGCAATGATATCATGCAGATCATCGATAGTCCTAGGTGTAGATGAGTTCCCAAAATTTCCTTTCGATGGTGGCTCTTGAGATTTTTTTTTGGCACTCAAATGTCCCATCTTTTCGAGTGTGTCTCATAACACATCCCGCATGCAAATAGCCACACTTTACCGGACACATGGTAGCTTTATCGATATCAGAAATCGGAGCCTTACTAGTGCCACACACAACACAATAAACTTCGTCTTCATCAGTAGTTGCCATATTTGAGCGAAAAACAGCAATTGGGAAATATAAAATAAAGGCACAAAGTACACTTAGAGGTTGGGTTTCTAGTGCCAATCTTTATCCATTAAAATCAGTAAAATTTGCGAAAGAAACACACTAATTTATATATCGGAGCAATAATAAGAAACTGTTCAGTGACTTATATACATATTATTTTCCAGATGGTAGATAATATTTATAATTATTAACAATAAATTAGCAGATAACTATAAATGTGCTGTATATACAACAGAGCGACATCTATCATATGTCTTTCTCAAAAAAAATTTGTTTTTCCCTTGTTCCTTTTATTGTCGAGCCCCAACGTTATGCGCCATTTTGTGTGGTTATTTTTGTCTTTTGTATTTCATGTCAATAACAATATTACATTAGTTATACATATTTTGTATGATTCGACTCGGCAAGCAGGAACAAGAGATCTCGATCGTTCAAATTAACTAAACCGATCTTCTACTTAAATATTAGCAACCTTATAATTATTCGCACGCACAATCACAAGTCTTTGATGATATAAAACTTAAAGTTACATTATTAGTATCAGTCCGTCTATAGATTTTCTCTTTTTCTCTTTCAGATTTTTTCTTTGATGTGATCAATGTCCAAACATTAAATTATTAACTTAAACGTACAATACCGATATGACGTGTCGCTATACTCCAAAATTACTTGACTGATACTAATAATGTAACTTGAAGTTTTATATAATCAACGACTTGTGTTTGTGCGTGCGAATAATTATAAGGTTGCTAATATTTAAATGGAAGATCGGTTTAGTTAATTTGAACGATCGAGATCTCTTGTTCCTGCTTGCCGAGTCGAATCATACAAAATATGTATAACTAATGTAATATTGTTATTGACATGAAATACAAAAGACAAAAATAACCACACAAGTACCTGATCAAATAATGACGAGAAACAGTAAAAAACAACTTGTTAAAACCTTAAAAACATTATTTTTCATATTTAACCCTTTTTATAGTTATTTTTAGAAATAATATTATATTTAAGAATATTTTTACTGAAATAATTGAATAATTTACACGATTCCAATGAAAAAAACTTCAAAAACAGTAGTGAAATTAAAGGATGTTTTAGCTTTCGTTTTTTGGCCGCCATTTTGTTTTTTAAAATCATACAATAAAAAAACCAAAGCTGGTTGAAAAGTTTAGATGTTTTGTGCAATTTTGTGCATATTTGCAACAGTAACAAAAATTTAATTCCCACTCAAATTTTTTATTAAATAAAAATTTTTCAAAAAAAAATTATATATTTTTTTTAAAATTGTTAATCAACAAATGAAAATAAAAGTTTTTAAATGTTTAAACTATTCTATCCTGTAGAGATACCCAAAAATAATAGGGTTGGATATTTTCCAAAACATTTTCTTACTTTTTCACAAAGTTTCCTGAGCTTTAACGTAAGATACAAATTTTGCTTTTTTGGGACTTAATGGGTTAAGTAAAAAAAGACAATAGAATTAAAAAATTACAATATTTAATTACCTTCAACTTTTCCCATCGCAAGGATCGATACTGTTTTAATAGCTGGTGCTGCCCAAGCCGCTAAATGGAAATACTGCGAATTAGCCTCTATTGCTTCATGTCCCCATTTCAGTCCAGCAGCTAGGAACCAGGTAAGGGTCAAGATAACCCACCAAATACTGGAAGCCATACCGAAGAAATATAACACCATGAACGATACTGTGCAAAGTTCGTGTTTAGTGCCCTGAGTTATAGTCGATGCCATTTGGATCCTTGCATCTAACGGCGGTGGAAACGGCTCTTGGCAGGCGATGGAATTGCCAAAAGCCCAACCAGTAACATAGGCCAAAGCCACCATTAGGTAACATACGGATAGAAATATTATTGGTCGTTCTGGGTATCTGTAACAAAACAATATCAAAGACAATTATAATAGGATTCTTCTTGAATGTTACATAAACAATTCATTGTAAGAATGTCAAAGTTGCAAAAGAAAAAATATTGATTTTTGTTTTAATGTTTTTACTTATTTAGATTAAAGTATTTCTTCATTTTTATTAATCTTTTAATTTTGTTATTTTCAGAAATTCACTTTTCTTTCATAAATCGTACAACTTAAATCTTATTCCAAAAGTATTTTGTACTTGAATCGAACATTTATATTCTTTGCTTGAATGTGTAGGCTGTCCAAAAAACAAGGAAACTTTGCACCTTAAACATTAACTTTTTAGAGTTCTTTTTATTTATTTATTTATTTATTTATTTATTTATTTATTAGTATATTAACGGACATAAATGCCCTTGTTACAAAAAAGAAAATAATAATAATGGTCTCTTGATACAATCTTACATTCATTCATAATATTCACACTTATAAGTCTTACATCTAAGTATAAAAAGTGATAAAGATCGAGCAGATCTTATTTCCTCAGGCAGATTATTCCACAGACGAGTGATTCTATTTATCGTAGAGAAATAAAATCTGCTCGATTTACATTGAACCTCAGAAAGTGGACGATGTATATGATGTGCATAACGTACTGTCCGAAGAGAGAATAAATTGGGAATTTCTTGAGCGTTATAAGAGTCAGACATAACCTTATAGACAAAAAGGGAATCTCTAAATTCATGAATTGATTGTATCGTGCGCAAATCAAACATTTTAGAAATAGGTCCATATTCGTGTGAGAACCGATGCATAGGAGTATCAGTTTTAAGCGATAGAAATCTTCCTCTGGATCGCTTCCAATCTACCAATGTTGTATTTCAAATAAGGGTGCCAAATTTCTGATGCATATATACAATGGGAAGAACTATACTTTTGAAAATGTGAATTATAGCCTGACAGTCAGTGAAAAGCTTCGTTGATCTAAAAAAGAAAACCTAAATTTCTGTTGGCTACTTTTATAACATATTCTAAATGATTCGAAAAAGTTAAAGAACTATCAAAAGTGACACCTAAGTCTCTAATCGTCACAGAACGAACTAAATCGATCCCATCAATCTGATACTGAAATTACACTGGATTATTAGATTTAGTAAAGTGCATAAATGTTGACTTTGAGGCATTTAACTGTAAACCATTAATATGACACCACGAGGAAATACCACACAAGTCACGCTGCATGGATGAAGCTGACAAGGGAGAATCAATAACACGATATAACTTCAGATCGTCAGCATATAGGAGACAATGAGAACTAGAAATAAAATCTACAATATCGTTTATAAAAATTAAAAACAGTAACGAGCCTAAATGAGACCCCTGTGGCACACCGGAAGGAGTTTTGAATGCTGAAGATATTGTCCCCTTGATGCGGACAATCTGATGTCTGTCGTATAGATATGACTCAATCCAAGCAACGAACTGCGGAGACACTCCCATGGAAATAAGTTTAGATATAAGTAAACTGTGGTTCACACTATCAAATGCCCTAGAAAAGTCCAAATAAATGCAGTCCACCTGTTTATCATTTTCGAGTGCTTCACTAACAAACGATGAGAACATTAATAAATTAGAGGTAATCGAGCGACCTTTTACAAAACCGTGCTGATGACTAGATATGTTACTAATAATTAGTGCGCTTAGCTTAGATGTCATAATACTATCATATAATTTAGGAATAATACTGATTATGGCTACTGGTCTGTAATTGGTCACATCGCGTTTATCCCCTTTCTTAAAAATTGGAGTAATGAAAGATAACTTCCACTTAGAGGGAAATTTACCATTTACCAAAGATTTATTAAATAAATTGACCAATGGTTTTATCAGATTGGGCAAACATTGTTTAATAAAACACGATGGGACCAGATCAGGACCACAATCAAAACTAGGCTTCATATTCGCAACTGCCTTAACTATATCATCTGATGTGACCTTGAAATCATTAGAAATCGTATCAGAAAGAAGAGCCAATGAAGTACTAGACAGTGTCACTGATGTATGTAATTTGGAATAAACTGAGCTAAATTGCTTAGCAAAAAGGTCTGCAATAGAGTGACTATCATTGGCAATTATGTCACCGTAATACATTGACGAAGGCAATTCATTATTCCTTCTCATGTTGTTAATGTAGGACCAAAATGATTTAATATTTGTCTTTGAGTATGTTTGCACACGAGATATATATTGCGAAAAAAGTGAGCGTGACAGCTTAATACATTTAGCCCTATGTTGCTTAAAATGTATATATGCATCCCAATTATTTGACTCTCGCCATAATTTATGCCAAACTTTCTTATTATTTATTAATGATATTAATTCATTGTTATACCAACGCAGAAAAATTCGTGATTTAACATTTTTCATAGGAATAAATTTATCAAACACATAATATAACTTTTCATAAAACGAATCAACATTTAAATCTAAATCACAGGTTTCCAAAATTTCGTCCCAGTCTATGGACTTCAGTTCACTATTAACTACAGTATAAAAAAATCCAATATATTTTACAAAATTTTTGTATACAAATAAGTTCCTAATCACAAGGACTACTAGATGAAATAATATAGTTAGAATTCGTTGCTTATAAACAGGAAAAATCAAACCTGTAAGTTTGATTTTCCTTTGTCAAGTCGTCAAGTTCTATGCCAGATATGTTTTACTGTTTTCAGTTCTTGTAAACGACATATCTAGGATCCTATTGTATGTCTCCCATATTGTCTATGCAAATGGTTTATAGATCATAATCCAATGTAAACTATCTGATCGAGATATAGCGATATCCCACATTAATGCTGATGCTACGTCATTTTTTACTATGCTAAACTAACAAAACTCTTATTTAATGTATCAAAAACCTAGGCTGTATTCCTAGGGTCACCTAACTTGCGAAAAATTTCCACCAGTGGAATAGCAAACATTGATGTCCGTTTACTTCGGGGAAACTAGTAGACTTCTTGAAACAAGATTAAAAGAACATCAAAAGAACATCCTTGGACCAGAAGAACGTTATTCGGGCCTAACAATCCATCTAATCGACACTTCCCATAATTTTGACTTTAAGAATGTTAAAATGTTGGCAACAGAATCGAATACTAAAAAAAGAACAGAAATTGAAAATTATTTTATTAAACTTTTTAATACACGCGCAGTAAACATACGGTTTGAAGAATCGAATTAATTTTAATAATTTGCTTAAAAATAAGTTCATTTATTTGAGTTTATTTTAATTTTAATAATTTGCATCGATTATAATTTAGAATGCTGATGCCAAAATTAGAAAGCCTTATATGTATTACAAACAATAGAATATAATATACACATACCCGCAACAATAGAACGGTTTCCCAGTACAGTCTCGATTTACCTTGTCAAGGCGTAAGACATTTAGTTTACTTAATAATTTTTGTAATTTTAATTTTCCTTTGTAAATTTATCTTTTATTCCTATGATTTTTTATATTTTACATTTTATTACAATGGTGTATTCAATTATTTTATATATTTTTTTAAGTGTCAATAAATTTCTGAAGAGGGCTGTCATCAATAGCCGAAACGTAAACTAAGTGTAATAGTTTATTTAAAAAAGTTCAACCAGACCCTCAACTTCAATTAACGTCTGTGAAGCTAGCATATCAACTATTACAAATGGAAAGGAAGCTGTAAACGATTAACAACAATTTAGCGGCATCAATAATGAGAAGAATCTTTTTACTTTGATGGAAATCAAATGGTTTTCTATCCAAACATATTTTTTTAAATAAGTTTTCACAGCATACAAATTTTTACTCACCACTATATAACAACAAACAAGAGAATTTAGTCAAGAAATTTATAAAAGCACAAAGGAAAGTTTTCACTTATGAAAGAACAGAGAAGAATTAAAGAATTTTTATTCATTGATTACAACTATTTCAATCTTAAAAAATCTCTGTATTCATTAGTATCCAGTATAGTTCTAGATTGGAAACTGTTCCAGTAGGTTTTGAATATAGTTCTATTAATTAGTGACAACAATTGCGAATTAAATAAATGAGATGCTAACTTTGCAATTCACATGATAGTGTCTCATCATATTTTGAAGGTTTGAGAGTAATTAAGTCGTTTCCTGCATAGTTCTATCATTTTGACATATACACGTGAGATGCTGGAACTTTTTTCACAGTTCTGATATCGGAATTAGGAGCAATATGTTTATTTTGATGTCTGAAAGAATATAAGAGTTCAGGCCAGTCAATTATGCACCATTTGTTTTACAATAATTACAGAACTGTGAAAAAAGTACCAGCATCTCATGTTTGTATGACAAAAATTTCGTTTTTAAACCGTTTTATTGTTACAAAGATATGGTACATAAGTGATTGGTCAGAACTCTTCTCTATTTTTCTCCAGACATTCAAATAGGTACATTCCACCTAATTTCATAATTAGAACTATAAAAAAAGTACTAGCATCTCATGTCTATATGACAAAATGTTGTTATGAAGAGTTTTATTATTGTAAATCAAATGGTACATAATTTACTGGTCAGAACTTTTCCTTATATTCGTTCAGACATCGAAATAAACATATTCCACCTAATTCCAAGATCGTAACTGTAAAAAAAGTAACAGCACCTCACGTTTATATGATGAAAATTTCGGTTCTCAACAGTTTTATTGCTATAAAACTATTGTAAAATAATTGACTGGTCAGAACTCTTCCTTATATTCAATCAGACATCCAAATAAACATATCTAATTCCAAGATCAGAACTGCATCTCAGTATCAGCATCTCACATCTGTATGATGAAAAATGCTACAATTCTTTATTATAATTCTAGTATCTGGATGAGCAATTTTATATTGTTTCGATGTGAGATATTTGTAATTCTGTCGCTTGACACTCTAAACCCTAGTATCTACGTCACTACTTCACATCCATTCATAACAGTCGAACATTTTATTTAAATGCACTACATTAAACAATTACTAACGCTATCCTTCTACATTATTAGTTTCAGTGTAACACAATTTATCTTTAATATCAACTCCTCACCTTTACAGAATTTTTAATTCTTATATCACTCACTTCAATAGTTCTTAGTTTAGTTATATAAGAACCGTGTGTGTATATTATCTTTATCAGTAATATTAATGTAATTTAGCCTTAAGATAATGTGCTCTTCCCAACAAAGACTTAATAAACAAATAAATACAAATACATGAAATTTTCAGGTTTGATTTTAACAAATAACAAATTTTGACTATATTACTTCACCTGGTAGCCCTTGCAATTGGGATCATTATTTCTGTACAGAAATGTTGAAAAAAGAATATAAAAATTGAATGTTTATGCTGCAAAGTTTCTCCACTTTATTGACAGCTTTGGATTGCTCATTTTTCCTTAATTGCAACTCTATGCTAAAGTACATTTATTTAAGGCTACATTTTTAACTATATTAACCTTTAGACGGCTGGAAAATCAATATTTTGAGGCATCATAAAAATTTGTTTAATGTTTAAATCTATAAACAGTTTATGCTCACTTTTTTACTATGAAGTAATCAGATATTTCAAGGCTTATAGTGAACAAATATGATGGAATTTTTGCAACTTATTTTTTAAAAATCTTTCCGTTCTTTTGCCCAGGTCTGTATCACAAAGCCTTGCTGATGATTCCAGCTGATATAGACCGGGATGAAACGCCAGAGAGAGGTTCTTTCCATTTTTAATGGAAAAAATCTTTCTCGCTCGTCTGATGACAAAAATAATTTTTCGAAAAAAACTTTCCATCGTTTAAAGAAATATAATCTTTCGGTGAATTTCACAACTCCTCTGATGTGGCAGACAAGTTTCTGACATCAGGGGGCAAAAGAACCGAAAGATTTTTAAAAAATAAGTTGCAAAAATTCCATCATATTTGTTCACTATAAGCCTTGAAATATTTGATTACTTGTTTAATGTTTATTTTTAGACTAAAATATATATTAATTTATTATTATTTTCACTTATTAAAGTCATTTAAGATAAATTTAGCCCTCCACACCTCTTTTTACCTACCCCAAATCCATTAAATCTGTATTTTCTACATTGTGCAAGTGGTCATTATTTTGTTTCCTTCAGACTATAATTACAAGAGAATACATTTTTAGTGTACTTACACTACAAAATAAATAAAACTTGAATACCATATTTGATGGGGTGGTTTTTTATTTTTAATTATTTCAGGGGTTGTTTTTGAATTTATTGTATTTTCGTCATTAGATTTGGATTCAACGTCGAAAAATACTACGGAAAAGTATATCTATACTATAAAATAAATAAAATTTGAATCCTATGTCTAAAGGGGTGAACTTAAAATTTGATTCTACCCCTAAATATTACAAGCCAAAATATTATTGGACAAAATATCATGCCAAAATATTATTTTTCAAAATATTATTTGGACAAAATATTATTTTACAAAGTATTATTTCTCTGAAATAAGCACAACTTAATACCGAAAATAATTTTTATTTTGTGTATATGGCCACTTTATACAGAACACATGATAAACATTATAAATAGACGTTATGAGCTACAGCGCGCACATATTCTAAATAATCACAAATATAAACCCATGACACTACACATTCGTACGTGCATCATAATCAATATATTTCTTTCGTTTCCGACACGACACAACACGAGCACATTCAAGGAATTTTCACATAATAAATACGAGCGTCTAAACAATATTTTTGATTACAATATTATTAAATATAATATTTCAGATTATAATATTTTGTTCAAATAATATTTTGTCCACATGAGAGATTTGAATAAAATAATCCTATTTTGACATGACAATATTTTTTATTACAATATTTCGAATAATAATATTTCGTACAAATAATATTTTTGACTATAATATTTTCTCCTGTGATGAATTGTCCTAATAATATTTTTGCATGATATTTTGTCGAATAATGTTTTGTCAAATAATATTCAGGGGTGTTACCTAAAATTTGACTATCAATCCTTCAAATTTAATTAAATCTACAAATTTAACTTATATAATGTTCTCATAAAGAAAGAAGCGTTTTCTACTATTAAAAATTTGAAATTTTTAACATTAGCAGTTCCGTTTCTTGCCAGAGAATCAATATATTGACGCACCTCATGATCTATACTTTGTATATGATCAATCATTGATATAAGGTACCTTAAATACCAGTTTTCTGAGGGCGATATGCTCTTCTAAATCCCGGCAGTCTAAAGGTTAAGATCTACATTTAAAAATCAACAATGGACCGATTCCATTGCCTATTCACAGACAAACCCTAAGCCCAATCCATTTTTCTCACAAATTTTTGCATGAACTTCTATGATTTTTGTATTTTTGTTCCAGATTATTCCCAAAACTTGCAGGCACAACATTTTTGAAGTCATTGAAAGCTCTTACATATTTCTGAACAATGTGGATATTTTCCACAGCACGGAAAATATAGGATTAATGAAATTATCCCATTAACGTGCAAACTTCCCAATTTTCTGAATGATTTTCGGCGGATGTTATTTTTATTAAATCGTCTTTAAAAAATTGTGGAATAATCATTTCTGACGTGAAATTTTGTGATCTTTCAGAATCTGTCATCAGAATTTTTGAAAAATAAAAACAAAAGAAGTTATATTTGTTTATTTAAAAAAAATAACGATTTTTTCACTAAAATATCTTCTTCAATTGATATTTTCGTACTGAAATCGGATGTGGAATTGTCTAGGTAGTAGAATCTTCTTCTCTTCAAAATGGGAGGATGAGAACTTTGAAATTCAAGATGGCGACGTCCAATATGGCGGTTCAAATCCGAAAAAATTAGGCTATTTCGAATTCTGACGAATATAACAATGTATTTTAATGACATTTCCATAAAATTTTGTATATTGTTGTATTTTTCGTCGCTGATGTCGAATCTGTTGCCAGATTCCTCAAATTCAAAATGGTGGATCCAATGTGGCGGACGAAAATAAACAGTATTTTTCAATTTTAGTGAAAATTTGTATATGGCTCATTTCATTTAATTTGTCATATTCATGTCCCTTGCCAAAACAAAATGTTTGTCATGAATTTGACTAAAGTTTTGTTTTCTATTTCATAAACTACAATAATTTGTAATCATTTTTCAACTTACAAGTGTGGAAAAATGATTGGACATAAAATAGCAGGGTAAAATGCCAGCAAAATGTCATGAATGTCCCTTGTCCCGCATTCAATTTTACATTTTCAAACGAATGCAGTGTCCTGATTCTACCAGTTTACAAGAGAAAAAAAAATTAAATCGTAAAGTAGAAGTTCTATATTTATAAAAAATCGAAATATAATAATATCATTCAATAGTATAACCTTTCAAAAAAATAAACAATGCGTGTCCCTCACTTTCTTCTAATTTTATTTTGCATATACATTGTTGTATTTACGAGTGTTTTCAAATTTATCTACTGAGCATAGAAACTTCTTTACCATCACATCGGCACCTAGTGACAATAACAAATGAAGTGAAAAAAGCACAGTTCACTGTATTCCAAACTCACAGTTTTATATGAATACAGAGAACCGAACGAAGGTTTTGCAAAAAGTTGTATGTCATGAGTGTCCCTTCGTAAAAATGGTGAGTAAATATTTTGAAATTAGTGCCCATGTCACATTAAAAACACTTTTTGATCCACGTCCGAATAAAACTAACCGCATCTTTGTAAACATAACCTTGCTCTGTTTAGAAGTAAACAAAGAACAAAATGCCATGAGTGTCCCCGTCATGAGTGTCTCTCTTTCGAGTTTCACACAAATTTGTTTTATTTTGGCATTAGTAAATTAATAGTATAATTACGATACGATATTTACTAAATTAATAGCATACTATGAGGACGGTATCGCCGTGCCTGAAAATATTACTAACGACTCGCGTGTATCGTACACACGGAGAAAAAAATACAAGGAAATTTACCAAACTTATTTACCGTCGTTGACAACATTATGTTACCATCAGCCAGTAGAAAATGCAACATTTCAAACGCATTGAAAATCAAAATGAAGAAAAAAAAGTTTTTCAAGACGATATCATTTATCATATTAAAACACCCAAAGAACTTTTACTCTATTGTAGAATATAAACAGATAGAAAAGTTTTTGAAGAAATCAATTTTATATGTTATAATAATTAATAAATTTGTGTTTTTCAAAATAATATTATAATTATCTTTGAGAGTTTAATAAAAATTATTTCCAAAAAATATGTATGAAATTTTTCCTTAATTTATGTCATGAGTGTCCCCAATTTTAGTTTACGCGCATTCATTACATACGTCTAAGGAAGTATACAAATAGTTATGAACAATTTTTTTTAACTTTCCGAATGAATTAACTGTTAGAATATAGTCATAAAATACTTATTGCTAATGAAATATTCTTTCCTAGACAAAAACAGAAAGGCAGATTATTATTTAATCTTATTTTTTCTGTGCTTTGCCTAAATTATAAAAGTCTTCTGTTGTGAAAAGTGACCCTGTAATGAAATTTACATTTCATTATGTTAGATAAGTGAATAAACAATACAATAATATGGGTTCGCAGTCAAATTAGTCACCGTTCAATCAAAAATATGCAGATATATTTCTTTTTTTTTAACTGACTCTTTCTGCCGAAAAACAGTCTGCCACGGCAAATTTACGACTCTATTTTAGGGCAATTAGCAATTTCGTATATTTTAAACATTAAAGAATGTAAATAAATTAGTTTCAAACCCAAAATCGTAACCTGCCATTTTCACTTTTATGAAGGCAGAATATGACAAATTAAATGAAATGAGCCATATAGGGGTTTTGTGGGTGGCTGATCACGAATCTGTCGTCATATTTCTCGAATTCAAAATGGCGGATGCAATATGGCGGCCGTAAATGAGCAATATTTTTCGATTTTAGTAGAAATGTGTATATAGGGGATTTTGAGTCGCTGATCACGAATTTGTCGTCAGATTCCCGAATTCAAAATGGCGGATCCAATATGGCGAACGAAAATAAACAATATTTTTCGATTTTAGTGAAAATTTGTATATAGGGTTTTTTTGGGTCGCTGATCAGGAATATTTCGTCAGATTTTCCGAATTCAAAATCACGGATCCAACGGAGAAATTATCGACGGCTAATCGACGTATTTCGTTTCATGGACGAAAATCAAGATAATTTTCGAAATTTTAATCGCCATATTGGATCCGGGATTTTGAATTCGGGAAATGTGTAACAATATTTATGATCAGCGGTCTAAAAAACCGCTATATACAAATTTTCACTAAAATCGAAAAATATTGCTTATTTTTGGCCGCCATATTGGATCTACCATTTTGAATTCGGGAATCTGGCAACAGATTCGAAATCAGCGACCAAAAATACAACAATGTTCAAAATTTTATAGAAATGTCATGAAAATGCATTGTTATATTCGGCAGAATTCGAAATAGTCTAATTTTTTCGGAATTGAACCGCCATATTGGACGTCGCCATCTTGAATTTCAAAGTTCTCATCCTCTTATTTTGAAGATAAGGGTCCATGGACGCAAGATTTCTACTACCTAGACAATTTCCCATCCGATTTCGGTGCGAAAATATCAATTGAAGATATGCTATTCGCTGAATCCGAATCTGTCGTCAGAATGGGAAAATTCAAAATGGCGGATCCAATATGGCGGCTGTAAATTTGCTAAATTTATTAAAATGTGCGGCGCACATTTTTCTTTATACGGAAAACAGCTGAAAATTATTACTCGGGGGTTTTCGGGGTCGCCGATTACGAATCTGAAGTTAGATTTTGAAATTTCAAAATGGCGGATGCAAGATGGCCGACCGAAATGCGAAAAATTACTCAAACTTTATGAAATTGGGTTCTCGGGGGTTTTCGGGGCCGCTGATTATAAATCTGAAATCAGATTTTGAAAATTCAAAATGTCGGTTCCAAGATGGCCGACATAAATGTAAAAAATTTACTTGATTTTGATGAAAGTCGGTACTCGGGAATTTTTTGGGTCGCTGATTACGAATTTGAAGTCAGATTTTGTAAATTCAAAGTGGTGGATCCAAGATGGCCGACATAAATGTGAAATATTACTTGATTTTTTAAATGATTAATTAAATGTTAAATGATATATTTTAGGAAAAAATGGAACCCGTGTTTCACCGTTTTTCGATATCTTAAGTACAGGGCTGTACCACTTCTGGCACTTTTTTTTTAAGCAGCTACCACTGAAGTGGTTAAGGGTTAATAGAAAAGAAAATGGGATATATTGTTGGTCTAATAAATAAATTATTAAAATGTACATTACCTGAATCTCTCCGTATCAATAAGGAACGTCAAAAACGTAAAAAAGCAGGATACTGCACATATCGAAGCCCAAGTTCCAACCCAGATCCTGGAAAACTTCCTCTCCCTTTCAGTAAAAAACATTCCATCACACGGAGCACCACAATTCAGTTCAACTTTATTCCCAACTTTAAGCGAGTACCCCAATTTGTGAGGAATCTTAAATTGTACAGGACACACAAACCCATAGTCACGAGCACCGAGCAACACATTGTTTCCGTACGATTGAGAACCACCAATCCACGTTGGTTGAAATTCGGGTATAGGCATACGAATCGGTGGATCTATCGTAACTGGTTCCGAAGGGGACGTTTCGTTAGTCGCCACGCACAATTCCGGACCTCCATTTTCAGGAAGTTTACTACACTCTAAGTTCTCTGGCCAATTATATCCAAAAGTGTTCATTAACGTTTCACATCCCGCACGAGCACTTTCACACAACGACCTGCAAGGAGGTATCGCTTTGTCCAAGATTGTACAAACAGGTGCGTACATCGTACAGAGGAAAAACCTCAGGTCTGGACTACACGTCAGTTTAACGAGAGGGATGAATTGATGAACGTCTTGCCCAGCATCCTCCTGTTTCTGGTGATTCATAAGATTTGGCATTATTGTCTCGTTGTAGGGGATGTTGGTACATAGAGTAATCGTAATAGGCTCGCATCGTCCATGGGGTGCCAATGGATCCTTCACATGTCCAACCTGTAGCGATAAAAATAAAAACATCATTAAAGTTCTTTTATTTACATGATGTGATAAGACCACTAATTAAGAAACGATTAGATTATTGTGTTTTATATTGAAGGTAATAAAATTGTCAAAATTTTTACCTGTCCGCAAACCACGAACGAAGCGCAACCCAGAAGGGCGCTGAGGACGAGGAAGAAATTGGTCATTTTGGCGAATCCTTCGACGAGAGTCCAGGAGTTGCCGATTACGCTGTCGCGACTCACGGACACTCACGGATTCGCGGGTCACCACTTTCGGACAATTCGAAACATCTCGCTTCACCTTTCTTATATTTTTCCGAGGATCTCGTAAGTTTTTCCAAGTTACTAACGAAATTACGATGGACGCGACGAAGTGTAGAAGACGGAGGCGCAAGGGTGGAAAACTCCGGCGGCGACGACGACCTCTGTCGGTCACGGCCAAGGAGTCGCGAAAAGACGACTTGGGGACAACTTTAAAATGTCTCGCATGACAATTGCGCATGCGCACTTCGCGAAGGGTTCCGAAATGGAAAGGAAAACATTTGATTTTGAGTGTGTTGAAACGCTGGATACGTACATATATGGAGGGATGAAAGTGTGAGTGAACATTGTTGCACGAAGCGGCAGAATCCCTGCGCTTGTGCATTCTTTTGCATCAGGTGCGTGGAAATGCGCCCAGCTAGCATTTACGGTAGCGTCTTTTTTTTATGTCAAACCGATGTTACTGTGCCATCACCAAGACGTCATAAGTCCGTCATAAATGACATGTCTTTTTTCAGACGTTCTAACCATGTCTTAGACGTTTTTAAGACGTCTGCAAAAAGACATGTCAGTTATGACGGACTTATGGCGTCTTGGTGACAGGACAGCAACATCGGTTTGACATAAAAAAAAGACGCTACCATAAATGCTAGCTGGGCGTGTGTATACATTATTTGACCCTGTTTATTCGGAAAAGGTGAATTTCGATCCGTGGAAAGTTTACTTTAATCGTGTGCGTAATAAATCAAATTATTTTTAAAATGGGAGTAAAATTAGGAGAAAACAAGTTCTAAAGTTCCCTCCAGAAATATTTTCTTGGCCTTGAATACTTTACTGTATTACAACCCAAATAACAAAAAGTAGGTATCTCTACCCAGCAATCGGAAATGTATTGAAATGTATTAAAGGGACGGTTCAGCCATAAAATCAGCTATTATGAAGTATTCGTTCAAAAAATGGCCATACTTTATTTCTTTAGTAATTTTTGACGAGGAATTCAATGGAGATATAAAAATTGTTAACAATGCATGTGACCAAAAACAAATTTGATGTTCGAAAATATGGAATTTTCAAAAATCCATCCGTAATTATGTACTTTGTAAACGAAGAATGATTGAGAAGCATTGAAACTTGAATACTTTTGAATCCTTTTTATTACTCTTTGAGTAATTTTTGGACAAGGATAGGAAGTAATCAGGTTTCAAAGTTTTGTCCGAAATGATTGAGAAACATTCAAGAACAAGCTATTCAATTCTTGGAAAAAAATTTAGAACGATTGATAATAGGGAAGCGTTCACGAAGGTCAACAAATAGAATTCAAAGTTCAAAATGAATCTTTTTCAATAATTCTGAATAATTTTTCGGCTGCTGGGTCAGACAGAAAATCAGTTTTATGAAGTATTCGTTCAAAAAATGGCTAAACTTTATTTCTTTAGTAATTTTTGACGGGGAATTCAATGGAAATATAAATATTGTTAACAATTTTAGTGACATAAACAAATTTTGATATTCGAGAATATGGAATTTTCAAAAATCCATCCGTAATAATAATAATTATTTACCCTGCTAACGAAGAATGATTGAGAAGCATTGAAACTTGAATACTACATTCAAGAACAAACTATTCAATACTTGGAGGAACATTTAGAACGATTGATAATAGGGAAGTACTCACGGAGGTCAGCAAATAGAATTCAAAGTTCAAAAATGAATACTCAATAATTCTGAATAATTTTTCGTTTTCTGGGTAGACAAATGGATTGGAGATGGATTCATTTTAACGTTTTTGAATCTGAGGTTTTGATTTTTTTAACGTTGCGAATCCATGGTCATTATATTAATCAATGTAGTAGAAACCACAGAGAAGAATATAATTTTCGAATTCACACGTGTCCAAAAATAATATGAAAAATAAAACATTTATAAATAATCGCAAATACAAAATTATGGATTCGAAGTATTTTGAATCAAAATATATACAAGAAAAATAGTACCGTAATAGTAATTATTAAAAATGATTGAAAAGATTCCTTTGCTCGGCTTTTTAACCCTATTTCTTGGCCTCTTAAATCCCTGCCTATCCAAAAATAATCTTTCAATATTTTAAATTCTTTATCCTTGAACTGCCATAATATTCATTGAAAAGGATTCGAGCATACAATTTAAACCTTATTCCTGAAAACGGATAAAATTAAATAAAATTAATTATTAAATATCATAATTTTCAATTCCTCAGAATCTTAAAATAATGATCAAGAACTTGGATACAGCAAGATAAAGAGGGATTAAAAATGTTCAATTCTTCTTAACCATTATTCGTTTACTGAGATAGCACCGAAAATATTGTTCTAAATACAAGTATTCGAAATTGATTTTTTGAATGTACGTGTATTTTTCTCTTTTACTGACTTTTATTGTTGTCGTGACGGTAAAAGGGGAATACAAATGCTTATGGGAGTCGCGCATAATGAGAGATTGGTGGGACGAATATTATGTGGGATTGTGGGAATATAGGACGTTTACGTCGTCGGAAAGCACAATGTTCACATTCTTATGTTAAATATGTATGTTACACCCAAGAAATATGCCTTTTATTAAAATATAACGTAGGTGGCCCAAAGATAGATGATTATTAAGTCCTCTAAGCCTAGTAAACGAAAAATGATTCAAGATTATTAATATTGTTTTTTATTCTCGTATAAGAATAATTCACTATCATAAAAAGTTCTCTGCTAAAATAATCTCTGTGAACTTTAAATGACCTTGGTAAGATAGCATGGGTCTTTTCGCAAAATTGATCGTTCTTTTGAATGGATCTTGACTTTATTTTCACAAAAAATTGAAAAGAAACTAGTTTTTTAGGTAATACATTTGACCTTGAGTTTAAAGTCAGTAAAGCGAACTTAAAACGTTCTTTTAGACATATATTTCTAGCATTTTGCTCTCTCTATACGATTTCGGCGTAAAAAATACAGGTTTCCATTAAAAATATCACTGCAGCCTTTAAGTGACCTTTCAAATCGAGTTTAAGGTCAATGTCAAGGCCATTGGACGGCCTCTTCATTATTTTTTGAGATCGTTCGTTTATATTAAATTACATCTGCTAATTATTTTTTAAATACATATATATTATGGTGCCTAAGAAATTTGCGATGAATTTCTGTGATTTAATTGAATTATATATTAAAGTTATATTTGGATCCCACTGCCTCCTCTGTATTTGACCGTATGAGCTGTGTTTTTCTCCCCTCCACGAACGATTTTAGGGCCAGCGCTAACCATATTTATTCCAGAGTAGTAAATATGTATTTACATAGGTAAGGGCAAGCTTCAGATCACGTGCCACGGGCATATCGTCGTCCAGTCCGAGAGGGCGCAAGTGCCAGTGAAGGTCAACTCAAGGGGTTCCACTGTATTTATAATTAGCAGGTGGCTATATTTTGGTAGTTACTATATTGCTATTAGTTTTAATTAATGTGTTGTACAATTGTTATAAATAAATAAATATCAACAGATTCAGGATTAATTTATCTATTTTGTTGTACTTCCCTGTTTTGCTTTTACAAAATGGTTGGATTAACTAAAACGTCAGATTTATAGCAAAACAATTGTACTTTAACGTAACAAATTTTACCTTAACGTAAATTAGAAAATTAAATAATTATTGGAAACGACACTTGCATATAAAATGTGGATTATAATAAGTGATATTAGTTCTGTTCAAAATTAAGCGGAGAATTTTATTTCCCAGACTAGTAAAAGGATCAACGAATAGGAAAGATAGGAAATCAGAAGACAGAATTGTATGAAAATAAAAATCATATTTTCACAAATACTTATAAAATACAAATTTGTTAAACTTAAACATTTCTATAACTATATTTAATTAATGATAATAATCTGATGGTGCTAGTGGAGGGGGCAGACTTTTGAGATCATTTGAGTTGATTTCAGAAAAAGTACGAAGCGAATATACATCCATGATTTGCAAAATGCGATCGTACAATATTTTTTTCACGTGCCTCGCGTATAAGAAGTCCATATGGTTGAATTTCTTGTGAGACACAGGCTCGCAGGTTACGACGTTGGGTATCCTGTCCAGCAATTCTTTCAAATTCTGAAAATAAAATTAATAAATTAAATCGTTATCTACATGCTTATTTGATGATTTTTATGAATAAAAAAGTCATGTTATGAATTCTTATGAAGAATTTTGAAAGTTATTATTGTATTAAAACAGACTCGTTAGTCTGCTTTTTTACGGAATAATTAAACTCATAAAACCTCAATTATAGCATAATGAGATCACGATAGAAATAATTTCTCACCGCTTTCATGAAAACTGCATCACCCTCGCCATATATTAACGCGACAGGAGTCGTAATCCGCGTCAAATTATAGGTCGGCGGAACGGAGCTCTGGTACATGGCATAATTCGAAACCTGGCTTCCATAATCGAATGCTTGGAATTTACCTGTAATTAGAGTGAATTTATTATATTATTCACCATTAAATTCTTTTTTTTTATTTTAAAAATTTGTTTATAATACTCTGAGAAAATCTTGGAATTTTTGTAATTTTGTATAGTAGTTACGATACATATTTTCATTATGTTTTTTATTTCTTACAAATATTATTATAAATTCCGTAACTTTTTATATTACAGATAGTCAAATCATAAAAAACTCTATATGTAGCAGGAATTATTGTAAAATTGAAGTCTGGTCTACTATTAGTCGAGTCGGTCGAGTCTAGTTTAGTGTAGTCTATTGTAGCCCGTAGTAGTCTAGTCCACTGTAATCTAGTGCATTTAATGCAGTATAGTTTAAGGAAGTCTATGGTACTTTACTGAAGTTTACTCTAGAGTAGTCTACTGTGGCGAAGTCTAGTTTACACCAGTTCAGTGTATTCTAGTGTTTTCCTGAGTGTACTCGTCTTCAGCCCAGTCCGGTGAAGTTAAGACCCGTTAAGTCTATACTAGTCTAACGTAATGTATTCTAATATAGTTTCGTACAGCCTTGCGCAGTCATGTGTAGAGACTAGTCTAGTGTTGTCTATCATAAGGTATTTTAATCCATTGTAGTCTGGTCTAGTGTAGTCTAGCCCAGGATAGTCTCTTCTAATACAGTTTAGTCTAGTGTAGTCTGTATACCCCATCATAGATATAGAGCAGTGCGGTTCAGTATACTCCACGGCAGTATAGTACAGTGTAGTCTAGTGTAGTCCAGTATAGTATAGTGTAGTGTAGTCTCTAGCGTATTATAGTATATTATATAGACCTACAGTTGGCTATTGTATTCTAGTCTAGTGCACTCCAGCGCTGTATGGTCTATTTCAGCAATATTGTCCAGTGTAGTCCAGTGCAGTATTGTATAGTCCAGTAAAGTGTATCAGTCTTGCATTGTCCACTTCAGTAGAGCCCATTGCATTTTCACGTAGTCTAGTCTAGCTTAGTGTAGTCCACTGTATTCTAGTTTAGTGTAGACTAACTGTAGTACAGTCTTGTTTATTGCAGTATATTCTAGGGTAGTCACTTATAATGTAGTCTAGTATAGTGTAGTCCAATATATCTATACACCCTAGTGCAGTCGTGTCTTGTTTTGTGTGGTCTAGTCTATTGTAGACTTGTCTATTATATTCCTGTCTATTGTATTCTAGTCTAATTTAATCCCTATAGTTCAATCTATGTCTAGTGTATTATAATGCACTGCAGTCGAGTCCACTGGTATTTAGTTTAGTGCATACTAATTTAGTACAATTTAGTCCAGTGTAGGCTACTATAGTCCAGTATATCATAGTCTAGTACAGTCTTGTCTCCTCTAGTGCAGTCTAGTGTAATTTAGAGAATTGTAATCAATTGCAGTATAGTCCAGTATACTCCACTGCACTATACTCATGTGTAATCTAGTTTAGTCTAGTGTAGTGAAGTAAAGCGTAATGCATTGACCACTCTAGTCTCGCATAGTCCAGTAAAGTGCAACATTCTTGTATTAGCCACTGGAGTCTTTAGTACTTTAGTACTTCATAATTAAAAGTGAGAACGCGAGGAAATGTCGAATTATTCGATTTTCGTGTTAAACTCAAATATTGAATCAATCACTGAATATTATTTATTATTATATTATATTAATATTATTATATATTATTTAGATATGATCCATTCATTAGATTAAATTATCAATAATAATTAATTGATTTCTTATTTTTAATCTGTTACTATTGATAGAAAGTCATTATTTTATGTTTGGAATAAACAGGGATTCAAAATGTTGTAACGTTATTGTACTCGATTGCACTTACCTGCAGCTATGTTTTGCGAATAATGGTACAGAGTTTGTACCGAAGTTCCAGATGGGAAATGGAAGAGTACATCAGAGAACATTCGCTAAAAATAAAGTAGAGAATTATAAATTATTTAAAAGAAGTTGATTACTTGCATATTATCTTTTAAACTAAAGAATACATTGTAATTTGTCTTTTCTATGCAAATAACATTTTTTTCTAAAATAAAAAATCGTTAAAAATTGTAAAACACTGTCCATCATTCATGGTTGCGATAATTATTTAAAAATAAATATTTAACTCTAAAAATAGCAAAAATCCATTATGCGTGGAATAAATGTTTTTTAGAATAATTTCACACATGCACGTTAATAAACACAATAATTGGTATTCAATATTTGAAATGACTCACTTTATCTAACAGGCGGTCATCCTCGCCTACGACCACATTCATAATATGAATACACGTGGGTTGTAAAATACTCGAAATGTTGCACATGTGTGCCACCAAGACGTTGAGAAAACCTTGAGGGAATGCCGCACGAATTTGATTGTTGTTTAAGAAGTTCTGAAAAATTCAAAATTACATGAATAAGTTTGGCAGTGCTATAAAGTGGTAGTTTTCAAAGTTTTTCTTAAAGTAAAATTATTTTGTTTTGAGAAATAAAATTTATTTACCGTAATGTCTCTTTCATTTCTGACGAGAATCTTGAAAAATTCAGGAATGCCACGATTCCAAAAGGCTATCGGCGAAAGACTGATTACTAGCTTTATTTTCTCGTTGTATTCTGGTTTTGAAGAAAGAAGAACGTAACTGATCGTTGAACCCATGGAATGACCGATGTACGTCAAGGACGGCTCTTCTGTGCTCTTCAGAATGTAATCGATCATACATGGCACGTCTATCAAAGCCATCTCGTGAAAACTGCACAAAACAGATCGAATAATGAAAACAGAGGTAGAGATATTTCAATAACAAAAGAAAATGCTCGTTTAAGTTATCATCCGGCAGGTGGCAACCAAACTCGAAATGTACTAAATTTCACACTATTAATATATTACAAATTTATTCAGAAGTGACTTTATGCAACTAAAAAGGACATATGCAGAACAGAACAAAACAATTAACGTCAAAAAACACAAAAATAAATGATAATTAGTGTAGTTCAGTGCAGTATAGTCTAGTCTAATGTAGTCTACCGCTGTGTAGTCCAATTTAGTGTAATGTAATCGATTGAAGTGTAGTCCAGTGTAGTGTAGTCTAGCATAGTGTAGTCCAGTAAAGTTTAGTAGTATTGCATTGTCCACTTGCTTATTGTGGACTTGTCTATTGAAGTTAAGCTCATTATAGACTTGCCTATTGTAGCCTTGTCTATTGTATTCTCGTGTATTCTAGTCTAATTGAGTGTAGTACAGTGTAATCTAGTTTAGTACAGACGAACTTAGTACATTTTAGTGTACTTTAGTATACTCTAGTGTAGTCACTTATAATAATGTGTAGTCTAGTGTAGTCGTAGTCACAGTATAGTTGTATAGCCTGTTGCATTCTCGCCTCTTATTGTGTAATCTACTCTATTGTAGCCCCGTTTATTGAATTCTAGTTTAGTTTAATCTAGTGTAGTCCAAACTAGTCTACAGTATTATACTCCAGTGTAGCCTACTGTAGTCCAGTATAGTATAGTCTAGCAGAGTATTGTCTTCTCTAGTATATTATAGCGTATTATAGATTTGTCTACAATCTATATTATAAATGTGTATTGTTTTCTAGTCTAGTGCAGCCTAGCGCTGTTTGGTCTAATTTAGTATAATGTAATTAATGGTATTACAGTTCAGTGTAGTCTAGTATACTGCACTGCAGTATGGCCAGTGTAGTCTAGTCTAGTATACTGTTGTCCAGTGAAGTGTAGCAGTATTGCATTGTCCACTACAGTCTAGCTTGTGATAGACTTGTCTATTGTAGTCTTGTCTATTTTATTCTCATGTAGTCTAGTCTAGCTTTATAATACACTCTAGTCAAGTCCAGTGGAGTCTAGTTTAGTGTATACTAATTTAGTACAGTCTAGTCCAGTGTAGTCCAGTATAGTCGAAGCAACTCGAAATGTACTAAATTTCATATTACATTAATATATTACTGATTTACTCAAAATTTACTTTATGTAACTAAAAAAGACAATAAAGCAATTAATGTCGAAAAACACAAAAATAAATGATAATGAATGTATAAAAACTTTAAATTAAGAAGAAATCATAATTTAAATTGACAGGTCGACAAAAAAGTCATAATTCAAATAAAAAGTGATGTTTTAAAAATATTATGACATCTTAGATTAAATACCGAAAAATATCGGATAGTCGTTAGACTTTAAGCAAACATAATACACTTTTTTTGATGTTTTTTAACGAAAGTAGCGGAAGCAATTTCAGACCTTCACGGTACGTTTTGCTGATCAAATACTAATAGTCAGGTGCGACGAGAGCTCTTTACGAGACTTGTTAGTTCTGAGTAAACTTATTTATTGAAAAGAAGCTTATAAGTCAAGGCGATGTATTTATTCTTTCGTTGTTTACAAAAATGTAGGTAAAAACAATTTCAAACATAAAGTTATTTTTTAATATTGAAAGATTTGTTAGTTTCATTGAAAAATTGCTAAAATGGATTTCAAAAGGAGTATTTATAAGACACTAATGAGTGGCAAGATTGTAAATGTTACAACAAAAATAAAAATGTTACTTTTTAGCTTAAAAAAAATTACATTAGATAATGTAAGAAAAAAATCGAATGTAGTTTTTTTTTAATTTAATTCGTGACAATATAGTTTTAATTATGTTCGAATTAATTGTAGTCGTACAATTGTAGAAAATTAAAGTTACAATTTACCTGAATCGATAAAAATCAGGATGTGAAGTAGTCAACGACACGTGCGATTTACTGTAGGAATTTCCTCTCACGTTTCCAACCCACACATCGTACCCTGCATTTGCCAATACGAACGCTGTAATAAAACAAAAACGTTAAAAATTTGTTAATTATATGGTACGTAAAATGTAATTTTGTAATCATTTAAAAAAAATTAATTGTATATTAATTCTACAAAAAAATCTGAATATTCAACTTTATTTCCGATGAATTCTAAGAACTTTTCATTCCTTTCATAATTTTGAAGATGCACATAGTTTTTGAGTTGGAGCGTCACAACATTTTTCGAAGAAAATTTAACTTGAGCGATTTTTTTAGTTATGAAAGCTTTGGACAATTTCAATGTAACTTATTGTTGATTTCAAGGTGACTTTTCAAATTCCGAAGTCAAAATCGAATTTCAATCAACAGAGATTCCAATATGGCCAACATGTTGAACAAAAATGCCGAAAACCCCCTCAAAATGACGTCCACAATGAACATTTATTTAAAAAATGTTCGGAATCCGTAACCGGAAAAATATGAGCTTTTCCAAAAAAATAGTAAGAATGAAAAGTTCTGAGAATTCATCTTGAAATATAATATTTTTTCAAATTTTTGTGACGTTATTTTTTACCTAAATTTTTCTTAAAAATTCAGAAAAATCCTAGTATATTCCGTGATAAACTCTAAGCTATTTTTGTTCTAAGCAATTTTTTCCAACAACGAGAAAAAATATCCTAAACTATCAACTTTTGGAAAAAATTACTAATAAAATTCCGTAGAATTTATAATATGGAATATACTGCTATTTTTTGAAATATTTTTGAAATTTCCAAGACAATATTTGATTGAAATTAAAGTAAAAACAAAATGTAATTTCAGGTGTTAGTGGATTAAAACGTTCCATACGATAGTTGTCTTTTAAAAAAAATTCAGAAAGATATATTTTTTTCACGCAGTCAGATTAGAGGGGCACTCAACAAAATATTTAAATAATGAAAAGTTACTACTAAAAACGATGGAAACGTTATTTTTCTGTCATCTACGATTCATCGTTCTAAGAATTTGAAACATCTCTTATATATTTGGGACGAAATGCTCGATGAAACACTAAAAATACAATCGTTCGATTTACTAATTTAAAAGCAGTAACATTCCGACTCATAGTAATTTGAAGAAACACGAGCTATTTTTGTGATTTCTGAAAATTAATTAATTCGTTTCAAAGCCGGATTGTTCTCTTACAGATGTTTCTCGGTGAAATGAAATAAATGTTGGAAATTTTGCCAGATTTTTAAAATTACTCGGTTACGAATGAGAATTTTCTAAATTTTGTAATTTAAAAAACTGGAAATTTTCAAATGTCCATCACTCGGTTGCTAGTTGCTAGTAATACATAAAAAATGGAATTATTCGTCTTGAAATGTACTTTTATATAGGTGTAATAAAAATTTTGTTGCAATTTATTCTCATACCATTTTGTACGCTTTAAGTAATAAATAAGTTAATTAAGTTTTTTGCCAATGAGACAATTTTAATTTTTTTTATTAAATTCACAAAAAAACTACTGAAAATAACGAACAATTTCCGGCGTCGTACAGATGTCGAGTAATTCTTTTTACAATTTAAATTTTTGCAAGAATCCCAAGATTTTAGTTTATCGAATTCACAATTCACAATCTTCCTATTTTTTGTGTGTTTTTCGATGTTTATTGGTAATTCAAAACATGTTAATGTATTTCGGAATCTTTTAATTATTAGATGTTAACAATTTTCGTGGAAACTCAAGACCTTCGAAAGCATGTTTGCAAAAATTAGTGACATTTTCTCGTTCTACAAATATCACTTTTTGAAAATTTGTAATTTTACTCGTTCAGTCAGAATTCTTATTCAAAAAGTCCAAAAGTTGTTAAACATGCTGTTGGTTCATATATTTCGTGAATTGTTATTATACTTTTCTTTCACAAATTATGCAAAATACTAACATTTATTTTTTAATTAATTATAAAATTTGTGTTTAGCGTCTGATGTAAATTATTTTTGAAATTGGAAAAGTGGTATGTAAATTACTGGTGGGCGCTAAACCAGGAAAGCAACTTATTTGGTAAATGGAAAGCAGTACTAAAAACAAAAATGTATAAACAAAATTGTAAAATATCGAAAAAATAGAATTCTAAAAGATAGCCCCTACGTGCCTCAGATTTAACCTCACTTTTTTCGGAAATGCGACATGGCATATAATTCCGACAGCACCATCTTTTTTTGCATCGTAAAATGCTTCAAAAATGATACTTCGCTTTCAAAATGTTCTCTACTGCTTCAAAATAAATCGCAATCTGGCAAAGGCCGCTTATTTCAACAAATTTAACCTCTCTTTTCTGGAAAATGCGATGCGACAAGAACATTTTTGTAGAGACTTCTTTTTAGCACCAAAATATACTTAAAATATGATACTTCTGTTGTCAAATGCAAAGAAAATAAACTTTGTTTTAAACTCCAAAAATTATACGAAAAATTTGACAAACTGAATTTTCTTTCTGACCAAATGTTTGTAACCTCTGAAAGCATCAATTAAAGAGGACAATAAAATTGAATCTTTTAAAATTGTAATGGGCAGTAATATTCGTTTACAATTTAAAAATAAATAAAAAATTACAGTTTGTCACATTAAGTGTATAAAAAAGTGAAATAAGCATTTTCATTAAAGTACATATATGTTTTTCTTGTTTGTCTTTGTATCGAAATGAAAAGTGCAGCGATTGAACACAACAGTTTCATTCCTTGTTTAGGAAAAGTTGAAAAACGTGAATTGAGATCCTAAAACACTGTAGGAAATCTTGAATTCCTCGATAAATTTATCAAAGATTTTATTTTACAGTTATCTGAGTCACAACTAGGTTTTTACTTAAACGAACATTGCAATACTAATTATCACAAATTTTCTAAATGTACTCTTAAACGAAAAATTAATTTATCCACAATAAAGATTAAGTCGATATCGTCAATTTCACTCTTAAAAATGAATTATGATATGATGATATTCTTCCTTATCAGAGTTTTCACATCAAATTCGCAATAAATCTTTCTCAGATAAACTGTCTGTCTTTGTAGACCATTTAATTATGTGAATAACAGTGTTGACATTTCCAAATTTGTTTACATATGCTTTTAAAATTAAATACTTTTGATTAACGACTGATGTTATCGATAGGATCTCATTTTAGAAGTATCGACGGAAAGGTATCTTTTTAGCATAAAAATAGAAATCCAAGTGCAAAGAAATCGGTGTAGTTATTTTTTATTTAGTGTAGTTTAGTCGAACATCATGTACGTCATTGGTTCTAGGTACAAAGGATTTTCATAAGGATAATTTTCATGTATGAAAATAGTGCAAAGCCATATAAGTCCGTTTTAATCCAATTAGTCTCGATCAATGGCCGATCGATATCAAGTTTTACTCGATCCAACAAAAAAGGTATAAGGGAGAGGAAAAGGAAGAAGGTGACACGAACGTAAGGAGTTGCGATTTTTATCTTGACCGTCAATCGTTCTACAAGATTTATGTGTATTTAGGTTCGACCTTTGCCTTTTATTCTGTCAGTAGTCTTGTTACGGTCACCTTAAAAAAATATAGGAAAACTTTGCGAAGGACATTAGCAGAAGACAAAACAAATTTGAGTTAGAGAACTAAATAATATTAGAAGACTTCTGACCGATTTGAATTAACCAGATAATTTACTTCAATTTCAACGCTTATTTCTAACACGAAATTAAGTTCGAAAAAATAATTTTTGGAGACGATCTTTCGAATGGAGTTAAACAATTTTTAAAAAGAGTTTGATGTTATATAAAAAAAAAAATTATTTTTCAGACGTATTTCTGATAAATGTCGAGTTTTTGATACATTATCTTGTTTTGAATGAGCTAAAATGTATTAGAAGCGAGCAGTAGATAGTTGTAGTCAAAAGGCACAAATTCTTTTTAAAATTTAACTATTTTTCTCTTGTACTATACACTTTAGAGGAAATGGTCTAAAAACGGTTTTAGAATGGGTCGATGAATACCTTCGATTTTTTTCAGAAACTGTTACAATTTTTGTTTTTTCAAAACATCCAAATTTAAAAAAGAAATTATATAAAAAAATCTATAAAGTATATTGATAAAACCATATCTATGTCATTTTTGTTCTATTTTTCTCTAAGTCTGTAGTTTTCAAAAACAACAATTGACTTCAAATTATTGAACTTTTCTCGATTTCAAGACTCCTTACAACAAAAATGTTTTAGAATTGGTTAAAGAATGCTCTCAATTTTTTTTCAGATGTTTTAAACAATTGTTTTCAAATTTCGATTGAAATTTTCGAAAAATAAAATTTCACATTTTAATCTGCAAAAATTTGAAGGTGGTTTTTGACTCATTCTAAAACGTAATTTATAGAATCTTTCTATAAAGTCTATAGACTTTTAATGAAGTCTACTTTTCAGTCGAACAAAGCTGCTTTTGGTTACATCTTAAAATTAGCCACCTATTGGTCATGATTCAAGACTTATTTCAATAAATGTACAAATTACGAATATTTTTCAGGCAATATTCTACGAGGGTTCTATAAAGGAAAAGTTGTGAATTATGGCAGCGGCGAGATAAGAGTGATAAATTACAAATGTGGCACTTACCAAGACTTTTGCCTGGTCCCCTTAAGACATAACAGTCCGACGAATCGAGGATTCCGTGTTGTAAATAGACAACAGGCTTTCCTGGACGTTTTGGGTTTGTCGGACTTCCTGGCACTCGGTGAAATTCCAGATTGTAACCGTCCGGAGTTCTGACATGATGAGCTTCCGCTGGGTATCCGTATTGCTCCACCAAGCCTACCTGAAATTTGTTTTTGCTGACACTTTAAATATGATCTAGATTTTCAATTTCAATAGGAAAATACATTTTTAAATAGAAATTTATTATTTTTACACTCGTTTTTTGATATTCCTAAATGTATGGATCATGTTTTCTTCTTAGAATGTTACAAAATTTGTATTTATTTAAAACAAAAAACACATATTTCATGTAGTTTTGATCGTGATGCAATTCTGACTGATATCAACGTGGACAATAAAATCAGAACGTCTTGTTTCTAACATAAAATTTATTTTACTTTTCGCTCTTGGCCTCAAAAATGTGATCAAAAAGGGTACTTTTTAGCGTAATTATTTCACAAAATTTGAGGATCTTCACCAAACAAAAATGAATAAACTTTTAAATAAATTAAAGAATTTTGTAACTTTTAAAATTGTTTGTACTAAAATCCAATGTAGATATCACGACGAAGAGAAAATATTGGGTCCTGAGACCTTCAAATGTTATAACTTATAATAAACTGCGGAAAGATAGAATTTAAAAATGGTAACATCTCCAGATTATTAGTTACGAAAATTCACCGTTAGAATTGTACAATATAAATTTTACCACCGCATTCCCCAGTTAAAAGTTTTTATAAAAATTGAGATATTTTGAAAATATACGTCTGTCTTATTGGATCCGCCATTTTGAATATAAAAAAACCCTGCAAACCATTTTTTGTAAAATGACATATTTTAACAAGGATTCTCGCCACATTGAACTCGCCATTTTGAATTTTGTAAATTTGAGATCAGATTCGTGATCAGCGATCCCAAAAAACACAACATTGATATTTCCAGAAGAAATTTTTCAGTCTAAATTGTTACAGGAGGAAAATAAAAAATTACATCAAATTTTCGGTTTTCAGACAGCCATATTGGAAGTTGCCATTTTTAAAATCAATTTTTCCGACTTCTTGACCTCATATTGATATTCGCATTCAATTTTGATATTCAAAATGGTTGACAAAACAAACTTTCGGGTGAACATTTTTTTTTTGTATTTTTGAAGATAGCATAAAATTGACGTCTGATCATCCTGAACATTGATAGTAGATAAAAAATGACAAGAACAAAATTGTCCGTTCGGGACATAATAATGGGTTAATTTTAATTGCGGCGTTAATTTCGTAGAAAGTGCTCAAAATGCGGGAAAAACAAAATTGTTAGAATTAACTGTAACTTGGAGCGTAGGGATTTTGGTTCGTTGATCACGAATTGGAAGCCAGATTTTGAAAATTCTAAATGGCAGTTTCAGGATGGTGGACACAATTTCTTAATTCTACACATGTCGCTTGACACATGTTGCTCGAGGGTTTTCGGGGCCCCTGATTACTAATTTGAAATGTGATTTTTAGGCAGAATCGATAGACTTTTTAAATAAATGTCATATTTGATCAGCCATTTTCAATTTCCAAAATTTGACTTCGGATGCGTAATTATAGTCCCCAACAGGCTTGGAGTAACAAATGTCAAGCCGTTTCATAAATTTTTATCAATAAATTGATTGAAGACAATGTCATACTTCATGACGAAGATTTGGAAAAAATCTTGATAAAACTACCATCTTTAAGGACTTATATTTTTGGTTTGACACATCAGTTATGAAAATGGAAAACGTCATCATATTCAGTACACCTTCGACTGTCTAGAAATGGACTTGGTTTTGATTTACATAAATTCCAGAATTTGTAGGTCTAATTTAAGGAGTTCAAATTTTATGAAAAATTTCGTGATGAAATCTACAAATTTTGTAACGAAACTAAAAATGTTATATTCTGTGACTTGAATTACATGATCCAAATTTCTGGTTATATTTACTCATTCTGGTTGAATGATGATGATGATGAGTAAACGAACATCATAATCATTCATCAATATCCATCATTACTTTTCACCGCAAACGATGTTCAGAAATTTCGACATTTTTTTATAATTAAAAAACTTATATTATAAAATTTCATAATTATACAATTTATAAATAATTCGAAATACTACAGGCAAATAAAATCTTTACTACTTACGAAACATTTTCATGATTTTTTGCTTCAATCAAATATTTCATAATCTGGAAATTGTACAAATTAAAATACTAATAAAATTTCAAATACAAAATCGAATAAATTTTGAAAATAAATAAACTCGAGCGTTTTTACAGATAAAAGACTGAAATCTATTGAACCAGTTAGTTTTAAAAATGAATTGAATGTATTAAATAATCATAATTCTTCGTTTTTATACGTAGAAAATGTTAATTAGTTCGACTGAATCATAAAAAATTAGTGAAATTTTGTTAGTTGCTATTATAATTGTTCTCGTACTTAGAATTATCATATCATTCGAAATTCCTGAATGTACTAAAAAACTGTTAGAGTAGACTGAAAAAGTACAATTTAATACCAATAAAAATGTTTTATAACTGAATTCCTCAATTTTCTGCCTTTTGTTATATCATTTTGAAATCGAGAAGTATGAAAACGGTATCAAAAATGGTAAGGAATTAGATTATGCAGAAATTGTAATCATCGATTCAACAGTAATTTTCATTTACTAAAATTTGTGAAAAAATGTTCTTGTTCAAAATTAATTTCATTTAACTTATCATTTTTTCGAATGAAAGAAACTGTTCAACCGAATGGAATTTGTTTATGCTTAAAAATATTTGTTGAAATCAGAAAAAAAGGTTTAATGTCGGAATGGTTGGTTGTCATTAATGAAACTCTTGATGGCATTCTAAAAATTCCAATAAACCGTACTTTTTTACGAAATTTAGAAGACCTGTATATAATTAGTCACATTGGTTACTTATTTATAAATTTGTTGTTAAATTTTATGAAAATAGACAAATTTATAGAAAATATTGTTTTATACTTACAAAATCTAGAATGACATGTTTGTACTTTTTGACAACCGGATCCGACATGTTCCGCACCCGCACAAGTTCATTTTCCGGCGTTGCATGTTTCTGATTGGCTTTGTAAAGAGCCTCGTAATCAATCTTTTCAAAATTGAAGAAAAACGCCATACACGCGTTCGAACATAAAACGACGGCCAAAAAAACTCCAAAAATGTTGGCCATTTTTGTTCAGTCTTCCCGGCACTTCGCGTCGTCGATCTAAACAGCAAACAATGATCGATTCGTAGTTATTGTTGTTAACGAGGAACAAATCTGATAACGGAAGCGTTTCCGGAAAAACTATTATTCGCACGAGATTTTTCCAGGCTACTCGTGATAGGAAAAGTTATATAAGTCCTGAAGTCGCCAATGACGCGTATTATTATCATGTAAATTTCTTTTACGAAACTGGTACGAAAGTGAGGTAGTCGAGGTATATATTGAAATCGAAAAATTCAAATAAATTAACGCCGATAAGAATTTTTTTTTTGTAATTAATATCGACTAGATACCTGGTGGGATAATTGAATTTTTGGTAATCAGCTGAGGCAGTCAAAACTGACTTAATGTGATGTAATGGGAGGTGATATACGTGATAGATTACGAATGATAAGGAGATAAATAAAGAAATAAATAGCATTTATAACCCAATAAAATCTGTATAGCTGCAATGCCAAAAACTGCGTTATTTGCAAGTTGCGACAATGTTGTATCAACTTTGTGTAATCAAATATTGTCTTAAATGAAATATACCAATAACGTTCTGCCACTGCGTTACTGGAGTAATTGCATGTAAAACATTTAAAAGTATTTTATTTTTTTGTTGCACATGAATCGAAATCACATCTTTATCTTTTCAATTACTTCCTTTTCAAGAAAAATGTTCAGTATTTAAAAAACTTTAACATAACGACATGAATGACGATGGCTAAAAAATTGTTATTTTTTTTCTCGATTAAAACATTAGTAAAGATTTTTATCCAATTATGATTCCGGTAATTAAAGTAGTTAATTCATTTAATTCTAGGTAATTCAAAATGGGGCATTTTATGACAATTGATCTAAATGTTATTGGTGATAAAAAAAGAACATTTCCTGTCAAAAATTTTTGGAACTTATTTACTTGCACTCCATTAATGGCAGTTTCCTTCCGCTTGATTTCGTGGTATTTACACCGTAATTTGAATTTACTAATTAAAACGGAAGCTCATTAGATTCCAATCATTATATTGACAATTTGTTTTTTAAACTCACTTTACATTCATTCATTTTTTTCACCAAACTTTATTAAATTCTTTATAAATTTTTTTTATTTTTAAGTATTTTTGACATTTTTTACAATAATTTTATTTAAAATGTTTTAACTTTCTATGAAAAAAGAGCATTTGTGAAATCTTTTCTATTGTTAATTGCTATTAGATTGTTCAAAAAATGCAACTGTAAAAAACTATACATGATTTGAAAAATAAATGTATTTCTTTTTTTATCTTGGTTTTCATACCGAAATCGTGTCCTCGAGACTTGAACTTTGAAAGATGTATATGGGTGTTTTGAAAATGAAGGTGAAAACATCCAAAATGGCAGTTGAAACGCCAAAAAACCGTTGAAAAGTTCAGGAGATTTTTAATTAAATATGGCAGACTTACAGAAAAATGTTACTGACCCAATAATTATTAGAATCTGTCTGAACTCGCTGAGAATTTACAGAGTATTTTAATACTTTGTTTGAAAATCCTACAATTTTTCCCGAAAATCTATCGAAAAATGAACTTTTACTATTTTAAAAATTGTGGTAGGTTTCGCACGACGCTATTCGCGATTCACTCTCAGTATGCACTTATTGAACAGAATAGAAATTTTTACAGAATGATTTGAACACTTTTTAAAATTTCAGTATGTTTGTTGATCCATTCCTAAGAACTTTTTTTCAGTATAATTTTTAAATAAAAAATTCGTGGATTTTTTTTTCGTGTTTGATTCGTAATTTTGGATACTTTCACTTTTATTTTCAAAATATCTGTATTCACATTTTAAAGTTCGATTCTCGAGGACATTTTTTCACTTCAAACAAGAACCGAAACAGTTACATTATGAAAAAAACAGATAAAAAGAAACACATTCGAAAAATCCATGTTTTTTTTTTAAATCATGCATAGTTTAGCAGGGTTTATGAAAAATCTGTCAGATTAAATTTAATTAAAATGGATGAAATAGTTTCAAATTTGAATTTCGCCTGTGAAACCCAAACAACAACAAAGTACGCCCAATTTTAATCCACTTTATTGCTCCACGTTACAGACAATATTTCTTTCAAAACGTTGAAATCTTGAAGAGTTCGAATATTATTTTGAATGATTTGTGATCGAAAGAAAGAGAAGAAAATAAGCGTTTATAAAAATAAAATATCATCTTAACAAGAAAGGAACTGAACTGCGTTTCTTAAAAATTCTTCTGTTGAAAAAGAAATAAATCGTTTATTGGATGAATGTCTGAAGACAAGTGATGAAAAAAGTTCGTATAAAACCATGAAGAATCCATCAACAAGGTTTAAGAAACCAAAAAATAACGCAAATAATAAATGTTAATACTCCAAGATTAAGGAGAGGTCGACCAAGTATGAGAAATCGTTGTATCACAACGGAAAAACCAGTAACTGAAATGTTTGTAACCAAAACCGATAGAAGAATAATAAAATTCTTTTCGTTTTATTTTTTTCAGTTAATTTTAAAAATTTTATGTCAAGGACAGTTCATAAATGGCAAAAAAAAGTTAAAAGTAGTGTCGAAAAATTATCAAGGCGAACTATTCCAGGGCAATGCTTGCAGAAAACTCTGAAAACATGCAGATGAACATTACGATGAAGAATTTTTGAACGTTGCTACTAAATTACGAATCTTTCAAGATAATTAACGAAATTGTTCACAGTTGTTTTTCTATTGCAAGAAAGAAGACTAATAAAAAACTTGAAAAAAGTATTGCAGAACTGAAAAAAGCTTTTGACGCAACTGATGTATCGGAATGACTAAAAATGCACATAATTCTCAATTGCATCCTGCAATCTTTACTGTTTCGATAAGAAAGAAGGTTTTGGTTTGGGTTCAATCCGGTGAATCTATTCATCATGAATATTTAATATACTGGAATTGATATAAACTTAATTCAATGGATTATTTTTTTATTCCCTTACGTTGTTATTTTATTCTTACTATCATACGTTCACCAGTTGCAAAAAACCCGTCATTGAATTTTTATCCAGATATCTCTAGCTACCTAGTTTAGGATATATGAGTAATTTTCAAGATAAGCTGTAACTTGGCGAGTAAAAAAAATAAAAATTAAAAACTAATTTTTCAGAATTTATTAATGCGTTTTCTATTATTTACTACCAGAACAGTATGTCTTGAGTAGGGGACTAACGTACTTTAACTTTTCCCAAAGTTATTGAACTATTTCTAAAAATTTAAGCCACGGAAGGACACATATGCCACGGAAGGGACATTTTTATTAGTTTAATATATTAATCGAATGCATATCATATTTCAACGTAAACACACAATTTTGCAACTATATGCGAATCCGAAATCAAAATAAAATTGCATATTTAAACCAAAAGTTGATGTTTTGTAGAAAGTAGAGTAAAAATAAAAACATATGTTGTTTTCAAATTAACATTTTAATATCTTTTTTCTTTATTTTTCATATTGTTTTATTCAGAAATAACATTTTTTCATACAAATTATACATTTTTTACTAACAATTTTCTTATTTTTTCTTACTTTCGTATCGCAAGTATAATTTAACGATCCTATATTATAATGTTTGCAAATTGTCCTTGGTGCGCATTCAAAGCAGCTTAGAGAATTAAATTGCACAGATTTGTCATTTTTTCGATTCCATGTATACTGGTGCACTCGTTTTGATCCTACAAATAATTTTATCGCGTTCGGTGTAACGGTGTCTATAATATTTATGTCATTTTCATTTACAATCGAGAGCTTAATACTTAATACTTGTTTTTGTACGAAATACTGAAGTCGAACGTCAAACGATATCCGAATATATGTAACATATATACTTTTCGCCTCATAACACGTAATTAAGTTTACGCCAGTCGTTAAACGTCAAACTATATACTAACGCGCCATTTATTTCACTTACGGGAAACAAAAAGCGTATAGACCGCCTCGCGCGACCCTCGCGGCCGATACAGTAAGTGACCACGGAATATTGCCACGGAAGGGACAGCCATTTGATGTTAAATGGTAGATAACTAAGACATGAAAAATAATTTTATCAATTCCGCTTGTCTATTTCTTATTTCTGTTACAGATTATTAAATGTTAATTGCATTTTCAATAATAATTTGAAAATTATCATGAAAATGTATGCCACGGAAGGGACAGATTTTTTCTTATAAACACCACATCCAACATTCAAGGACGATATAAAGAAAAATTATGTGTCGTTAACCTCCGAAAATATTCTTTGACTCTGATTTATACTTAAATTCAAATATTCCTTGATCTAAAAAAAATATAATATATTTTAGATTTGAAAGGAAATATAAATGTACTCTATTCAATTAAATTAAGAAAAATGGGCTTCAAACAAAAAATTTAAAAACGTAATATAATTATATAATTAAACGTGATATTAATGTATAATTTAGATCTTTACATGTCTTCAAAGAAGTTGATAGGAAATAGAAATTTTTAAAAAACCATTTTAGTGTCTATTTCGTTGCATCATTTATAAAAATCCTGTCAGCTTCATGCCACGGAAGGGACATTTTAACCCATTTTTTATTTTTTTGAAACACATTAATAATATATTTCAGATACATATTGAATGTTAAAATCTTACCATAATCATAACAAATATGTTACGAATAATTTTATACGTATTTCGAATTGTTATCAATCAAGCTACAGCCTATCTTGAAAATCACTCATATAAGTTATAATGGTATGTAAGTTTTTAACACTCCGAGAGTAAAACTCGATTTTGCGCCCTGCAGCGAAATCTTCGGGCGCAAATTATCGAGCCCCACACCCGTCGTATCAAAAATATCGTATAGAACGCAGGCGAAATCCAGACAAAATTCGCAGTCATCGAAGATCGGCAATTACGCCATTGTTGCATAATATGCCTTACACATGTATAGAAAGTATAAATATATAAGAAATATAAATATATAAAAATTTGTCGGCATTTTATTCCAAATGTTTGATGATATCTTGCGAAGAGGAGTAGAAACGATTTTAAAAAATTGCTTCCTACATACATAGTTCTTATGTGCTTTAAAAAATCCCATTAAAATTTTGAGTCGAAATTTTCGCTTAAATTTGTTGAGGAAAGGAGTGATGTACTATATATTTTCTCTTATAAGATGTCGGAGTCAATATATTGGAGTGATATTGAAAATAAGCTACTTCGTAATTTATGAAACATTGTCTTTATAGTTATACATTTATAAATAAAGTATATAGATGTATAACAAAAAGGCAAACAATAAAACATTTAATTAATTCTATTTCTGTCTGAAAAAATGAACTTGTTTTATCAATCTTTTTATAATTATTTGCCAAAAATTATATTCAAGTATACCGAAAGAAAAACCATTATAACAATGTGCATTTTATGAATGTATATAATTTGTCTGGTTTGTTTTAGCACTTGTTCTGTAATTACAAGAAGTAATTTAAAATATTTATAATTACATATTAGGAAGGTATTAAATTATAATATATATAATTTTTAACCCTTATTAACCCAATTAGTTCGCTTTTGTCCGTCAATTTTAAGCACGGAAAAATTTGTTATTTATGTTTAAAAAAATCTGAATATTTGTAGGCGGGTATTTTCAAGTGTGCTCTTTCAGAATACGGTACGACAATTTTGAAAAAACCACCCCATCCTACCCTATTTTTCAATTAAAAAATCATTATTTTTTAAGATAATTTTTTGTTTAAATCGTATTTTCGATGCGAAAGCGGTCTTGACTGAAATCACAAAAACTCCAGCGCAAAATGTCAAAATAATAAAGTTATACATACAAAAAATGTATTGTTCATCATAGAGGGGTTGTGCGATCAGGGAAAACAAATCTGGTAATTGATATTACTGCAACTTATTAAATTGATATTTCTAATCAAGTAAAGTTGTTGAATTAAGTCACTCAAGTAGGTAAACGTGACAAGCAATTAATCAATGTATTACGCAGAGAGAAGAAAAATTGTTAACGGAACTATTTCATAATAGTAAAACATTTGATAACAAGAAGTAGTTAATTTAATAATTTCTATAATAAACAAGAACATAACCTCAGATACTCGGTACTTCAGTTTCATACTTAAATAGTCAATTCAAACATTACCGAACAGTGAAATGGACATAATAAAATAAATTAAATGAAAATATCCTCTTTCTTTAATCAAAAAGAATTATTGTATGTCCCTTTTCACAATGTTCTGAATATCAAAAGTAACACTCTATATATATACGAACTAAAGCTTTTCACATTGTTAATTTTACTATTATTATACTTTATAACTGTTTTTACCATTTCTTCATGATTCCGTTAACCTTCTTTTTCTCTCTGTGTACTTACTGATTTTAATTAATATAGTATTTGAACAAATTTAAAACGCTTACAGAATATCAATTACGGAAAAGCTTATTCTAGAATCCGTTTTATCTGACCATTAAATAGTCAGAAAACAATTGAACGACTTCTCACTTTGAATGGACATTTTTTATTGTCATCTGTGTTAACGATTTCCGGTTAACGATTTTAGTGTTAACAACATACATTATATGTGTTAATAAGAAAAATAAGTATAAGAGAAAATTGAGAAGAAATGAAACATACAAAATATGATGAGTTATGATTTTCTGGTATTATAACTCCGTATACCAAACGGTTGTTAATTTATGCACACAAGGTTACTCAAAATTGGATAGTTTTTGTTGAAAGGTGCAATAAAAAACATAAAAACCTACGAAAAAAATTAACTCAATATTTTATTAATGTTATTAACATTTCGCAATAAAATTATAATAAATAATAGTAGTTAAATTTTCTTAAAAAGCTTCACCTAAAAATTCGAGAATTTTCAAACATGTTTGAAGGAAACTCCCATTTTTTTAATTCACGTATGTAGAAACATTGACATTTGACAAGTTACTAGTGGAAAATTGAATATTCCAACTGCCTACTAATTTTTTTTATTTAACATTAGTTTTCAGTGCTGATTTTAATACAACTTTATTTAGGAATTTCTTGATCAAATTCGTTTTCTTTCTGTGAAATCGTAAATATAATTTTGTTCAATTTGGTATTACACGAATTTTATTTATAAAACTAATGAAAAATTGTTTGTAATGGAAAATTATTCTAATGAAATCAAATTATGTAAGTGCATAATTAATGGAAAATTGTTTACATTTTATTGATTTATATTCAGTGGAAACTAGCGAATAACAATTCGAAATGTTTACAGTTTATTGCAAAGCGCACAGCAATCTACATTATATTTATTTGCATTAAATTATTTTAACTTTGAAAGGAACTTTTATCATCGACAAATTAACTGTCGATTTTGGCATTATTGTTATTTCTAAAATTAACTGAATATGGGGGAGGGGGGGCTCTTGAGTTTTACAAAAGTAAGTATATTAAATTTTAACTTAAAAAATAATAATTTGTGACTGTTATTCCAATTTACTTTTAAAATTACACTTCTTCTTATTTCTTAATTTTAGTTTTTAAAAATATTGAGAAGGGCATCAGTGTATTCGCAGGTATATATTTTTATAATTTTTCAATGGATAAATAAGAAAACGTTTGCATAAAAAATGATAATTTTGAAACGGTTTTCTTTTGATAATATTATCAGCAAACAATCTTTTACTATTGGTAAAGAAAAAGAAATCGATACGTAAACGCGCTATTAAACATTTATTTTAAATAATGGAGTTATAATTCTAAAAAATCGTAACCCGTCACGTTTTGTATGTTTCATTATTTCTTCTCAATTTTCTTTTTTACTTATTTTTATTACACTTATTAGCATATATAATATACGTTGTTAACCCTGAAATAGTTTACCGGAAATCGTTAACACATATGGTAACAAAAAATTTCCATTTAACGTGAAAAATCGTTCAATTGTTTTCTGACCATTTAATGGCCAGATAAAACGTATTCTAGATACGAAATAAGCTTTTCTGTAATTGATATTCTGTAAGTATTTTAAATTTGTTTAAATCCAATATTAATTAAAATTTGTAAGTAATACATTGATTAATTGTTTCTCACGTTTATCTACTTGAATTACTTAATTCAACAACTTTACTTGATTAGAAATGTCGATTTAATAAGTAGCCGTAATATCAATCACTAGATTTGTATTAACTGACACAAATTTAGAGTACAGAATTATGAAACTTCTAGTTTTGGTACGTGAATTACTTTCAGTAAAACGCCCATAATGCTTACAAAAATATGTACATTCTCGCAAAATGAAAAGATAAGTGCATAATTTCATAAATGAAAGTTGACGATAAGAGTCGTTCACAATAAAAGATTTTACGTTTTTAAGATTTTCAGAGTGACATTAGATCCTAATATCACCAACTTAAAATAATTACGTAAAACATTATTTTTAAATCATAAGTTGTTGTATACTTAAATCAAAATTTATTGTTTTATAGATTTTTATTCAGTTTTTTAAAATTATTATTTATAGTAAAAAATTTAATAAAATAAAAAAAAAAACATGCAAATCTTACATCGAAACACCGAAGGTTTTAAGAGCGAAGTACTTAAAAGTTGCAATTTTGAACAGCAACAACGAGTGGATTGAGAATGTATGTGTCGTCTATTAATTAATACTCTACTTGCGAATGGTTTGAATAATATATTGTATTCAAGGGAAACAAAAATTACGTTCTTCTCGATAAATACATTTGGAATAGTAAGAATCATTGTAATTCATAATTTATTGAATAAAACTAACTTTATTTATTAAAATTGTATTTTATTTTCTTTTCAATATTTTGCAATTTATTTTCTATGTTTTTGCTTCAGTTGTAAATTGTTTACGTATCTACTTTACAATTTATTCTAAACATATAAGTTTTACAATAATATTACTCACAAAGGATTTCAGTAGTAAGCATGGCTATATTGTTAGTAGATGGGCCGTTTGACTACATTTTAGTGGTGTCAATCTATTCGCCAAAATCAAACTCAACATTACAACTTAACATTTGGCAAATCCAACATTTAGGTAGAAATTAAACATTGTCAAAGTCAACAAAAGTCGAGTACAAACACATAATAATAATAGTATTCACTAAATTGTTTATAACAATGGTATTAAAGAATTAAATAAAACGTTGAAACATTATAATAATAAATAATACAACATATATTTGGTTTCATATAATAAATTATATATGAAATTATTACTAACTCATTAATGTCCAAACAACTTTTTTTTTTGCTTTAATTTCAATGAAGTATTTCGTAACAAAATCGAAGTTGAGAAAAATTTAAAGATATATATTCTAGTATTTTCAAGGTTTCTCTTCAAGACTACGAGATTTCGGACTGAGAATTTCACTCTTCTAAAAAGTGACAGAATATCACTCCAAAAAGAATGCATTTAGTGACATTGGCCTCTAAAAAGAGTTGATATTATCACTCATTTAAGAAGAGTCGACATTTCCACATTGCGGCAAGAGTGATTGTATAATTGTGGACGAGACGTAAGTAGTTCAATCGCCGCTAGGTGCGCCCGCAACTCTTACTGATCTATTTTGCTCTCGTTATGGAAACGTATTTCCATTTTGTATATCAGACAAATTAATAATATCAGGTGACTTTCACCTCTAAGAAATTCAGAAAGAATCTCAATATGATTTTTTTTTGACAACTCTGTCAATCATAAACCACACCTTTTTATATTGGAATGAATGATTAAAAAAATGTAGATATCGACTAGACTAAGTTTCTTCATAAGACTGATCGGTATCAGGATATCCATTATTTTTCCAAATGTTATTATATTTCAAACTTTTGGAGCATCAAAAGGAATTCAATCATAAAAAATAACAATTAAAAAATCCAAATTAATTTATGGTTAAATTCCCAAATGTATTTAGTACTACTTAAAATGTGTCCTTAAACTCCACGAAAAGAGGGAAAAAGTAAAACAATCACTTAATTCTCCTCAAAATTTTAGTTCCATCAATGGATTCGAACCAGGACACCCCAATTTTTTTCGTGCAGAATATTTTTTGTTTCAGACAAAACATTCGTTAAGACAGCGACAATTTTTTGTGTTGTTGGTAAATTGCAGTTATTACGATGCATTTTCTACTATTAAGCTATACCGCAACTATTAGTAATGAGATTTATTATCTGTTTCATAAGCAAATTACAGATGTATTGTGTAATTGAATTAAAATCATTGATACTCTATTCCACTTCAGTGTTAGACCAAATTTATTGTTAAACTTACTATTTCAGTCTTTTTATATTAAAAACACTTAAATCAGAAAAAATTGAAACCATCGTCATAATTTAAATGTTTGATTCATTTCACAGACTTTTTCCGCATATTTTTTGTAGAATTTTTTCATCGTACAACTGAAAAAATGTAATCAGATTGTTTTTATCGAATTTTTAAAATTATTGCGCGATCATTGAACATTTTTTTCGACACTTAATTTGTACGTTAACGGATAACTGTCACAAATCTGCATGAGACCTTTGCACTTTCCGATCACACTGAATCTTTAACCGATCCTGTTTCAGTCGATTAAAAACTTACACTGATGGAAAATGAAAAATCAAAGAGCGTAAGAAGCGTTAATAATGGACCTTGATCGCCTCTGAAAGGGCCTTCCTCTCGACAAAGAATCGCACTTGACGAAGCGACGTTATACAGTTGACTTTTTTTCTTCGATATAACTATTTACATGATATTCATAGACATAGAATTGTATACATTGCAGTCATAGACGCGTTGAAGGTGAAATCGACTCATAATTGACTTGATGTTCAAAACGGCTGTCAAGTGTATAATTATGCTTTCGGAGGAGTTAAAAAACTACCTACATTTCATCAATTAATCGGTATGAATTAGATAAATTAGTAATGACCATAATTCATAAAGCTTCATTTGAAACCAAATTTTATATTTATCTTCCATGTTTGTACATGCGATTAAACGCATGCGTGACATATCTATTCGTAATCGAAGTTTATTAAAGCAAAAAATTGGTTGCATGACTAACCTTGCTGGTTTTATGATTTTCAGATGATCAGCTTGAATTTTTGTTAGATTTCATTTGAGTGCATCGGTTGTTTATATTCAAGTTGAAATTTAGTAACACTTTAGATTAGTGACGTTATGTGATTTTTCAGAATAAATTTTGTTGTATTAATCGTAAACTGAAAAATATTTGGCTACAACTTGTCAATCGTTTCTGAAAAAAGTCCTATATAGTACCCTTGAAGAAATCTTAATGACTTCTCAAAACGAGGTCATAAAATGATATTAAAAACACTTATGCGTTGATTTTAAGTAATTTCTTAAATTATGTTCCTATATATTTTTTTTTCACTTCAATTATTACAATTTTTTTCAGTTCAGAAATTCGTTAGTACGATTCAGCTTATAACCGACAAACTAAATGTCCCGAGTTCGAATCCTGGTGCATCGAGTCTCTCTAGTTCGGTCCTAACTTTTTTCAAATATAAAAAAATAATGCAAAAAAACGAAAAATATTGGAAACATTCACCATTGTGACAATTGAAAATGTTTTCTAATATAGTTTGTAAGTAGCTCTTAATTCATCCAAAGGCGATTTATATTCATTGTTACTTGTATAATTAATTTTATTGGCTTCTTTGCATTTGAAAATCGGTATATGAAAGGAATGTTGCGTAAATTCACTTTTGGAATCAAATGCCATCTAGTGCCTCAGATATCAAAACTATGGATCGCGTTAGCAAAATAGAAAAAGAGATAAAAGTGTGATCCGAAATATAAGACCTCAGCTAGATTAATATTTATAAAAGATATGGGGAAGGCTTCATTATGAACTCCTTTTCTGCGATCTCATCAACATGTGTTTTTTAAGATATTTTTGGAGAAAACATCTTAAGTCTTGAATACGAAGCAAATATGCAGATTCTTGTTGCCATTGAAAATGATTTGAATATGTCTCTAAATTTTATTAAAAATGATGAATTGCACAAGAAATAATTATTTTTAAGAACTATTACAAATATTTTTCATGAAATGTTGAATACTTTTTGTGAATGTTCAGTTTCAAAAAACTCAAATTTAAAAATTCCGATTTAAAAAATGCGTTGATTGGACAGAATTCGTGATCGAAAATATTTTTAAGAAATTTCTCTTATATGTACAATGAATGTTATGCGAATTTCGATTGAGGCATAGGACAGAATAAACACTATAAATCAATGAATAATTCCAGGCAAATAATTTCCATTTTTTTTTTCATAAAATGTCTTTATAAAAGAAATGTACACATCAGTAAAAAATATAATCACTTCAAGATTGTAATGTTTCACAGTGATGGCAAAAAATCCGCGAATGGTAAAATATTTCGAAAGCCATCGATATTAAAAAAAACGCTGAAGCACGACAAACGATATCAAAAAAGCAGTTGTAAACGTGCGTAAAATATAGCTTTTTTGAAAACTTGTCGAATAATGTCTCGAAAAGTGATCACAGCGCCATTTACGACTAGTATTTTGTCTTGGAAAGACCTTTCAAATGAGTCCCCACTCGTCCCCCCTTCGAGTCCGTTAGAGGTGGGGGTGGTAGCCCCAAAAAACAGTTTTAACAATTGTTTCACGTTTTTTGTAATATGGATGGTTTTCGAAATATTTGACTTTTTGCTATGACTGTATAATATATCTTCATTAAATTGTCTATTATACTCTACAACGTTTTAATCTATTTTTAGTTAAATCGTCCGATGCTGTATACGTAACACCCACCGGGAAGTTGTCCATTATTCGCAGTACACGATCGTGCAAAAGTCTTTTCAAATCTATAGCGGATACAAAGTCGAAATGGTTGAATTTGCTGCCTTCTATATTTTCACAAACCACAATGTTCGGAAGTCGTTCCAATAACTCCTTCAAATTCTGAAACAAATAAAATTTTTAACGTCAGGAGGTTAGAAAGGAATTCTTAAGAAAGAGGTATTAACCTTAAGGTAATAAGGTATTATCGGTACCCGTAGATTACGAAGGTCCGTCTTCAAGACCGAGAGGCTTTAAGATTAAAAGTGCTTTAAAAATCTGAAATAATTCAGATACCTTCTTTAATTTTTTAATTAAAAAATGGAGCAACTTACAGCCCTTTAGCACTTTCTCCTGTGTCTCAAAGACCCACCTGTTACTAAAAGGATGACGCCGGCGAAGATTGCAATTAGTCTAAAGATATAATTAGAGTTCGTAATTTAAGTTTTTTTTATTATATGTAAGACATCTTTAAGATATCTCTAAAATCTTTTAAAAGGAAATTTACCAAACGTTAAAAATTAATACAGTTCTATTCATTTTGAAGTTAATTTAACTTTTATATTTTAAATTTTGAATGAGAATAGATTGTGGTATTTTGACATCATTTAAAACACTCGGAAATAACCGAAAAACCCTCGCAAAATACTTTCCAATGCGGGGGATGGAACCCATTTCTCTCGAATACTAGTTTAGCATATAACCTCATCAGTTTTTGTCCACATTTTAGACCAAAATTTTGCTAATATCTTGATAGATTTTTTAAATAATAATCTAGAAATTTGTCTGTACATGTTTTATACATTTTTTAGCCATTTTCTATCTACGTTTTTATACATTTTAATGTTACTGGTCTTATATGAGCGCTTTTATAATGATTTAAACACTCCGAACAATTTTTATAGTTAATGTATTGCCAAATGCGTAAACGCGCTGGTTACACAGTTAAAGAAAACATTTATGTGATTTTAGCTAGATTTTCAATTTCAGTGTTATTCAGTTTACATAATCAAATACTAATTTTTAATTAATAAAATTATAAAAATTCGATCTGGAAGAATATTTATTCCATACAGTTTTTAAATAACTCTTAGATAGTTTTTGTCCAGTTTACTATTAACAAATAACTATTTTCAACAGATATTAGGCAGGTCTTTTATACAAATATGTGGAGAGCTTCAATTCATTTATTTCCATCCAATATTTAGACAGTTTTGTAACAAAAAACTGATGTACTTATTGGTGGCTAGTTTTTATCTAGTTGTGGACATTTCTACTGTATAAAGTTTTAAACTACGTAACTTAGCCAGAAAATTGACTGTATTCAATAAAACTTGACTGAATTTTTTAATGCCTCCAAAATGATTGTCACTTTTAGGACGTCTGAAAAAATACATTTAGTTTATGAAGGACTTTATGCCATCTTAGCGACGGCACAAAATCGGTTTGACATATAAGAAAGAGACTTCAGCAAAAATGTTGAGTCGACACTGAGACGTCTTTAATGATTAAAAATGACGTCGTTTTCGAGTCTACTTTAAGACGTGTCATTAGGGTGTCGAAATGACAACCGCGAGAGAATCCTCCCAAAAATTATGACTTTATGCCAATCTGTTTCATACAATTTTCCAACGTCGCCAAAGTGATGGCAAACTGCCGTAATTTTTTAGACGACTGGAAGACGTTATGTTTATGACATCAAAATGACTTTCAAATAACATCTTTATAACATAATATTTTACTGAACTTTATACATCTTCGAAGGAACAAAAGAAATTATAAAACTAATGTTAATATTTAAAGGTCCTGTTTCTAAATTGGAGTTTATGAGATTCAAATTACGAGAGTACGTAAATCATATTGTTAGGACAAAAAAAAGATGAGAAATTTGATTTGCTATAATATAATTTCGTCAAGTGTGCTTGAAAACATATAAAGCTGAGAAAGGAAGGGGCAGGGAATAGAGTGGGTATCAAATGATCTGGACCATTGTCCTTTTGATTGCATTCGCAGACTTTTCTTGTTATATAAACCGTGATCTTCCGAGATTTCACTGCGGGTGGTCGGCTCTTAGGTGAAGTTTGTGAACTACGTGTACCTTATCAGTATGTTAACTTGAGTAGCTATATATCGTAAAAGGTGACTAGACATTTAATTAATGGTTGAAAAAAGTAATTTATTTCTAAATCATTTGAAATCATTGTTTAATTTGGAGTGAAAATAATTTTAAAAAGTTTGTTTGTAGATTTTATTCATTTTCTCACCTGAAGTACTATAAATAAGATATTATGCTATTATAAATGTTGTCTTCGATTATATATTAATAATATGAGTGGTTACTGTGAAAGATATATGTGTCTATTAAAACGGTGAACCTAATCTTTTTTCAACGTGTATGATCCATTGAATGGATCAGCAGAATATGAAAAGTTGTTAACGAGCTTAACAAAATAAATGTGTTACCTCAGACAAAGATATCAAGTCATTATCGCCATAAAATAGTGCGACAGGAGTCATAATGTTAGTCAAATTGTAGTCTGGTGGAATGGTATTATTGTACAATTCCAAATTCCGTGCTTTTCCATAATCAAATTGACGAAATGTGCCTGAAATCAAAACCGAATGTATAAAAATTAAAATCATATGATTGTTACAAATAAATTACTTGAATTATTAAGTCATTACGTATCAAGATTGTGCTCTATTTAACAATGCGAAATGTTACCATATAAGGGTGGTTCCTTTAACTCTTTGCGGCATACATTTTTCTTGTGAACTATTTTTAATGAAACTGGGTACTCGGGGGTTTTTGGGGTCTCTGATTACGAATCTTATCTCAGATTTTGTAAATTCAAAATGGCACATTCAAGATGGCCGACAAAATGTAAAATATTACATGATCAAGATGAAAGTGTGTACTCGGAGGTTTTTGGTGTCGCTGATTATGAATCTGAACTCAGATTTTGAAAATTCAAAATGGCGAAATTTCAGTCGGCCATCTTGAATCCGCCATTGTGAATTTTCAAAATCTTAATTCATATTTGCAATCAGTGACCCCAAAAACACCAAACTACCTATTTTCATCTCGATCGGGTAATTTTTCACTTTTCGATCGGCCATCTTGGATCCGCCATTTTGAATTTTCAAAATCTGAAGTCAGATTCGTAATCAGCGACCCCAAAAACCTGCAAGTACGCAGCTTCGTAAGATTTTCTCTAAAAGGTTCATCAATAATGAATTTTTTATCTAAAAATGGCAATTTTTACACTTTGTTTATTAATTATTAACAAAATGACAATAATTTTACATAATCTGTGCATAAATTTTGATATTTTCACATCCCATGAACATGTAACAAAAAAATTAGCGGATAAATGGAATAAAAACTACTTCAAATTCGTAAAAAATTGTTTACAAAAAGGTGGTTCCAATTGGAACCACTGTGCCGCAAAGGGTTAAAATGATTTTTGCTAAAAATATTAAAAGTAATTCTACCAGCGGTACGATAGTATTTATCAGTATTTAATCAGATTATATGAGCAAAAATGTAAGAATTTTAGAAATATTTAATTTTATGTGGTATAAAAACTGCAATCGATAGCCGTACACGAACCAAATTAGATTAAAAAAATAGTATTACCTTTATTATAAACTAAAATAATATCGTTTCTCAAGCTATATCCCTTAGTCATTCTATATTTAAGTGCCCAGATAGTAAGGCGCCAGTCTCACGATGTCCTCATGTTTGAAATCTCACTTATGAGTGCTTATGTGAACGCATATGAGAGTTCAAAAATGAGAAAAATATATACGGGATTGGACTGCGCATGCGCAAACAATCTCCGATTCTAATAGTCTTGGTGCACAAATATTCGGGGTCCGGTGGAATGACAAGAAGTTAGTAGTCTGCGCATGTGCAAATTGTTCAATAAGGCAAGACTCACATGTGAGTGTCAATATCGTCGTCTGATTGAAGGACACAAATACACTCACATGGAGCACAGCGTGCGCAGTAATCTCATTTGCGAGTTTCATTGTGCACCTTATCTGAACTCACGTTGCTATCTGGGTGGTTTCTGAAGACGTGAGTCAAAATATTTCAATTTCTATTTTTTATAACTAGTTGTGAGAGAATCAATAACTATCAACGCAAAACATAAACAATCCCTTTTTTAATGTGTAAACTTTACTTTTGATAGGCACAGGACATTTTGGCACACCCGTTTTGGACCAAGACACCTGTTTTTGTCGCGAGATTCATTTTAGATCAACATTTGTATAGTAAAATGAGGGAAGCGGATAAATGGCAGCTAACCTAACCTAACCAGTCAGAATTCCACCTAACCCTAATGAGGCCTAAAAGAATATGGCTGCACAGGGAAATTTTGTCCTGGGAAATTCTGACGAGGAAATTACGTCCGGAAAATTATTTCCTGGGACATAAAGTCCGGTCACCATAAATACGCAACATAACGTATGTCAATTCAATCATTATGTCTAGGACACGAAATGAAACAAATTTTTTAGTGTAAAACAATCATTTTTTAAACAATAACGTTTATGAAGATTGCAACAATGTATCAATCACTTATTTAGGTCCTCCTTTCGACGTAAAACCAGTAGTATTAATGTTTTTGCAATACGTTTTCGTTATGAAATCTCAATTGTGAATTTGTTCTCTTTTAGAGAATAATGAATATGTAGAAAAAACAGATTTAATTTTCTTCAAACATAAAATGGTTGCTAAATGACATAAACTTAAAATCCTCAATTAGTCATAAAGTGTATAATATATTTTGCTAATTTACCTGTAATCATGTTTTGGAAGTAATGAATAAAGGTTTTAACAGAAGATCCCATAGGAAAGTGCTGCAGTACTGTAGGAACAAAACTCTGAAAAAATAATAAAATCACATCCATATTAAATAATTTCAATAAGTGCACGAATTATGATTTCACTCTTTTATTATTTCCGCTTTGAAATATTATTCAAAATGAAAAATGATTAAATTCTTGTTGACGTTTTGACAATCCTTGTCGTCATCTTCAGGACATCAACAGAATACAAACGCCGTGTTTCTTTTTATTTGACACAAGAGAATCAACAGAATATTTTGAATGATATTTATATTGCGATCATGTGATGTATTAAACTCTAATTAATATTTCTGCTTCGAAAGTTAAATGCCATTAAAGATGGTTTGATGTGCATAAAGCTTTATTCATGAAATAGTATGGTAGGTAAAGTGGAATTTGGATAAAAAAGAAAAATAAGAGAATTCTGAGATTGATCCTATTTTTAGAAAATGATCATGATCAGAATACTGATTTGAAGAATCCAAAAATTCTAAGGTTGAACAAGTAAGATTTTATTATTTTATTTATAGTTTTTATTAAATTGGCGTAATACTCACAGAATTTAGTTGTTTATGATTTGCTCCATTTACCTCATCCAGGAGGTCGAAGCAAAACGACTGCAGAATACTACCATCTCTGCACAATTCCACTAAGACTAAATTTAAACTACTTTGAGGAAATGCTTCATAATATGGTCCACTGTTAATAAAGTTCTAAAAATATCATGATTATACGCGCGAGAATTACAAATTTCAGAATTTAATATCAACGAAAAGTGTTTCTTACAAGGATCCTTTCGGAATTTTTCAATAGGATTTTTAGAAAAGGAGAAAATTTGTGCCTCCAAAATGCGACTGGTGCTAAACTAAGAACCAACCGGATTTTTTTATTGTACTCCGGTTTTTCCGACAGCAGAACGAAACTAACTGTGGTTCCCATTGACTGTCCATAATATATCAAAGATGGTTCTCCTGTCTTGTTTAAAATAAAATCAATTATGGCTGCAATATCCACAACTGCCGCTTCGTGATAGCTGAAATACGCAATGATACATTTTTATTTACACTGGTATTATTTCTGGAATTCATTTTAATTCTTAATATACAAATACTAAATTTACATGAAATTAATGTTTAACATATATTAGTTTATGAAAGAAACATAGAAAAAAGGAAATAGCTCCTGCAGTAAAGTAATTAGTAAATTCAACTGTATAAATTAAGCATACATGTTCCTGAATACTCTTTTAATTATTTTTAGAAGTCGATTTTTTAGTGGCATTTCCCACTGGAATTTAACAGTTTGAAGCCTTCGTGAACATTATAAATAATCTGTAGCCGGTCTATCGGAAAATAATAGGCTTAAAAAACAGTCGAAATTTTAAGTAGAATAGAAAATTGCACACCAACTCGCTTCTCCCACTCCCCTCAGTCACGTTATGATCGTGACGTCACAGCAGGCCCTTCCTGAGGCCCCAGTCCGCAAGGTGGGGGAAAAAGAGAGTGGCGTTAAGTAAATATAACGAGACGGAACCGGGAAAAAATGTTGGCACGTAAATATAGCGAGGCGCAATTCTACCGGGACTCTACTCTAGTTGTATTTGTAAGCGCTATCGGAATGTTTTCCTTTTAATAGTTATTAAATCAAAAATTTTACAGATATAAGATCATAAATTAATGCGCTCGACGTGAATGGAGATTCCAGTTACGTCTGTTTATTTATTTACTTTTGTAATAAATTGTTTATTTACTTATTATTACAGACAGGAACGAGAACTATCATTATTTATTATCTTTAATTCAATGAAGGTACATTACAAATAAAAGAAATTAAAGGGTTTCATTAATAACAAATATTTTGTAAATCAGAGAAATTGTAGAAGAAAATGCACATAAATTAAATAATTGAAGAGCAGAAATTGCACGTAGTTGCGATGGATGTCTTTGTTGGACAGATATATTGAATACGTCAAGTGTGATAATACATGCTTAGCAAATATTAAGGGAACTGTATGCTCACTCTAAATGTTGACCAACAGAAGATTATACAGTGGCCCGTCACAGTTTCGAATTACGTTAGTCATTTTCTATTTCAACTAGGGGAATGCGAATAAACATTATGGTAATGTGACGTCGATTAAATGGACAGTGGGAAATGCCGATTCATTGATACTAATAGAGGGGTAGCGTGTGTTAAACAAGACAGATTTTCAATTTGAAATATAATGATTTAAATTTGTCCTTGTAAATAATCCTTTTACCTTTACTTAAGTATAGAAAAAGTTTTTGTTACATGCTTCATTATTTTGGCGAGATGTTTAGAAATAAAAAATAATTAAATATTTGTCATCAATATTATGTTTATTTGTAGATTATATTAAAAAAAGTGGATTATATTGAAAAAAATGTACTTTCTAAGAATAAGAATTACTTAACCGTAAGCGTTTTTATTTTTTTGTCTATCCGTAATCTCATTACACAATTGATAATCTCGTATGTATTTAGTACACGTTTATTTTTATCAATGTTTTATTAGTCATAAAAATATTTGCATTTATTGCAGTAATTTTTATTTAATTATGCGATATAGAATTTAGTACAACTTTCTCGTTACAGATGATTTCTTTTTCTTTATGTTTTTTTATTGCTGCACAACATTATTAATGTTATTTAATTCAAAATAGATAACGAAGTTTATACAAGTAATATATCTACATGTTTTACCTAAAATTCCAGAATTCTTCGTCATTGTCAGGTGATAATGTTACATGAGATCTGCCATAAGAATTTCCTCTTACATTTCCAACCCAAACGTCGTATCCTGCATCGGCCAAGACGTAGACTATAAATATTTAAAAACATTAATTTCAGACAGTTTCGGAAAGTTAATGTCATATTAGTAGCATAGGAGACAACTCATGTGTTTCTTTTAATTTGATATGATTGTCGTCTCAAATAATACAATAGCTGTTTCACCCAGTAATTGAAAATGGATTGAGAGTAGGATTTAGATGGATTCAAAAGGATTCAGTTTAATTTGTAATTTGTAAAAATCTTATCCCTGGGAATCCAAAAATAATTTTAGACAATATTGAATTCCGACGAATGCAGAAAATAGGACTCATTAATCCAAAATCATCCACTTGAATCCAAAAATAATACCGTTGAAAATAAAAATAAAGGTGAATACCTCAGATTCCAAAAAGTCGAATTCATATGACCAATCTTTGGGAATCTATTTCAATCCAAAAATAATATTTTCGAATGCAGCTGAATATCTCGGAATCTAAAAAAAGAAGTTATCCTGTTGTTTGAACTGCTCACATCCGCAATAGGCATAATTTCCTATTTCCGCGCTATTTTTCTTTATTATTTATTTTCAAGTGCTGAAAAATTCGCAGAAAATCGACTTACTGCTAGTATGTTTATTTATCTTTTTTTTTCGGCTAAATTGTAAGCGCGTAAATATATTTTTTTCCTAGCCGGCATAGAATCTGATTTTACGCCCTGATTTGCGGGCCTAAATAGTATATTACTCGAGGATTAGCGAGGAGGGTATAGTCGATATAAACAATGGGGGGGGGGGGTGCCTAAATGAAAAAAGATAGATAAAACATAAATAATGCTAAAAACAAAAAATAATACACTTAAATGTTTTTGTTTTTAAGCGTAAGGGGTCTGACTCGTTAACATCTTAACTTAGTTTGGTCCTAACTTAGGGACCTTACACAACATTTCTATTGTAGAAAAATGTGATTTACAAATTTGTCAAAACCCCGTTGCTCTAAAGGTTAAAGTTGAATAATTTTCGTCAAAAATACTAATTTAGGCAAAGGCTGTTTGGCTTTTGACCTCAGTAATGAATTTGTCTTTGAAAGATTCTTCGGTCCACATTCGTCCATAACATGAAAGTTCATTTAGTCTCAAAATCTTGTGCCCTTCTATATCTGGGATAAAAGTTATGGTATTATTTCAGATATGGATGATCTCACAAAACAATAATATACACACTGTAAAAAATCCGTAATGAAATAACCCACGTATAATGGTAATTTTACAAGCTCGTTGTAATTTCCCTACGCTTAATGTGATAAATTTACCTACGTATAACGGTAAATTTTACCAGCTTGTTGTAAATTTACTACATGAAGGGTAGGGAAATTACAACAAGCTTGTAACATTACCATTACGTGGGTTATTTCATTACGGATTTTTAACAGTGCAGCATATTTATTTAATACTAAAATTATTATGATTATTATTTTTATTACTATTTTTTAATTATATTTTAGTAATTAAAATTCTAATTATTGTTCCTTTTAAAAATCCTTGGTAAGTTAAATTTTATATACTAAGAAATTCAAAATTTAATTTTATCGATAATAATTACATCAAATGA